>CM024518.1:39371682-39971682 GCA_014182375.1 Eucalyptus virginea | reverse complement strand
TTGAATCATCACGTATGAAAAGCATTTATTGAGAAGAATGTATTCAAGGAAATTATATATATGTGGGAAGATGTAAAATATTTCAAGATTTGAAATTATTTTTAGGTCAGTTGTTGCATAATGAAAAAAAAATGGACTCTAATTTTAATATTGAAACATGTGAAAGATAAAAAAAGAATTATAAATTTCGTGTTTCCCTATTGATAAAGTCTTTGTAGAATAAAAATTATTCAAATCTCTAAATAATAGAAGGTTCTCTTTGCATTATATGATACTATAGATAAGTATCTCATTGCATTCTAATATGAACAAACCTAGCAGTAGGCCTAATGCAAAGGCCAAATCATATGCGTTTTGGTTTGGCCTGCTTGTGACGTCAATGTGAGGCCTTACAAGAAAAATAACCTCTTATTTATATTATTCACATGACCAGATATTTTCCCGTTTAAGTGGAATATCTACCTAGTGGCAAATTTCTCACAGGTGGATACAATGTAATTATTGTGTATGCAAATTGAAGCGAGTTTCTTTATTAAGTGAAACTTATTCACTTTGCTAATAATCTATGCTTCAAACTGAATTTACTAATAAATTTGATTAAAAAAGCTATGTTTTTGGTCTGTTTGGAATTTTCTTTTTACATTAGTCAGATATATCATATTAAGTTTTGATTCGTGTAATTAGATCAGCTATATTACAAATTATAAATGACAATTTAATTTTCACTTGAGTTTTTTATCAAGTAATTTTTTTCGTATAAATAATGTATATAACTGATATTTGACTATTCATTTTACTGTAAGCTTAACTCAAATGGTATCAATGGCTATCATAAGATCTTTTCATTGTAAGTTATAACATTTAAGAATAAATAGGGGATTTTTTTCTCTTTGTTTGTTTTTCAAGGTTTTCTTTTTTTTTTTTTTTTTTTGTGAAAAAGAAATTTCCATTCATTATCAAACTAATACATGAAAGAGAATTTCAAAAGTCACAGTAACAAAACAAATCCATAGATCTCCAAAATAAACAAACATTTAGAAATCAAGGTGTTTTATTAGAGCATGATTGGCATAGATCATCACAGGCTTGTCTTTCAAGAACAATTTGTAACTAGATCTAAGCGAAAGGATTGGTGGCTAATCATCGAATCACACAGCATCATCAATGATAAGTACAAACTGAGATCTCCATATGTAATTACAACTTTGTCTTTCGATGGTGTGCAATTAGGTTTGGTGTCTCCAACACCATCACCATACGGAGACGATATAAATATGTTGAAAAATTTCAGATTTGACACCTATGAGAGCAAGCTTCATAGTCAATGCGAAGTGTCAAAACTTTGAGTGAAAAAATATTAAATGAGCATAGATTTGACACCAAAGCTACTAGGAATACTTTTGAAATTGGAGGTGGACTACTTATTCATTAAAACTTCAAAATTTAGAATTAGATCGGAAAAAAAAGCTCTTGAATATAAGATCAAGAGAATAAAGCTCTCAAATTCAAAACTAGATTGAGAGAATTAGGAAAAAAAGATAAGGAGATAAAAGGAAAAGGAATTGAGAGGGGAGGGAGGGAGAGATCTTGGTCAAATCCCTCCCATCTACAAGTGGAAGAGACGAAAAAAGTTGTAGAGAGGGAAAGAGAGGGAGAGAGGGAAAAATTTGAGAATGACCACTAAATAAGATAAATTACTATTATTAGGTCTATTGTCAGTGTAAATAATTTTTACAAAGTTACGGTTGGATGGTTGACACATGTATTTAAATTTTGATCAGGTGTAATTCGCATGTCAAATATCTAAAGGTGAAAGTGTAAACTTTATTTTATATTGATATTAACTTAATAAAAATCCGAAAATTATTAGTTAAATATATACAATTGGATACATCTCTGCCACCTATTTACCACGTGGCAGTCTACATCCCAAGCAGAGTTTGGAAGACGAGTATAAACATGAATTTTTTGGTCTAAACTCTAAAGTAGAGTATCACAAAGTAAGTAAAAAAACAAAAAACAAAACGAAAATGTTATGATAACATAATATTTTAAAATGACAGATTTACTGACCGCAAATTTCTCGCGCAAGTCTATGCAACTGGGTGGACTTGTGGGGGATTCTAAATATGTACTTTATGAAATGTGACAATGGTAATAGGAGAGATTTCCTTGCACGTTCTCAATTTTGACTTTGCAAACTATAAAGCCACTTTATGACCACCCAAAAAAAAAAAAAAAAAAAAACTATAGATGCCATTTTCTTGATTTAGAAAATATCTCAGTAAAACAAGAACATCGTATATAATCACTTTCCTGAAATTTGAAAAATCCCTCTTTTTTAACACCTTAATTTTTGCCCAGATATCAAGGATACATTTTTGTTAAAAATTAAAAAAAAGAAGGAGGTTTATTGATGAAATCTCGAAAATTAGATCTAAAAAAACAAGTTGGTTGAAGGAAAATGCCGAGTCTGATATTGGTGTTCAATCTAATCTCAATTTGATCTTAAGATGGAGATTGGGATTGGGCCGTGCATTATTAGAGGCTGTAAATATAATAATTACAAATTCTACGTGGCATCATGGGCTTGAGAAGATTCGGCTGGTTTAAAATTTTCACAGGATTTTGACACCCCTAGGCCCGATTAACGGAGTGATGATACATAAGACCAGGTCCATGGAAAAATTCGATATGGGCTCCAATGGCCCCAGGTTTCAATTTTTGGCCCAATTTTTATTTTTGCCACCAGTACACTGTTCCTGCTCTAGCCGTTCTGAGATAAATTTGAAATTCAACATTTGAAATGCGTGTAAAACGGAGTTGACCACTGTATAGAAGTTTGATCACAACATAATCACAATCAAGAGAGAGAAATTATTGCGTGGGTTGGTCCTCCAAATTTGTGATGCATGTCTATGATTGAATGAGAAATTTGTATTTCGATAAAGCTATTTCTCTGTTTGGACAACAACTTTTTCATGATGCACGGCGTATGTTGACCCCTCTCTTAAGTTCAAAATTCTCCAAATTTTTTGAAAAATGATATTACTATATTTCTGTGTGTAAAAAACGTAAAAAATTGGAGAGACCTGTGAAAGAAAAATGGGAGACAGAAATTAGCATGTCCAATCAAATTAGTTTTCTATTTTATTCTTGAAAGAGAATGAAACGCTGAGGAATTTACCAAAAAAAAAGAAAGGAAAGTAGGAAAAAGACAAATATTAAGTGATCTTAAATTGTAAAACTTAGTAATCACATGAGAATAAATTAAATGACCTTGTTTTCTTTTCTCTAATTATTATGTGAGTACAAGTTCTATGGATTTGGACTATTCTTGCAAATGTTACACAGGCAAGATCGATCTGATCACATCAGAGATAGAGAGAGACTTGTCCAATCTTTTTTTTTTCCTATCCTACTCATACAAAATAGGGGAGTTGAACCACACATTTGAAACTAAATGTCTATCAAATAGTTAATTCACATGACTTAAAAGGCTAGCAATACTTTAAACGTAATTAATCATGGTGTGAATTGAATCATGTTCATGCCATAAACGCGTTACCCATTATACAAAATAATAAAGGTGTCACTCATGTATTATACCATTTCAATTGATAATGACATGATTGGACACGTTTAATTAAATAGCTTAACTCTAAAATATGATATTGAGAAGCATCAAGCATATTAATTTATATTCAAATATATTTATATGAGAGTTTATAGTTCACGCATACTGAACATATCATGACGTGTAACTCATTTAATAAGCCCTTCGTTTTGCATTTGAAAGATTTATCATGATAGATGTCATGTTCAAATAAGAATTTCACACGATGTGATTATGACACAAAAACATGAGCTTTTAGCCCTAATCTAACATGACTTTCGCCTTTCCCCCAATCCAGTGGGATCGCGTAGTGCAAACGGCCTTGAGTTGTTATAACGAATCCCCTGTTGGCCGTCGGGGTTCGAGTGCTAAGGCCAATTCGCGGCGAAATTGGTAGTTGTGTCACTACTGGATTCTGCAATAGAGTTAGAACTTATTTATACTGCTTATTGATCTAACAGGGAATTGGAAAGTAAGGGTGTGACAATTGAACCAAAAACCGAATTGAAATCAAAATTGGATGAGCCGAAATTTCATATATTTTTGGTTTGCTTTGGTTCGGTTAATGGAACCAAACCGAAATTTTCAACAAAAATTAAATGCTCATTTTGAAATCTCTCTTTTTTCTCACCTCTTATTTAATCCAGTTCAAATAAACAAGGCAAAAAAAAAAATCGAAAAATTGAATGAAACAGAGGTTCCGTACAATTCATATTTGGTTTGATTGAAATTTGGTGTGGGTTGGATTTGCACCATATCGGTTCGATTTGGTTTGGATTTCTTGAAAACTCGAATTGAACCGAGTTAAACAGTTAACACCCCTACTGGAAAGTGCTTCATAAGGTGACTGATGCGATGAGAGCTAGACCAATGTCAGTAAGTGCCAAATTGAAGGCAACGTCAATAATTTTTCTTTTTCTCAAACACTAGTAAACATGCACATGCCTTGCGGGTGCGCAAGAAATTGGAAGTCGAAAGATTAAGTATATTATCTTATGTTACGAAATATGAAACATTAAAAAATGAAAAGAAATTATCAATGAAACTATACAAATTCAAAGAAATTCTAAATTTGGAAAGGTAGAAGTACTTCAAGATTGGAAATTTTTTTAAGAAAGTTTTTGTAAGATAGAGAAGATTCAAATTCTAAAATCGAGACATGTGAGAAATAATTTTTTTTATTTACGTTGCTCTTGGATAAAACATTTTGAGAACAATTGAAGATGCTTGGGGCATCAAAAAAAACTATACCCCTAAAATAATAGGTGTTTTTCTTTACATCAAATAATAGCATAGATAAGTATTGCATTGCATTCTAGTATGAGCAGCCATAGAGCTGGGGATGCAAGAAAGGCCCATTTAAGGAAATCGCCAGGAAGGCCAATCTAATTGGCAAGGGCCGCATCATGTCCGTTTCAACCAGGTCAGCTGGTAACATTATTCCGGATCTTTCTCTTTTTCCCCCATATAATAGTATTCATAAATGGGGGTTCGCCCCAGTGGCCACCCTTCCAACATGGAATGGGGAGGTGAGGGGTTCAAATTCCCACCTCCTCAGGGGGGATGGGGGGTAGGGACGCGTAAGTTTCGAGAGTGGGTTGCGACTCCACGCCCGCAAGAGGCGGGGCACAAGTCTCGCGAATGAGTGTAGAGTAGGAATATAGTAGGACTGACCAAAAAAAAAAATGGTTGGATAATTTTACTTTTTTTTTAAACATTTTATCTTTTTTCTTCAAATTTACTATAGCAAGAAATGGAAGTTGGAGAGTGAAAAGTGAATAAACTAATAAGCTATTAGCCAAATGTCTGTCTTGTGGCAAATTTCTTACAATGTGGTTTATGATATGTGCAAATAGAAACGAATCTCTTTCTTAAATGAAATTTATTTTCTTTGCAAATAAACTATGCTTCAAACTGAATACATAAATGTTTTTAGTTTGTTTGGAATTTTTGTTTTACGTTAATAAGATGCATGTGTTGAATTTAGAAATTAATTTCACTGTGATATTTAAAGGTTTAAGTGAATGTTTTTCATTTTAATTGATTCATGTAGTTAGATATGCTATATTTCAAATTTTAACTATTAATATTTAATTTCCATTTATGAGGACTTTTTATTTATTTTTTTTTCATATAAAAAATCTATACATGCAACGTGGTGAGCTCTTCTTCTATGAATAATGTATATAATCGATATATATTAATATTTGTGACTTTTCATTTACTTTAACTTAAAAGGTTTATGCTGCTGTTGTAAACTTTTTCTAAAATCATGCAAATGAGCAAGCAAGCACAACAAAGGTCAATTCATTAGGAACAACACCAAGCAACAGTAGTGTTCCGGAATTGCAATTCTAAAGAGAGAGAAATGAAGATGAAAACTAGGGAAGCTTGGTGAAATGCTGCTCAAGTCTTGCATAGAAGTGAAAGGCACCACCCATGAATTCAATAAATTCGATTATGTACATTTCTAAATTTATCAAGGAACACGATTGACACAAAATAGCAATAACTTGAGGAAATTTGAAGGGATACGTCTTGTCAAGCAATGACGAAAATCACATAATATAGCATGGTAGACGTCTACTTGCCTTGGATTTACGGTGATGAAGGTTGGTGGTGGAGTAGTGGGATGGCGCGAGTGGAATGGCGTCAAGTCGTGGCTTTAGGATGGCGGACGTTCTAGTGAGGGAATAGAAAATGAGAAGATGTTGATGTAGTCGTGAGGTTTAAAATGAAGATGACTATTGTGAGGCCGTGAGGGAGATGCTTACTGTGAGAAAGTGATTGTTGGTAGCTTCTTATATCCACTTCCTCTACCAATTTTGCATGGTTTTTGGTCAAAAGTCTTCATTTGTGGCGAGCTAATAAAGGAGACGGATGGAGGTGGACGTGGATGGTGGTGGTAAATCTTCGCTTAGCTCCTTGACAGCTTGCAAAGATACATGGGGATCTAGAGAAATTAGTTAGGAAAGAGAGTTTACATGAGCTAAAGTTGGGATTAGGGCCCACGTTTGGAGTCAACTTGGCAACTTCATGAAGAAATCAGCTTGGTGGGAGAGGGGACATGGCTGATCTTGGGGTTAACTCTTTTTGATTTGTTGCCACGCCTTTCATGAGGAAGCGGCTGTGATTTGGGGACATGTCTTAGGGCGCGTTTGGTAACGATTTTGTTCTCGAGAACAGATTCTGACCAGAAATAATTATTTTTATTCTCGTTCCCTGGAACGATTCGAGTAAAAAGAACGCGTTTGGTAACTATCCAAAATTCCCGATTTTGTAATAGAATTGCGTTTGATCTTGTCTCATTGTTTTTGTTCCAAATCAATTTCTTTTAATTTTTAAATAAATTTTTTACTTTTTTTCATTTTTTTTCTTTTCTTTTTTTCCTTTTTCTCCTATTCTTCTCCTTCTTCTTGTGGCCGGTCGCCGGACCGGCGATCGACCGGGAGAGTCGACAACCTCACTTTGGAGCGTCGGCGACCCTCATCGGCCGAGCCTTGCGCGGTTGGGCTGCCCGGCCACCGATGGGGCTGGGCGAGCCTCGCCCGGGCTAGGCGGGCCTCGCCCGAGCCTCGGCGAGGCCCGCCCCGGCAAGGCTCGGCCTCGCCAGATCTGGGAGGCCAAGCCTCATCGATGGGCGGGCTTGCCTCCGGCAAGCTCACCGGACCTCGCCTTGGCTTGGCGAGCCTTCGGTGAGCTCGCCGAACCGGTGGACGGCAACTGGCGGCGGCGGGTGGGGTGGATGGTGGTCGCGAGATGGCCAAAGGGAAGAAGAAGAAGATTTGATTTTTGATTCTCAAATTTGTTCCCGAAACAAAAATCAACTTTTTTTTTTTTTTATTCTTGATTCCATTCCCAATCTTTTTCCGGGAACAAAAATTTTACCAAACGCGATTCTCGGCCTAAACCGATTCTGGGAACAAAAAATTAGAATTTGGCCCTGTTTGGATGGTTACCAAACAGGGCCTTAGGGTGTCGAGTGGCCATGTGAAGAGAGAGAAAATGTGGCTTGGTGGCATTAATCAATGGTGAGGCGACACGGCAAAATGAGGCGGTAACTGTGAGGTGTCATGGTGGTGATACGGTGGCCATTGGTGGCGTTAATGGCATAGTCCGATGATAGGCTTGTTGACGTAGCATGGACTATTAAGTATTCGAGGCTCGAGCGAAAATCTAGATATCACAAATCTCCCTCACTTAAAGAATTTCGTCCTTGAAATCGAGCGCTCCTTATGTCTCATTAAAAAGATGGGGATACTTTTGCCTCACTTCTTTCTTGCTTTCCCACGTGGCCTCTTCCACGTGGTGGTGTTGCCACAAGACCTTGACTAGTGGGATTACCTTAGTTCAGAGGATTTGCTCTTTCCGATCTAATATCCACATCGGCTCCTCCACGTATTTCACTTTTTCATCCACTTCGATAACCTCATGATCCAGTATATGAGTAAGGTTGGGATGACACTTCCTCAACATCGACACGGGTTTGAATTAGGTTCCGTAGGGCCTTAAAGCCCGATTTTGTTAGCAAAGGATCAAGGTCGCTCAAGACGACGCAGGCTTTATTTTAGCGCTATTTAGGCCCCTCCAAGATTGTGAAAGAATTTAATCATTTGTCTAGTTTAAAAGAAAGTCCTTTTTAACCTTGAGGAAACCGTGAGGTACAAGATTTTTAGACGGCGAGAAGTCTCATATATTATGAAGGTACAAAAGCATCTCTTGTCGGTTGGGTGTTGTAATAATTTGTCGACATTAATGTTGCATAACTATTTGAAGACTTTGGAAACGTGCATGGGAGGATATATATATATATATACACGCTGGTCTTATTTTTCTTTTAACACAGTTCTAATGAAATTCTTTCATTTAATTAATTAAGATTATTAAATTAAGAGGAGGAGAGATTAAGGAAGAGAAGCCCCTCGTTCCCTCCGCTAATCATCCTCGAACATCACCACTTTGGGATTGAGGACACTATTATTCTATAGAAAAATCTTCCCTAAAAAATCCCAAAAACCTAGGGGTGTCAACGGTTCGGTTCGGTTTGGTTTTAAAACGAACCGAACGAACCATTAGAAAAAAACTTCGAACCAAACCGAATGAGACCTGAAGCAAATACGAACTGAACCGAAATTTCGGTTCGGTTTGATTTTTCAGTTTTTGGTTTTCAGCTTTTAATTTTTGATTTTTGCATTTTTTTTCTGTTGTATATATTTTTCGTTTTCAATAAATAAGCTCTTATCGATTTGTTGGTTTGTTTTCGGTTCGGTTAACTGATGAAAACCGAACTGATAAAAAAAATTTCGATTTTTAATGAGAACCGAACCAAATGAAAATTGAACCGAAAAAAACGAATTTTTCGGTTCGATTCGGTTTGATTTTTGACACCCTTACAAAAACCCACACTTTATCTCCCTCACCATTTTCCTTCTCCCGACCCACTCCCCTCTCTTTCTTTTTCTCAACAACAAGCACTTTCCATTTTCTTACCTTTTTATTGTTTGAGCAAACCCAAGGGAGCTTAGAAATTCAATGAGGCTGATACAAGATGGGGAGTACATTTCGCAGCTTCAAATGTAGTGGAAACTATCACATTTTAGGGTGTTCAAAATCCTTCGAAGCTTAAGACGTTTGGTCAACTTAAGTGTAGTGTCGGACGGGCTCGTGGTATCGAGATGATGCTTAAAATGCTCGTGCATATGGCAACTAGCGATTGAATTAGGTTCAAGGGATGAGAGGGGCGGTTTTTAGTGAGTTTTAGGGTCTTGAGCTACTATATTTTTATTCTTATTGTTTTGCGTGTATGGCATGGTTATCTTACTGTTTGTGACTGGTCGTTCAAGTATGGCAAGGTTGTGGACGGTTTCAGGTGCAATTAGCGAGCCAGGAATGGGTAATCGGTTGTGTTAAGTTTAAGCGAGAGCTAGTAGTGACTGTGCGGGTGTACATTAGTGCATGAATTCATGATGTTATAACTGGTTTCTAAAAACTAACTATATTGGACCTCTTAGATTTGTCAATTTTATAGTGTGGTTTATGGTGAGATTCTATAGGAGTCTCCTTCATGAAAGTTGCTCCAAATATCTTAGTCTATGACATATATTTAATTCATTTTTTTTTTTGGATTAGCATGGTTGATATATATGCCTAATTCTCTATTGTAGCAGTTCTACCCAAAACCAAGATTTTCATGACCTCAGTAGTTTCTCGATTTAATATAAAATATTCAGAATAAAATGATGACATACTTCCCTAAGAAAGTTTTCTAGCACATCCATATGAGGAACATACTAAAATTTCCAGTAGATTGGTGATGCTTTGGGTGTCGAAATGGGTTTTCTCTTACAATCAATGATTTTGCCTTGCCAATTTGATCTGTGCTATTTTGTTTGAGTTGTTGCTCTTTATACAGATAGAATCATGCTCTTCCTTCATGAAAGATGTTTGTTAGGGTCTTATTTACAATATATTAAATATTTAGAATTTTTAGAGCTCACTAAATATGTTTTTCAATTAAATTCTTGAAATTGTGCGACTCTAACTTTGCTTGCCCTTATTCCGAATTTCATAGAATTCAAGGGGACGATGATGGAACCTTGATTTGTGGTCTATAGATGATGTGAACTACATTCATTGTGCTATCTTATGGTGCATGTTAAAGATTACTATGATACCGATTACTTGTGAAAATTTGAGATATAGTGCGAGCACATATTCTGGAATTTGAGCCTTATGTGGTGTGAGAGTTGATTGACAACTTGCTATACTTGTAAATGCCATGAGAATTGGTTTTTTGTGTGATTGTGAATTCCATGAGTGTTGGATGTATTGGTGTGGCGTGATTAATTCGAGGTGTGAAAGTGTAAGCTGTGTGAAATGAAATAAAAATAAAGGATACTCATTGGCTAGCGACTTGATGATACCCCAGGGGAGTGGGGATGCCCTTGATATGTGTCTAGGATGCCTTAGTTTAAAATCTCAGGCTAGCAACCCCTAGATCTAGGATGCCTCAAAGTGAAATGCCCATGGTTAGCGTCCCCTAGAAGATTAGCCAGCGATCTGGTATCATTATGTGAATTTATGAAAGGAATTGAGAAATTAGAAATAGACAAGTTGAGCTTGGGCCCTAGAGGCGGTGTTAGTGACTCAAAAATGACTTTACATCTATATTTTGAAATGCTTGGTAGTATTGTGATTAGTTGTTTTAAATATGCTACATCATATCGATTTATTTTGAAGATAACGTAGAAAGTTTATACATGCTTATCTTATGGAATGGTAAGCCCTGTGAATTAAATTGAAATGTGCTTTGGGTTATGGACTGGATTATTTTTTGAGTTATGAACAGATTTTGCATTCTAATATGTGATTTATAACCTCCATTGGCCATAGCTCACTCCTTAATCTCTTCTCAAATAACTAGCAATAGATGTACCTCTAGTATCTACTTATGGTGCTTTAGCATATGTGGAGATCGTTTCCCGTGATGTATATGATGTCGTCCAAGGCTACACCTTCACCAGTTATGAAGCCACCTCATGGATCGACGATGGCTGCCCCGCTTGGTTCCCCATATAGTTCGTATCCTAATTCCTAAACCAGGGTGGGGACTTGAAAGGCTCACTTCTTGGGAGACCAAATGGGCGTGGGGCTGGGATGGTCGGGGCATAGGTAGATAGGCTAGTGAAGGATGACTTTTATATCAGCCTGTGACGACTTTTAGTAGAGAAATTAGGACACTTTTTGAACTCTCTCTCCCAGACATGTCACTGCATGTTTTCTTTTTATTTATTTTTTGTTTTAATGAAGTGTAAATGTTGTGTGTGTGTGTGTGTGTATGCAGGTGAAAGCAAAGTTTGAAAGTAACATGTTTCTCAAACAGTTTATCTCATGGAAGGATATGAAAGCATTTTTTGTCTATCTTGAACTTTTAAATTATGTGTTGGGAGGTGAAATTTGAGATTGTATTTCTACAAGTGTGCATGGTTAAAGCATTTGGAAGAACGGATTGATTGTAGCGGAATTGGCTATGGCCACCAATTTTGGCTTGACCCGTGTGTGATTTAATTATTATCCATTCTTGGGACTCATCTTTTAGTTGAAATCTATTTGCTTATTGCATTCGAACGTAGAAGTGGCACTATTGCTACGCCACACCTACTCCTTCACTAATTGCTTGAACTAAAACTCTTCATTTGAGGCATCGCCTTGATGATGTTGAAAAAGTACTTCAATAACCATGCGCTTGTTACTCTTTTGTTGTCATACACAATGGAACAAGTATATTCCTCTAGGAAAGACCTTAGATGGAATGATCCAATGTTCTTATTCACCGCGCCATAGATGTTCTATGAACAATTTCGTTTTGAACACTTTGTTCTCATAAATTTATTAGTATTATAATGAATTCAAAACTCTTCTATTCAACAATTGAATATTTGACAATAACTTCTTTGAACATCACGAATTTCACACCAATAGTTAATATAGGATTTGTAGTAGTAAGATCATAATATGGATACTTACTCTTCTTTCTACACAGAGCTCCTTTAGCATCTCCATTCTCTAAACTATCAATCTCGTCGTCACCGGCACTTTCTTCATAATTTGTTTGATTACCATCAATCGGAGCTCCTTCATCTCCATTTGCAGGTTCAAATTCATGCAATTCTCCCAATGCTACAATTTTATTTCTTTGAAAATTCCTTTGCTTTTGCCTTGACTATGCAAATTCCTTGTCGTCATCGTCAATCGGGTAATTCACATCTTACAAAGTTTTATCATATGATTTCACTGGATAGAGTAACTTCCCACTCTAATCTAGTGAATTCTTCGTCACTTATGTCTTCACTAGAGATTCTTCTTGACTATCTTATATGCCTTGCCTCCCTCTCTTCCCTAACCTAAGCAAGCTACCGTCCTTCATTTAAAACAAATCCAGACCCAATATGAGTAGTTTATTCAATACTACCTTCTACTTCTCCTACTTAAATACTCTCATCATCTTCATCGTCTTCATTGTCTTCATAATACTCAACATATCCCGTAACTTCATCGCCATAAAGACAATAGTAAATAATGTCCATTATACCATTATCATCATCGAAGGTTCTCAAATCCTCTTTTAATTATTTCCCAAGAATATAAAAGTGCACATTTCATATTTTGCAACGTAACTAATATACTATTTCCCTCATGAAACTATTATATGATGACTCACCTATTTTGACATAAATAGTGTCCTTATTTCCACCAACATATTCTCATTCATCGGCCCCAATGACGAATTCCCCACCATATCTGACAATAACGCCTATAGTATTATTGTCCCCTATGTCGACCCTACACCCAAGAAAAAAATTAAATTTTGGGACCACAGAAAGGACAACCGACAACTTAACATAGAGGTCCCCCAAATGACACCTAATTTAAAATAAAAAAATAAATAATAACTCTACGCTTTGTCATTTATCGGATAGAGAGCAACAGAGCAATCAGGGGTCGATAAAATATGTCAAGGTCCCCATATTACAAGTTTTACAGACAAAAGAATGACGAGGCGGCGGTACTAATAACCCTAATTGTTCCCTCCTCACTTGAGTCATATTTTTTTTCCCTCTTAAACCCCAAATTTTTTTCCCTTCAATCTCAAAGGAGGTACGGACACCTGGAGTGCCAAAACTTGGCACAGAGGGACACTTAAGTGTCAATAGTTTGGAAAGTGACATTTAAGTGCCAAAATCGGAACAAAATGAATCACTTAAGTGCCAATCTAGCCAAAATCGGGCCAAATGCTGACATGGCGATTTTATAGCGAGGTAAGTGCAAAACGACGTCATTTTACATGCTGATGTGGCTAGAAAATGCAAAAACGATGTCGTTTTATCTCTAACGTAATAAAAAATTAATTAAATTTAATTTAAAACTAAATTAGTTTAAAACATTTAAAAATTAAAATACAAATATTTAAAAGGGGGAGAGGGAGACGGCTGAGGGCTGAGCCCTCATCGGCTGCTTTACTGGAAGGGGCGGCGAAGGAGAGGGGAGGGTCGGTCGGGGTCATCGACCCTCGGCCGATTGGCGGTGAGGGCCCGCAAGCCCTCACCCAAATCCGCGAGGGCTCGCGAGCCCTTGTTGCCTCCCTATCGCCGCCGGGAAAGGGCGGTGATGGAGGGGAAGGGTCGGCCGGGGTTGCTGGCCCCCGGCCGACGGCGGCGAGGATTTGGTCGGCCAAGCTCGCGGGCCCTCATCGCCGATTGGCGGGTCGCTGGCCCCTAGCTAGCTCTCGGTGACCCCGGTGATGCTCCCCTCACCGTCACCGGCCCTCCCTAGTGACGGTAGGGAGGTAGCGGCGGCGATGGCTCGGTTCTTAGTTGTTGCCTCCTCTCCCCACTTTTTTTTTTTTTTTTTTTAATAAAGTAAACTAATAATTATTATTATTCTTTATTTTTATATAATTAAATTAATTTTATTATCAACATTCTAATACGCTAAAAAATGATGTCGTTTTTGCCTTTTTTTGTTGAGTCAGCATTCCGGCGAGCCACATAGGCGAAAAAATTAATAAAAAATTGCCACGTAAGATTTCCGATGGGGTTCGCCGGAGATGGCACTTAAGTGTCCCATTTTTTTTTTTTTTTAAAGTGGCACTTAAATGTCATTTTCCTAACTTTTGGCACTTAAGTGTCCTTTCGTACCAAATTTTGATTGACTTACTCCACACTCAAAGAGTATCACTTATGACTAACCTGACTGATTGAAAGTGACGAGGCGATGAGCGACAACGGTAAGCGAGCGAGTGACGGTTGGCGAGCAAGTGGCAACAAGTGAGCACGGTGAGTAATGTTCACATAGAAAGCAGCGTTGACAATGAGGCAATACAATCGAAGCCTTAATTTTCGTTCATTTTGGGTAGCATCGTGTGGCGTCATTTTGGGCCAACAATGTGGTGTGGTGTCGTTTAGTTTGACCTAGCCATGTTGGACTAAGCGACGCCATTTGGCTAGTCCACATAGACTGGAATTTTTAATAAAAAATCACTTAGCCATATTTTTAAATTGTAAAAGCCACATAACTATTTTGGCTAAAATGTTTTGCTAGAGGTATTTAAGTGATTGTTTTTCTCTGATTTTGGAACTAAAATGAGTCGACGAAAAGTCGTGGCATTAAAGTAAGCATTGTACACAAGTTAAGGCATTCTTAATGTACTTACCCCTCAAATCCACTTACCTAAGAGATGGAGTCCTAATGCTGCTTCTTATGCATCATCTTCTTCACTCCTTTGACCTTCACATATGAATCTTTCCCTTTTAGCTTTAGCCCTTCGACAACATTCTCATAACCGAATCTCATTTGTTGTGCCAACAAGGTCAAATCGATATTAACAAATTTAGATCATCTCTCGAACGTTAATAATTAAATCTACTATTAGCTAAAACCCTTTGCAATCTATCCACCATAATTCTGGGTTATTCGATTGGAAAATATGGGACTAATTTCCATTCTAGAATTTCAAATGTATTGATAGGGTAAGCGAAATTCTACACAAACTGAAAGCGATCGAAAGAAGGAAGAGAAGAAATCGAGGCCATGCACGATAGATTAAGCAAAGATAGGATGATTGATGAACAAACATGGAAACATATATCGATGTAAAATGATTAGTACATGAACGTTAGATTTGTACTTGAAATGATTGGCTTGCAAAGTTTCTTGGCTTCATAGTGTCCATTTAATTCTACATCTCTCACTCTCTCTTCATTTACTAATATCTATACCTTGACAGGAACTCATACATGTCAAGGTTGATTATTTGATGGCCCATTTTGTTATGGGCCTACATAGGCTCTTTGGGCTCTATTGCAATTAAGTGAGGATTTAATTTGTCATTTTGACCACGAGGGAGTGATGTCATTTTGTTGGATTATCTATGTTAATACTAATCAACAAATTATGCCTAATAGGAATATATGCATTAGATGGTGATAAAGCAACCGCAAACATCAAATTTTCCATATAAATCATTTTACCAATCCATTGATTAGTTTGATTTGCCAAATTGTTGTTACCAATTTGATTAATTTAAACGATGTTTTCTCCATACTTTTGGTCTTGATTTGAAGATTCAAGCATTTGCATTATTCTTAGAAGGGCTAAATAGTATGACATATCATTGATAGTATTGGATACGTAGGAACTAGAAATGTATTACTCTATTACCATTGACACGACTTGGAATGGTGGTGGTTTCTCGGACAATCCTAGCCTTGACAAAGCATCGTTCGTAGCATTAATGACAATTGACTTGATCACATCCAACATGTGACTCGTGATATAATTAGCCATATGATATGCTATTCTTTAAGCAATCTTCCCATGGTATACACCATCATGGAGCAATATCCTATAATTGCCATTCAGTAAAAAGCCTTGGAAGATTATCCCTTCATGTTGATTTCCTCTTCTTGTTCTCCCAGAAGATTCAGAATGGGCATCAATTTCCATCACCAATTTATGGCACTAAATTGTTGTTTGCAGCAACATTACCAAACTTTTGTTAAATTTTAATTCTTGCTATCACATTCTCCTCGAATTAATAAAGTGTGTACCCCGGGCATAACAAAATGATGTTTCATTAAAATAGTGAAAACCTTTCAAATATGACAGATTTTTTTTTTTTATCAAATTGATGAAATATCTTCTTAAATATAAATGGATTAGTATGAATCAACAAAGGTATTGAGGATTCTTTATTGATTTTGGACAGAAAAGTAAATCACAAGGAGACAAGAAATAATTACCGTCAATGATGCAAATTGTAGAAAAGATAAATTGTAGGAAGTAAAAACAAAGTTAAATTTGTAGAAGAGCTATAGTTTTTTTTTTTTTTTTTAAAGAATATGACGTGAGTTTATAATGATGATTATTTACAAACAGCATTTAAATATGAATATGTATACATAACCACTCGACAATTATATTTTTGTGTTGATTCTTGATGCGCCATCAAATCTTTGCCCATTAATTGCACTATCTCAATACTTAGCCAAAATTAGGGATTTGTCGCTCTTAATGACTCTATCAATCAACTTCTTAAGTCTTAATGAAGGCTCTCATCAATAATTTTCATATTATGTGATTTGATGACTCCATTAGCGAAGTGTTGAATCCCTTCAAGTCGTCGATTGCTCTATTCGTTGGGGCTTCTACTTTGATTAAATTATGTTTTCATCTATTGGGCTTACCACTCGTTGATTATAATAAAAATTGATCATTTTTTGGTGTTAACAGACATACAACAACATCGTCATCAATTTCTATTTTTCCTTTATTTTGTTCTTGTGCCTTTTCCATTATCATAGACATCAACAATGAGATGCAAGATGCGAGATTACCAAAATTTGGATGCTATATCTGAGGTCATACTGTTCGAGCATGTGGGGCCTTATCTATATTGGCTCCATGGCATTTTTGTGTGCTTATTGGGCTTGGTCACTATTAAGTTTAGTCTTGCCAGAATAGCATGACTTGTTGACAAATCGAACTAAATTTTGAAGTCGTTGGATATCATGGGCATTCTATTTTTGTAAACTTTTTAGCATAATAACCACATTAATTATATTTTTCTGAACCGCATGTTTTTAAATTCTAATGAGGCTTTTTGAAGGCACCTAAATGTAGGAGTGATCGGTTCCACAATGAGTCGATTTTGATATTGGAACCTCGAATGTACTTTATAGGGTTTAATTACGAAAAACTTAAATTGGAAACTTAATTAGTTATTCTTGGAATTGGCTTGAAATTGAACTGCC
Organism: Eucalyptus virginea; assembly: GCA_014182375.1. Lineage (NCBI taxonomy): Eukaryota > Viridiplantae > Streptophyta > Magnoliopsida > Myrtales > Myrtaceae > Eucalyptus > Eucalyptus virginea. Next base: position 39,954,255 of record CM024518.1, on the reverse strand, counting down.
CAATTCCTGACTAAACCCAAGAATCGGATTTGATGTGCGAAAGCCACACGGATGGTATTATATGTAAAAAAAATTTAGCCTATGGCTAATAAATTCTTATTAGCAGATGGTCTTGTGTATCTTTCAAGTTGGAGGTTGTGGGTTTTATTCTCTCAAGTTGCATCTCACTAATTTCTTTTTAAATGGGTCGTATAAGACCATTTCTAAATTGAAACCAGTTGAAGGCTGGTTCCGAGTGTTTGAAGTCCAAAGCCGGACAGGTTCTTTCCAAAACTGATTGGCTAAGAGGCTAATTTGATTCAATACCCAATTTGAACCAGTCCGATTGCTCATCCTTACGTAAATGTGAACTTTTTAAGTACTCGTAAATTACAACCATCCTTTAGCCCTTTAGGACTCTTTTATCAACTTCTTTGAAATTTACGTGAAATTAAATAGGGTTCATACTTTGAAAAACCTCAAATTGATATATCTGTGACAAATTTACCCAAATATTTTTTTTATCATGAAAAAATCTAAACTAGTACAACCACCGCCTGCGGTGGTGGTCCAGGATGGATAAGTCTTTCTCGTGATCCTGCGAGAGGAGAGGAGTTCGAATCCCGCTGGCCGCACGGGATCTTAAGTGCGACGTCGGGGTGGTGGGTTCTCCGCTAACGTCGCTCCAGAGTTTACCCCCCGTTACTCCGGGCTTATCGGGCTGTCCGTGTTGGTACGGTGCGCGGGTTCCCTAGGTCATCAAAAAAAAATCTAAACTAGTACACATATGACAAATTTACCTTAACTGGTCATAAAAAATCATAAACCGATACATTAATGATAAATTTACCCCAAGCTAATTTATTTGGCCGCAAAAATCTCAAACCGATAAATTTGTGACAAATATACCTTCCGCTAAATTGGATTAATATTATAAAAAAATCACAAAAATTGTAAACTGTGACAAAAGAACGAAAATCCTAAATTGATATATTAGTCAACTATCACGTGTCATTGAACTTAATAATTTGACAAGAAAATTTAACGAAAACTAATATAAAGTAAATTTATCACAAGTATATTAGTTTTGGGGTAAATTTGTCAAAAGTATACAGGTTTAGGGTTTGATTTTAAGTAAATTTATCACAAATGCATCAATTTGGAAATTATTAACCCAATTAAATATGTGCTGCAAGTCTTGTCAATCACCTTCGTAGATCAAAACCAAATGTTCCCCACGTATATGGAAAAGGGAGGAGTCTGGTGGGATATTCCCGCCCGGAGTTCTCGAAACGCCTGGAGGGAGAGAGAGAGAGAGAGAGAGAGACTAAACCCTAACCACGCCTTTTCAAGTTTTGCCTTCAATTTTCCCTTCACTTTCACTTCACCGCCTCTTCACTCCTCGCGCTCTCCCTCCCGCCCCGCCGCTCTCCGCTCTCCGCCGTCGGCCGCCTCGCCGGAGCTCGCCGCCGCCGGTCGCCGGTCGCCGTCCTCGCGCCGCCGCATCCGAAGCTCCCGCGTTTTGGCCGGGCTCGACTCTTCGTCGCGCGGCTTGTGATCCGCGAGCGCTCGTCGCTGTAGGTCTGTCTTTCTCTCTCTCTCTCTGCGATCTGTATCTCTCTCTGTCGCCGTCGCTGTTCGGGCTTACCGCCGCTCGAGCGGTTGATTCCGGCGATTTCGAATCCCGCGTCGCCGGCCGGTTCGAAATGCTTTTGATTCTGTGAACTGGAAACGAATCCGTTCGTGCGATCGATGAGACGTTTTGAGGCTTCGCGTGTTGCGTTTGCCATACCTGCTTGCTTCGGATCTCCCACGTCGGATTGCGTCTCTTTTTGTGTTGGTTGTAGGGTTATTTGCTTCTCGAAGCAAGAGCAAAATGTTGCACTCTCCGATGCTCGTTCTCAGTAAGCTCCTGCATTTCTTCACTGGCTCTCTTTTGTTCTTCTAGTTCCGTCCTGTATGATCCTGGCCGATCTGTTAGTGGTTTATTGTAACAGTTTCGTTAGATTACTATTTTGTGCTTTTGAAGTTTATTTCACAGTGAGCTACAATTTTAGGGTAGCACTGCCTTCTTCCATCCCTTTTTTCCAAATTTGGTTTTTCTTGGAGAGGGGCAGGGTTGGGAGACAAGGAGCAAAAGAACGGGAAAAATGATATTTTGAGCTTGTTTTTACTCTACTAGATGTGTTTGGGCACATTCGTGCTTTGGGATGACAATGATGTGGTTTCTAGTAAGGTTATTGTCGCCAGTCTTATGTCCCTGCAAATAATTTGTTAATGTTGCATGGAACAGAGGATTCCTTGAAACGTGAATCTGGAAGCAAGGTACAACATGCTAATATCCAAGCATCCAAGGTGAGCAGCTTTTTCATTAACTTTGTGAAATTCTGTCTGGGTTCCTGTGGCTGCCAAATATAATTGAATTATGTGATATGTCTTGACCAAATGATGGGCTCATTCCAAGCTTATGTTTTGGAACGGGTATAATTTGCACATCACTGTTTTCAGTGATGGGAAGTTTACTAGTTAAGAAGCTAGAAGCCATTAAAATAACAGCAAAGCAGAGGACCTCTGCAGAAAATCAGAGCTCTTCCTCTTTTAAAATTTTTCTAGAATCACCCATAAGAACGTTTTATATATCACTCTGCATGGCCTGAATTTTAAGGTAGATTGTAGGAGAAATTGAATTACTTGAGTGTCGTTATTTTGGTTTCGCATTTAGGTGGATATGGATCTTTTTGTCAAGTGCCTTTTTTTTTTTTTTAAACTAATGTTTTTATCTCTGTTCTCTTGCTGTCAAGTCTTTTTAACTTGTACTAATACATGTGACAGGCTGTTGCTGATATTATCCGCACCACCTTGGGCCCAAGGTCCATGTTGAAGATGCTACTTGATGCTAGTGGAGGTGAAGTTCTGTTATCTCAGCTTGTCTAATGATTAATACAACGATCAAGTCGATGAAATTCCATCCCACATTTCAGATCAATTATATCTATGTATAAAAATTTCCTTTCAGTCATGGGATTGTATAGGTGCTTTCCCATTCCCATGGCTTTGTTTGAATTCAAATTTGCGAGCTTGGGCAAACAATGCTTCCCCTTTTCAATGGTACCCAAATTTTACAAAAGATGAAGTGACGAATTTTCTCATGTAGACTTGATTTTTGTTTGCTTTATCTGTCGTCTACAAGCATTATGTACATGTTGACAACTATTCATTTCCATTACATTTTGCGAATTCTAAACGAGGCATGAGTGTGAATTATCTCATCATTCTCTTCAAAGCTTTCTTTTCTTTCATCAAATACAAGCAATTAAGCTTCATTTGTCCAATTGTCTATTCAGTTCCATGACATATTTGCTGCATTTTAGTAAGTGGCAGTCAATGGAGTGAATTTCTTTTCCTGTCTTTAATTATAGTAATCATTTTAAGTCTGAGCAAGTATTCATTTCTCACTTGGTGCCAATAAGAAATGAGACTGTGTACTTGAACAGAGAGCATGAAGAATTGGTTTGACAATATTCATCTAAGACAAGAGTAGACAAGGTTGGAATAAAGGAATCAAAAGTAATATTTAAAAGAAATGTCACATTGTTTTGTGAGTTTAAATATGGATAATAAATTGGAAGAGTAGCAGCCATTCACTATACGAGGCTAGTATGGTTGCTAGACTTGAATTTAACATAGTGTGTAACTATTGCTTTTCATCAGTCTGGAGCCTCATGGACTTATGTGTTTTACATCTTGGCTAAAATCATTTTCCTTATTGCATGCAGGAATTGTTGTGACAAATGACGGAAATGCTATTCTTCGTGAACTTGATATTGCACACCCTGCTGCAAAGGCATGTCTTGACATGACTCTTGAGGGCTCACTTTTCTTCCTAGATCTCATTTATTATATTGCTTACAATCAAATTTCAAGATGTTTCGGCAGTGTACTTTTGATATTATCAAAGCAGTTTGAGTGCACATTTACGTTTTTCAAGATAATAGGCATTATATACACACTTGCACACTTGTATCAGTGTATCTTTCCTTTATTGCTTTGTCTAACAATTGCTGCATGGTTATGACAGTCGATGATTGAGCTTAGCCGCACCCAAGATGAAGAAGTTGGAGATGGAACAACTTCTGTCATTGTCCTTGGTATGGCTCTGATATGCTTCTTATGGATAGTTGCAGATAGTTGTGTAGTAGGAAGTTCCTTGTATTTCATGGCACAAATTTACTAAATATCGGCTTCAGTGAAAAATGCTTGCATCAATGTTTAGATTACCTGGATTGCTGTTCGATAAGAATTTTGTTTCACTAGGCAAGTCTGGGCTAATGTTGCCAAACATATCGAATTATGAATTATCCTTTTAGGTGGGACCTTGGGGTGGAAGTTGGAATTTATTGATAACAATGCAAAATGATTTATCACGATCTATTTGTGGAGTATTGATTTAGAGAGAGCAATTCTTTTTGACTTTTTTTTTTCGAATTTCATCCAAGAAAAGGCTTTGGGCTATGATGGATTTTTTTTGGTTGTGGAGTTGTAAATAATCTATCCATTGGAGATGTGATCAGGTTTACTGAATAGACTAACATATAGAATTGAATTCTATGCAAGAAAACAAACTTTGGATGAACAAATGGTATTGGGATAGTAACTGTTTGAAATTATAGAGTTTCCAGAGGACATACCTTATTGTTCAAGACTCCGAATTGTCATATTAAATTGATCCCAATTAAGAGCTTCCAATGCATGGTAACCCTAAATATGGTGACTCAAAGTGTATTGGCCTTCTTGTAATTGTTTTTAAGGTATTTAGAAGTCAGAGGCCATGGAATTGGTGGATGGGGATTCTCAAATCCTGATGTATAATTTTTCTAGAGAGTTGAAAGATTTTGTGTGATGTTTGACAGATTCATAATTGTATGTTCTAGGCAATGAATTTGAATTTAAGTCTGTCGAAATGGAAGTGCACTATTCTGCGTACAGTTTACTCCGCAAACTTACTTTCTTGCTGTTGCCATATTAGATGAGATTCCTCATCTCGGGTTGTATTCCATTTGGTTGCTAATGTTGTTACTATTATCATTGGTGTTTATGACCTTAAAATCTCTTTCAAGTTATTATGGATCACAAATTGGAGAATATGTATTCAAAGCATTTTATATTAACAGCTTCCATATCCTCTTGACTGATCAAGTGTCTTACATTTTAAACTTAAATGTGTTGGAAGCTGGTGAAATGCTCCATGTTGCAGAAGCATTCATTGACAAGAGCTATCATCCTACTGTCATTTGTCGCGGTAAGAAGATTGCACTACTCAATTGTATGTTTGAAGAGCATCTGTTGTATCATGTGTAGATTAAATTAAAAGAACCTTTTGCTTGTGTGACAGCCTATAACAAAGCTTTGGAGGATGCTATTGCTGTATTGGATAAAATTGCAATATCAGTTGACGTTAATGATCGTAAGTTCCTTGCATATGGGAATTTCACCCGTTTAGCTGCTCATGTAATTTTGTATTTTACTAGCTTGGCTTTTGTGGAAATTGTCATCAATTGAAGAAATTGTCAATTAGTTTATTGAGCTGTTACCACTTGCATGTTTACTCTAGAGCATATCATATAATCCTCTCTCTCTGTTTTTTTTTTCTTAAATGTAGACTATGGTCCAGGTGTTCCCTAGTTTGAAGCTTCTGAAGATGATGAATTTGTTGTTTGTTAGTCTGAACTTTCAATTGGTTGTTAGTTACTTGCATGTTACCATTGGAATAAGGTCAATATTAGGAGGGTTATCAATTAGTATAAATTAATATTACTGGAGGAAAATGCAAAGGCACAAGTTTTTGTAGCTAATTCCTTCCTATATTTAACTTTTGAACTCTAGGTCTACTGGTCCTAGACAATGCAGACTGCGCATACCTGCAGATGTTATGCACCACTGGTTATACTTCTGTTCTTAATCTATATGGTGTGGTAGCTTGTCATTACATGCTTGAGATGCACAAGACCATGAAGCCATTCTTTACTCGGTTTGACTTGGTAGAACTTTTTACTGTCTTTTCTTCTGGCCTCATGATCAGTTGATTTTCGAACATATCTGCCAATTATCCCCATTGTGGTCCCCATCCATTATCATGGCTGTAGTCAGAGTTTTCACGTGTAATTGTTTTGTGGAAGAGCATTGAAGAGGGGATAATACTGTCTCTGATCATCTCATGATGATGAATATTTTATGTGAAATTAATAGGGGTAATAATTCGCAGGTGCTAGCATGCTTGGCCTTGTTAAAAGTAGCATTGGTACAAAGTTCACCAGTCAGTTTGGGGATCTGATTGCTGTAAGTACTCTCTGATGCACATTTGTTATGAATAATGCATATTGGTGAATTTACTTAACATCACGCTGGAAATTGTATGTGTGAAGGATGAGGCATGTGCATTGATCTTTGACTGGTGATTAAGTCTTCAAGAAAACTCAGTGAAATCCCCAGTATGTCATATGCCAGTGACATTGTACCAATAAGCACATATAGCTTAAGGAGTTGTTCACGTGACAAAACTGTACATGATAACAGAAAAGTAAAACTAGGAGTCATACCTCAACCAAGCTTTCTAGCTACTGTAGGGTCTCGATGACGACTTGTGTCCTGTACTCGTCTAGACTAGTGCTATGTAGCTTGGTAAATACTTCTGTGGCTACAGCGGTGTGTGTTTTTGATTAAGTTATTGTTGACTCTTCTAGAGCTCATGCTGTTACTTGAAATCTTAAAGTTGGTGCCAAGAGTCACATGCATCTGCCAAGATAAAGTTTGGTTTTTAAGAATTTCATATGTTCTTTTTCAGGATTTAGCTATTGAGGCTACCACAATTGTTGGTGTGGATCTTGGTCAAGGGCTGAGAGAAGTGGATATAAAAAAGTACATAAAGGTTGAAAAAGTCCCTGGTGGACAGTTGGAAGATTCGAAGGTTCTTAAAGGAGTTATGTTCCAAAAGGATGTTGTCGCTCCTGGAAAAATGAGAAGGAAGATTGTCAACCCACGCGTCATTCTTCTTGATTGCCCCCTTGAGTACAAGAAAGGCGAGAATCAAACAAATGCCGAGTTGGTCAAAGAAGAAGATTGGAGCATTCTTTTGAGAATGGAGGAAGAGTACGTTGAGAATTTATGCATGCAAATACTGAAATTCAAACCAGACTTGGTGATAACGGAGAAGGGACTGAGTGACTTGGCATGCCATTATCTTAGCAAGGCTGGTGTTAGTGCCATTAGGAGGTTGAGGAAGACGGATAATAACAGAATTGCAAAGGCTTGTGGGGCCACGATTGTTAATAGACCAGATGAACTGCAGGAGTCAGATGTTGGTACTGGGGCTGGTTTGTTTGAGGTTAAGAAGATTGGGGATGAGTTCTTTGCATTTATTGTTGATTGCAAAGATCCGAAAGCTTGTACAATACTCTTAAGGGGTGCAAGTAAGGATCTTTTGAATGAAGTTGAAAGAAATTTGCAGGTATTCTGTGGAACTCATAAACAAACTATTTTACCTGGATCTTATTAGGTTCTAAAGCTAGTTGTTGTGCAGGATGCTATGTCTGTAGCAAGAAACATCATCAAGAATCCAAAACTTCTTCCTGGTGGCGGAGCTACAGAGTTGACTGTTTCTGCCATGTTGAAGCAGAAGAGTTCCTCGATTGAAGGCATAGAAAAGGTCTGACATTCATTTTGTATTGTGTTGTTGCCTGTGATAAGACCATTTGAATTTCAACATTGCTGAGACATTGAGAGGAATCACATTGTAAGATGCGATGATAGTTCCCATTTTGTATTTCATGCGATGTTCTAATTGATGCAACGCTTGATGATTGTGACAGTGGCCTTATGAAGCTGCGGCTATTGCTTTCGAGGCTATTCCTCGGACTTTAGCCCAGAATTGTGGAGTAAATGTGATAAGAATCATGACTGCCTTGCAGGGAAAGGTAATTGTCTGTCCGATTCTGGTCTATTTCATCTCGAAAGGTTTTATATTTTGAACCATTGTTGATGCTCTTCTAAACCTTGGTCGCACATAACGCAGCATGCAAATGGAGAAAATGCATGGATTGGCATTGACGGAAACACTGGTGCTATTACTGACATGAAAGAACGGAAGGTATATATGTCACTTTAAAAGGAGTCTTTATTTTGCTGTTCTCTCCTCATTCTTTCATCAGCATCTGTCTGGAGCAAGCCATATTATGTTCCCTTGATCAGAAACTGCACCTATTGCCATATATTAAAGTTTAGTGTGCTAGATTTTGAAGTGCGTTCTCTGCTTATGTAATTGCGATCCGCTAGTGTCATTTTCAAGAAGTGAGGCACACAACTAGATTCTGCAACTAGCATCCTGCATTTAAGTCTTGGTTAGGCATTACTACATCTGGCTTGCACCTGGTGGTTAATTCGCAGTATTTTTGCTGGAATGAACTCGAGGATGCTAATGAGGTTACAACTCATATCTTATAGCTTTGAGTGAAGAATAGACAGTTTCATCTCCCATGCTTTTAGTCATGACCAGTAGTTTGTCTGTGTTAGTAATTTGCCAATCAATATGTTTGGTAGCAAAAAGATGTGTCTTTTTTTTTCCTCCGGTTTATTGGCGAATTCAAAGCATCTCTGATTCCGTTTCGTTCCTTTCACTTCACTATCAGATCTGGGATTCCTACAACGTGAAGGCGCAGACATTCAAGACAGCCATCGAAGCTGCTTGCATGCTTCTTAGGATTGATGACATCGTGAGCGGTATCAAGAAGAAGCAGGCGCCCGGAGCTGGTGCTGCGCCGAAGCCCCAGGTGGAGACCGAAGCCGATGCCGACGGCGAGCAAATACTCCCTGACTAGGGACACTGCGGGCGCATTTCATGCTCGTTCGCTTTTTGTATACCTCGGATCGTCCTCTTTTCAAGCGCTTTTGAACCGAGCAGGTTCCCTTGAGTTTTTGAGTTGCTTTAAAATAGCAACTGAAGCTGATTAGGTTTGTGCTAGAATGTGTTTATTCAAGAACCTTTCTGAACCTTTCATTTTGGTCTGCTGCTCTCCTTTTTCCTATGAAGTTTTGTACTGTCTTCGATTTAGTTGGTGATTCATTTCGTAATATCCCGAAGAAATTCAAAAAAATGAAGAAGAAGAAGAAGGAGAAGCTTTAATGATAGTTTTTGGCTCCCATCTTTGTTTATTTACACTTACGATCACTGTCTCTCTACCATTCAATTTTTGCAATCCATCCTTTCCAATAGAGAAGGATTTAGAAAGCACGGATACTGTCTGGAGTCTTCATCTCAGCGTCGGACGTGTGTTCGATATATTTCCATACACGGTCAACAGGTGTTGGACATTTGACATGTGGTCAATGCTTCGGACATGTCAGTGACATGCGGGACTGGCACCTTAACACGCATGGGTCAATTTTAAACATTTTGCTAAAATGTAAATCTATCAAAAAAAGAAAAAGAAAAGATAGAAGAAATATTAGTCAATTTTAACGGTGGAATGTGGATTGTTTGTTTTTCTGTTTTTAAGGTTCTATGGTTTATTGGAATGAGATATAGTTGGAGCCAATCGACGATGAATGATATTAACAAATGATGGATTAATATTTTTAGTGTAAACTCATTCGAGATTTTTTTATTATTTATTTATTTATAATTTTGAATCGAATTAATTTAATTGAAATAATCATAAAAATGTTAATTTATCATGTGCATATAAAAATACGCATTTAATACTTGAGTTTTGACTTGTTAGAATTCTTTATTTATTTAGAAATAATGTGTCATGTCATATTGTGTGTCAATTTTAATGCTAGCAAAGGATACGTGATTTCTCATTGATCTGCCTTTTCATCGGCCTCGATGACGCGCCCGCTTGAAATTATAGAAACCTTATTGTGGAAAAGGTCGAAAAAATTCTTAGTACTTGTTTTCTTATGCTTTTATTTCCACACCAATCGAATTCTTGTAATGTTGATTTGTTTATTTAATTCTTGTGAAAGTTGCTTAGATTTCCAATCAGGTTTGCTTTTCCCTAATAGTCCCAAATGCAATGCAAGAGGTTGGCTTGGACTTCGAGCATATTTAAAGCATAATATTTTGCACCAAAGTCTTCGAAATTCTGTTATTAAATACCAATGAAAAACTTAAAACATTTTGAACTTATTACATCCATCGATATCAATTTAATTATAAACTTTCCGATTTGATCGATTTAATTTTAAGCATTTTCACATTTGTATCAATTTAATCTTATCTAGCTAATCGCCCAATCACTAATACGAGTATAATTAATGTTACTGTGGACCTTTTTCAATAATATTTTTTTTTTTTATAATTTTTCCTTTTTTTTTTCCTTTCAATTTGATTGGCAAAGGCTGTCTCTCCCAAATCCCGCAAGGCCGCGAAGGCCCTCAATAGAATTGGGCGAGAACCGCCTCACTCACTAAAATTAAGGAAAAAGAGAAAAAAAAAGAAAAAATCATAAAAAATTTCAAAAAGTTATTAAAAGATGTCGCATCAACGCTAATAGTGTTACATAGAATAGCAAACATTACGTCAATGATTTTTAATCAAAATTGATCGAGATAAACTCATGATTAATTGATCAAATTAAAAAAAGGTTTAAAATTATATTAGTATTAAAGCAACAGCTTTAATTTTTTTTTTTTGGGTACTTTTCCCATCAAATACTACAATTTTGGCTTGAGGGTTTGTGGAGGGCCAATGGTCGTTTACAAGGGATTATTAATGGCATAAATGATAACTATTCTATTTTTTTAAATCAATTTCTTACAAGAAATAGATTTTTATGTTTATTTTTAGATGAGTTTTGAATAAAAATACGTGTTTGGTAAATATATAAAATTTTTGTTTTTAGAATAAAAATCCATTTGATAACAACGTGAAATTTCTTTCTTGCCGGTAGACGGACGGCGGCGAGCGACGTGGGTGAGTGATCGTTAGTAGCGAGAACAAGTAATAAGAATAGTTTTTATTTCTTATTTCATTTTTGTTCTGAGCTAATATTTTTCTAAGAAATATAAAAATAAAATGAAAATTGAGTTATGAAAGGAATTCTGGCCTTAAACTTGTCTCGAGAATAGAAAAATAATTCTGATCAGAAATAAAATGATCATCACGCGCCTTAAAACGCACCGCATCGCACCCGTTGCGCTCTCTCTCTCTCCCCTCTGAGAAATCTGCTTCGTCTCCGAGTCCCTCATACAGGCCTTGCCACCGAGACTCTCCTCAGTCCCCCCACCTTCGTTCTCCTCCTCAGCAGAGGCTCGATTCGATAAAAGCCAAAATGGCCGCGAACAGGAAGGAGCCGGAGGGAATCATGCTCCTCTCGGTCTACAACGACGACGAGGACGACGACATGGACGACGCCGAAGACGACGACCCCGGCGCCGGCGCCGGCGAGCAGCCGCCGGATCCGTGGGACGCCCTGGAGGCGGAGTTGGCGGGGAAGGAGAGCCCGCCGTCGGAGCTCGCGGAGGGCGATCCCATGGAGGCGAGCGATGGGGAAGACGGCGGGGCTAGGGTTGGCAGCGAGAGAGGGGCGGCGGCGGCGGCGGCTAGCGATTACGGCCACGAGAGCACTTTGACGGCGGAGGGCTCGACGCCGAGCCAGCGGGAGCAGCCGCCGCCGCGGCAGCAGGGGGCGGCGGTTTCCGTGGAGGCGAGGAGGAGGAGGACGAGAGAGATGCTGAGCATCGTGGATTACGCGCACGATGAATTCGCGATGTCTCCGGAAGCTGAGGTAGCTTCTTGTTCGTGGCTTATTAGGGCTTTTATTCGAGCGTCGAGTCGAATTGATGTTTTCTGTTGTTGCTGTGGGTAACCGTAGCAATAATATTTCGGTTGGGCAATCCATGTTAGCCTGGGTACCAGTAGCAAAAACATGTAAATTGGCTTCTGCGCTCTTTTTCTTGATGAGGGAGATTGAATTATCATTATTGATATTCGAGGTTGGCCATTTTTCTGATCATTTCTGCATATGAAGAGGTTTTGGGTTGGTGCTTTTTTTCGTGTGCAGAATCGGATGTGGTTCTTCGTATTTTGGTGTTTTGTATGATGGATGAAAGCATGATGATCATTTACATTGCTTTTGTGTTGCTCAATCGCAGGAAGGGGAAATAGACAGCAGCAGCAACTTTATGCTTGATGAAAGATCCCAAATGGGAAATGGTATGTATGTATTTGTGGAGCAGTGCCGTGCATTTGGGTATTTTTCCTTTCTTGTTCTTTTGGTTGGTATTGCCGGTTTTGGGTTTACTTGGCTTGAATGAGTTTTTATTTGCACCTATCTGCGTAGTGCGCCTGAGTCAGATCTGTTTTTCCTTGAGCAGGTTCAGCTTTTATCCTCACATCTGTGGCAGAACCTAGTTGCATGTTAGTGGGATTTTGAATTGGATACCCTTGATTCTTTCACAATCCTATATGATGATGTTGATAGTTTGTTTCCTTCATAATGTTTCCTGGGTGATGGCTTTAATATGTGGTCGCATGACCTAATCTGTTGTTATTAGCTTTAATGAACCCTGAGATGTGGGACCATTTTGATTTATTCTGTTTTGTTTTACATATTTATTATGTCCTTAAATCAGTTGAGTTGATTGATTGAGTTAAGTTAAATGGGGGATAACATAGAATCTTTTAGTGTTATTTTGCCATGTGTCGTCTTCAAATTCTAAAGAAGATTTAATGCTTGTTAAGTCAGAATGGTTTCTTCTCAGTGATGTGCTCGTATCTGATAAAAATAATCTTGTTTTGTTACAGTGACATACATATGGGCACTATCTGCTCGTTCGTGTCAGTTAATTTCTTTTATTGTTGCAGCAGGTGATTACCAAGAAGAGCCTACTCAACAAACTGTACAGGTTGTGTCACCAAATAACCAAGATATTTCTCTATCATCTGGACATACAGAGCCATCACGACCTGATGTTAGAAATGTCACAGAAGCACAAGCCCCAGAAGTTGAAGATTCTACTAAGGTTTCTGATGATATTGATCCATTGGATAAGTTTCTTCCCCCACCACCAACAGCCAAGTGCTCAGAGGAGCTGCAGGTAATCTTCTTACTTTTGGTCCAGCTTTTGTCCCAATGCTATCACGTATTGCGAGTGGTCTAGGCATTGATCATCTTGAATCTGGGAACATGTGTAAATGTTTGTGCATGTACTGCAGTTACATGGCCATCAAAATTTTAGAAGATTTTATTTGAATAGTTGTTTGGACTAAAAGCCATTAGTCAACGACTTGGATCTTTTTGCTTGGGGCTTTTGTTTAAAAAACTATGAGTGGGGTGCAGAGAGCACCCTTCCCAAGAAGAGGCTCTTAATTAGTGTACTGATTTCTTAGACTATAATGCACCTCGCTGCTGTCTGAGAGATGGCATTAGCTGTATGTTAGTTCGTATATACAGACTTAATACTGTATATCATTCTATCACATGATGAGTTGGTAGACTACATGTGTTGTATTCTGTTGTTGTTTGGACTGGACAGTCTAATAGTGAATTATTCCAAGAGATCTGGAGCTATAAACCTCATGTCTTTAGTTGGCTTCCTTGTAGCAATTACTCTAAATGCTAAAACTTGTAAGGTGCACTATTGGATAGTCCTCATTCCCGGAAATTTACTTTCTATTGGGCGAAGAGATAGCTGACTGATTGGCCTAAAGCCTATTAGTCCAACATCAAACTCTGGCAAGAATAAGAGACATTAACTTGGCTAGGCTGCCCAACTAATATCTCTTTACGGACTGGAAGTCCCTGAAGAATTAATAGGTCCTTGCAGTAGAATTGGGTTCAGCCTCTTTTGGCTTTTGAGACTTAAGAAGCTATAATGTTAAGTTCATTGGCATTATTGGCTTCAAAAGCCACTTTTCTATGTTCTTGTTGGTGTACACTAGGAAAGAACTGGAAGATACGACTTATATAGAGTTAGAGTGAGTTGGTGAAAAAACAGAATCATCTCAGTGACTCCAGCCTTAGAACTCCTGGTATTAGTGTTCCTCCACTTATTTAATTCCATTGAAGGTGATTACTGAATCTTGAATCTATGCATTGTCGAATGAACTATAGCCATATGCTTTTTCTACTTGATCATTTGTGCCTACTTCACCATATCAGCAATACACTAAAACATGATGAAAGTTGAGAATAATAGTAAGGTGTCTTTTCCAATTGTTTTTCAAGGTTGTAAGCCGGAGAGTTAAGAACTCTTTTGTTGGATAATTTTACAGATGGAATGTGTGTAAACGGCAGTTCTTGTGGACAGATGTGGAAAGTGGCATTACAGTTTAGGGTTGGTCTCTTTGCTTGACAAGGTATAAAGAAAATGAAAAGTCACAATATTGAAAGAAGGAGGCATATTATTGCGGCAGATGTTGGAATTATGAACAAGAAACTGTGTCACAAATGTTCTTTTTCATTGTCGGGGGATTGATGGAATACGGGTGAAGGTGAATGCTTTCTTAGTTTTTTTTTTTTTTTTTTTTTTTAACTGGTACCTTTAGACGTGTGTTGGGTTGGAGCGGATTATGTGTGGTCAGTGGCAGATAGAAAGGAAGTTAAGATTTTTGCTTGCTGCTATAGTTTCTCAATGGATTGTGGTTGGAATAGAATGACACACACAGGGATTGATACTTGGGTACTGAGAGGTTACTGGATGTTTTTCTTTCCCAAATGGATTAAGGCAACATTTTTCAGATAAATTAACACCTCAGAATTTCGTAGATAGGCTATTTAGTTAAAGGATAATATTGATAATTTTCAAAATGGTTTGATGCCCATGTTGCCCCCTTTTTATATATTTCTATCTTATAGAAAGAACACTTGCACTTTGCCACTGAATGCATGCAGCATGACTAGAGACAACATATGTTTGTTTCTTGATATCAAGTTGGGATACTTTTCTTTGGAAAGTTTCAAGGCATACAAAACAGCCTAAGCATTCAGGAGGTGAAGTGCCATAAATAGAGGGTTCACACGTAATACTTATGATTGGCTCAACCTGTCTGGACAGATGCTCTTTTGTTGGATATTTGGGCATTAACGAAGTTTGAAACGTAAGGATGGAAACAGACAATTGGCACTAGTAAAACATACCATTTTGATAGTCTCAACATAAAAAAAAAAACGAAGAGCAAATAAGATAGAAAAATGAGTCCAACTGGACAAACTGATTAGGGCAACTTTTGATTCAAGACAGAAATTTGGAAACAGAGAGTCATCTTTCACTCTTATCTACAGTATCAACTGCTAGGCAATGATAAAGCCTCTTTGCTGCAGCTCCAGCACCAAAATAGGAATGCTGACTATCCTTCTTCATGAGTCCCGCATACTTCCAGATTTTGTTTGCATTTTCTAGGAAAATCTGATATCTTATTGCCTTGTTAAAGATTCTGTAGAGCTCCCGCTTCCATTATTAATAAGAAATCAGACAATTGAAATCTGTGGGTGACATTAGAAAAAATAAACTCCAACTGGACAAACTTATTAAGGTAACATTAGATTCAAAGCTAGAGATTCAAGAGCCATCCTTCACTCTCCTCTACAATGACAGCTGGTAGGCAGCGGTAGAGCCTCTTTGCTGCACCAAAATAGTGGCGCCGATTACCATTCCTCTCATGAGTGCTTAATTCCAGTTCTTAGTTGGGATTTCTCTGACAATTAGACATCTTATTTTCTTTTTCAAGATTGTATGGAGTTCCTTTCTCCATTCATAAAAATTATGAAAGAAAATCAAATGATTGAAATCTTTGGGTGATCTTTTTGTAGTCACATGTTTTTATATGGTTGAATAGACTAAGATTATGTATGATTAATCAGTCAAGAACTTGATACACTTAAGTTTTGAAATTGACAGGTCTTATTCTAACTTTTGTTGCTGATTTATAAATTGTGTTGTGGCTTCGGAAATTTGATGTTGAACTGTAGGTGGTGGTACCATTAAATTAGTTGTTGCGTCTATAGAATCTTGCAGATCTGTTATACGAAGTTTAAGAAGTCTTACTCTTTCTTACTTCAGTATTGCTACCAAATTTCATAGGACCTCATCGATCATAGTTACAAAAGTGACTTTGAGTACCTTGGGCATTACAGGTTCAACTCAAACAGGTTTTGAGCACAAGGATTGCTCTATTTTTGGGGCGGGTTGATTGGTTTTTGTTTTCTCCTTTGTCTCTTCTTATCTAAATTTCTAAATGCTCCTTGTCTTCTCTGAGATCCCATGGTTGAAATTGGAATACTTTCTCCTTAAACGTTTTGACCTCTTATTTTCACTGTAATTTTTGTTCTGTAGCATATAGAGAGCCTGTGGAGACATCCCATTGTCATAGGATAACTGTGACACTTAAGTTATTTATAGAATAATATGTCAAGTACAAATCTGAAGTATGACAATGGGATTTTACCCTATTTTAAGCCTATCTCGATATGCCAGATTTGTACCTGTGTTCAGATTTAGGCTTAAAATTTCTGACTTTGAATCTAACGTTCCCTATTTTAACCCTATTATATACCAGATAGGCTTTGAGAAGAGCATAAATGGTTGTAGTTTTATCCTTTTCAGACAAGAGTTTGAAGTTTTTTGGATTTTTGTGGGATCATTGCCAACTGTTTTAAAAGCTTAAACTATTAGACAAAGGTGCGGTTTAATATTTAATTATTATATCAAAGTTCATTAAGTTTTAGCTGTTCTTTTATTTTGAGTGTATGAGGCTATTCTAGTGTTAAATGTGACACTTAAGAAAGTCTAGATGTGATAAAGTTGAGTTTACTGAGTGATTGAAGCTCATTAAGTCTTAGCTGTTCTTTAATTTGATTATATGAGGCCATTCTAGTGTTAAATGTGACACTTAAATAAAGTCTAGTTTTAATAATGATGAGTTTACTTTTTGGGAGTTCCTGATCATTTTTTGTTGCCTTTCATTATACATCAGGATGTTATTCCGTGTTCATCTTGTGGGCATGGATGGCATCTTTTGAGTTTAGGTTCATTGCATTACCCCCAAATCTGGATCCGTGGCTATGACCGGTGGCTTGGCACTTGCTCTACTTTTTTTTTTTTTTGGTCGGACTTGCTCTACCTTATTTTGTCACAGTTTAGACGTTTTTTAAATTGTGACAGGCACATTTATATTTTCACGACCATCAACTTTTTAAGAAAAATAATGCTGAAAGGAATACGTTTGATATGTGTTGAGAAGCAAGCAATATGGGAAAGATGGGTTAGAAGGATTGTTATTTTGGCCAATAAATTCGAAGGATAGAGGAGAAAATTATGTTTAGTGTGTTTATAGTATGAGAATGATGGATCATGTAGTTTCAGTTGTTTCAGTGCTCAAAAAAAAAAAAAAAAAAAAAAAAGAGAGAGAGAAAGAAAGAAAGAAAGATCTAGGGACATCATGAATTGGTTATAACATTTTTTGAGATATTTTCCTTGGTCTCTTATCATCTTGCACTTCAAATTGGGGATTATTGAATAAGTGATGGGTGACATATACTACCACGTCGAACTTATAAGTTGCTCGATTGTTTAAAGTTCTTTAGAGTAAGGTTTATACAAAAATATGTGTCTCTTGACGTTGTAAGATGTAAAATTAGTTTCTTCTATTGATTTGCTTGCGCATTGTTTGTGCAGGAGAGAGTGAGAAAATTTATTGCATACAAAAGAGCTGGAAAAAGTTTCAATGCTGAAGTGCGCAACAGGAAAGACTATCGAAACCCAGACTTCTTGCTACATTCAGTTAGATATCAAGATATTGATCAGATAGGATCTTGCTTCCGCAAGGAGGTGTTTGATCCCCATGGTTATGATCCAAGTGACTATTATGATGAATTAGGTTAGTACCCTTTCTTCTCAACATCCCTTTGCCTGCATGCTCTGTGTGCTGTGATAATAAGCTGTAGATCTACTGTTCTCTTGTTTATTAATAGGTTCTTTTCTCTCATCAGGTTTGTGTTTCCTTTTGGCTTGTTTGAACTGCATACCATCTTTCAAAAATTTCTTCTGTTTGTGTTTAGTTGACCAAGGGGTGGACAGAAGCTGATGTTTCCGTCAGGTGACTGAGGAACCGCATTGGTTGGATGCTTTAATTTATTGCCTTTCATGTGATTACAAGCTGTAAATGTTACTTAGAAACACTTGATGGTCTCTGTCAAAAGCAATCTCCATTTTCCATTATAATTGCTTTTGCCTTGTGTTGTTTGGACAATTAATTGGCATATTTCCATGAACAGAGGTTGACATGAAACGAGAAGCAGAAAGAAAGGATCAAGAGAGGAAAAAGAGCCAGCAGGTCGAATTTGTTGCTGGTGGAGTTCAAGCTGGAGCACCTTCTATCTTGCCCAAAGTTAATGTGCCTGTAGCAGGTTGAACAGCAACCATTTAAATGTAGTGAAGGATTGGTTTGAACAACTCTATAACAGGGTAGCCATTACCTTTCATGTTCTTATGAAATTCCTCTTGCAGGTGTTCCAACTGCCGCTTCTGGTGGCTTGCGACCTAGTGATCCTGCTGCTCGGGATGGCCGGCAGAACAAAAAATCGAAATGGGATAAGGTCTAACTTGTTCTTGCATGTGAGTATCCACTACTACATTTTGTTCAGTCGACTGAATTGAAAGATTCTGCTCTTTATTTCAGGTGGATGGTGACAGAAAAAATCCCCTGCCATCCGGAGCACAGGAATCTGTGTCCAGTGTTGCTGCTCACGCTGCAATGCTATCTGCTGCAAATGCTGGTGCAGGTTATACAGCCTTCGCGTGAGTCCATGATCTTCTTTTTTTAACTTAATTTTACTTAGAAATAGTCAGGCAAGTTAGAAGTATCAAGGGTTGATTCGGAACAGTTTACTTTCCTTGTCTTCACTAGTAGTGATAATGACCTAAAAGTGCTCCACTGTAAAGGTTTTTCATTCCCGCTTCAAACATCAACTCCTGTTCTTTTCCCATGCATATTTTGGACTTATACTCACGGATTATCCCTGGTGCTCCTAAGTGATGATCCAATTTTTATTTCAAATGATAGGCAACAGAGACGAAGAGAGGCAGAAGAGAGAAGATCTGGCGAGAGGAAGTTGGATAGAAGATCTTGACGTCAAAATTAATTATAGAAGTATCAGTTTGACTTTTGTTATCAATCCTAGTTGAGATCGCTAAGGATTCCGAGATCAGATCAAATCCTGCTGGACATCGTGCAATGCTAATCGTGTACCTTCATTTTTTTCTTCCTAACTGAAGGAGACGATGTTCTTATACAGAGTGTTAACTTCTCATATGTAAAGCAAAAATTTTCCAGAGATGTATTGTTGGCGTGTTTGATCTCTCTCTACCAGACACAGATTTCTTCCATCCGTCCCGTATCGTGTACCGTCAGTGTAACTCTGCTTTGAACCGTTGGGCAACATTGGAATGAGTAGATTCGTGAAATAATTTGTACATTCACTTTAGAAGATGGAAATAGTCATGAAGCTTGAGAAGCAATTTCTTTGTCGAGCTGCGTGTTAAAACACGAGGAATCTCCTAAATTATCTTCTTGAAGTTGTCATTAACATTGAATTTGTTTCTCTCCAAAAAAAAAACATTGAATTTGTTAACGACTTGTGTCATATCTAATGAAGTCTGCCTTCACCGGAATTGGAAGGAGATTTCACTTCAAATTTGCTTGGGGAACTTCATTTTCCTTCTAGTGCTGTCAAATTGTAATGTTAATTATGTGTATTATTCTCATCCTCGAGCGCGCATCAATGGTAACTGTGTGTTCGATGTCAGCGCGAGACGACAAGAATGGGCAAGACACCAAGGAATGATACGGTCTAGAAATTTTAGAGGGAAAAGCATCTTCAGGCGAAATAGGATTTAATGATCAGCATGTCCGAGTCGACGACGGCCTAGGCTTTCATTTATATTCCAAACCAGCTTCTCGAATTTGGTGGAAACGTTGCACTCGCGAGTTTGCCTCCTTGTTTCGCTTGTGACAAAAAAGTGGGATTGATCACGGACAGCATCACTTCCAAGTTCTGATGAAGATCAGCACTCAATTCGTTTCTTCACCGTGGCGTTAAAAAAATGTAACAATTCAACAAAGCCTTCTTAGCCAGAAGGTTGAAAACTGGGAAAGGAAAGTGCAAATGACAGATTGAAGCCTCAGCAGCCAAATGGAGCAAATGTGGCTAGTGAGCATGAAGAACTCAGATCATTGAAATTGTTCTCCTGAGCTCTGATCCTGAGAAATTCGGCAGAAACATGCTTCTTGCCGCGACCCCTTTTGCCATGTACAAATCTCTTGTCGAGAGGACGAAAAAAGAATTAAGAGGAATTTCTCGCAGGCATGAATTGGGAGAGGGAGGGGGACCTGCACATGCATTCCGGGCACCTGGGCTGGCGGTAAATGCTCCGCCCGAAGCGCCTCACTTGCGCTATCTGGCCTTCCTCGATCAACTTCTTGACTTTATATTCGAAATTTTTCCACCTTATGGTGGCGTTCCGCGACAAAATTGCCGCTAGCCTCTTCTTGCCGGGCCGCAAGGTGGGAGCGTGTTCTCCACCGTAGTAAGTGCGGAATCCAGACACCAAGGAGGACAGTTGGCTCCCCGAATCGGTCATGGCAAACACGTCGGCAGTTGCACATACGATGAAGTCCAATGCCGCTAGCTGCAATAAGATGATCAGAATGTATTGTCAGGTCATTATGCTTCTGAGGTCCGACTGTTGGTTATTACAGTTTTACAATCTGTCCACTTCAGGGGAAAGGAAAACCACCTGCATGAACTTGTGAACATTTCAGGAGTATGATCACGGAATTTTTTGGAGGATACAGGAAGTAAAACTGTTGCAGTGGAAGAAATCTGCTGCTACAGAAGAAGCAAACCCATGTTGATTTACCTGGGAAGAGAAGTTTCTGAACGGAGAGAGTTCGCTTGGAGTGAGGAGAGTTTCCTTTGTGACCAAGTTGGGATAAAGGCCGGTGAGTGGTCGCATCCTCGACGTTCCTCCATATATGTCGGACCCGGCTAGGTAGATGAACGTGTCGCGCTTAAAGCCGAGACCAGCGAGAACAAGTGCGGCTTCTTCTGGTGTCAGCGGGCACCTACCCAACTTCCTCAGTTCTGCTGGAGACACATACCTGTCAATAGAGCAAATAGAAGGATTAAAGTTTGAGACAGAAGTTGTTGCAGAGCCAAGCTAGAAACCCATTTACTCAATTAAGAAAGAGAAGTCATACTTGGTCTTCTTCAAGCGCTCCATTAGCAGAGGAAAATGAACTTCACGATAAGCTTGGAGTTCCTTTCTCTCATCTTTGCCACCTCCAAATTCACATCGGGAATACGCTACCATGTCCTCTTCGAATCTCAAATGCAAGGCTAGGTATTTGGACCGACCTTTTGCAGTATTGTGTCTTCCTAGCGGCGGTGCTGGAAGGAAGTTTCCGAGCAATTGTTTGTCTAACATGTTTTGAGAAGCATCGTACTTTCTGATCCTCTTTACCAACAACGAACCAGCTCTCTGGATTTTCGGCATGAACTTAAGGGCGTGGAAGTTGCATTTGCATCTTAACCTCTGCAACGTAATTTGGAGCATAAATAGGATCCAAAATGATGCATAGATAGAGAAGCGAAAACCAAACCCCAGTCAAAGACTTGAAATAATGTATATGAGTTGGTTAACCTAGGCATATTTATATGCCAAATCTGTGCTGTCTACATAAAGGGAAGTTACTCACCTGAAGATTAAATGGCACTGGATCGAAGCCTAGGCGATTTCCGAATCCAAGAAAATGTACAATTCCGTTCCGTTTTAGGATCGGAAGCACACCTGAGATATAATCAACTGGCTTGGCCTCCTTTGCAATATCTGCATCAGTAATCTGGTACAGCAATTAGAATATAGTTTCCCAAAAAAATCAAATAAATATAGGCGGATTACAACAACATACTTGGCTACCAATTGCTTCAAAATCCAAGGATCTCAGATGAGGTGGAAGTTCCTTCACAATGTTTACATCTCCCTCCAGAGTCTTTATGAAGTATTTTTCTTGGTAGATATCCCCAAACTGACTGCAATTTCAGCAATTAATAAAGTGTGCTTTGCTGAAAGATTCAATAATGCATGCAAAGTAGGCGTTACAATTGCTCCATGCTAGAGACCGAGGTATCTTCAGACAGAAATACTTGAATTAAAACTCGTTCATGAGTGGCAAAACTGCCAAAACACGCAATATATTCATCTCATTGAAGATCGTTTTATGTAAGAGTTCGCTGATGTAATGCTTAACATTAGATCTCATCATATGATTTTCATAGGTGGTGAAGGCTAGAAGCATGATTGTCAGGTAGGGACTTCGAAAGGAAATGAACAGAATGATTTCATTTTGTGCCAACCTCCATTAGCAGTTTCTTCAGACCTATGATATGCTTAAATCGCAGAGGAATTTCTAGAGCAGGCCGGATCAGCTCAAGCTGAGAATGGGAGCTGTAAGGCTGAAATGACAATCGAAGATTTGAGCAACCATGGAAAGACTTTAAGGGCCCCGTACATCAATTGATAACCAACTCAGAAATCAGGGTCATTCAAAATTGCGGTTCAGTTCATGCATTGTTAGGTCAACCTTTGTATGAAATTTGCATCTGGAGTCAGCATCCTCATTTGTGGACAATCCAAACTTCTGTTTAAAGAATTACTTGGTCATTTTCTCTTACACTTGGAGAAATCCTTATCTACCTAGAGTTTGGACAATATAAAAAATGCTTGTAGGCTTTCTAGTAATTCAAGATAAACACTTGCTATGATGTTTCCTGCAAAAAACAGTTCCTTTTGTAGCTTCCTTTCATTGTTAAGGTCAGTCAAGAACTATTCCTCATTTGTTGCAATCCTGCTGCGATCACTTGGTATATAAAAACATGCATTATCTCTGGTCTGAATCTATGGTGCATAACCCAGATACATTTTCAAAAAGGAAATGAACAACTTGTATTCTTAGCCGACTCAGTCAATGCGAATTTGCAAACAATTGGTGAACTAGGATACTATTTAGCTTCAGACTAAAATTGTTTGAGCACTTGATGAATCAAGAGTGTGTAAGGCGGCGGATTGTGAAATATTAATCAGGAGGAAAGTACTGCCCCCTAGTTTAATGCAGTTTTTTACTGATACCCCCATATCTCTAGCATGATAAGCAAATTGAGCAAAACCATTTCCTAACACATCTTGAGTTCTACTTATTATGACGAGAGTGGGCTAAATAAAAGGTTACCAGAGAGTTATTTAATCAGCTAACAAGGTGAAATAGTTGCTGCAGAAGATGTGACGAACTATGTAAGTATAACATGAAGTTGGTTTAAACCTGGGATCCTTCCAGACGTTGCTGTACAGGAATCTTGGAAGAATCAGAGTGGCGTTAAGAAGAGACGCAACAGCGACAGCATTGCAGATCTGCATAACTCAGCCACAGATTGTCATTACACCATGTTCCTTTCAGCTGTCAGAGATGGAGAAATTGCAAAAGAAATAATCGTAATATGGTCATAAGTCAGGTAAGCATTGTCAAGTTCCGTAGGTCTTGGAAAGAAATTGTAAGACTATAATTGATTTTAGAGAACTGAAGACTGCACAAGGAACAAAGAACCGAAAGTTCTATCCTCCGTTTGGTCTCAAGGTTCTGAAAAGACTATCACTAGTACAAATCTTGTTATGAAGTCATGCAATACAATGCTGGCAAATTCCCCTTTTTTCCGGTGATCTTGATCAAGAAATATCTCTTCTTGTTTTCAGTAACAAGGAGCTTTTTGACTGCTAATAATAGATTCCTTAAGATATACTTTCTCAAGCATGACAGGAAAACATTCGGTCAAATGAGATTAGCACAAACCCATACCGAATCAAATTCTAGATAGGGAAATTATACTCTTTAGGAAGGCACATAGTAGACAAAATGATTTAAGAGATAATTAGACATTGTTGATGGTTTTACATAGGGGATGAAACAGGATAAAAGATGCTCTAAGCATCGCACTGGTGTGATATTCCAGACCAGCAAATTTTGACAGCACATAATTGTAGCGAGAGTGCTATGGATTGCTGAAGATATTTATAGATTTTCTCTCAAAGTTTCTCTTTTTTCCTCAGTTTGAGGATAGACATAGTAAAAGGTCAAGACTGTATGCTTCCATGATTATTAATGGAATGATGAGTACTCATTTTCCTACACGGATGGCGATTGGTGTCTGCATAAACATACAACAGTGAAGACTCCATCTCACTCTTTATGTGAAAAAATATGCACGTTTTTGTGTGTATAATCAAATTAATTGCTTCCTTTCATGACTTGAGGGCAAAAAAGAATGTTACTAAATTTCCTTTCTTCTGTTTACACATTTAAATCCTAGCTGCATTTCTGATCACAGCTGACAGGCGTTTTAATGCAATACAGAATCACAAGATTGAATAGTTGATGCTTACCGCCACTCTCTGTTGATTTAGACCACCATTAGCACTGACTAATATGTAGCCATTATCTCCACGGCTATTACCCAATTTTCCTGGTCACAAAAGAATACCTAATATTAGACTTCATAAATTTTGAGTTATATCATTTAGGATTTCACTGCTTAATCATTTAGTTTGCCCACTGAGGGATCAAAATGCTGTTAAAGATAAATAAGTTTCACTGCTGATGAGCAAAATCCAGTCAGGTGTGTTCGGTACCTGAACCTGTGGGGACTTTTCTGTCTGCACAAGGCTTCCACAGAGAGGCTTGCCTTTGTGGTTTCTCCCAGAAACTAGATGACTCCTGCTTGAACTCTTTCTAAAAGCACAGGCGACATTTAACATCACGTTTTGGGAATAGTTTTACGTCAATAAACCAGAAATTTGCGTCGTTTGATGGCATACCTCAGTGAGCACTGTTGAGGCCATATGCAGAAGCCGGTCGTACATTTTTACCGCTGGCTTTTCAACTTCACCAGAGGCATTCCTGTCTTCCTTTGGATAACAAAAGAAAGAGGCAAATGATATTATCAGAGACTGATTGTATACGGTATTACATGCATTATATTACAAAAATGAAGACCAAAAGCACAGAATAGTTCAGTTGATTCGCAGTACGAGCTAACACAAGTTCCATGCCTCTAAAATGCCAAGTCCCATGATCAAGACGGACATGTTAGAACGTGATCAATTCTCCTGTGATGAGAGTCAGGAATCATCGTGCATGTTGGTAATAGGGCATCGAGATTACAGTAGGAAGGCTTTGGAAGTCAAATTAGCATGATGAAACAGTTTGCAAGAGCAAAAGCCAGATTGTACCTTTGGCCAGCTTGATCTGGCTGGTCTTGAAACATTGCGAAGATTTACCGCATCAAAAACAGACACCATAAACTCATCAAACATGATGAAGAAACCCATCCACAAAAACACGAAACCAATGTTCTTAACATGCCTACGGAACGACCAAGTCCTTCTACCCGCAGAGACCCCCTTAAAAGCGCCGAATTTCGCAGGCTCATTCTTGAATCCATGCATTTGCATGGCCTTGTTCCAATGATTCTCACACCCTGACATTTTCCTACTCAATCAAGGATCAATTCCCATCAGACCTCAAAGCACTGACACTGCTGATCTTTCTGCCATAAGAAGTTAACATTTTGGAAATCGGGATGAGGACATCTAAGCGACCCTTCCCTTCCCATTGAAGTAGCAAACTTTCTAAGGCTTCAACTCGCCTAAATCAACCAAGCAAGAATGACTCCCTTCATTATGAGCAAGCACTCCAATATGATCATTGATAAAGAACAAAACGCCACGAGAGAGAAGCTAATGTTAATTCTCTTTCCCTGGTACTGTTTGTGACGTATATAACCTTACTCCAACTCCAACTCCAACTGAAAGTGACTCATCAACTGGATTCAGACACATTCAACTTAGTTCTAAAGTTTGGTTGAGGAGACTGAATCAACAAAGAAACGTAAAATCCAATAATATAAGAACATCCGATGGGAGCATGATTTGAATTGAAGCTAAGAAAGTAGGTGAAGATTGGTATTAAACTTGACATATACAATGGGTAGTGTGAGAAGAAAGCGAGAGATCAGGAACGAAAAAAGAAGACACCTGAGACACATTACCTTCTGGTTCAAGAATATCGTCACCTCCAAACCCCAACAGCTACTTGCCACCAAACAGGACCAGCTTAGCGCTTTCAACAACTTAATTTATGTTCATCTTCGTTCCTGGGAAACCTTGGAGCAGAAGAAGAAGAAGTAGAAGAAAATCTACGTTGGTTTTCGGAGGACGCACATATGAAAAATGGTTGAATCAGGACATGTACGTGGGCCAAGCCAACCGCGTGGGTAAATCAAATACAAACTATCTCTCAAACAAACCAAAACTTAGCTCCAAATAAAAAAAGGGTTGATATTATGAAAGACCTTAGATCAATACATTTATAATAAATTTATCTCAAATTTATTTTTTGACTACAAAAAACTCTAAACTGGTATACATCTACAAAATTTATCCTTAATTAAATTTTTTATAATGAAAAATCTCAAACTGATATATTTATAATGAATTAACCCTCCAATAGTTTCTGTTAAATTAGATTAATACTACAAAAACAATAAATTAAAAACTCAAACTGGTGCATCCATCAAATCAACAAATAATTTAACAAAACTAATGAAGGATAAATTTATCATTAATGTATTGATTTGGGATTTTTCATTATATTAACCCAAATAAATAAATAAATAAATAAGTTGTTAGCTTGGCTTTCAAAAGACCAAGAAATCATCCGTTAGCCTATCGCCAACAGAGTTGGTTTCGGGCTTTCGAACTGAAAATGTCAACAAACTCAATCCACCAGCAGCTTCAAAAGTCAACTTTCTGTCGGAAAACGACATAGCTGCTCCAAAACTGCTCTTTCTTCATTGTACCAGAAACATTGTGTCGAAATTTCCTCTCTTCCTAGGACTCCTCCATGGGGATGGTGTTTACGAGTGACTTGGCTCTTTGATTTGCTCTTCCTTATTCTGTTGTCGTTAACCTTCTGTTCTTCCTTCATCGGCGGCGCTCCGGCGAATTTCCGGCCACATTCACGGCATGAACAGATGCTTCTCTTCACCTTGAGCCTTTAGGACGTGAAAATTTGCGAATCCGACTTGTTATTTGAAACACACGAGCATCCACAAGTGCAGTCGCCAGCCGGTGAATAATAACTTCCTTGCCAACACACAGTCTATTTGGATTGGCTGAATCATGTTACGGACTTCTAGGATTACACGGGATCTCTCTAACGAAGCGAAAATTACTCCATTTCATCATTTGGGGATTGAGAATTGAGTCTCTTAAAGTTAGTAAGGCGAAAGATCTGAAAATTCTGAGTTCGTCGTGAGTGCAGTAACTAGGATGGGGCCTCCGGCTTTGCTGACTCGATTGCAGTTCCGTTTTAACTATTGTACTGGGCAAGACACTATGATCTGTAGATCTTTTGGAAAATTTTGGAATTATTGAAAAATTTACGAAAATTAGCATAGTTACAAATTTGTAGCTTTTAGTGGATTGAAATTATTATATTGTATTTATTATTCGGGGAAAATTAGTAATGTTTTTTTTGGTTAAGGAAAATTAGTAATGTTCACTTTTGTTATGGGGTACTTTTAAGGAGAATAATTTTGTACGCGGCAGTTTCGGAAAATCGTGAAAATCTGAGAAAATAGTGTACTGGAAATGTGAATTTTTAATTCTCTGAATTTTTAGTTTCTAAATATTGGTAGTGGAATTTCCTGTTTTGTAATCTCTGAAATGCTTCGTGCTATTTTTTTTTGAAGGAAACTGCCTAATACCATAATAATTAGAAATTTCAATATTAATGGGTTATTTGGTATAAAAAAAAACTACTTTTCGTTAATTAACGGCGCGAATAATAACTATTATATTATAGAAATCAATTTCTATTTCCCAAACGAGTTTTTGAGCAAAAATATGTAGTGGATAACCTTATAAAATTTTTAATCCTGAAATAGAAATTGTTTGGTAAGGACACAAAATTTCTTACTTCGAATGGTGGTGGGAGGCATTTGGCGGCCGACAGGCGACTTGTGGTGGGAGGTGGGTAGGCAAAGTTCAGCGATTGATAGCCGTTGGGGGGAAGGGTGCAGGTGGTGACCAACGATTGATGGCGGGAGGCGGGCATGCGGCATCCGACAATTGGCGATAGGCAGCCGACAGCTGGCGATGGGTGTTCCATCACTGTCTAGTGATTGGCGATGGGCGTCTGGCGTCCCACAGGTGCTAAGTGGGCGGTGGTGGTGATAAGAGTGAATGATGATAAGAGTTTTCATTTCTCACTTTTGTTTCAGAAATAGAAAAGTTAAATATTTTAAAATCTAATTTCTAGTCCAAATTTATTTTTAGAGTAGAAATTTGTTCCAGAAATTTTTAAAAAAAAAAAATGAAATTGCGTTACCAAATAGATTTATATTCCAAACTTATTCCGAGGAGCAAAAAAACAAAAAAAATAGAGAAACAAAACGGTTATTATTCGCGCCCTAAATATTGGATATTATTTTCCAGAGTAAAATTTTTTTGGGTCTAATTGGATGTATAATGGGCCCATGAGCTGAAAATTGGACCTCATAGGGCATTCTCATAATTTTCCACTCAACTAGCAGTCTATGAAGCACCAACACTTTCCAAGAGTCTTCGTGTCATGTCGGACTGTTGGACACTTGGATACGTGTCCAACACTCTCAGACACTCTCGGACACTCTCCTACACTCGGTCAACATGTGTCGGAAAATCCGACACCTAGTCAACTTTCTCGATACTCTCCGACACTCGTGTCAGAATTCTGACATGCAATTTTCCGATACGTGATTATCGAGGTCAATTTTAAAAATTTTCAATAAATGAAAAGTCAATATATATATATATATATATATATATATGTAAAAAAAATAAAACACAATAATAAAAATAATAAATGGAGAAATAAGAAAAACCTAATTTTCTATTCTCTTCTAACTCACACTTCTCGTGATACACAATTCACCCTTTAAGTTTTTTTTTTCTCCTCTTCCAACATATCTAACATGCGAGTCCATAATGTAGATTGCTTGTTTTCTTTCCAAGTTTTATGAATTATAAAAATAGAGTTGAATTTGTCAAATTGAAACAATGAATGATATTAATAAATAGTGGATTAATGTTTTTAGTGTATCTAGGCTTATTTATTTATTTATAAATTTGAATCAAATTAATTTGATTAAAATAATTATAAAAATGATAATTTATTATGTATATATAAAAATATATATTTAATATACAATGTGTCCCAATGTGTCGAAATTCTCTATTTTTTTAAAAACGACGTGTCGGCGTGTGGTGTCGTGTCATGTCGTGTGTTGCTTATAAGTGTTGGTGCTACTTAGCTAGCAGTTTTGACCAAGGTTGTGTTAACTACTGGTTTTAGTCAATTTTTTTTTGAGTTCAAAAAGTTTCAAAACTATTACATGATAACTAATTCAATTATAAATTATTTGATTTAGCCAATTTAGTCTTTAGTCTTTTGAAGATATTCCAATATAGTCAATATGACCAATTTAAGTTAGAAATTGCTAATGGTATGGTCCATTCAATGTTGACAGTTCTACATGGTACGATTAGCATTGACATACAGAATTTTTACAATTTAAAAAAAAAAAATTGATTTTTTTCTTTTGTTATTCCTTTCCTTTTCTAGTTTTTTTTCCCTTCCGATTCTCGTCTATAACAAGTATTGTCACTATTCTCCTCTAATGATTCATGTGTAGAATTTAAGCTATTTTCTAATCATGACAAGATCAAATGTGAAGAAGCTAGATCTAACACCTAGAGGGAGATGAATAGGTGTTTAAAAGAAATCTTGACAAATAAACTCAAACTAAAATAAATTGCAAGTAAAGTATGGATAAAGAACATAATCAGTTTTGAGGAATACCGGACTTATTAACTAGAGAGTATGTAACGGACTTAAAATAAATGGAATTGAGAGAAGAGAAAATTGCATACGAATTTTATAGGGGTTGGGCTTAAATTAAGCCTACATCCACTCTCACGTACTGATAGCCTACTAGCTGAATATCACTATATGATCAATAGAAGATCATAATTTATGAGTGCAAACACTTAGTGATAGATTTCCTTATCTCACAAAGAAACTCTTTTTGTGTATTTTTCTCTTGATCGCAATTTATAATGCTCACAAACGAAGATAGGTAATTGAAAGAAGTTTCAGACTTTGGAATTCTAATTTCACTTTCCCTTCTCAACTTGGCCGAATGACCTTCCTTTAAATACTCCTCCATGCAACACTAATTGTAGACATTCTCTAAAGGAAATTCTTCCAATCAAGCCGTTGGACAGAATCATTCAAAGAGATCTTGTGGCCGTTGAAGATAGGAATGGAAATTTTACTTGTTTCTGTTCGCCCATACAATCAGAATCTTGGTTACCACAAGTAATGCTTCCTCATATGGAACTTATCTTTGAGATGGATTTCGTCCAAAAATAATTGATTCAATCAACGATTCTAAATAAAGTAAGTAAAATTTTTGGCCAGAAGATAGTCGTTGAAGAATTGTTTCCAGACAAAGTTTATTCTGGATTTGTGTCATAACATCACTGGATCTGATTCTGAACTATTCCTCGTTCTAGACAATATATAATCGGGGCTCATCAGAGAGGTATATACTTATGGAAAAGTATTGTTACGAGTCTTCAAAAATTCCTCAGAAGTAAAGACGATAGAAGCAGAAAGCTTTGTCAACTTGAAAACTTGATGGGAGTTTTCTCAACAAAATGTACAAGTGTGATAGTAGTGGTGGTGTCTTGATAGTATGATCTACATGTTGAAAAGAACAACACTTGCTATTATAACTTATCTTGAAAACTACTAGTGAAATCTAACCTATATTGAGGCTGTTACTGTGGAGGTAGCCTTGGGAATAAAACCAAACCACTATGAATTGATGTGTATTTTACATATCTAGTTCATTATCATCAGCATCTTCTTATTAGTACCATCTACACATAACATTTGTTCATTAGCATCTTCTACATATAATTGTCATAACCTATTTCTAGTGTTGTTGAATAATATCTTGCAAATTTTTTTTCGTAATTCACGTACAACTTATTCACCCCCTCCAAGTTGTCTCTATAAGCCCCGACAACATCCATACGTATTAATAGATCGAACACACGATTTGTCAAACTCAACAACCACAACCATTGGCTCCACCATGTCCACCTCATTAGATGCGCCGTTTAGGTCAATTATAGCATTAGCACCCACTGCCTCAAAAGTTTCTAATTGCAACTCTATCTTGAGCTGGACATCGTCCGAATTTGTATAAACATTGCTATAATAACTTCTCAAATGTAACTTATTTGCTGACAATAGGTAAATTAAATTCCGGACACTACAACCGAAAAAATTCATTCATCTTATGCATAGATTAGGAATATCCACTTTCTTGTCATTCCATTGAGCTTACCATCATTCACTTGAAAAAAAAAATAGCAACCAATTGTTGTAAGAGTAGAATAATCAATAATGTTACATCACCACCCTTTCTCGAGAGTTCTCTATCCAATTACAATTGATGGAGATCTATTAACTAGATAGCTCTTCTTATTAAGCACATCAGTTACAAACTACTAAAACTGTGACATCCTGAAATTCGACCCCGTTTCGATAAAGTGAAATGGGCATTTCGTCGACGTGCCTATGGCCCTTTTTCTCTCGAAACATCACTCACGAGTTAACTAACCTATCGGGTAAAGCCGTTAAGGGATGTATCACCTGTAAAATCCCTAAAAGCTACATAATTGGTTGGATTGAGCTAAAATCACGTCTAATCGATTTTTAACCACGAAATTGAACTCGATTTCGGGTATCGAATTTTAAGCGCGTCATAATTCTTATTTTTAGGATTCTGTCTCATTGTCCGTCAAATTGTTGACGAGTCTGAAATTTCAATAAAGAAATTGTCGAAAGAAAATTGAAGACTGAAAGGAAATAAAAAGAGAAAGAGAAAAGAAAAGAAAATAAGAATAATGGTGTTATTTTTATTTTACTTTTTCTCTCTCCCCCTCTCTTTCTTTTCTTTCTTTTTCTTTCTTTTCTCTCTCTTTTCTTTTCTCTCGTGCGAACCCCCCTCCTCTTTCTTTTTTCCTTATCTCTT
The DNA here is from genome assembly GCA_014182375.1 of Eucalyptus virginea. Taxonomy (NCBI): domain Eukaryota; kingdom Viridiplantae; phylum Streptophyta; class Magnoliopsida; order Myrtales; family Myrtaceae; genus Eucalyptus; species Eucalyptus virginea. Next base: position 39,922,021 of record CM024518.1, on the reverse strand, counting down.
TGACTAGTCAATCCTCATCTCTTTCTCTCTCTCCTCTCTCCTCCTCTCTCGACCTTTCTCCCTCCTTCCCCTGTTTGCTCGACTCTGAACCGAACCAGGAGCAGAAGAAGAGCCGCACGATCGCAGCTCGCCGTCGCCGCCTGTCCCGCCGCCCGCACCCGCGACGCCCGCCCGCGCATGCCGTGCGCTCCGCCTCGCGTCCGTCGCCGCTGCCGCTCCTCCCCGCACGAATCGGCCCCTGCTCAGCTCGGTTCCGCCCCGACCAGCCCCCGTCCGGCCACCTCCGGCCGCCGTTCGACCCCGCCGGACCTCCCCGGCGTCCCCCTCACCCTCCGCCGGCCTTCCCTCGCCGTTTTGGCCGCCGGAGCAACCTCGGCCAGCCCCGTCCAGCAAACCCACGAGTGGGTTTCCAGCGACTTCGGGTTCGTTTTGGGCCGTTTCCGGGCCCCGAACCCGAGCCGTGCTTTGGAGTTTGTCGTTCCTGCACCCTCGTCGGGTTGATCCGATTTGCGCGCGATTTTGTGAGTAATCTCACTAATCCCGGATTAATTGGCTAATTATGCTTACGGTTGGTTTAGTTTTAATTAATTATGTTTAGGTTGTTAGATTAGAATAAATTAGCAATTATTAGTCAATTGTGATGCGATTTAGATAAATTGATTGCGCAATTAGCAAGTAGACGTGGTCTACTAATTATTGGAAGTGCCTCGGGATTTTTCCCGACCCTTAGTGGGCTCCAATTAGGCTTTTCAGGCCTAAGTGGAATTTTTAGTATTTAAATATTAATTTTCGGAATTAAATTAAATAATTATTTATTTTCCAAAAATTCAACTGAGATGGTCTGGAACCGGAATTTTATGCTGGTGACCGTGGTGAAGTCCGTTTATTTAATGGGGCTTTATTTTGAGCTAAATTGAATTTTTAATAGTAATTATTTAATTTTCGAAATTAATAAATTAATAAATTATTTTTCGGAAATTAAGATTTTGATGGCCGACGATCGAAATCTCGTGCTGATCGTCGTGGCGCAGTCCGTTTATTTATTTGAGCTCCACGTTGTATGGAATTGAATAAATTGTGATATTTTAGGATTTACCCTAAATTGATTGGAATTGATTGAGATTGAATTGTTGATTGGTAAATGGCCAAGTATGTTATTCAGCATTTATAATGCTTTGTTGAGTTGATTTAATTATTTGATTGAGAAATCGTTGGGCATTGGTTGTCGGTATTGAAAGTAGATTGGTAACCATTTGAAAGAAAGCACGTGGGCTCGGTGAATTGGAATATTACCTGGAGAATGCACGTGAGTTCGGTGGTTGAATATGTCACCTTGGCGAAAAGGTCGCCCGAGAGAATGCACGTGGCTCGGAGACTCGGTATGTCGTCCCGGAGAATGCACGTGGCTCGGTGACAGTTTTTGGCATCTAAAAGGGCACGTGGCTCGGTGAATTGATGCATCACTTTGGTGAGATAGCACCTAAGAGAATGCACGTGGGCCTGTGCATTTAAAAGGACACGTGGCTCGGTGATCGATGCGTCACTTTGGTAGCGAGTACCTTAGAGAATGCACGTGGGTCCAGTGTTTGAGAACGGCATCTAAAAGGACACGTGGCTCGGTGATCTGATGCGTCACCTTGGCAAGCGAGTGCCTTAGAGAATGCACGTGGGTCCAGTATTCGGAAATAGCATCTAAAAGGGCACGTGGCTCGGTGACTTGATGTACCACCTTGGCGAAGAGGTCGCCTTAGAGAATGCACGTGGGCCCAAGGTTCGAGGCACGTGGACTCGGAGACTTGGAATGTCGTCTTGGAGAATACACGTGGCCTAGCTTTTAGATACTCCTCCGTGGGGATTGATTTGTATGACATGTAATCGACTGGTTCGATTTGTTTGAAGTAAATAGGTGCCTATTGTGAATTGTACTGACTTGCAGGTGGGATCTGAGGCCAAGGTAAGTCCTCTGCCCTGTGCGTGTTTAGGCAGCCTATAGTATAATGGTTTACTAATCGGGCTTAGTGGGGTAGAACTCGCTGAGACGTAGTCTCATCCCAGTTTGGGGAAACCATTTCAGGACCCCGATGAGGAGCTAAGGAGGAGAAGTCTATGAAGGAGAACTCGGAAGTGAGATCTGAGGAGAAGGATTTGTGGAAGAAGAAGATAGTCCCGAGAAGGGCCTTGAGTGTGGCCTGGATGAATTGAGATCCTATCTTCTTTTAAGATCTCCATTTTGTTGTGAATAGTTATGAAGTGGTTTGTGTTTTGTATAAAAGTTTGGTTATAAATTTCAATATGAAAAATATGGCCCTACTTTTCTATCCCATCGTTTTATTGTCTGGGGATTTTAATTGCTTCCGCATGTGCTTAATAAATGAAAGGGTCGGCGATACATAGTCCTGGGATATCGCATTATAAAATCGACCAAGTGTGAAGGATGTGCGCGTGCCCGAGGATTGGGGCGTGACAAAAACTATACTAGCACTAGAGAATATTTTATGGGCCATTTTTAGCAATATTATACTTATCAATCCTCAATTCGCTGCGGTTCAATAGCATTAGTGTGGTGTTTCACTATACCCTCCTTAAAGTAGAATTTACTTAATAGCTTCGAGCAATACTTCGTATTAATGTCAATCTGCACATACCTGATTGTCTCACAAGTTTCCTTTTAGATCAAATCGCTCAACCAATTGATCTTGATTTCAGTATCAAGTTTGTGCATAACCAAGGTCCTCATCGAGTGGTTGTTCGTAACTATTAACATAAATCTAACACTTTAACTATTAACATAAATGTGACACTCTTTCTTAAAGGCAATTGCCGCAACCTACAAAATCCTAATGAAACAGCACTGTAGTCTTTGTGATTTCTCTAGCAGTCATATCAATTACACCAACATTTGTCTAAGTGACATCACTAGCATATATTTAGTTATTTAATCACACAACCACATAGCAAATTCCTTTCGTTCACCAAATGGTGAACAAGAGACATCTTCAAAATAGAATTACCTCGGTGACTAGTGGAGATACCACTATATCTGATCTGTCGGAAATCCAGAAGGTGTTTGTTGATCATTTTCAGGATCTTCTTGCTGCTACTCCTAATTTGGGCTGCCCTGCTAAAGAGGAGATCCAAGCGGTTCTTAATCATTCGTTGGATGAGGACCAGGTTCGTTACCTTTCTTCTCCTGTCTCAGACGTTGAAATTCGGGATACTCTGTTTTCTTTTGCAACTGGTAAAGCCCCTGGGCCCGACGGTTTTAATGTGGATTTCTTTAAACACTCTTGGGATATTGTTGGTGCTTCGGTTATCATGGCTGTTAAGGATTTCTTTGTGACCGGAAAGCTGTTAAAACAAATTAACACAACCATTATTGCCCTTGTGCCCAAGATTTCCAATGCCTCGACCGTCCATGACTTCAGGCCAATTGCGTGTTGCAATACTATATATAAATGCATCACTAAGCTTATTGCTAACCGTCTGCTCGAGTCTTGCCCTCCATTATCGTTTACCTCAAAATGCATTCGTAAAGGGAAGACACATCAGCGACAATATCTTGCTTGCTCAGGAATTATTTAGTGGATTTCAGCATGATCCATATCGAGCTAAGTGTGTCATTAAGGTTGATTTTAAAAAGGCTTATGATACTGTAAGTTGGGAATTCATTGAAGTTTGTTTACAAGCTTTCCGGTTTCCTCAAATTCTTACCGATCGCATTATGACGTGTATCCGATCCCCCAAATTTTCTATCTGCTTAAATGGGGATCTTCATGGATTCTTTGCTAGTGGAAGGGGCATCCGGCAAGGCGACCCGATGTCTCCATACATATTCACACTTGTGATGGAAGCATTTACCGGATTATTGGACATCCAAACCAGTTGCCCTGAATTTGGATTCTTCTGGAGATGCAAATCGACTAAGCTCTCCCATTTGTTCTTCGCTGATGATGTCCTCTTATTCTCGGAAGCTACCTTAGCCTCGGTTGGTCTATTAAAATCTGGAATTGATTCTTTCTCCAGCTGGAGTGGATTGGTGTTGAATCTGAACAAGAGTGAAGTATTTCTGTCTGGGGGATCTTCTGGCCTTCGAAATGACATCCTAAATATGCTTGGTTTCCAGGTTGGTTCCTTGCCCTTTCGTTATCTTGGTGTCCCTGTTATTTCGCAAGATTAGGGAAGGCGGACTGCATAACGTTGGTCAATGCAATAACGGCTCGAATTCAATCTTGGACCCATAGATTCTTGTCATTTGCTGGTAGAGTTCAGCTCGTTAAATCTGTGCTCTATTCCATTCAAGTCTTTTGGGCGAGTGTATTTTTTCTGCCCTGTGTTGTCCTTGATCGTATTGAGAAGATACTTCGGCAATTCTTATGGAAAGGTCCGAATATGGGTCCGGGTGGGGCCAAAGTAGCCTGGAGCGACGTTTGCCTCCCGAGAGAAGAGGGAGGCCTTGGAATTCGGACCTTGAGAGAAAATAATCTCACCCTTATGCTCAAGCATATTTGGAAGCTCTTCTCGGACAAAGAATCTCTCTGGTGTAAGTGGATCCACTCCACATTTTTAAACCGGAAGAATTTCTGGATTACTCCTATCTTGGGCTTGGAAAAGACTCCTTCGCCTTCGGTGTGTTTACCAGCAGCATTTCAGATGGAGGATAGGGAATGGAAAAGCTGTGTCATTCTGGTTCGATCATTGGCACCCTAATGGCCCTCTCAATATTCTATTTTCCAACCAGGAGATATATCGTTCCGGCATCCCCCGAGATGCCTCTGTTGCTGATGCTTTGTCCACGCCTCTTGGTTGGTATGTTATTAATGTTAGGGCTAATTGGTGGGATCCCCTACCTGAGTTTAATCAACAAGAAGACCGTTTCCAATGGTTACGACATCCATCGGGGAAATTCTCAACGGCGTCTGCTTGGGATCTCTTCAGACCCAAAGGAAATGTGGTGTCTTGGTCTTCGTTTGTGTGGAGCTCATCCATGCCATCGAGATACCAAACCCACCTATGGCTTTTTACCCGTAACAGGTTGCCAACTCAGGTTCTTCTCCTCTCATTTGCGTTGATTCCAGCATCTTCTTTGTGTCCTTTTTGTTCAAGCAGGCCTGATTCGGTGGATCACCTCTTCTTCGCATGCCGTATACCGGGAATCTTGCCTCCTTCCGGGCTGCGAAATTCAATGTCTTGTGGCGGAACAATTCTTGGCGGGAGAATCTTGTTTGGGCATCCAGACGATTCTCGGACAGGGCTTTTATCACTCTATGGCTCGATTCAGCTTTGGTGCTCTTTGCTACATAATATGGAAAGAGCGCAATAACATCATCTTCCGGAATCAGACTCACTTTATCCCGGCGATGAAGATGCATCTATGTAAGGCAATTAAAGACAAAGCGATGACGTTCAAGCATGTCTTGGATACCTCGACGAACAGAAGGCTGCAACAGAGCTGGGACTTGAGTCCGTCTATCTTTGATTGATGGAGGGTCTTTCGGTCTAGTTTAGTCTTTGTTGTTTAGGTGTCCTTGTTTGGTTTTCTTTGCTGCTCTTTGGATCCAAGGCACCCCTACACTCTCTTTTGACTTTGGTCGCCTTGAGTGTCTGGTCTGTTGGTGCCTGGTTTCCCCCCCTTCCTTGTAAGTTTCTGCTTAATCTATATATTTCTTACCTTTACCAAAAAAAATTCCTTTCGTTCAAAACCTTCGGGCTTGTCTTGCCATGTGCCTTAAAGACACACGTGACAATTCTGGCTCTCGAACAAATGCATCCATGTTTCCATAGCAAAATCCGTCATCGTCTTCTCTTGAATCTCATACATGCCAATATAATTGATTTGTCTCATTATCACAAGCGCATTTCGAACGATCTTCAAAATTCCACCTTTTGAAGCATTGACACCCAACTAAATTTAAAGCACTAAAAAAAATATCATTCTTCTTGAACTCAGGAATTTTCCTCACACCATATTCTTATAACACCGTCATGCATTCTAACTTTTGGCATCCCCAACACTCATGACATGGCACATAAAGTTGGTCCCTAACCATACTTCACCATTATCCGTGCACTGATAAGTAGTTAACTAGTTATTGTTGAGTGTAATGTGAAATGAAAAACCAAAATCCATATTCCAACTATTAGACGACAGATCTTTAGTGAAAAACAAGACATAATTATCACCGTCCATGTTACCATCATTTATTGTAGCAATATCTTCAGTATACTTAACTGTAGCTTTATTCCCTTCTTGTTCTTCTTTGGATAGGAGAGTTTCTTGGGCAAAACTAGTGCCAGATACCCTAAAAAAATCTCAACTTTAGCTCTAATCCCAATTTTATCATAAACTTTTTTTTGTCTCATAAAAAGCCCTCAACTTTTGGTCTAGTTTCAATTTTATTATAAACTTTTTTGTCTCATAAATACCATCAACTTTATTATAGTCCTAATTCTACTATAAACTTTTTTTTTTTTTAATCTTCTAACAAGTCACCAAATTTTACTTGAGTCTCTTATCTCCATTAACTCTCTGTCTAAAATCACCCTTAGTGATGTGGCATTTCCACGTCCTTGTTCTAGTTTTTCCCATTTCATATTCCAAAAGACATCTTTTGGAGATGAATTTTCATGTTAGCCCAAATGACGTCTTATTGAATATCAAATTTTGGTAAAAACAAGAGCAATTAGGATTGGCTTTTTCTAATTGTTCATACTCTTAAGAGAGTCTTGTCTCCATCTCACTTATAGATCTTCAATTTTGCATTTAGTCTTTAATTTCTCATGCTTAGGAGTCTTCCATTTCTCATGATCGGAGAGCTCGAGCTCAAGACACTCGGCTTTGGACGCTTGCATAACTCATGCTCGAGAGTTTTTCATCTCTCCATTTTGAATAGAAATTTTGGTAGAACGGTTAAAGAGAGCAAATTTGAGACTTGAGTAAAAATTTGTATTATTTTATCACACAAAAAAAGTTTAGGGTAGAATTGTAACTAGACCTAAAGTCGAGGCTTTTTTATAAAAAAAATTATGATAAAATTGGGACGGAACCTAAAATTAAGTACTTTTAAAGAATATTAGACCGTAAAAGTAGTGCACACCACATTCTTCTTGAGAGATTTCTTGGTCCTTCAATAAAATCACATTAGCCATGAGTCAACCAGTAAATGAGCAAAAAGGATCTAAAAGATTTTCCTTCCTCTCAAATGTGATGTTGACCGCTAGGGGTGTGCAACCGGACCGGGTTTACCTAGTTCTCGGACCAGCCCACCTAGAAATAGGATCGGGAACTGGTTCCAGTTGAAACCGGTCCCGGAATCGGTTCCCAAAATTTAGAACTGGTTTGAACTGGTTCCGAGTGATTACCCACCCGGGAACTGGATTGACCGAACCAGTTCGGGAATCGGTTTGAGAACCGGTTTGTAAGCCCAACCCAAAAGTCCAAAATCCTAATTTGTTCCCATGTTTCTTTCTTTACTTCTTGCACTCGCAGACTTCAGCGTTTTCCTTCATCGTTCATCTACTTCCCAAACCAAATCGACCCTCCAGCTCTAGAGTTCTCCGTGCCCCACAAGTTCTGTCGAAAATTTCCCAACTTCTTGGGAAAGTTCTTGTTCAGACTTCTGTTTGGGACAAAGACACGAAAAAGACCTCTTCTTCGAGCTTGCCTTGGATTGGGGAGGACTAGGCAGGGTCCGAAATCGGCATTTTCCTTCACCGTTCGTGTGTCTTCCTCGCTCACTTCCATCTATCATCAACCGGCTAACAGTCACTCCATTGCTAGCTCCCCATCGCTCTATTTCATCCATCGCCAGCTTCCTCATTTGTAAGCTCGCAAATTTCCTCGATTTTTCTAGAATTTTCTTTCAGATTGAAGTTGGGTTCTTCTCGGTTTTTCTCAATGTTTGGCTCGTGTCGGGCTATAAGTAAACATAATTTAGCATCAGTTCTCAGGTTGACTTTGTCCATTTCATCAGCATTCTCAAGAGGAGGAGATAGCAGCTATGATTGGAGGAGAAAAATTGAGATGATAAGGAACTTCAAAATAGTTTAAATAAATTAATACCATGTTGTCCTCTAACATGTCTTAAAATTTTTAAAATAGAAATCTCATGATTCTATAAATCTTGTGCATATATGCCTAAGATTTTTCTCTTTTTCTTCCATTTTCTTGCTAAACATGCAAAAGGTCATATAAAGAGTTAGTTTTTTCCACCGTATTGGTCTTATCTCAACTAAGGCTCCATTTGTTTCATAAAAACAAATGATTTGGACAACATTTTTAAAAATGATTGTTTGTATGCTTGAGATAATTAGTTAATGAAAATTGTTTCATTGTCGATAACAGTTTATATCTAAATAGTTTCATTCTCCATGAGTTTTTTTTTTTTCATTTGTTTATTTTTGGGAAAATTCCAAATAAGGATCCGAAGTTTACCAATTTTCTCAAATAAAGACCCGAAATGAACTTTGTGTCAAATAAAGACATAAAGTGGACCCATTGTCTCAAATAAGGACCCGAAGTGGTTGAATCAATTCCAAATAAGAACCTGAGCTTGCTGGTCAGCCAAATATTCACTGGCTATCAAGCATGTGACATTTCTGACAACCGGAGTTTGGGCAATTTTGTCCAAAAAAAATATAGGGAAAATTAATAAATCCTAAAACAGAAACAAAAAAAAAAACCCTAGGTCTTCTACGGTCTCCCCGTTCCTTGTACCCATCCTCTGCAAAGTCAAAGACCGAAGTTCTCCCCATTCCTTGTACCCATCCTCTGCAAAATCGAAGACCCAAATTATCCACCAATTGAGGCACGAATTCAAAAACAAGAAGAAAACCGTATGCTTCTTTATTTGTTTGTGGAGACCCAAATTTTCCGCCAGTTGAGCAAGGTGAGGAGCAGCGGAGGAGAAGATAGAAGAAAACGTAAACATCTAAATGAATAACCTAAACTTAATTAATATAGAATTTTCCCTTTTTTCCAATTACAAATTTCTGACAAAATTCCCCCTATTTTAATTGTCTAAAAATGTTTGCCGACAAGTTAAAGTCCTCAATAGATATTAACTTGATCACTTCGGGTCTTTATTTGACACAAAATTCACTTCAGGTCCTTATTTGAAACAATGGGTTCACTTTGGGTCCTTATATGACACGAAGTTCACGTTGGGTCCTTATTTGAGAAAATAGATTCACTTCGGGTCCTTATTTGAAATTTTCCTTTTATTTTTTTAAGCAATACAAGTGATTATTCTTAGAATTTTTTTTCCAATCATTAATTTTCTACAAAATAAACGCATCCTAAATAAATGAGTGGGGTTGCAAGATTAAGAGTCCTAGGGAGGACCAACCATAAATTTGGGGAATCCAAGTTTGGAGGGCTTTTACGATCTTTTGCTCAATTCACCATCGTAACTAACATGTCATGTTCTAATGCATTTTTTTCTTCGTAATTCCTACACAAAATCGTTGTATCATTTGCATTTATAAAGTGATCAAATGGAAGACCGATAGTCTATTTGTTTCTCCAAAAATACATGTTTGAGAAAATATTTTTCTAAAAATGATTGGTTGTATCACTTAAAATAATTAACCAATAAAAAATATTTTCATTGCCAAAAATAATTTATATTGATATTTTTTGGATAATAAAGATATTTTTTATTCATTAATAAGCGATGAATTTTTAAAAATGTTTTTTAAATTATTATATTTTTTTTGCGAAATGTATGAATCCTGAAATCTATTTATATTTATGATTTTAATGGCCACGGATCCCTACGCAAAATCCGCAGCAATTGCTTTGTTGCCAGGGACTGCTCTTTGTCCGCACCTGCAAAAGTTTGTTGCTTACAGGTCTTACCGTGTGAAAATCGTGAAATCGGGTGCCGTCCGGAACGAAACAAATGCATTTCCTGAGGCGCAATAAAGTTTCATGAATTCTGCATGGAAAGGGAAAAGGATTTCTGTTTAGGTCAACGTAACTGAAATCAACAAAATCCGATCTTTCGTGCATGGCAGAGGCCATTAATGCCATCCTAGATCTCCCAAGTGAATGACCCACGAAGAGCTGTATATATACCGGGTCAAGCTGACTAATGCAGCATTGTGCCTGCTTTGATTGTCAATGGCTTTCAATAAGGTGGCTGTTCTTAGTCTTGCACTGGCTTTGATTTTCTTTACTTCTATGCCCAGATTGTCTGAAGGAAGGAAATGGAAGCCGGAGAAGATCGATTTCCCCTCAATGTCGAGCACTGGAGAATATGAGATGATGGGCGAAGAGGACAACAACAATCATGGTCTCTTACAATCACGAGTTGTGCACCCTCCAGCGCCGGCTCCATCAGTAGAGGCATTTATGCCTGCCAGTCTAAGTCATTCTCCTGGAGTTGGACACCCTGAACATACTCTGATGTCGACCGGCAGAAAATATGAGGGGATGATGGTCAAAGAGGACAACGACGATCATGTTCTCAAGCAACCACATGTTGTGAAATCTCCAGCTTTGGCTCCGACGGAAGAGGCAATTAGCCCTGGTCCAGATCATAGTCGTGGAGTCGGACACCCAGTACATCCTCCAAGTTATGATCAAGTTGCAGCATTTAGGCCGACGAGTCCTGGTCATAGTCCTGGGGCTGGACATAAGTTACCTCCCCTCGCCCCCTAAATCCCTAATATGTGGTTTCTCACTACCCCTAGTTGAGCATGGAGCAATACAAATGTTGTTGTGTTCATCATGGTGGCATTTCCATTGCTCTTATGATCGTATACATTAATAAATTTTATTTTCCTTATGTCTTGCATAATTTTACGACGATTACATGGTATAACAAAGCGCTTGCATACATCCGTAGATAGTATGCTGCTCCTTTGGCAATATGTGTGGTGATCTCAAATTGCAACATGCAAAATTTTCATCTACTAATCAGCAGTCAATTGATTGTCCAATTGGTGGCTGACGTACAACATCTTCACCAACTAACAGATGCCAGGACGAGATTGAATTTAATCGCTTATCCTTCACTTCTTGAGGAGTCTTGCAAATAAGTTGATCGGATGATTTAAATAGGGGCAAAAGAGGCAGGCTTGGCAAACGCAGAGTATGGATTTATAAGAGGGAGTGCGGTATTGGATATCTTATACTTTATACAAGTAATCTATTTTAGAAGCATTTGAACTGCTAAAAGATGAGGATGGATCTAAAGACATAGGGGCAATAGAAGTAGTTGGTTTTGTGATGTTGGACAAGATGAGAATTATTCTCTAGTCTATTAATGTGTCAGCAAAATATAATAAATCTTTAATGGGCTGCGTTTGATAGTTCGAACGGGATAATTTGTTATCTTATTTGGTGTTCTCGGACATCCTCTGAACTAGATAAATCTGGATATGTCCAGACAAAATTTGGGGAAGAAATCCTGGATAGGGAGTAGGATAGACACGAATTGGATAAGAAATGTAAAACAAATGACAAAAGGAAGGAAAACAAGAAGTTGCTGCTTGCTGCTTATGAAGATCAGGGCTGCCATGAACGCCAATGGTGGTGCAGCATGCAACCACCGCAAGATAGAGAACCTCTCCATCGAGCAAGTTGCGCAGATGGAAAAGCTCGTCGGAGTAGCACGACGAAGATCTTTGCACGAGGAAAACGAAGACTTCCGCACGGCTCGACAGAGACCTCTACGCAGCCGTGCACGAGTGACACTGGTGCTCGCCGGAAATTCTGTTGCTCTATCGGGATCTCAAATCAACGGATCTAAGGCACACTCCCCAAGTAACGGTCGTAATTTATAACTAAATTTATTTAACTTACGAAATCATATGTAACTAAATTTATGAAAACTTTCTCAATAAATAGGGTGAAGAAAGTTTTCATAGTTAGATATGATAGAGTGAAGAAAGTTAGAGCAAAAAAAAAAAAAAAAAAATGGGTGAAGAAAGATTATATTAGTTAATTTCCCGAATTCACATGATATGAAAAAAGAAATATATCATTTATGTAATTATATTTAGTTATACGGAATTGAAGCTAAAAAAAAATAGCATGAAAAGCATCAAGGAATAAACGAACGAAGATTTGTCTGCATATTATATCTTTTAAGGAGCTAGCCGACTCAAACTTTCGAGTGGGACTTTTGTACAACAAATCTTATTAGCTTTGCAACAAAAGGTCTTGATCATGCAATGATCGCACTATATGGAGAGAGAATTACGTTAAATGGCTATGGGAAGATACATAATATGTTGAATCTAGATATTCTCGTAGCTATTTTGGGATTGATATCCTTATATTTCGATGAATTCTATTCTACAGTAACGGAACTTAAGGATATTTGGCCATCTAGCTTTAGTCTATATGTCTAATTTGGAGCAAATAAGCAGTTGTGAGGGCTTTTGCAATCACTAACTCATGCTTTGAAGGGAAAAAAGAAGAAGGGAGAAATGATTGCATAACAGTTTTTAATCTACTATTAGAATAATAGTCTATCTTGGATCACAAAATATCAATAACAAATAATTATAAAAAATTGTTGTGGGACTATTTCTTTAAAAATTTGTGGCTCATAATAAACTGTTATTTTCACAATAGCCCAAAAAATCATTCTTTTTGGGCTTTACTAGCATAAAAGATTTTGGACAAATGTGAGAATAATAGTTTAATGTGAGCTACAAATTCTTAAAGAAGTGAGCCTCACGATAATTTATAATTATTTTTTTTGATGATCCAGGAAACACGCGTACCGTACCAACACGAACAGCCTCGGTAGGCCCAGGGTGATGGGGGGTAAACCCTGGGGCCCCACGGGAGGAACCACCACCCCCGTGGAACAGATAAGACGCCAAGCGTCTCCGTGGTGAGTCGAACCCTCTCCCTCCTAGAAGGGGTCAGTGGGTCCCCCCACGGTGGGGATGACTTGCCAGCGGAGCCACCGCGGCCGGTGGTATAATTTATAATTATTTATTATTTGATTTTGGTAAGAAAATGAGGAAGTGCTATAGCAAGACCCCTTGACTCTTATTTTACCTTCATTAAAAAAGTAAATTAAAGTCGATAATTTGTAAGATTAACCCCTTTTAACGTGAAATTCTTCATTAAGATGTTTGAGAATTTTATGTACAAGCGTAATCTCTTATAACTTGCTGACAAAATAAATAATTTACCTGCCATCCTAATTTCAAAAATTATAGGAAAGTAACCTTCCGTTCTATAAAACACATTATGCTACTCTTCTATGTAGATGATATGATTATTACTGGCAATGATTAGACTGACATTTTACCTTAGTAAATAGTATGAAATGAAAGTTGGGTGACTAAGCTATTTTCTAGGCTTGGAGGTTGCGTTTGATGCTTCTGATTATAATCTCTCACAAGCAAAATATATCATTGATCTTGTTTCTCAAGCTGGGCTCACTAATAATAAGATTGCTTCTACTCCCATTAAGTTGAATGCAAAATTTAATGACAAGGATGAAATTCTTTTTCCAAATACTACACTTTATCGGCAATTGATTGGTAGTCTTACATATCTCCTTATTAGCCATCCTAACAATGCTTATGCTCTTAACATTGGTAGTCAATACATGACCATGCCTTGTACAACTCATTGTTTGACAATGTTAATTTTCTTTTCCCAAACATTTGCTCTCTCTCTCTCTCTCTCTCTCTCTCACAAAAACGAGACCAGCTCTCTCTCATTTGAAAAGAATGACTAGTGCGGTGGTCACTAGGAGTGTGCAACCGGACCGGGTTTACCTGGTTCCTGAACGGCCCACCTGGAAAACAGGGTTAGGAATCGGTTCCAGTTGAAACCGGTCTGGGAACCGGTTCCGAGTGATTACCCACCCAGGAACCGGTTCGGGAACCGATTTGAGAACCAGTTTGTAAGCCCAACCCAAAAGTCCAAAACCCTAATTTGTTCCCCTGTTTCTTTCTTTACCTTTTGCACTCGCAGACTTCAGCGTTTTCCTTCATCGTTCATCTGCTTCCCAAACCAAACCGACCCTCTAGCTCTAGAGTTCTCCGGGCCCCACAAATTCCGTCGAAAATTTCCCAACTTCTTGGGAAAGTTCTTGTTCGGACTTCTGTTTGGGACAAAGACACAAAAAAGACCTCTTCTTTAAGCTTGCATTGGATTGGGGAGGACCAGGCAGGGTCCGAAATCGGCGTTTTCCTTCATCGTTCGTGCGTCTTCCTCACTTGCTTCCATCCATCATCAGTCGGCTAACAGTCACTCCATCGCTAGCTCCCCATCGCTCTATTTCATCCATCGCCGACTTCCTCATTTGTAAGCTCGCAAATTTCCTCAGTTTTTTCTAGAATTTTCTTTCAGATTGAAGTTGGGTTCTTCTCGATTTTCTCAATGTTTGGCCCGTGTCGGGCTGTAAGTATACATAATTTAGCATCAATTCTCAAGTTGACTTTGTCCCTTTCATCAGCATTCTCTGTCTCCAAAGTTATGTTGAAAGATTTGATTTACATGAAATAAGCATCTGCTTGTCAGTTTGGATTTTGAGATTCGTATTTACGAAAATAGCCTAGCCACTAGAGCACCTTGTAAGTGCCTTCGAGATCTACCTCCGCAATAGAGAGGTTTTGGTTACATTAGCTTTCTTTGAAAAAGAGAAAAAGGAGGTTCTTTCATCATGTTTATGCTTTCAAAAATTATATTTACCCATGTTAGTTCACGACCTGCGTGATGGCCGATACTTGTTCTTTTGATTCTGCTACTCGAGATTTTTTTCTTTGATATGAAATTGCTAGCCTAAGTTGCTTCGCATGTGCCTCTATTCTCGGTACTCCGCTTGTTTTATATATCAATTATGTACTTGCATACCTATATAACGGTGAAATTCTTCTTGTTAACTACCTCTATCTTTGTTTACAAGTATGTTGCAACCGAGCTGGCAACTGATATTGTGATCAGCATTGGGGATATCAAATTTTATCTGCACACAATAAGAGAGTCAAATCGTGATTATTTAGATGTACAATGTGTTGTCTATTGACTTGCCATGTGGTAATAGAATAAAAATGGGGTCCTTGAGAAGTTTTATTATAAACCGCAAATGGAAAGTAAACTGTAGTCCCCAGTTTTAATTATCAATTGGCTTAACTATGAAAACTAATTTGCTTTTGTAGAATCCTAATGTTATATAGTTTGTTTTCAGTCAATGGATCAAGACGAAAACATATCAATGGAAGTGGAGGGACATAATGAAATGAGTCCGCTCATGGAATTGCCATTCATGGAGCTGATGAAGTGGAATCTGCAACCATGGGTGGGACAAAGAATATGAGGGTACCTAACTCTCATCCTCCTTCGGGTAAAAAGTGAGCTAATTAATCAGAGACTTGGGATAATTTTTCAAGAATCATAAATAAGAAAATACAGAAAACAGTTAAGGTGAAGTGCATTCATTGCGGGATTGATTATGCGTATAATGTTGATCATGGAACCTCTACTATGTGGAAGCACTTGAGAAAGTGCAAAAAGTATCCTCATGCAGATACAAAGCAAATGTTGTTTGCATCACGTGACAAAGATGTGGCTGGCTAGGTAGGGGAAAATACTACGAGTGGTGGTAGTGTCTTAACGACATGGAAGTTTGATCAAGAACGTTGTAGGCATATACTTGCTCGAATGATTATTATTGATGAACAACCATTTTCCATGGTTGAGCGTGTTGATTTTCGCGATTTTATTACTGAATTGCAACCTCTTTTACAACATTTTTCACGATTTACGGTAGCAAGAGATTGTATGAAGTTATATCTAAGTGAAATAACTTATTTGAAAGCTTACTTTGGTAAGCTTAAATCTAGGATTGTACTCACGACGGATATGTGGAGTTCCATTCAAAACTTGAGCTATTTGTGTCTCACTGCACATTATATTGATGAAAATTGGCAGTTGCATAAAAGAATAATCAATTTTGTGGTGACGCATGTCATAAGAGTACGGAGATTGGGAAAATGGTGGAGAAATGCATTTGTGACTGGGGAATAGAAAAAAAGATGTCAACAATAATCGTGGATAATGCTAGTTCAAATGATGTGGCCATTGGTTATTTAAAAGAAAAAATTTCAGAAGAATGATTTTTTTTTTTGAATGGCGATGCTTTACATATGAGATGCACTGCTCATATACTTAACTTGATAGTAAGAGATGGATTGAATGAGGTGCGTGATTCTATTGCACGCATCCGAAATGTAATTAGATATGTGAGGAGTTCTCTAGCGAGAACTAAAACATTCAAATCTTGCATTGAGGGTGAGAGGATTGCATACAAGGGTTCGGTTTGTCTTGATATTATCACTAGATGGAACTTCACTTACATGATGTTAGACACCATCATAAAATTCAAAAAAAGCTTTTCAAAGAATGGAAGAATATTTATTTTTCTTAAGGGAATTTGACAATGATTCTCCTCAAGATGAAGATTGAGAAAATGCCATTATTCTTTCTAAATTTCTGAGACGGTTTTATGATGCAACCAAAATGATGTTAGGTAGTTCATATGTTACTTCAATGATTATTTTGAGAGGATAGTTATGTTGTATAAGTATTTGAATAATGCGGCAAATTCTTTAGACCTAAAGCTTCAAGCTATGGGTTTAAAAATAAAAGAGAAGTTTGACAAGTACTATGGGAGTTTGGATAAAGTTAATATGATAGCATTGATTGCGGTTGCATTGGATCCTACAAAGAAGTTGAATTATGTAAAGTTCTGTTTTGAACAAATTTATGACGATGAAGCAAAAATTGATGAGATGCATGATAAAGTGAAGTTCGCCTTAGAGAATTTGTATAAATCTTATGAGCAATCTTTTGTTGGCTCTTCTAGTAAAGAAAAATTTAGTGGTTTAAGTGTGAATAATAGTAGTAGTGTTTCCAATGCCGATATTGATGACAATGAGTGTGAAATCCATGCTTTGCACAAAAGTTTTCTCCACGCGAAGAAAAAACTGTTGGATGAAATCAAATCCGAGCTTGATTGGTATCTTGAAGTTGAAAGTGAAGATATCCTTAATCTCGATCTTTTGATGTGGTGGAAGAGTACTGGGTCAAAGTATAAAATCTTATCTTTGATGGCTCGAGATGTTTTGTCTATTCCTGTAACTACCGTTGCTTCAGAGTTTACTTTTAATACATTTGGACGAGTACTTGATGTCTTTCGAAGTTTTTTGACTCCTAGAGTGGTGGAGGTTTGATTTGTACTCAAGATTGGTTGAGAGTTGTTCGCGTACCAATTAATGTTGAAGAGTACATCGAGAACGCGAAAAAGTTTGAAGCAGGTAAATCATATATATTTCTTTCTATTTTGTAATTCATTCGCATAACTATGTATTAAGTGAATGCCTTATTTGATCTTTTTTTTTTTTTTTTTTTTTTAAAGATTTAGATTGTCTTACCGAGGACATTATCATTGGAAAATAAACTTCATTTTGTGGAAACTCAGATTTTGTGGTAAGTAAATAGATTTGATTAAATCATAACTTTTGCATATGTCTTTAGAGTATGGTTTCTTGTTGATTTTTCTTTATATATGAATTTTAGGTTTTTGTCAGAGATTTTGTACCACGTGGAGTGGCTCGCCTAATTTCACTTTTGGAGGAGTCATGCTTGCGCCAAAGATTTTTTGACCATTTTAGACAAATGAAAAGCTTTTATATCTAGTATTGTTGCTCATGACGAAGAAAGGGAAGAGGTTCAAAGGATTGTACGGGAACGCGAGGCCGAAGAAGGAGAAGAAGATCAAGTACATCAATGACAAGGTTGAGGTCCCTAGGTCCACTCTTTGGCCTCTTTCTTTCAAGCTCACTTGAAATTCATCTTGCTCTCTCGTGCTCTCTTTTTCTCCAGTTTTGTTCGTTTGTGTAGTTGTAGCTGTGCTTCTGATTTACCGATTGGCAATGGAATATGGAAGCTGTTTGTGTAAATCGTCGACGGATTTTCGGTTGAGATTCACTTTGTATTTCGGTTTTGAGATTAGAGAAGTTCTATTTTCCTTGAGATCATTGTTTTACTGGTTTGAAAGTGTGCATGGTGATACCTAGGAACTTTTGGATAAGAATGAGAGTCATTAGTATTTCGATTGATAGTGTTTTTAATTGCTAGTCCTCGCGATTTGTTGAAAGTGAGTGATTTGACTGTTGATGACTGGAAAAATTGGAGAATAAGTTTATCTTTGGTGCAAAGCGAGGATAAGGGACAAAGGTTAGCTCGTTGCTATGCAAATATGGTGTAACGCAATTAGAGGATATTGGTTAAGTATGTGGTTTTGATTAGCTTTGGGTTTGAGCTGTTAAGAAATCGAGGAACTTGACATGCCAAGAAAGGAGAGAACTTGTTTTCAAGAAATTGATATGTGAGGTTGATGTACAACAATTTTTATATAAAATGACAATTTGTATATAGCTAATCCATCAGTGACCACTAGGCTCATTAGGGGGATAGAGATCATAGCCATCCTAAAATTTTCATCATTAACACGGTAGATTATACTGCTGACAAAACTCGGGTCTCACTACAAGCACATTGATCATCATTAGTGCTTTTGCTGGTGAGAGTTGATTGTAATCCAATTAGATTGTAGAAAGGAGAGATTTGGCATCACTGCTATCATCATCATGGATGGCTCTACGATTTCTGTATTTTGACCAGCCTGACAAATCCGGGGTTAGCTCCACAAGGTCTAGTGCAATAATAAAATAAACCAGACTGAAGATAACAATCCTACTGGAATTGTTAAAGCATGAAGAATTATGTTGTTTTCTCACATATTAATATAAAATTCGAAGTCATATAGGATGGACGATTGTAAAACAGGTTTCAATATAAACAGGGTTAACTTTGGAACCGGACCAAAAAAACAGGGTGGGTCGGGTACATGGTCCAATGTAAACAGGGTCGGGTATAAGGTCTAAAAAAGGGGAACCGGTTATAATAGGGTTGGGTACAGGGTCCAGGTCTAGAACCTACCAACCCTGAACCCGATCACCCCTATTGACTGCACTCATGATATAAGTACCCGGTTTATGTAAAAGCCCCTTTAAGAAAGAACTCAAGGCCACATGAAAATTTATAGCAAATACATGTTAGTTTTCATTATGTTCCTTTAGCATAAAAATTAGAGATCAACTTTTGAATTTCAATTTTTTTCTTTGCGATTTAGACTTTACAATTCTAAGTTTGTAGTCTGAAAAATTAGTGGGGCCAAAAGTCCACAAAAATAATACGGTAAAATATACACTGTGCATCAGAATTTGTTGGTAAATAGCAATATAAGTAAAATAAATAAATGAATAAAAATTGTGGGGTCGACTTACCCCAGCAAATAGAATGGCGCTCCGTTCCGTGCTGGTAATTTTGTCGGTCGGGGTTGTCCTTTGAGGTTGTCTCCAGGTGACCACAAATTACGGTACGGTGTAAAAAATTCTAATCTTTTTCAGTGTACTACGCAATTAATGTTGCCTAACTGAGAGAATATTGGAAATTCTTATGAAGGGGAGCTAACATTAGCTTTATAATAGTTTAGTTTGTGATAATATGTTATTATTAATTAAATAAAATATATGTGAAGATGCTTGATAGCCCGAACTCGATAATGTGATACAAATTATATTGGGCTTAGCACATTTCTGTTCGGTAACAAAAAAAGTTCGATGGTTAGTGTCAGGTACTGGTAGTATTTTAATAGTTACTTGTGGAGCACTCTTCACTTCTTATTCTCAACACTTGTCGTTATCCATAAAGACTGTCTGAGGGAGGAGAAGCAGACGAAAACCTAATCCCAAATGCTCGTGTGGTATCATCCTTACCGGTCGATTCAAAGATGTTAATTGGCAAATTAGGGGTGTGATTTTGATGTTTCACCAAAACGGATGACGAAATACCTTTAGGATGTGGGATAGGTCAATGTAAATCGACGAAGGTTGCGAGGGTGTTTTGTTAATTTTAGAAAATAAATAACAAGGAATTTAAAGTGCACTGAAAACAATTGTTACCAACGATTTGAATAGCAGAAAAGTAAATATAAAAATAAATTTGCAAAAGTATGTTGATTTATGTGATTGATTTTGGGCATTTACAAATGATACAGTGTGAGTATCGTCACCCATAATTGATGGCTACTAAGAAATTTTACATGATCTACATGGCTCCCACTGATTAGCAACAACCACCCACAAATTATTATATCCAAGATTGTCAACTTCACCACTCGACAGTTATATCGACTCTACTATTCAACGTTTACATTAATACTCTATTGCTCAATGGCTTCTATCGACCAAACTGTCAACTACAACACTTGGACTTTTTTTTTTTTTTGGTGCCAACAGTGTATATATTTTAAATTCTATATACGGAACTAGATTGTTGAATTTTTTTTATACCAATTTCTTGTTCCATTTCAATATTTGTGTATTGTGCTACGTTTAAGAGAGAAAAAAAATGTCCTCTTTAATATACATGAAATAGAACCGAAACTAGCACAATTTACAAAATGGCCAAGAGAGAAGGTCGATGCGAAGGTGATCAGTGAAGAGGTTTCCATTGTGCAAGTATGGAGCTAGCCGGGGACTTATCTTTCTTACATGCCCTTTTGTCTTTTCTTTTTTCTTGCTAGAACTTCTTATATGTCATCTTGAGTTTTCTCGTTCACAAAAACTGAAGGCCAATCGAATCACTACTGATACATAGGCCACTAAACATGGTAACTCAGCGAAACACGTGGAATCTTATTTAAAAATAAATAAATCATGCACTTAGATAAACGAAGTAGCCATGAATGGTCATGTCAGTGAGGGACTTGAAGTCGATGGGATATCAAGAAACTCACCAACTTTGATAAATGATAATCTCAACCGAGGACCGGGGGACCATCTCTGCTTGTTTCAAATCTCGAAGCCCCAGTTCCCAACCTGCACAATTAAAAATTACACCGTCTAAAGCTTTCCTGGTCTTACGTTCCTGATTGAAGTAATCTAAACATAAAATTTTAAAAAAGAAAACTTCACATCTTCCGACCATCTGCCTTCATTTTTCTCTTGCTCTTTCCGTCGTATAATTTGTCTTGTCTCCGACTTGTTTTAGCTTCTCGAGAAGTAATAGGTTCCAAGAGGGTGCTGTCATCTGTCGTGTGAGTACAGGCTACCCTGCTTTAAAGGAACAAATAGAAGAAAAAATTGAGGAGAAACTAGGGAGAAGAGAAGAACGAGAAGAAAGTTGAGCTCTTTTTGTACTGTCAGAAGATCTCGGGGAGCTCCTTTCATTGGGTCGAAACCCACAAAGAGACCCACAAAAGTCGCTTATTGAGTGTAAAGTTCTCAAAAGGAGAAACAAAAGGAAGGAAGAACAGTCTTGTCTGGTTGCTCTTCTTCCATGGAAGTGGAACTGGTTCTTTTCTTGTTCTTTCTTCTTGCTCTGGTTGTTAGAGGCTCTGATGACAGTGTTCTCTCTCCAAAGGGTGTCAACTATGAAGGTCGTCTTCTCAAGAAAAAATGTTTCCTTAGCGTTGTCTTGTGTTTCCAGGGATTGGATAAGTTTGGATTTGCATTTTTCTTTTTCCTTTAACTCAAAGATGTTTGTGAATGTGCTTTTGTGCAATTTTTACATGTTTTAGTGGCTGCGTTGATGTCGGTGAAGAGCAAAATGATGGACGAGCAGCACGTTTTGGAAGGTTGGGACATTAATTCTGTGGATCCGTGCACCTGGAACATGGTTGCTTGCTCTGCTGATGGCTTTGTCAATTCTCTGTAAGTAATGGCCCTCATATCATCTTCCTAGACTTTCCTTTTTGTTTTCTTTTTTAATCTCTTTAACATCGTTTGAATTCATAGTTTTGCTGATTTTGTCTGCTATTTTCAGCGTAATGGGCAGCGCTGGACTATCTGGAATGCTTTCACCGAGCATTGGAAACTTGAGTCACTTGAGGACATTGTAAGCTTTTCAGCATCCTCCACCTTTTTGTTTCACTTGTTTAAGATTATCTGCTTTTTCTGCAAAGAGAAATGCTGTTTTTAAAATAGTTTACTTTATTTTATTGTTAGGTGATGGCTTGATCGTTTAAAACTGAGCATTTTATCTGTGATTCAAATAGCTTGTGTCTTTAGTATTTGCGCAAGTCATTGACTAGTTGGAGGGTGTCAAGCAGGACATCAATTTTTTCAATCTAAGTTTCATATCTTCTGTACATTGCTAGTGGATAAGTTGATCTTCATGCCATCATAGTACAATGCAATAAGTCTACTAGCATTTTTGTAATTAACTCTAGTGTTGCCTGTATGTATACAAGATTGGCACTTGATGATGTATTGATGTCACTTGCCAAATTCAATCTTTTTTTGCTAGATGTGGACGGAAGATATTACCATTTGATTCTGTAGTGACTCACTAATCTTGGGCGTTAATTGACATGATCCGGAATAGCTTTTAGAAAGAGCCATTTCATTATCACAAGTGTTTTTACGGATTTCAGGCATCAAGTTTCAATTGTAGATTCTAAGTTTTTGTCTTTATCGAAGATTATTGCAGAACAATCAACTATCTGGTCCAATCCCAGCTGAGATAGGAAAGCTTTCGGAACTTCAGACTCTTGATCTTTCAGGAAACCAATTTTCCGGGGACATCCCAAGTTCACTAGGATTCCTATTTCATCTGACTTATTTGTGAGTATTGCTTTGCTGATACCGTTTTTTCCTTCTCCTCTATTATTTGCATTGTACGTGTCAATGTCGGGCCCTCTAAACCTTCTCCATATTAAGTTGTTTAGGCGGCTGAGTAGAAACAAATTAACAGGGCAGATACCTAGCGCGGTGGCAAATCTCTCAGATCTTTCATTCTTGTATGTGTTCCGTTCCACTCTATTGGTTTCTCATCAAGTTAAGTCTTTTATATCTGTGATTACACTTATAAATCGAATTAAGCAGGGATTTATCTTTCAATAATCTTAGTGGTCCAACTCCAAAAATACTTGCAAAGGGCTACAGGTGAGCACCATCTAACAACATATCTTATTATCAAGCTGCATGCTTCTTTTCCTGTCAGTGCATGATATATTTATGAGCTGTGATTTTCTCTATCTGACAAATGAGTTAAGATGTATCAAGTAAATTTGACAGAAAACAAAAGAAAATGTTGGTTATCCATGGACACTTCTTTTCTTGGGGTCAAGTGTAGTGAAGTAAGAGCAAATCATAGGATGTACATATTAATCATATGGAAATTGTATGATGCATCTGTCTATTGGAGTGCTACAAGAATTTTTACAATGTTCATTTAACTACATCTTGATGTCCCAACTCCTGCTTTTGTTTGTCAAATAAGGTGTTGACTGGCCTTAGACTTCAAACTCTTGCTATGCTATACCATCATATGATCAAATAAATTTCAAGATACATGTGCTGGTCTGTACATTTAACACTTCATGGTATTTCTCGTAGTGTTTCAGGAAACAGCTTCCTCTGCACTTCAAAAGCTTGCACAGGCCTCTGGAAACCAATGAACGGTAATGCAATCAGTCAACTTCTTTTGTATAATAAATATTCACAAGAATGCAAGCGGAGTTCATATACTATTTTGGAGCAGGAACAGCTGCAGCATCTTCACCTCAGAGGGCAGATGGTCATAACAGATGGGTTCTTTCAGTAGCCACCGGTATCAGTTGTACGTTCGTGGTTTCGGTTATGTTGCTCATTTGCTGGGTACATTGGTACAGATCACGTTTTCTCTTCGGCTCATATGGTACTTCCTAGACACAGTTCTGGGTTTTGCTTTCATCTTACATAATCCTTCTTTCTAATGACTTGGGAGCCTTTTCCATCATGTGAATTCGCAGTACAGCAGGATTATGAATTTGAGATAGGCCAATTGAAGAGGTTCACTTTCCGTGAGTTGCAAACAGCAACTGGAAACTTTAGCCCTAAAAACATCCTCGGTCAAGGTGGATATGGAGTAGTCTTTAAAGGATGTCTTCTCAATGGTACATTGGTGGCAGTCAAACGGCTGAAGGACCCAAACTATACTGGTGAAGTGCAGTTCCAAACTGAAGTCGAGATGATTGGCCTAGCTGTGCACCGAAACCTCTTAAGACTCTATGGCTTTTGTTTGACGCCAGAAGAGAGAATGCTTGTCTATCCTTACATGCCAAATGGAAGTGTGGCTGACCGATTGAGAGGTTTGATTCCCCTTTTTCGTAAGCTTGCCCCTCTGCTTGCCAATTGTCGCGTTCTTGATCCTTTCTTCGTCTTCATTTGTTCTTTTGAAATCAGGAGATTAGATGCTGGACAGTTGCTCATGGCAATAGATTGTGCTTGCATATTTTATCTTTGCAAAAAATTGGTAATCAATGTTAATGTCTCACCTTCAGAATTATATAGACTCAATCACAGGGAAACTTGTTTATCACAAGCTTTTACTGTTGAATTGTTACACGGAAATTTACTTACCTTTTAATCATCTGTGCTTAGACTCCCCTAAACCCTATTACGACTATGTGATGGGATTTTCATCTTCTCATGAGATACCAGTTTCATCACTTGTGGCATTAACCCTGAATAATTTATCTGGAAGAAACTCATTCTGATATTTTGAGATGGGAAGGTGTATAGATATGATGCTACAGTAATTGAAGCAAATGTGCATCTTTATCGATAGATTGAGGACTTCAGAGTCACTTAACAAATTTAAGTATTGCAGAATATTATACGGAGCAGACTTCTTGTGTGTCAAATAAATGATTCTTTTATCTTTGAACAATGGCTTACTCTGCCATCTCTTATCATGACCCGTGAGCTTTTGGATTCATCTTATATTTTGCCCTTCCCAGTCTCATTTGTAAAACAGAACATGATAGTCTTATTATCTTACTCTGACATTCTTGAGTGCCTTAAATCTCTCCTACAGAGACTTCTCGTGAAAGGCCATCTTTGGACTGGAAGAGAAGAATGTGTATCGCCCTTGGCACTGCGCGTGGACTTCTGTATTTGCATGAACAATGCAATCCTAGAATAATTCACCGGGATGTGAAGGCAGCGAACATCCTTCTTGATGAAAGTTTTGAAGCCATAGTTGGTGATTTTGGTCTAGCTAAATTGCTAGATAGGAGGGAGTCTCATGTGACTACTGCAGTACGTGGTACCGTGGGACACATCGCCCCAGAGTATCTCTCAACTGGACAGTCCTCGGAGAAAACCGATGTCTTTGGATTTGGGATACTGCTTTTGGAACTTATAACTGGGCAAAAGGCACTAGATGCTGGAAATGGTCAGGTTCAGAAAGGAATGATTCTTGACTGGGTTAGTACTTACTAATACTGAGCAAAGGAATGTCAAGTTATGGTCTATTTCTATAGTTAGTGAATGATACGTACAATTTTCTCTCATGCATCATCCGTTTATCATTTTCTGTTTAGGGCATAAATTTGTTGGACCGTATATGCTCAATGCATCTTTGTTTGAGCCTGATTATTGTGGTTAAATATTCGAACTCAGTACATTAAGTTGATTGAATGAACCAACGGACCTCTTCCCTTAATCCATATCTGAGGCTTACTTTTTTCTTTAATGAATGAAGAACTTTTCAAATCTTTTCTTTTTTTATATGAGTGCACATTGCTGATTATTTCCCATTTTCTCTTCTAATTTGTTGTCTGGCTTTAACATCATCAGAAGAGCCTGGAGCAGTGATGTATTGTGATCAATGAACGTAATATATCATTTTCTCTATGCATTATAGAAGGTTTTCTGTGGCATATACTGTTTGGACTGATTATGATTGTTCTGATTACAGTCTGCTTTAGGAATACAGAGTTTGATCAATTTCGCTTGTACCCTAAGTAACATGTTGAATATCATATCCAATTTGCCAGGTGCGAACCTTGCATGAAGAAAAGAGGCTTGAAGTCCTGGTAGATAGGGATCTGAGAGGGTGTTTCGACGCGCCGGAGCTAGAGAAGGTGGTAGAACTGGCCCTGCAGTGTACTCAGTCGAACCCAAACCTTCGGCCAAAGATGTCTGCTGCTTTGAACATCCTAGATGGTCTTGGACAAGTGGAAAACATGGAGGATTCACATGGTGGGAACAACAACCTAGGAGAAAACAGAGAATGTAGCTTCTCTAGGAACTACAGCGACATCCGCGACGAGTCATCTTTCATAATTGAAGCCATGGAGCTCTCTGGACCCAGATGATGAGGTTTTTTTTGCTCAACGCCTGCACCAGATGCTACTGTATATAATATGAACATCTGATATCTGAACTTACAACATACCAGAAAGGATTTTCGGGAGCGAGTCTTCGAGAGGTTCAGAACGCAGCTTGCCACAGAATTTTGTCCTATGGACTTACCCTAATATTCCAAATAGATGATGATCATATCAGATCTAATACACAGAAGAAGATATGTATGCTTTTCTTTTCCTGACTAATCCACTGTTTTTTATTGACAGGAATCAGGATATTTTAGCCTTCAATTGCTTCCGAACGTGGTCATTTCCTGTAGTTTAGGTGCTGATTCGATAGTAGATAACTTTCCCATTCGAATGTTTGGTCCATGATAGCTTGTAATCAGCAAGAGAAAGTCCATGCCACGGTCTAGTTAAGCTATGTCACCGGTACTGCATTAGGGGATTGCGATTATACATTACTTTTTTGTGACCTTACTTGAGACGGAATCCAATGTTAAGCCGTCAGCCTTCACGAGATGCTGAGTCTTAGTCAATTCATCAATTTGCTTAACCGATTGATCCATGTTAGGGCTTTTCTAGTTGCTTCAGGTTGAAGAATTTCTAGTTCTGGCCTATAGAGATTATAAGTGATACTTTTTTCCTCAAGATGCTGTTATTTCAGGAAGCAATACCCAGCCATATCTATGGTTTTCAGATATCACGTAAAATAAAATTATGTGAAGGGAAATTGAAATAAATGGTCATTGAAATTTGGTTTAATTTGCAATGTCATTTATAAATTTTATATTGGTTAAATGTGATTTTTAAACTTTGATCCAATGTGCAATATTATCCTTAAACTTTTAATTTATGTAATATGTCTTTGAACTTTGGTTCAATGTCCAATGTAGTCTCTGAACTTTAAAATATTAATGAAAATATACCGATTATGTCATAATATCATTCAATTTAAAAAGCTATATAGGATGAATTGTCGGGATTAGCACTTAACAGAATGGTTTTTCGTCGATATGGCGCTCAAGTCATAAAAAAGAAAGGTTACAACATTCAGGTGAGTAATATATGAAAATTACAGCAGTTATGATGTTTTTATACCTGAAAAGTCACAAAAATAAAAAGAATTAGAGCTCATGTCTTGAGACTTAGGAGTGAGCAAAGGGAATTGCCAGATTGGATCAATCAGGCGTTCCCGAGGTGTCAGTTTGGTTCTTGATTTTATAAAATTGAAACCGGTGATTTTCGATCTGGTTTTTGATTCTAGGTGTGAAATTGCCCACTCGAATCGCCCAAACACAACCAATTATATTATTTTATTTTTTAATTTCTTAAAAATATTTAAAGAAACTCTAATCCTAATTCACAATTATGCTTGCTCTTTCCCTGTTCCCTCTCACGCCTCTTTCATAATCACAAACCCTAATTGCTCTTTGCCTCTCAGGCTTCTCTCCCTCGACCGTCACTCACAACTCATGTCTCTCTCTGTCACTTTCTCGCTCGACTCTCAAAGACTCAAACAGCGCCACTTTACTTTGGCTTGAGTTACGTCCCTCTCACTCGAGCTCGATGGCTCCCTCTCGCGGCCTCATCTCGAGTCTCGACTCTCGCCTCCCTCTCTTGCTCGATTTTCTGCATCTTATCATAGTAATATCCAATGCTCTAATTTTTCTTTTTCTTTTTCCATACGAAATACAAATTATAGGCCAATCAGAATGTGAAGTTGGGTGATTTATAGTTTAGGATTTTGCTTACAATGGTGGGTGTTTATGGTTTTCAAAACTCCTGAAACAAGAAGGTGTTATATGTTTCATTAGATCACCCGGGAATCGAACTGATTGATCCAGTCTTAGGATCAGGTGGTCAGGTTCCCGATTCCAAAAAATAAGAAATCATTTCCTTTGATCCAGTTCTTGATTCTTGGATAGGAACTAGATTGCCCAAGAATCAATCACCCCAGTTGGGACTCAATATCCCGAGATGGTAAACTATCAAATATGGTACGGTGTGGTTTGTCATGATCAATTTATAGACTTTAATGGAAAAATTAGTTTTCCTGCTTCACATCAAATCACTAGACACGCTCCGAGCATGTTGTTAGGGCAGAGTGGACCGCGGTCCCCTACATTTGACCAATTCGAATAAGTTAACGCAATTTTTCTCCGACAAAGAGGAGCGGCGCCAACTAGGCACGGAATTAAAAATATAATTAGGTGGTCTTGGAGATTTCTTTAAAATACGTGAGCTTGTAGTCACCGCCATATCTCTCCAGTGGCTAACAAAATAATCACTTTCAATGCTCTAAATTTAGCAAATATTTACCCATCATCACCGTAAGGAGGAAGGCTAGA
Source organism: Eucalyptus virginea (assembly GCA_014182375.1). Lineage (NCBI taxonomy): Eukaryota > Viridiplantae > Streptophyta > Magnoliopsida > Myrtales > Myrtaceae > Eucalyptus > Eucalyptus virginea. The sequence continues at coordinate 39,893,490 of CM024518.1, read as the reverse complement.
AAATAATACTGAAAATCAACATTTCACGATTCATTCAATGACCACTTCCGTACATTTGCTTTGCAAAACATTTTGTACCCGCGACCATAGGCGCCGTTGAGCCCCCACCTCTACCACAGTCATAGTCACCAGACGCCACAATGGCTCGTGACCTCGGCCGGAGGTCGTGAGCCGACATGGTCGACATCGATTGAGGTGGTCCATGGCTTGAGGGGAGGTCGGCTGATAAAGAGAGATCTCCGAGCAATTTTTTATAGAGGGAGGAAGGCAAGGGCCTCGAGGTTGGCATCGGGCCATGGCCGGCCAGGTAGCGTCGGACATGGCGGCCGGCAGGAGACACCGGCGTCATCTGAGGGGAGCGGCAGTAGCGACTTTGTAAATGCCAATTTTGAAAATAAAGACAACAATAACTGATCTGTAGGTGCAAAGTGGTACTTGGAATCGAAGCTCAAGGTGCAAAGCTGCATCGCCAAAAGTAGAGCCAAAAAGATTTCCGACCAACCCGTTAGCAGAATGTAAGATCAAGTCCTCGCCTGGACTCCTGTACAGATCTATGCACATCTTGGTGCAACATTTGCAAGGGAAATGGCCGCAACGTTGGATCGAAACGAAGTGTAGTCATTCGACACCGCAGGATCGAGATCAAAGAGCGAGCGATCGGCATTGCTATCAGCTACGGCTACCGCTCTTCCTCAAGCCGATTGCAAATTCTCAACCTCGTACGGACACCCTTTTAAACCCTTTGCCAAGGCTAGTCAGATCGATGAACTAGTGCTACTCACCAACTTCCACCGCGCGAGAACTCGCACATACAGTACCCACGCACGTTGAAATACAGTACGAGGCAGAGAGCAACAAGTAAAAAGCAAGCTACCAAAGCGATCTTTCTCAACCCGAATCAGCTCAAGATCAATCACATTGCGCAAGAAGACATGGAGAGCTTGTTAGATACGAAATCGATTGCTTCTTGCTCGGCAAATAAGGAAACTATGTAGTCAATGAGATGCTCATTAGGGAACAATAATGAGATACATTGGTGTCGGACAAGCCTGTAAATTCTACTAATCAGAGCAATGATTACAACAAATGAAACTAGCTACTTTTTCCTACATCTTGAATAGGATGTTTTGTCACTGTGTCAATGAAATGCTAATTAGGGAACATAAGAAGGTACAGTGGTGTCATAGATGACCCTAATCCTACTAATCCAAGCTATGTTTTCAAATGCAACAAGCTACTTTTCACTCCGTCTTGAATAGGATGTTTGGTCACCATCTCAAAGACACAAACTTATCTTTGGATCTCTTGCATCATCTTTTTTTTCCTGAGAAGGACTAAAAGCCTGGCTCTTGAAATTTCCAGGGGGGAAAAGCTTGAAAGCTACGGCGCTCTCCTCATGCATGCATCGACACTTAATCGAGCTTCCAATTCTCGTGATGTAGATGGAAATAGATCATATCTAATCTAGTTTACCCAAATGAACAGAGGACTAAAAATTAAATCTTGCAACTTTCAAGCTCAAACGGTGATAGCATTTTCAACATTGCATATACATGCAAAACAACCACGTTTATGAGTTATATAACACACAATAACCCAAAGCAACATGGGAAATAATTAATGAAAAAATTCACCCTCTGCAATTCAATTCTCTCTCGCCAATCTTGTGTTATCCCCCCTCCCTGCCATTGAACCCTCGTTCTTCATGAACACCCTTTTGTATATGACGAATCAAACAATTAAAATCAACACTAACTTGCCAAATTTCTCCCCCATCTACTTCTATAATTTCCTACTTTAGCAGCAATGAGTTCTGATATATGCATCATTTACAGCATCTAGATAGGAGAACCAGGAACACGATAAGGAACACGATGGAGGAAAGGGCGATCGCGAAACCGAGAACGACCTTGTTCGGCCCGTGGTGGTGGCTGCTCTTGCCGGAATCGCTGCTGTCACTGTCGCTGTAGTCCGACGTGCCGCTGTCGTCCGCCGACGAATCCCCCTTTGCGGGCGGAGGCGACAGCGGGAGCCCGTGCTTGTCGCAAGGCGCGATCCCGAGCTTCACTTTCGACGACATGACGGTGTGGTTGTAGCACAGGTTGCTGTTCTCCCCAATCTTGAAGACCACTAGTTTCTTGATAAAGGACTCATTGAAAGGCATGATCCCATGGAAGTTGTTCTTCTCGAGATTCAAGTACTTGAGGTTTTTCATCTCGGTGAAGAACCTGGGGATGGTCCCGTTGAGCTGGTTCGAGCTCAGATCGACGTGGATGAGGCCCGGGATTGCCGACATCGACTCCGGGACGCTACCGGAGATCGAATTGGACCCCAAAGACAGGTTCTTGAGCGAGATCAGGTTGCCGATCTCGGTGGGCATCTCTCCGGCGAGCGCATTGGAGGAGAGATTCAGCAATTGGAGGTTTTCCAGCAAGGTAATGGAGGAGGGTATGGGCCCCTTGAGCTGATTACCGGACAGATCGATGTGGGTGATGTTGAGGTCCCAGTGGCGGGGCAGATAGCCGGTGAAGTTGGCGCGGGAGATGGTGAGGGACCGGAGGTTCTTGATGTTGCCGAGGATGACGTAGAGGCCGGAGGCGTTGACGGGGACGTCGGAGACGGCGAGGTCGGTGAGGTTCCTGAGGCGGGAGAGCCAGACGCCGGTGAGGTGGCGGAGGCTGTGGACGCAGGAGAAGGAGCGGAGGGAGGCGGCGAGCTCGGCGGGGAGGCGGACGGGGGCGACGGGGCAGTTGAGGAAGGCGAGGGACTGGAGGGTGGAGAGGGACTTGAGGGCGGTGAAGGAGAGGGAGACGTCGTCCCGGGAGCAGTTGGCGAGGCGGAGGGAGGTCAGGTGGCGGAAGGGCTTGCCGGCGTCGCAGGCCGTGGCGGCGGCGGCGGCGGCGGCGGACAGCGGGGAGCAGGGGTCCTTGGGGAGGGGGATGTTGAGGGACTGCAGGGCTTGGAGCTGCTTCGGGTCGAGGCCGGAGGAGGAGGAGGAAGGGGCGGAGGGGGTGGTCGGGGTTGATGGGGCGGCGGGGGAGGCGGAGGGGGAGGTGGCGGCGGCGGGGGCGGCGGCGGCGGCGGGCGGAGAGGTGGTGGGGGAGAGGCTGTGGTTGCGGGTGGGGGAGGGGGCGGCGGTGGGGAAATGGCGTGTGGTGGAGAGACGGGGAGTTGGCGGCGGCGGGAGCGGCGGCGGCGCTGGCGGCGGCGGAGAGGAGGAGGAGGAGGAGGAATGTGGCCGGAGGTGACGGTGGTTCCATGGTGAGCTAGAGAGAGAGAGAGAGAGAGCTTGGTTTAGTGAGAGAGCGAGGAGTGAAGTGAGAAGTGAGGACTTGAGGAGAGAGAAAGAGAGAAGGGAGCAAGATGACAGTTGGAACTTTGCAGGACAGATATGTCCCTAGTTGTTGGGGTCTAAATGACTAAATTGCCCCTGGGCATGATTACCCATCCACTGCCACGGTAACTATAAGATGAAAGGATCTAAGGGTCATTATTGAGGAGTTCTGACCAAACAAGTCAAACTAAGAAGGACCAGTTAAAACTTGCACTTGACATTCTAGCTGTAATTGCTTCTCAAAAAGTTTGATGATAAAAGAAAAAAAAACTTTTCAAGAAATTATTCACTTTTCATGATGAAGAAATCCTTTTTCTAAATTTAAACATGCATATATTGTTAAGATCATTTTCACTAAATCGCATGAAATGTGCTAATCATTAATTCGTGGATAATTTTTTTACTCAAACAAACGCATCCCTAATAAGAAACCATTATAAATAATAAAAAAAAAAGCACATAAAGATTTTTACGACATGAAATCAATGCTTATACTGTTTTTTTCCTTACCTAATGTGAACTTATATTGAAAAGGCAAAGAGATTATTCGGTATGAAAGCTACCATAAGATTAAAAAGTTCACTTATTATACGAATGGATACCTGTTATGTGACCCATCAATACATTATTACAAATATCACAACAATTGAATGAATTGGTTTTTAAATTTAACATCAAGAACTAATGTTGATCAATTTTAGTTTCGGTCTAATGGTAATGTTGAATTAGAAATCAGAAATTTGATATAAGAGTGTGTATGTTTAGTTGAAAACTTCATACTAAAAAAAAAAAATTCATTGGAATCATTTTTAGAGAAAATGGTTAGTTTTAATTAATTCGGTGGTTTAAAAAAAGAAAAGTTGTTCTCCTTCAATTTAAGCTTGTCACTTTTCAGTCTATGGAAAAAAAAATTCATAATTCAATTAATTTCCATCATTCAAACACTGAAAAGTCGAAAATAATTTTCCAAAAACAGTTTTCCTTTAAAGAAACATATCCTAAATTATGAAAAGTCTGGGAGGAAGCAATTGGATCAAACTGGGTTTTTCATGCCTCTAATGATCTTTAATATAATTGAAATGGATTTTAGGATTTCGGGTTATGAGATAGATTTATAATTCCATTGACAAAATCTTTTCACTTTGGGACAAATTTAGGATAGTAATTAACTAATGTAACATCTTAAAATGCTACAACAATTATAATTTAATAGCTTGAAGAATAATCAAGATTTACCATGACTGATTTGGACTTCATAAAGTTCAATGATCCCCATTTTTCTTCCTTCGGTACTTAAATTAATACATTCATTATCATTTATAAATGACCAATCCTATCATTTAACTAGATTATAATTGACTTTTACATTCTACAATCATCGACTTTTTCTCTAATAATCTTATATCATGTATTATATTTTTGTCGGTCATTGCTAACTGTAATGTTGAAACATTCAATGTTAGATAATTAGAAAGACAAGGGTCAAATTGGAATTCAACAGACGACAAGCCCAGAATAAAAAAAACAAAAAACAAAAGTGGTACTAAATAAAATAATCCAGTCCATCAACGTAGACAGTTGTCCTTTTTCTTATGTACATAAAAAGCGTCCCATGTTAACTTTTTCTAATTGGTTTGGCCAAAAAAAAAAAAAAAAACACTTTATTGTATTTCTCCGACGTCCTTGACTTTATATAGATTGTTTGGGACTAAACACGGCAATAAATTTTTTCTTTTTTTAAACCGTTTAGTGTTCTTATGCACATTAAATCATTTTATAATAATAAGATCGCAAGGAAAACTTTCAGAACACCAAAACAACAATTAGATAAATAAGTTCGCACATACGAAAATGAAAAATGTTAGTTCCATTTTTTTAAACATTTCCGGGAAAAAAACTTGGGTAACTTAGTTAATTTTATAAAATAGGGTTAATATCATTAATAAATTGAAAGTTGTATTCCCACGACGTATGAATTTTAAAGAAAAATCGTTTCACCAAAAATTTAAACTAGTATCGTGTAATCTATTTGTCACAAATTAATTTTTATCTCAAATCATAAACTCGCATGTCATTATACATTAATGTTAAACCAATTTTTATATCACAAAAAAACTTAACCTAACCCAAATCTCCCATCCCTAAGCATCGCTTCCAATATCTCGTAAAAAATGTATCTGTTGCAAGAAGTTTGACTTCGAGAATAAACAAATCCGATGTGGAAAATCCACACACGTTGACACATTCGATGAAGGGTTGATTTGTGTATGGAGTGTCGGTTTTTGGATTTTTTTCGTGAGATGAAAATTGATTTGAAGAAGAACACATTAAGAAGGCTTTGATCCAAAAAAATTTGTGAGATGAAAATTAGTCCGTGGCAAATATTTTCATGAGATACCGGTTTGTGATTTCCAAGTGTATTAACCGTATAAGGTATTTTTGTTAATTATTATTCACATAATATTAATAAAAACCAGATGAAATGTTTTCTTTTTAGCTCAAGCTGGACGTGCGTGGTTTCCAGCTAATTTCCACGCAACCTTTTTTTGGGTGCGGCCAAACTTATGAGCTATGATGATGGCCTCATCATTCTCGCGTAACATGGTCTATTTCAAGGGAAAAATGAACAGAAAAACTCATCTCCCACGCGCTCGAGCACCGGAATTTGGAAACTCGCTACGAGACACGGGAAGTCACCGAATCGGACGGCTGTGAAACCGCGAAGATCAAGCGCGTGCATGCGAAGCTCTTGCAGCGCGTGTGATTTAAAAATCATTTCTGAACTGAAAATTGAATTTTTGATAATTCCAATATATATTTTTATATACATGGCAATTTTTTGAAAAGTCTGAAACCGAAAATCGAATAAATTGCTTGCACGACACAGATCCTTCAGCTTTTCTCTCTCCCTACGTTTCCTGAGCCTCCTTTTTTTCTTTTTTTTCTTTTTCGTTTGAGGCATAGTAGACAAAAAATTCATTAAATAATAAAAAAAGAGGAAAAAAACGGAAGGTATCATAATTTCTGAAAGAAAAAAGTAATTTCCCTTTTTATATTATTACTGTTCTCATCGCCACTTTTTCTTTTTTGGGTTATTTAACAAGGGACTTCCCGTTTTTAGGGCTTCTTCCGTTTGACTTCCCCAACTTTATATATTAATGCAAAAGAGAAAGTATAATTATTACGGTAGTTGATGAAGATTGCTTAGTTGCTTTCCTAATTCGTGCTACCAACTCTTGTAGGTATTAACTCAATCCATGGTGGCTCGATTGATTACAACCATAAATATTTCGAATTCATCGTTGGGAAGTTATTCCCTCACTATTATTATAGTTTGATAATTCCATTTCTCGGTTTGTATGTCAATTTGCAAAGTGAATATCATGAAATCAAAGTTCCGTATGTTTCATGAAAAATGAATGATTTGAAAATTATTTTTCTAAAAGTGATTGATTGTGCAGCTTGAAATTATTAGTCAAAGAGATTTTTTTTCATTATCAACAATTGTTCATGTCTAAACATATTCATAGACGATACAAGTATTTTCTGTTCATTTATTTTTTAAAAGCAACATGGTGATCGGTTTTAGGGAAAATATTTTCTAAATTATTTGTTTTCCTATGAAAGAGATGCATTTTAAAAAAGTAATTTGCATGCATGATGCTCCTTTTCGTACGTAACATTTATAGTTAGAGAACGACAGGAGTTTCCTCTTCACGTTCTGTTCGAGTGTTGCTATCAAAAGAGACGGTTGGAAAATCACACTCTACTGTATTGGAGGAGCTTCCAAAAATTTCTTTTAATATTCGGTAGAATATGGGGAAATAAAAGGTATAATCTTGTTCATCCAAATTCAAAATTGAACAATATGATAGTCATGTTTTCATTCCATACATTATCTAATAATATTTCATGGTTTTTTTTTTCTTTTAATATCTTCATTGATTTTTTGAGTAAACAAGTGTTAAAGACAATTTCTCGCTCACTTTTGCGTGTATAATTACCTAAAATTCATCATGTTTTTCTAGAGAGGCAATACCATTAAAAGTCCCGAACTAATACCCCATGATATATTTACTCAAAAATAATTTTCGTCTTGCAAAAGATTGGAACTTATACCCATGATCCAAATTTATTTTCCACTAACAATCCATTCAATGTTCCGATAAAGTTTATACATGTCAAAAAAAGCTTATGGATAACCCAAATTTATTATCCACTGGCATTCCATTCAATATCCTGATAAAGTTTATATGTGTTTAAAAAAAGTCATGAATTTTCCCTCTGGAATCTATTATTTTTCACATCAGATTGACTTATAGTCATTTGTCATATGTGTCGACGCATATGTATTTTTCAACAAAATGTTGGACGGAACATTAATAACGGATAGGTTTAGATTCAGGGTATACTGTCTTGGGTTTTCTTGTGAAGTGAGAATTAATTTAACATAATCATGTCATCGGGACTATTTTAATATTTTTAATGGTACCCTTTTCTTTGGAAAATTCAAAGTTATTCAAGGTTAACATATATCTTTTGGTCAACGCAAAATTATAAGAGGTTTTCTTTCCCCAAAAAAAGTCATGTTTCTCAAACTTCGAAAATACATCCATCCAATGGACCAATACCAATACCTCAAAAGAAGAGACTTCTTATTGATCTCCTATTCAGAAGTTGCTTCGCGGAAAGATCGTCTCACTTCAATGGAAATGATCATGTTCTGATTTTAAAATCATTTCTGAAAGGAAAATTGAATTTTTGATAATTCCAATATATATTTATATATACATGGCAATCTTTTGAAAAGTATGAAACCGAAAATCGAATAAATTGCTTGCACGATACAGATCCTTCAGCTTTTCCCTCTCCCTACATTTCCCGAGCCTTTTTTTTTTTTGTATGAGACATAGAAGACAAAAAATTCATTAAATAATAAAAGAGGAAAAAAGGGAAAGTATCATAATTTCTGAAAGAAATAAAGTAATTTCTCTTTTTTATTATTACTGTTTTCATCGCCACTTTTTCTTTTTTGGGTTATTTAACAAGGGACTTCCCATTTTTAGGGCTTCTTCCGTTTGACTTCTCCAACTCCATATATGAATGCAAAAGAGCAAGTATAATTATTACGGTGGTTGATGAAGATTACTTAGTTGCTTTCCCAATTTGTGCTACCAACTCTTGTAGGTACTAACTCAATGCATGGTGGCTCGATTGATTACAATCATAAATATTTTGAATTCATCATAGGGAATTTTTTTTTTTTTTGGTAACTGAGGATCGGTCGAGCCCGCCTTTCGCTTACGTTAATCAGCAACCCACGGCTCGTACAGTGCACTGTGCACCTCGGATCAAGGATCAATACCTCGGGGGAAGCTAGCATAAGACCCCACCACCATGGTCCTCCACTTAAAGGCTACAAAGTTTTGACCCTGGGACCTCTGCGGTGAAGTGTCCAAAGCCCAACTAACTCAACTGCTCACTGGTGGGTCATCATAGGGAAGTTATTCCCTCACTATTACTATAATATGATAATTCCATTTCTTGGTTCGCATGTCAGTTTGTAAAGCAAATATCATGAGATTAAGGTTCCATATGTTTCATAAAAAATTAATGATTCGAAAAATATATTTTTTTAAATGATCGATTCCGCAGTTTGGAATTATTAGTCAAAGAAAATTTTTTATCAACAACTATTTATGTCTAAACATATTTATAGACGATATAAGTATTTTCCGTTCATTTATTTTTTAAAAGCAATAGCGACGATCGTTTTTAGGAAAAATATTTTTTAAATTATTCATTTTCTTATGAAAATGATGCATTTAAAAAAAAGTAATTTGTGTGGACGGTCCTCCTTTTCGTATGTAAGATTTATAGTTAGAGAACGACGGGAGTTTCCTCTTCACGTTCTGCTCGAATGTTGCTGTCAAAAGAGTCGGTTGGAAAATCACACTCCACTGTATTGGAGGAGCTTCCAAAAATTTCTTTTAATATTCGGTAGAAAATGGGGAAAAAAAGAGAGATAATATTGTTCATTAAAATTCAAAATTGAACAATATGATAGTCATGTTTTCATTCCATACCTTATCTAATAATATTTCATGTTTTTTTTTTATTTATTTATAAATATCTTCATTGATTTTTTGAGTAAACAAGTGTTAAACACAATTTCTCGCTCACTTTTGTGTGTATAATTACCTAAAATTCTTCGTGTTTTTCTAGAGGGACAATACCATTAAAAGTCCCGAATTAATACCTCATGACATATTTAGTCAGAGATAATTTTCGTCAAGCAAAAGATCCAAACTTATACTCATAATCCGAATTTATTTTCCACTAACAATCCATTCAATATTCCAATAAAGTTTATACGTGTCAAAAAAAGCTTGTGGATAACCCAAATTTATTATCCATTGACATTCCATTCAATATCCTAATAAAGTTTGTGTCTAAAAAGAGTCATAGATTTTTAGATCTATCTTACGGTCATTTGTCATATGTGTTCTTTTTTTTTTGAATTTGTCATATGTGTTAACACACATGTATTTTCAACAAAATGTTGGATGGAACATTAATGAGGGGTACCGGCTTGGGTTCTCTCGTGAAGTGATAATTAATTTAACATAATCATGTCATCGGGTACTATTTCAATATTTTTAATGGTACTACCTTACCCGTTTTCTCTAAAAGAAGAAAATTCAAAGTTATTCAAGGTTAGCATATAATTTTTGGTAAACACTAAATTATGAGAGGTTTTCTTTCCCCAAAAAGTCATGTTTCTCAAACTTCGAAAATACATCCATCCAATACCGAGACCTCAAAAGAAGAGATTTCTCATTGATCTCCTATTCATAAAAGTTGCTTCGCAGTAAGATCGTCTCACTAAGATGGAAATGGTCATGTTCTGAACAAGAAGATTTGCGTAGAACCCAACCTATGTGGCACCATCAAATTGGACCAATTAGACCGAAAAATCAATGCAAATCAAAAGTGTCTAGGAGGGATTGATGTTTACAACGTTTTGATTGTGTCCTCAGATTGCTCCAATCCTACCAACAGAAACCCTCCAGCAACAACTCCATTCTCTGTGTGCAGATCACTCTGCATACTCAAGCTGCGATCACCGAAGATAACCCATGTATCTACTGGCTCCATCGATGACAAACGCCAGCTCTAATTGACAGGATGTCGTTCTTAGGAGAGCAACAAAGCCGATTTTCTCACAAGTTCATCCCTACCCACCAGCCACAACCACCTCCGGGGTTGGATATTCCTATTTAAATTCTAACCTTACTTGCTGGTCGGACAATGCCCGCACCAGAGGCATCATGTGGAATCGTGGTCCTTCATCAATTATTTGCTTCAAATTGTGAAAAAAATATTTCCTAACAAAAGCTATATGATCATGAAGGTTGAGATTGATCACATTAACAAGATATTGTAATAGAATAAATTTCTCTCGACATGCCAGATTTGTGCCGATGCAAAATGAAAGTAGAGATGACATGGATTTGATCTCAGCCATTCTTTTTATCAATATAAAAACCGATGAACTCTGGTGGATAAATTACCATGTAAAGCACAACATTTGCCGTGACTATATCAATTTTCAACTTTAAGAAAGGTCAGTACGCTATATTACCCCAGGGCATTCTTGAAGCTTTGCTCGGTGGAGACTCAGCAGCCCTCCTGCTGTAGGATGCAGCAGCTGCATCGCCGAGTAGTAATGGCAGTTCACCTGAGGGCAAGTCCCCAGCTGGTCTCGCCTTAAATTCCAAGCATGCGACAATCGTGAACACAAAAAGCCCCAACAGCTCATCGAGAGTGTCCTCTGTCATGTGGCAGAGAAGCTCCTGCTTTCCACAGCTTCGGGCTGCACAACTAGGAAACACTATAGACTTTGACCACTTTGGTTGTGTCGCAGACAACGAGGTTCTCAGTTACAGCAGGAGTTGTGCACAGCCAATTCACCTGCACATGTGAAGCGCTGTGATTTAGAATGACTGAAGGACGTAAACATGTACATCAAAGAGATTATGAAGGTAGATGCAGCAGGAATAACTTACTTTTCTGCTGAGATCGATGTTCAGATGTAAGAGATCACGACGATCACTTTGGCTGCCACTTTGGTCCATATCAATGTACTTGAACAGATTCCACAACTTGATGGATTTATCATTTCCCCCCGAGATTATGAACTTCCCCCGCTCACCAAACATCGAAAATGCCCTGAAAATATATTCCTGCTATTCAATATGCATAGATTAACTTCTGGTGTAGCTAAATTAGGTCAGCCACTTACACACAAGAAACAGCAGCAGTATGACCGCCCAAAGTGTAATCCAAGTGTAATCTCCCCCGAGTATCTGTATTTTCTGCATCACTTGATTGGGAGTGAGATCCCTTTCGGGGTTTAACAGAATTTTTTGTTCTGTTAGCAGCAAGTTCCGATTCAATATTCATCACATTGACGCCACCATCACCCCGTGCCACAACACAGATTTTGCCCAACTTGTCCAGTATATCAACATCTGGAACAGCTATTGAGTGAACAAAAGCAGGATTGAAGCATTGCCCTGTGCTATTGCCACTTTTCATTTCAGATGACCCTGCAGTAAAGAAAATGAAGTAGGAATCCTATTTTAGACCACTCAAACTACAACAGCACTAGATGGACTCCAGAAAATAGAAATGGTGCTGCTGTACTGTAAAACAAGTATCTGAAGTTTTACTACTGTACTTTGCCAAGAAAAAGAGATTCTACAGGAAAAGAATTATGAGAAGTTGTTATAATAATTGAGAGCTGATCAAGTTCTCTAGTTCTGGAAATCCAATACAGAAACTATCAATCCAACATGCAAAAGAGAGTTGTTCGACTGACTAGGAAAAATCTCATTAAGTGAAAAAGAATAAAAAGAGATGATGCATGATGTGCCTGTCTAGGTGTAACTTCAGCTCACATTCTGGGGAAATTGACACGGTGAAATCAACTCATGATGAAGAATGTCACAGGAAATAACAATCATTAGCATCCCAAATATATAACCTATTAGAGTACACGCTCATTCACCAAGATATGCAACCTTTCAGACCGAAAATACGCTTGCAGAAACTACTATAGCACAAAAATAGAGCAAACTCAAAATTCCAGTTCCACGACATTAGCTCGAGATAGAGTTCCAGACAGCCTACTCAAATATGCAAAGTAATAAAAGAAATATCTTGAGACACTATGAAATGGCCACCACTCTCCTTTATGTAAGTCGAAACCCATCTGAAAGGAGGGTTGCTAAGGGTTTGAATAGCAAGCCCTACAAATTGATCACAATCTGATCAACCTAATTTAAAGATACTTATCCATGAATATACTGTAAACGATCTTCATAAAAACTTACCTAAGTCTACAACTTTGAAAGGTCTCCCTTTCGAGAAGTCCCACATCACTAGCTTTGAATCAAGGCCTCCAGTGATGACTGTAAGAAAAAAAACAAAAAAACAGATTGATGCATAGATATCATTGGAAAAAGAAGTCAAAATGTGAGTTTGCAAGTTGAGAAAAACATTAATTAGCCACCCTTATTACATCATTGCAGACTTTGAAACTTCTAAAGGATTCTTAAATTGCATTTCCATAAGTTCTCTAGCTTTAGGTTGTACTTCATAATGGAACCACATATAATGTCAGTAGGTAAAGTATTGCTTAAACAGCTTTCACTTAGAATTTTGCAAAAAAGCAGTTTGAATAAACATCAACTCATTGTGCTGCATAGTCCATACTCCCAGAGAAAAACATGAACCAGTCAATATGTACAGCTTCCAAGGATTGAATGATCTATATCCAGTTCACAACTAATCAGGGATTGAATTTTTGTTTATTGTCAACTAAAGTATGATTAACAAAGTAAAGAAAATCCTAAAGTATCTGCAGGAGCATCCTTATTGTATCAACGAAAGCAAGGACAATTAAGGACTTCAAGACAAAGATGTGGAAGAAGTTTCACATTAAAGCAAATTAAGTGCACCAGAATCTCCAGTTTAAGATCATTACTTGAATATAAAATCAATGCGAAGCTAAAAAAAGGTCCAAGATCACAAATTTCTATTTCTTTTCGGGAAGTTTAATGTCCATGATGACCGATTTCTTCAATAGCATCACTCCAAAATCCTTCAAATTCTACCACCCAATATCATATCACAGACCTATCAAATAAGTGTCAATTGTACATTAAATTTTTTGCAACCTTAGCATTGGTAGCTTATGGCCAGTTTAAAAAAAAGAAAAAAAATAGCCTTGGTAGCAAACTACAACAGTAATAGTACCTTCCCAAGGTTTCCAAGGGAGAAACTGCACGCTGCTACAAATCTACACTCTAGAGTCAAGGACCAGCAAGTCTTACTAGAGATTGGAATTAAAATTATTAGTAAATGCAACACAAAAACCAAAATAAGTTCAAACAGGGCAATGAAAGGCTATTAAGCTGCAAATGCTACAAATATGTTTTCCAACTCATGGTATTCCATATTCAACATATATGACTGATATGATATGCTAAAAGAAAACTGAGAAGGATACACTTGAATGGCCATTTCTTAGTGTTTTGTAAAGACATTGTTGACGAATGTCAATAATCTGATGCACCAAAAAAAAAAAGGAATAAGTGAAGATGCAGGAAAAGTAGCATGATCGCAGCATGATCAAGAATTTACTGCATTCTGTAGAGACATAGGCTCTTATAAACCAAAGTCATCTGTACGCTATGCATTAAAATGTGAAATGACAGATACCATATATTATGTATCAAGAGAACTTCAGGCAAAAATTTCTCATCAAACATAATGGACACTGTCTTATCAAACATTTGTACCTTTATCTCGCCACCATCATCTGCTGCAGCAAGGAATGACTTTGAGCTGCATACAATCTGCACAAGGCAACACACACCTCTGTTATTTTTAAAGGTGCAGCACAAAATACCCATTTCAGAGGAGCAAACAACATGTTAAAAGAATCAGAAGATGCCTATTATGAAGAGTCAAAGATCAAACTTCAGCCATCACAAGCAAAATTGCAAGTAAAGTCTCATATGTATATTAGCTGAAGGACAACAGTCAAAAATCATAGAATATCTTCTTTTAATTAATTGGATTCTCTTAAAAAATTTGGGAAGTTCAATCATCCTTAATTCTCACACCGAAAAAATGAACCGTATTGATTTGTAAAGAAGCAATAAACTATTTTGATGGCCTAAAGCATGAGAAACATAATGAAATGCATTTAGAAAGATCACTGTAACTAAATAAGGCCCATTATGCACCAACATAAAGTCAATTAAGATCAAGAAAGACCGCAACTATCTACCTGGTTTATTTCTTCTTTGTTGTAATCATAACACTCCAATGGCGTCCATGAGGTACCCTTAAACATGAACGGAGGAGCCGATTGTTAATAACAGTGATGCAGTAATAGGGGCTCAAAAGATACTATAATACACTCACAATTCAGACACACATCTAGAATCAGGTCACAAGGAAGTGAATAACATACGAAATGAGAAAAGAATCTGGGCAAACATCGAAATTGTTATCACTTACCAGACGAACATCGAAGCACTTGACTTCCTTTCCAGACGAAACATATATGGTATCCTCCTTACCTATCAAAACCCAAAATTTAAAATCACAACGAAATCAGCTAACACAGGAAATTGCTAGTTCAAGCATACCTGCATGTACAATCGCAGGCACCATATCAACTTCAAACAACACAATCCCACATACCCGAAACGACCCTTTTAAGTCGGAAACAAAGGGAGAGACAATCTCCAAGCAGAAGACAACAAGCAGCGAAATTCAACGCGAGGGGATGGAAACTGACCGGGCTTGAAACAGAGGGATGATACGGGTTCCTTCCCAATCTCCATGACGAGCTGGACGTCCTTGCAACGCATGTCGAACCAGCAAACGCAACCATCCTGTCAAAACACCCAATTTTTTATCAGAATAACAGAAAAAACAAGAAGAAGGCCATCCGACACGAACAACAACAACAACAACAAGTCCGTCCATCACTGCTCGAATCGTAGACGATCTAAAGCCAAGGGACGAAGAGGGACGAAACGTATATTACTTCGCCGGCAGTGGCGACCAGGCCGGGGCTGTCGCGGGAGGCGATGCAGCACGTCGCCGTCGCTCTGTGGCCCCTCAGCCGTCTCGGCTCCGCCGGTGAGCTCATAGCTTCTTCTCCTTCTTCTTCACAGCACTTGCCGATTTTCCCGTTCCCTGCTGCGAAAGAGGAACAAACTGCAAACAAAAAGGGCCGGGCCGGTCCGGGTCGGGTCGGTTCGGGTCGCATTGGGTTGGGCTTGGCCTGGTTTATTTATGGGCAGTGAGATTAGTACGGGCTTTTTACTCCTTGAATTATGGCCGGAGATAACTTCTCTATGGAGAAAATTTCATCCATAGGGAAAATTTAAAAGGACCATCTCGAGTTTTTGTCCCAATATCAATTTACATCCTCGCTTTTTGAGAACTTATAATTAGCATCTTCACATTTGTTAAGTTACGCCTAACCATGAATTTATCATTTTTCTTTCGAATTTGTCATTCTCTCTATTCCAAATTCACTCGAGACATTCACGATGACGAAACCTAATTACTAAAAACCCTAACTCTCTAGTCCATTGCTTGACTCATCTCCTCTCTAGCACTGGCAACATCAGCCGATGGAACCAAGAACCAAACAAATTCTCCCTAGAACTGATTGGTTAAGTTCATTTCCTAAGTCGAATGGTCCTAGTGCTCACCTCAAATGATTCGCTAGTGTGATGAGATTGGATATTGCGAAGGAATGCCCCATGACATGCAAAGAAATTATTGCAGGAATTATTAAAGATCTGTAAAATTAAACGGTCTAGGCAGGTTTGTTTGAACTGGACTTAGTGCTCACCCTAAACAATAGTTAAGTATAATAAAATTGGATGTGTCAGGGAATGTCCCAAGACACACAAAACGTTTATTTCACGAAAACTAATGTCTTGTAAAAAATATTTTTTAAAAGATAATGGCTTACATTCCATGGAAAAATTTAGTCAATGCAAAGTAATTTCATCATCAACAACTATATGCGTCTAATATTTTCGTTGATAATGAAATTATATACATTCATTATTTATGTAATACAAGTTATCATTTTTAAAGAAATATCGTCCAAATCATTTATATTCTATAGAATAAACACGTCATAGAAAGTGTCCTTTTTGTACCATAAGATGATCAGGAGAGAGTTTGGAAAATTTTTCATAGAAGTGTACAATATATTTCTTATAAACGGTCAGAAAATGAAAAATCTCATTTATTAATTATGGACCGAAGTCACTTATCGCTATTAAACATAGTATGTAGATCTATCAAAATGATTTATAGGCCTATTTCTTAACCCATATATGATGGACTAACTTATTATATGAGATACTTATGTATACTAAATGGGTTATAAATGGGCTTAGATTAGTAAAACCCAAAATGATATGTGTGTTATAGGGCTAATTCCATAAAAAAAGCATCAACTTTAGGTCGATGGACAAATCTGGCCAAAACTTTTTTTTGTCTCATGAAAAAGCACAAACTTTAGGTCGAGAGACAAATCTGGCCCGAACTTTTTTTTGTCTCGTAAAAAAGCACAAACTTTAGATTAAGTGACAATTCTGGCCCCATTTTTGTTTTGTCTCATAAAAAATAACAAACTTTCACTCATATCCAAAATCTAACCCTTACAATTAACTTTCTATTTGAAGTTAACCTTATTTTGAGAGAAAAGGTTCTAGCTGTGAGGTTGGTGGATCTCATCCATGGTTTCTCTTGACAGGCGGTGATCTACAGTTTCATATTACAACAAAACAATAAAATCTAGTGAGAAAAATTCAATCGGGAGATTTTTTTACTTGCTAATGAAGTATAGGAGATGGCATAGTTTCACTGTTATTCTTCAAGGTATGGCTCAAACAAGAAGAAAATGGATGGTGTTAGCCAACAAGTGCACATGGATTAAGGACAATCAATGAATATAAGTTAAGGGTGGCCAAATTTAGGATTTAAGTGAAAGTTGATGATTTTTTTTTCCAAATAAAAAAAATTTGGGCCAAAATTGTCACTCGATCTAAAGTTTGTGCTTTTTTACGAGACAAAAAAGAGTTTGGGCCAAATTTGTCCATTGACCTAAAGTTGGTGCTTTTTTACGAGACAAAAAAAAGTTTGGGCTAGATTTGTCCATCGACCTAAAGTTTGTGCTTTTTTTTTTAAATTAACCCGTGTGTTATATGGGTTCATAATTTACTTAGATACAACTTACTTTTATAATTTTCTTTTGCCTTCTCTCATTCTCATGCTTGCTTGCTTTTTGCTTTCACCTTCGTTTGGGTATAAATTTCCTAAGTTGGGCTAATTATGTAAGTGTTTTAGCAAATTGAGTTGGGTCAAGTATGAGTTAGGTATAGTTGGGTCAGCATGAGTCATTAGATTTACATTGCATAAGAACTGGTAAATTTGGGTCGGATTATTTTTTATGCAACTCGACCCAGCTGTTTGACGGGTCTAATAGTATATGTGCCACCATCTTAACGCTACTTGTATAATGATTTATTTTATATGTTCAATATACCAAATAAAAGTCCAAATAGAAATTAAAATGAATCCGACACTCCAAAACGCATTTCTTCTATTCTCATTTGAGAAAATATTGTGTGCACAAGTTGTGCTAGCATAACAAATAAGAAGGAGCATGAAATTGCAACATGTGTTGGAGGTGGGCCAAGTTTTCAAATGAAATTTTGAACTTGAGCAGCACTTCTTGAGGAGAAAATATTGTGTGCACAAGTTGTGCCAAAGCAACAAATAAGAAGAGATGTGAAATTGTGACACATGTTGCAAGTGGGCCAAGTTGTCTGACAAAATTTTGAAGTTGGGCAGCACTTCTTGAGGGGGGAGCTCTCCATGCTCGTATCTTCTCACTTGACTCTCTCTCCCTCTAGAGGGAGAGGGAGCAAGCAGAGTCGAGAGCGTTCAGTGAAGAGAGAGAGAGAGAGAGAGAGAGAGTAGAGTAGAGTAGAGTAGAGTAGAGGAAGAGCCATAGCCGAAGCTAGAGTCGGGAGTTGGTGCCTGAGAGGTGGCATAGTGATTCGTTGATTGGGCATGGTGGCTCATTGGTCGGAAGAGGGCATGGAAGGAGAGAGAGTCGGGTGTGAAGAGAGAGAGCGTGCAAAGGAGAGAGATGCTTTTTCTCAAGAAGTGCCACTCAAGTTCAAAATTTCATTAGACAACCCGGCCCTCCCGCAACACGTGTAGCATTTCACACCCCTTTGTATTTGTTGTACTAGCACAACTTGTGCACGTAATATTTTCTCTAAAATCTTGTTTGACAACTTGGCCCTCCCATGACACGTGTCACAATTTTACATCCCTTCGCCTTGGCACAACTTATGCACATAATATTTTCTCCTTATTTTCCGATAAACATAAACCAAAAAAGAGGAAAAAATTCTTGGTAGAATTAGAATTTGCAGTCTCCAGTCAACGAGACGAACAAGAATTCGTCAGTTAAATAGGTCAACCTCTCTCCAAATTACACTTAAACATAGCTAAACTCCTCTTGCCCTCCTACTTGACAGCACAGGCTACTGCAATGGCCCAAGACCTGAGATGCTCTCTCATGGCGATCCCATCGCTCAGCGGAGGCATCTTCTTCATCGCTTGGACTCCGCTCGCGACTCCTAACCCTTGACGACGATGATCCACGAGGACGCGATTCTCCTCGAACCCGGAAAAATCCTCCCCATCACATCCCAGATCAAGCTCCCCAAGAACGCTCCTCCTCCTCCTTTCGCGGAACATCCTTCTGCTCCTCTGTCTCCTCTTGCTTCTTCTCATCCACTCTTTGAGCTTCGACCCTTCCTCCGCCAACTCCGGAGTCCCCACAGCTTCCGCGGCTGAAGATTTCATCACTCCTAGCTCTGCAACTTCAGCGTCAAGATTTCCGCATCTGGGGCATCTCGGGAGCGAATCTTCGGTAGTCGTAGCGACAGGCTTGGCTCGTGCTGCTTCGTCCTCAGGTCCATCCGCCTGATTCTCGACGGGCGGCTCTCCTCCTCCTCCTCCTCCTCCTCCTCCTCCTTTCTCTTTCGTTTCTTCCGCTTCAGCAGCAGGAGACACAGGCCGAGCTCTCCAGAGGACGTTGCTGAAGAACCAGAGAGTGTCCAAGCTCTCCACAGCAGCCCACGAGCGCTCCATTCTCGCTCCCCCGTGAGCGCATGAACGAAAAAGCAGCTGAGAAAAGCGGGAGGAAGAAGATCTGCCGCTGAAAGAAAAAGGCGATCTCCGCCGCGACCTTTTCGTCTCGGACAAAACAAGAGGGGACGCGAGTTGCGGAATCCTCGTCGGTCATGTCCAAATGGCGAAAATGGCCCTCGCCTCGCGGCTACAACGGGGGGCAACCGCGGGGGTAGTTCCGTCCTTTCGAGGGAAAACTGGTGGCGCAAGCCGGTGGGTGAATTTTCCTTGTCGTGATCGTCGCTTTCTCCTTGGATTTTAAGTGGTGCGTGCGATCAACGAGCTGCGGAGGAAGGTGAGGGTTGGCGTCTTCGCGGCGGGGCGTAGGTAGGGGAATTAGGTGGAAATTAACCCCAACGGTCGACTACGACGTCGACACAGCCATACAGGTAATTATTAGCGTCATTAATCATTACTATATATATATATATATATATATATATCTCTCTCTCTCTCTCTCTCTCTCTCTCTCTCTTTCTCTCTTCAAACTGAGATATAGCTTCAAATTGAAATATAGCAGTTGTATGTCTGAAGATAGATTACAACTTAAACTTACACATTAATTTCATAGTTTCAAATTGATGGTGTCCGCTTGGATTGACACAAGTTCGTATTCGAATTGACCGTAATTGGAGCAAGCTCTCTCTAAAAGAATAAAAGGAATTTCACGAAGTGTTTTATCAGCTCAAACTCGACTGAAAAATTAACTTGGTTTAAGTTCAAGTTCAAATGCGAGTTTTATTAGTACCACGGAACTAGAAATAGTGAGGCATTACAGTTTTGAAAGTCTAATCGTAGCTAAGTTATCAAAAACCTACCATGCTCATGAGTCAGAGTTATTCGAATGAAATTATTTATTTTCATACTTGTGGGCATACAATAATTGAGTTATTCGGACTCAATCGTGTATCTTAAAAGACGATGGAGAATGATTTGAGTAGTCCACAAGTCGATATTTAGAAGAACTTACAAATATGACCGATGGTAATGGGTCAAAAGGTTTAGGTCAATCAAGTGTCAAATTGAGAGACTTTAGTTGCCTAGCTTTTACAATTTGAAGTTGCCTTTCATCTTTGTAAGAAAACATTCATCACTTTTATACACAACACTTAAGCATCAGAATTGTATGATAAAAGAATGCAATTAGATTAAATTTGATAATGGCTAGATTAGTAACATTCATATTAATAGATTTGATCACATTTAAACATTGAGCTATAAAAAGAAAATAAAGAAAACATTGACTAGGCTACTAGGTAGTAACTGTGATCCTCAAGATTATTCTGAGTGGGAGATGTACTTTGTATGATTAGAGGAAGAGAATGAAACTCAGATGTTCTTCTAAATTACTGAGTGAGCTTTTAATTAAAATGAGCTTTGTTGAACTAGAATGCCAGCATGAAGTCTAGAGAGCTGAATCAAACTTCTAAGTTAGAGGAAAGTGTCAGCAAACCAGTCTAACAATACAATATAGAGGGGAGTAAATATGTTTTCTTCAAACTTTGACAAATTTTTGTGGAAAACTTCAAGTTTTTAATAGATATGGAAATAAATTGATATAATCAGATATGGATACTTCTATCAAATATGTATATAATAAGCAGATAAAAGATATTGCACACATACATATAGTGATTTGGCTTATTTCCAGCCTACATCTACTCTTTAGTTTAACATAAACCAACATAGTCGAAATCTACCAGTAATCTCAAGAGATGTTACAAAGTAGCAAGTGTAGCTTCAACTTGAAACTAATAGATTCGACTATCCATACACAAACATTGCTATTACACTTGTGCACTTCTTTATTTCCTGATTACAAGCAATAAACACTCTTAATAGAGAGAATTTTGGATGAGTAAAAGCAATATGACGATACTGGAGTTTAAACTTTCTCAATTTTGCGCTATCCCCTTCAACTTGCTTTGATCTTCTGATATAGATGTCCCAACTCCAATTTAGCTATTAGAGTCTTCAAGAAAGTCAAAGAGCTATTAGGATCAAGTAGAAGTAAGCGCTAGCAATCGAGCCATCCATATAGTCTGATCTTCTTGATAAAAGCAAGGTTTCCCAAAATGGAGCTTGCTGCCTCTATTATCTGTTCGTTCCTTTGTTTGCTTGAGCAACATCGGTAAAAACTGTTCAGACTCAACCCTATGCTTTTTCTACGAACTTCAAGTCTTGTCAATGGCCGTATCCCTTTTGTCCTACATTCGAACCAAACGAAAAATGAACAATGTCTTCTTGGATAATTGATAGAAGCACGGCAAGCATCTCCTAATCAATTGATAAAAGAAGATGCCTTTGTCAGTAATTTGATGGGTCAATCTATATTGCTTTTTGCAGGTTTAATTGTGATTTACTATTTATTGGTCTTCCTAAATATACCATCAGTCAAGACTCTATCAAGATGTTCACCTTCTATGGTCCTTTTAAGTCTTCACGATCGCTTTGTTCTACAATACTTGTTCTCCTTTTATCCAGGGTTATCTATTTATAGACTACTTTCCGCTGTAAGCTGAAGACACCACGAATATTGGCAAAGTCTTCCTCATATCAACAACACTTGATTATACCAACATCTGTGCTTGTCAATTAAGAATTAAAATAAATGGTTTTGTCATAAATATATAGGGAGATTTTCTCAACAATCTTCCATTTTTTTATGATGACAAAACTATCCATGCAGTCAGCAAACAAGTAAATTGATTATGGTTTCAACTAAATTAAAATTTTAGTCAAACATGCACTGAACATGTGAGATTTAAGCAAAAGAGCAATTGAAAGAGTCTCCATGTATTCATATGACCGCTGAATAATCAGAGACAACTACTAGAAGTAAAAGAGAACATTTTGAAAGAAGTGGGAACTTTCTCTAGCTTCTATTCAAGGATGATTTCATGAAATAGAGGTTGAAGTGAAAGTCTACCTTGATATGCTTTGTTCTAGCATGAAAAGTTATTCATCATAAGATATGTTGCCCCTAGGTTGTTGCACCAAAGGATAGTGGTTTTAATTGAGAGATGCCCATTTTTATAACAATTATTGCAGCCATACCACTTCTATTGTGTCATCTGCCAATGCTTAATGCTTAGATTCAATTGAGGAAACGTGCAATGGTATGCTACTTCTTGGCTGACCAAGAAATTGGAGTTTGACCCATATAAAATATATAACCTCCTGTTGAGCGTCTATCAATGGGGAAATCGGCCCAATCCACATCACTACATGTGTGGAGCTCTATGGTGGATTGGGAACTGACGAGTACTCCTTGTGAAACAGTTTCCTTTAAGTAGCGTAGGATCCAAATCACCACACTCTAGTGGTTTTCTATTAGTTCTTTCAAGAACTGATAGACTTTGTTTACTGCATAAGAGATATCTAGTTGAGTTAGGGTGGCATGTTGAAGGGCGTCTACAGTGCTCCTGGACAAACTGATATCTTCAAGTGGCTTACCTTGATTGATTAAATTGGTATTTGTAGCCATGCACGTGTGAACTGACTTAACATTGTCCGTTTTGGTTCAGTGAAGGAGATCTGTACCATATTGCTGTTGTGATAGGTGAAGCCTTGATAGATGTTTGGGCACCTCAATTCCTAGGATGTAATTAAGTTTGCCCAAGTCCTATATGGAGAACTCCTTATTTAAGCAGCTAATAGTGTCTTGAAGAAATGTCAGATTGGACCCTGTAATAACAATGTCGTTAACATAAATGAGCATGTAAATGGAGAAATTAGGCTGATGTAGTATAAATGGGGCAGTACGATTTTTTGATCAGATAAATCCTAGTAATTCTAAAAAGATGCTAAACTAATGAAATTAAGCATGCGGTACTTGTTTCAATTCGTATAAGGATTTTTTATAGCTTGCATATATGGTTTAGCCTTTCTTTATCAATGAAGCCTTGGGGTTGGGCCATGTAAACTTCTTCAGTCAAGTTACCATTCTAACATCCAATTGTGGGAGTTTCCAATTCTTTGTCACAACCAATGAAATAATTGTACAGACATTGATCGCTTTAACAATGGGACTAAATGTTTCCGTATAGTCGATGCCCTCCTGCTTATTGTAGCCCTTGGCTACTAAGTGGACTTTATACTGGTCTATCAAACCATCTGGATGTATCCTGACTTGAGAAATCTATTTGAAGCCCATGACATTTGCTTTGGGATTTGGTGGAACCAAAACCCCTGTTCCATTATGCAACAAAGCATTATATTTTTGGAGCATTGCGTCCCTCTAACTTTCATGTTTATTAACTTTAGTGAAGTACCGTGGCTCTTCTTTAGAGCTTATTTCAGTCAGGTTCACATCTGCCAATAAATATTTAGTGTTGGGGTTTGGGTTTCGACGTAGCCACATTGAATGGGTTCTTGGTTTTTTGATAAACCTGTTGTGGA
This sequence comes from Eucalyptus virginea, assembly GCA_014182375.1. Lineage (NCBI taxonomy): Eukaryota > Viridiplantae > Streptophyta > Magnoliopsida > Myrtales > Myrtaceae > Eucalyptus > Eucalyptus virginea. The sequence continues at coordinate 39,869,432 of CM024518.1, read as the reverse complement.
GGTATCACAACAACCTACTATTGGGAGGCATTTGAAAGAGCCTCATCAGAACTTATAATAACATTAGACAGACTAAAAACTAACGTGTTAGGCGTTAAAGAAGTATTAGTATTTGATAACATTGGTAATGGTTTTCAAAGGTGGGTGGAGAGGTGTTAAAGGGTGAAGTAGATGGTAGGATATTGTCATTAACACCATGGTTTGCGTGAGAGGACATACTGGAGATCAAGTGTGATGGTGAGGATATTTTAGAAGGGTGTGAATCAAGTGTGGCGAATGGATAAATGGAAAAATATTTTCAATAAAATAAGCATGTCTTACAATATACATGTGCCCAATTTTGTAATCTAAATAGCGGTAACAACATGCAATTGACTATATCCTAAAAACATACTTGAGTAGAACAGATTGTAAACTTATGAGAATTGTATGACCTTAATAAAGGGAAAATAATACAACCAAATATTTTTAAAAATTTGTAATCCGGTTATTGATGGAAAAGTGTTTGAAAGGGTGAGATGTTGTTTAAGAGTGGTGTGGGTAATTTGTTAATGAGGTAAATTGTGGTTTCAAAAGCGTAAGGTTGACACTAAAGGGGAAAAGATGCACGGGCCAATAATGTAAGATCGGTATCAACAATATGACAAATTTTTTGCTTAGCTGCTCTGTTCGGCTTGTGAGTGTTTGGACAAGCTACACAATGGAGAATTATATCTTTTAAAAAAAATTATTCAGGGTTCCATATTCTCCACCCCAATTAGACTGTGTGGCTTTGATGGATTTTTCAAATTGCTTTTTAGCCATTTATCTAAATTTTTTGAAAATGAAAGGGATGATAGACCAATTTTGAATATGATAGTATGAGGTATCTTTGAAAAAATCATTAACAAATTCTATCTTATTTTGGTTTGATTTGACTTATACACTACTTTCCTTTTTTTTTGGTCATAAATTTATCTATTTTCAACATATTATGAACAACTCTAGTTTTCCGATCTAGAGTACATATCAATATGTCTGCCATATCCGACGAGGGCTCACCTTGGTAGTTGCTAGGTTATCTCACCCACGCCCAACAATGGTGAGATCGAGCTCGTGCAACTATTGGTGAGGCGAGCCTGAGTTCGGCGATTGGCCCTTGCCTTTGCCGATCACCAAAGCTAGAGGAGAAGGAGGGAGGATGAAAAGAAAAAGAGAAAGACAAAAAAGGAAAAAGAAAAGATAAAAAATTAATAAAAAGATTCAAAAAAAATAAAATATTATTAATATTTGTCTACTGGCGCTAGCCTGCATCCATGTCAGGAGGGACTGGATTGATACAATTACAAAAATGTTTATGACTCAATTGACTAAAAAAATAAATTTAGGACTAAATCAACATAACTGCAATAGATTTAGATCTTTTTTAGATAATTTTTCTTGAAGCAATTATATGCTATTTTAAAGCTTATCGGATGCCATACTTGATCATGAATATGTTCTTTGATGAAGAATTATCTCGGAAAAGTTACTTGCAAATAAATCTTTTCCAGGTAGACTATTGCAAACTTGATTGGCTGCTAGCTCAGGTAAACAATTGATTTCTTGGGCTCAAACTTATTTATGTAGTCCCACTTGAGCTTATTTAGACCCAATTGTTGAATGGAATAAATGGAGATTATTAATATTTTCCGACGTGCTTGAATAACGAATTTCAAGCTCGAGATCCGGCTGGAATCGTCCATTGATCAGGTCTACAAAAGCATTCCAAGATAAGCAAGCCCCGTCATCTTAGCCTCGTAGATGTATTAGATATCCAAAAATCCGTACGTATATTTGAACTTGTGATCCACTGTATAGCCGCCACACTGCATTTGAAAGGGACACGTCTCGCACTACCGGAAGCCAATAACTTAGTCGAGCGGAAAGAACCCTAAAATCAGAGGCTCGCCTTCGCGTTTCTCCGTTTGATCGTCGACCCCACACGGTGAAGAAGCAATCGCAGACCTTGATGGTTTTATGTGATGGGCTTAAGGCCCGTTCGCCCATGTTGGGCCTAAAAGCCCGGCCCACAAGATTAGGGCCCATGGATGGAGGGATATGATGAAGGGGCACGATTCCTTTTGGAGGGAACGTATATAAGGGAGAAAAGAGAGAGACGAACATACCTTTTGGCATTTGTACATACGTTCATCTCCCTCTCTCCTTCCAAAAGAAAAACAGTGACAAAAGGCGACGCCGTCTTCCCTTCAAGGCCAATCGACGTCATCGGATCAAACGGGATCGGTTTTCTCTTCCTCTAATCGGCGTTGGTGTTTAATCTGTGGCTAACAAGGTACGCTCGATTTCGTGGTGTGCTTTAGGATTGGTGATACATGTTTTTCCCGGGCTCGTCTTCCGCATTCGTTTTAGGGGTTCGATTTAGTGTCGAATCCGGTTTTTGGGAATCCGATAATCCCAACATTGGTATTAGAGCCCTAGTTCATGTTTTCCCTACCCATTTCATGTTTTTTGATTGATTTTTCGAGAAAATAATCGGTCGACACGGATCGTTGCGAAAAATCCCGACACCCGAGCATTGTTCATCCATTTTTTCGAGTTTCTGTAAGTCGAAATCGGTTTCTGATGACATAGGGTGAAAGAGCTCGTCGAGACGAGTCTGGCGATGGGTCGAACGCTGCCGGGAGACGCCGGATGCGCCCACACGCGCCTGAAGCGCTGGCTCGGCCAGCATGTGCGCCACACGCGCCGGTCGGCGAACCGGCACGTGCGCGGCGCCGCCGGCCGGCGAACCGGCACGAGCCGGTCAGCGAACCGACGCGTGATGAGGTCACCCAACGGTCGGTAACCGCTGGGATGACGTCATCGATGATATCATCGCCGGCGACAGTTGGCCGGCCGGCGACCTGACCCGACCGGCGAACCAACCCGACCCGAGATGCGACCCGACCCGAGATCCGACCGGTCCGATCGGCCCGACTGGTCCGACCGGTTTGACGACCGACGACCGACGACCGTTGACCGTTGACCGACGACCGTTGACCGTTGAACAAAAAAAAAAATCTGTTTCTTTTTCAATTATGTCTATGTGGGTTATAAGTAATCCATTATTTGTTCTGCATTTGTTGCATGAATCATGGAAAATTATGTATTTTCCCTTATGTACATTATGTATTATAAGTAATCCATTTTTAGTTCTGCATTTGTTGCAGGAACTATGATGCGTTATGCACGGATACCTGTAATCCCGAGAACGGACGAGGGAAGTGCAAGACTTAAAAGACTGATAATAGAGTTAGCTAATTATCGATGGCATAACGGTGATTTAGTATCACATGTGGTTAGGGTCAATCAGATGATACAGGAAATCATCTGGAATGGTTATCTTATGCCGGATTTTGAGAAGGTGCCGGCTTTGATGAATACTCTTCCACCTGAATGGCAAGCAGTGTTAGATCGGTTATGGGAGGTCAACGTGGTCCCGGGTTATAGGAGGCTAGTGGTAGCTTTTGTTAGAGAGTACTATAGGATTGAGTTAACCAAAACTTCAACCCTTAGATTGAGTGCCGCATGGCGCAGAGTAAATGTGCCTTGGAGGCGACATGAAAGCTCTCCAAAAGTTTTTTCATGGTTGGCAAACGTGCCTTCAAATTTCTTGGATATTTTAACTGATAGATTAGAAGAAACATTCCTTATTTATTTCTTAGATTAGTTTGAGATGTTTTTGGGTGTGAATATCTCTTTCTATGTTGATATTTCTTCTTTGTATATATTACTTAGTATAATGGATAGTTGTATTATGTGAAAGCATTATTATTCTATTGGATGTCAAATATTATTTGCTTTCTATTATTGTTGACTGCTGTGGGTAGTTCATAGAAGTTTTTGTAACTTCATATAATTTATTTTGCATAAGACAATTATATTAATAATAATTTTGAGTTAGGAGTTTTTGGAGGATGATTGGAAACATAGTGACCTTTTGATTCTGAAACCTTACTTGAAGTTGTTCATTGATATGATGGGTCTGTACAAAGTGGATGCATAAATGATAGGCATTAATTATTCGTGCATATATGTCTAATGTGTTCAGATCGATGGTTTCAGTAACTAAGAACGTAATTGCTGATATGAACGGCAACAATTGTGAAATATTGAATATGAAGATTCAATATGTGCTGGAAAAGCAAGAAGCACTAGAAGCTCTTGACCATGTTATGGAAGATCTTAAGAATGCCGCGCGCCAACTTGAGCTAGTAGAGGACCGCCTAATGGCATTTGAGCCGAAAATAGACATTTGCAATGCTGGTTCTAGCTCAGAAAGGGCTTTGAGCTCTAAGCGCAAGCGTATTGATTCGTTCAATATGTGGGAATGCAAAGGATCAAGTCCTTATTGCAAGAAATCAAGAGTTAACCAACACAAGAGAAGAAAACGTCCTCAAGTGAAGAAAATGTCAAGAGTAAGGTGTTACAATTGTGACAAAAATGGTCACTATGCTCGCGACTATCATGAGCCAAAGAAGGTAAACACCTCTTGTACATTTGAGAACTTTGCTTATGTGTCAAGTTCTGTATTATTGTCTGAATCCAATCCTTTGTGGACTGTAGATTTATGAGTAATAGACCATGTAGCGAAGGATAGAGAATCATTCGTGGAATTCCGACGATACCAACTGGAACTAAGTGGATCTATGTAGGAAATAACTCCAGAGCTGAAGTTAAAGGGATTGGCACCTGCCAATTGAACATGTGTGGTGGACGCACTTTGTTCCTACATGATGATCTATATGCTCCGGAGATTCGTCGAAATTTAGTGTCTGTTTTGGTGTTGGTCAAGCTTGGTCTTAATATGAACTTCCATAATAGAGGTGTAGATTTGTATTTGGATACAAACTACTATGGTTGTGGTTATTTTCTGGATGGTTTTATTATACTAAATGTTGACTGTGGTAATGTCAATGTTTGTTATTCCCAATTCACGTTTTCTACTTCATATGATAATGATGTGAATGTGTGGCATGCTAGACTTGGTTATATTGGCCAACAACGTATGGATAGACTAGCCAAAGAGGGCTTGTTGGGCAATATTGAAAACGTCGATTTGCCCATATGTAAGCATTGCCTAGAAGGGAAAACGACAAGGAAACCATTTGGAAAAGGTAAACGAGCTGAATTTCATCTGCATTTAATCCATTCTGATGTCTGTGGTCCAATGAATGTGAGAGGAAGGCATGGGGCTATTTATTTCATCACTTTTATAGATGATTATACTCGATTCGGATATGTCTTTTTGATTTCTCATAAATCTGAAGTATTAAATTGTTTCAAAAGGTTTATGAACTCGGTAGAAAATCAATTAGACAAGAAAATAAAAGCATTAAGATCCAATCGGGGTTGAGAATATTTATCTGATGAGTTCAGAAAATTATGTGATGAAAAAGGAATAGAAAGACAGTTATCTATTCCATATACTCTTCAACAAAATGGTGTTGCGGAGAGAAGAAACAGAACCCTACTGGAAATGGTTAGGTCCATGATGGCGCATGCTAACTTACATATCACTTTTTGGAGTGATGCGTTGTTAACTGCTGCCTATATACTTAACCGGATGCCTTCCAAATCAGTTACTTCCACTCCATATGAGTTATGGACATGAGAAAATTGGACTTAAGTTTTCTTAAGCCATGGGGTTGTGCTGCCTATACTCATGAGTCCTCTCACAAGTTTGAGAAATTGGGTCCCAAAGGAAAGAAGAGTATTTTAATGAGATACTCCGAACACTCGAAAGGGTATGTGTTCATAGGTGAGCAGGAAAGTGGGAGTATAACTGAATTTGAATCACGGGATGTCACATTCTTAGAGGATGAATTCCTAAGAAGGGCGAAATAGGGGAAAATTACTCCCTATTTGAAACCTTGGATGAAGATAATGATATTAGTGGAGTTCGTCCAAGTGGAAGTAATATGAGAAGTGGTGAATTGAATTCAACTCATTCTCAATTGCAACAACATGATAAGACGACGTCATCATTATCTAATCCTAGTGGGAGCATAATTGGGAATGATGTGCTAAGTGTACAATCTCCCATACGGCGAACAAGTCGCCAAAGTATTCCCCGTCGACGTTTTGACATTGAAGGGGAAACTTTTATGGTTGCTCCACAAGATGAGGATGAGCTAAGAAATATTAATGAGGCTCTGAATTGCCATAGTAAGGAAAAATGGATTCATGCAATGGAAGAGGAAATGGAGTCAATGAAATCAAACCAAGTCTGAGAACTGGTTGATTTTCCAAAAGGATGCAAAGCTATTGGGAACAAGTGGGTTCTCAAAATAAAGCGAAAGGCTGATGGCTCGATAGAAAGGCATAAGGCTCGCCTTGTGGCGAAGGGGTATAATCAACAGGAAGGAATTGATTATGAAGAAACATTTTCTCCTGTAGTGAGATTTATCTCGATTCGCATTATTCTGGCAATAGTGGCTTGTATGGATCTTGAGTTACATCAAATGGATGTAAAGACTGCTTTCCTCAATGTAGAATTAGAGGAAGAAATATATGGAACAACCTACTGGTTTTATTATAGAAGGCCAAGAAGGAAAGGTATGTCGACTTTTGAGATCGATATATGGCCTTAAGCAGTCGTCAAGACAATGGTATATACGTTTTCATAATGCCATAATGGCATATAGTTTTACAATGATAGATGAGGATCATTATGTATATATCAAAAGATCTAAAGATCAATTTGTGATCATATCATTATATGTTGATGATATACTAATTATCGGAAGTAATATGGAGTTTGTTAATACTGTGAAGAATTAGTTATCTTCCAACTTTGAGATGAAAGACATGGGTGATGTTGCATACATTCTTGGAGTTAAGATTTCAAGATTGTAAATCCATAGATACTCATATTACAAAAGGCGAGGGATTGAGCCACAGATTGTGTCCAAGGACTCCATAAGAGAAGGAACAAATGCAAGATGTTCCTTATGCTAGTGTTGTTGGGATGCTTGATGTACACTATGATATGTACAAGACCTGACATATGTTTTGCAGTTGGGATGGTGAATAGATACCAATCCAATCCAGGTCAAGCACATTGGAAAGCCGTTAAAAGAATACTAAGGTATCTAAAGGGAATTGCTGATTATACGCTGAATTATTAAGGAAAGGATCTGCGACTCTAAGGCTATTCTGATGCTGATTGGGGAGGAGATTTAGATGAAAGAAAATCTACCTCTGGATTTGTTTTCTTACTAAATAATGGCGCCATATGTTGGAGCAGTAAAAAACAAACGTGTATAGCCTTGTCCACGATGAAAGTTGAGTTCGTGGCATTATCAGCAGCAGTATAAGAAAGTGTTTGGCTTAAGAGATTTTTTGGATCATTTAGGTGTTATTGAGAAAGCTGCAAGTCCATTATTGGTTAACTGTGATAGCCAAGTAGCTATAACGTACACCAAAGATCCAAAATATCACGGTAAGACCAAACACATAGATACCAAGTATAATTTTGTCAAGGATATGGTTGCACGAAAGGAAGTGAACTTACAGTACATATCTACGCATAGAATGGTAGTAGATCCTATGACAAAACCAATACCTAGAGATGTATTTTGTGGCCATATGAAATCTCTAGGATTGCGTAGAGGCTGATGTACAGAATATTGTAATTTCCCTGAGTGTTCACATTTGATGAATTTGTGTTTTCATCATTAGTGCCTATGAATATTTGTTTGATCTTTATGCATCTTAATGCTCAGTGCATTACTTTAAGTTGAGAAAGTATGTCGGACAGATAAAAGATTAGCCCACTCACACGGGTAATCGCCTCTATTTACTGTGTGATAAATAGAGATAAGACTGTTTTTAAGCTTATTATCTAGGTGATAATCGATAGCTTAAACTTAAAATACGTATGTCGCCTTAACTGAGTGTTAAGATGAGGACATAATATTTACTATGTCCGAAAGTAAAATAACCCACATATTTTACTTTATCTGTCTATGATGCCAGATGTGAGTTCTGATGAATTTTGTGAATGAGTAGATACGTGAACTCAAGTTAGACATTGGGCATGTATGAACTATTATCTGTACGGTATTGAAGGTGTAGACATACGCTCCATAGGAAAGGAGTTAATACCGTAATACGTATTTCATACTACGTATGCATGAGACGACCAATAAGAGTGTCAAAAGTTTGATCTCAACTTTTATGCCGTGTGAGACTCTTGAGGAAAAGAGTTCCTTAATTTTTAGTACCCTCATGACTCTTACTTATTCTCAAGATTTCTATTTAGTGTTTGCTATCTTAGGATGTTGCCAATGGACATGAGTTGATTCGATCTAATGGGACATTTCTAGAAAAGCAAGCTGAACTGAAATTGAGAGTTTGAAGGAAAGAGGAAGATCGATTTTGGAGAATCACATTGTAGTTTTGTATTCACTGATTAACCAATTATGACTGTCTTTGGGATAATCATAATTGTGAATACAATATATATATCATTGTTTAAAAGAGATCAAGAGAGATATAAATGTGATCGATCGATCTAGGGAACTGCATACTAAATCTACTCATGATGTGATGCCCATTATGAGCTACTATATATTCCTAACAGATGTATGGCAACGAGCTCTCAAAGTATGCTGGTTGCACGGATTATTCACCGGTATGAATGTTGAAGAGAGGTAAAGAGAATCTTGTTCGGCCCACCATATGCGAGTGGGAGATGATGTTTTTATGTGATGGGCTTAAGGCCCGTCCGCCCATGTTGGGCCTAAAAGCCCGGCTCACAAGATTAGGGCCCATGGATGGAGGGATATGATGAAGGGGCACGATTCCTTTTGGAGGGAACGCATATAAGGGAGAAAAGAGAGGGATGAACACACCTTTTGGCATTTGTACGTACGTTCATCTTCCTCTCTCCTTCCAAAAGAAAAACAGTGACAAAAGGCGACGCCGTCTTCCCTTCAAGGCCAATCGACGTCATCGGATCGAACGGGATCGGTTTTCTCTTCCTCTAATTGGCGTTGGTGTTTAATCGGTGGCTAACAAGGTACGCTCGATTCCGTGGTGTGCTTTAGGATCGGTGATACATGTTTTTCCCGGACTCGTCTTCCGCATTCGTTTTAGGGGTTCGATTTAGTGTCGAATCCGATTTTTGGGAATCCGACAATCCCAACAGACCTCACCATCGTTCTCCACTTCTCCTTGGTGCAACACCCTAGGCGATGACGCTGATCACATAAGCATGTAGCCCGACTCAGTGATCCCTTACTCTTTGGGTTCGGAGCTCCACAGGGCAATGGTGGAGACTTGCCTCCTAATACCCGCCTTCATTGTCATGGCTGAAAAGAGGGTGAGTGGTGTTGGTTTACCGGCCAGTGAGGGTGGTCTAGCATTGGTTGTTGGTGCGGATCTTGCGTTGAACAGGGGCATTTTAATGAGTAGAGACATTGAAGGTGGTGGCTGTGAGCATGGCGGTGGCAGCGGCGGCTCGGTGGTGAACTTAGGTAAGTGATGGTGGTGATTAGTTTGTATAGGAAGTGTAGATAACAGACGAAATCTTGGTGGTTGTTTTGCATTCATGGTTCGTGGTTCTTCGTGAGAGAACAGGCTGTTGTTTCGGAAGCAGAAAAAAAAAACATGGAAGGCGATAAGAATAGATAGAAGAGAAATATGGTTAATAAAATTGGGCCTATTTTGATCGCAGGAGGAAATGGATTACAAGTTGGGCTTCAAGTGGTTACAAGGAGGGGAATAGATTTAGGGCCTGTTTGTTAAAAAGTATTCATGTTCCATGGAACAAAAATTTCTGGAACGAAAAAAGAACAGAAACGTGTTTGGTAAAACTTTTGTTCTTGGGAACAGATTTGAAACATAAATAAAAAGTAAAAAAAAGGTAGCCTCTTGTTCCCAAGAACAATTCCGAGAATCAATTTTTCTCTCTTCTTTTTTCTTCTTCTCTTTTCTTTCCTTCTTCTTCCTTTTGGCCGGTCGCCGGTCTCAATCATGGCCGGTGCAAGGCTCGGCCTCGCTCGATTTGGGCGAGGCTGAGCCTCACCAGTGGCCTCGGTGGCCAGGCAAGCCTCACTAGGCCACCGATGAGGCCGAGCCTCGCCCGACCATGGCGAGGCTTGGCATCATTAGCCCTCATCGGCCAACCAATAGTTGAGCTTGCCGAACCTCACCCAGCCAATCGTCGGCCGCCGGGGGGCGATTGGCCACAAAGGAGGAAGAAGGAAAAAAAAGAAAAAAAAAAGAAGAAAAAAAGGAGAAATATAATAAAAATATTGAAAAATTAAAAGAAACAACAAAATTATACAAGTTTATTAAACACATTTCTATTCCTAGAATAGATTTTTGTAGTTACTAAGCGCATTCTTATACTAAAAAATTATTCCCGGAAACAGAAATAGAAAAAACTATTTTGTTAAAAAATTGTTTCTTGGAACAGAATGGTTACCAAATGCGTCCTTAGTCTACGGATCTGTTTATTAACTGGTCATTAGTAATTGACTCTATCTTTTAACTCTCCGAAAAAAAAAATAGAAATCTGTTTGGTAACTTTTTTGTTCTTGAGAACAAATTTATTCCTAGGAAATAAATTTGGAACAGAGTCAAAAGGTATAAAAGAGTTGCTTTTTCGTTCATGAGAACAGCTCCAAAATCAAGTCAATTTTTTTTTCCTCTTTTTTTTTTTTTTTTTCTCTTCTTCCCCTTTTTTTCTATTCTTCTTCCTCATTGCCGATCGCCGGCCACTACTAGTGTGATGTTGGCCTCGCCTTGGCCAAGTGAGGGTCGGCCTTGTGCCGGCTCGCCCAGCCACCGGTGAGACTTGGCCTCGCCAGGCCAAGGCGAGGTTGGCCTTGTGCTGAGCCTTGCCCAGAGCAGGTTTGAGTAGGTTTATTTTTGACGAACTTGGACTTGTCTAATTCGGGGAGTTTGGCCTAGATTTAATTTGGATCACTTTGTGTCTAGATAGTTTTGGTAGATTTGGGCTTGGCCTTGTTTAAATGAGTGTGGGTTGGGTTTTTTCAATGGAATGGGTCTAGGGAGTTTGGGCCTGACACTAGAGGCCCAATTGGTTTACTGGGCCCGATTTTGATTACAAAAGGAAATGGATCATAGGGCCCTGCTAGCATGACGGTATGGTCATGTTGAATTTTTAATGGTTGCATGTTGATCACAATTTTCACTTTGTGAAATGTGGAAAACCGGATTTGAGAATTAAGGGAGGGAGGGTTTTGGGCTTTTATTTTATTTAAGGAATAATGTCACCTTTTATTCTTCTATCTTTCTCCAAAAATTAAAATATCCCTCTATACCCACCCTGTGTTGGCCGAGTTGCTGGAATCGCACGTTGGCCACACGCAAGGCCGGGGTTCGATTCCCCAACTCGTCATGTTGCGCGACTAAAGTGGGAAGCTGTGGGAGGTGGGTCCCTGTGCTAGCACTCCCGTGGTTTACGCGTAGTTGCTGTCGGCCGTGAGGCAGTTCCACGGTCATCAAAAAAAAAAAAAAATCCCTCTATATTTATTTATTTATGTTAAAAGCCGCTTTCAACTTTTAAGAAAATGTCCCATTTAATTTTTTTCTCTTGCCAGTCAATTTTATTGACATTTAATAATAAAATTGTTAACACGAATGTTAGAATATGTGTCATGTTACAAATCATTCAACAATTATATGACGCCGAATAGATGCCATATTAAACAATATAAATGAAAACAAACTATGAGAGAGATAGAGTCCATTATAGCTGCCATAGTGTAGGCTCAAATTCTAGCTTATGGCAACCATGGATGTTCAAGCTTAGGTTTATGGACATCATAGGAACTCGAGCTTGTAGCCATGACCACTTAAATTAAACTTGCAATGGCCATATGTGCAAGATTTTTTTAATCGTGAAGCTTGCAGTGGTCATGTCCACTAGATCTTTTCGAGCCATGAAGCTCGAGGCTACCATGATGCTTGAGCTTTGAGCTAGTGATGGCCATGGCCACTTGAGCTTCAAGTCATAAAGCTCGAGGCCATGGTTTCTTGATTTGAGCTCTCAATCATGGTCACTCAATTGGTGATTATGTGAATAGTTACATAATGATAAATTTCGTATTGTTGTGGGTATCTTGCTGGTCTTCTCCACATAAATCATTTTTTTTTTAATTTTGTCTTTATCCCTTGAGGAATTTCGCTGTCATCCCAATAATGAAGATTTTTCCTTCCAAATTTCTTAAATAAACAGGCTAAACAATTTAACCGATTTCTTTGAGAAATTGAAAGGCAAGGAAGGCACGATCTCTTTTTAAAGAGGAAAGGTGCCATTAGAAAATTATTTCTCATTATCATAACAATATCCTAGTAATTATGCCTATGACTGAACTTGATACCCCCGGACCATGTGAACATCCTCCATGTTGAGAAACCGACATAATTCTCATTAGGTCGCAAAGCATTTCAAGCACCTAATCTCGACTTGTATAAGTGAAGCTCAAGAAAGTTTTCTCATGCCCTTTGCTGAATGCATATCTCTAGAATCCATGTCTAACAGTGAAATGATTGGCCTCACGGGAGTAAGATGAAATAATGTCGGTCTAGTCACAACTTTTGCTATAATGCATCGGCTTCGATCTTCCAATATTTTACAAGCTTGTTAAAAGCCCTTCACATCAACCAGCAGGAATAGTAGTTATTCGGGGGATGTTGGTGGAAGTGAAATCTGCATTTGACATTTTAAATAAGTGCTTCATCAAAGCATCATTACGATTTTGCCGTGCGAACATCTACTACATAATCGATGGATACAGGAGAGTCTCTGATGTGACAGTAAGGGGTGGATTTATTGTCTGACAAAGGTATCGGAAAACTCAAGAAGAGTTGTTTGCGACGGCCTAATACGATTAGAACTATCACACACAAGGTTTTCATGCTTGGAGGATCAATGGAGTATTTCTTCACTGGAATATTTAGTTTACAAGAATTAAGTTTCTCCAGCAATAAGAACTCGGCTTCTCTCTTTCTACATGCAAGTCGAATTAGTACATAACAATTACTACGGTCGGAGATGTGCATCTGGTTGTCTTTATAGTCGTTGAAGAAAACATGAATCATGATGCTTGCCATTGATAGAAGTGAATCAAAGCAAATATGAGCTTTCCAAGTATTACATTAACATTCAAACAGAAGTATTACATCATGATGCTAAAGTTGTCAGCTGTCTCGAGGCACCTTATTCAATTTGCATTTCAAACAGATAAGAATATGGCCTATGAAGAAGCAGAAATTACAAGTTGATATAAGTATCTTGGTTCTCATCATTCCTTAATAATTGGCATGAATTAGATCGAGACATCTAATCTTCTTGTCTACAATAGTAAAGCAACAACAAATTTTGTTCCTATGGGAAAACCAGGCTCTCCACCATAGTTACTAGATCAAATCTCCCCAATTTTCGAAGGAGTCGGGTCAGTCCCACACTCGGATCCCACGAAATCAGCTCATGTTGGTATGTTTGCATAAGAAGCTCGCCACTTCTTGTGAAGCCGTGAAATCTTGACACTCCTTCATTGAGATCCAAGGTATGCAGCTTAGTCCAAGAATCAGGCACGCCATATTTAGTCATAACCCAAATGTAACACTTCTCGTAAGATCGACCTATCGGGTCCCTACGATTAATTAGCAGCGCCAATGAGCTATTAAGTTCTGCTAGATAAGCACGATTATACGTGATTCCAATGAAACAGTTCTTCGGCAATGCCATTTCCTTGAAGACCTCACCTGCTATTCCAAATGTGATAATTGATCTAAAGGATCGGCGACGGTCCTCATCGACACCCATTGATAGCCAATGCAAATTTCCATTGAAAGAGACCCTCGAAAAGTGGCTTAGCTCACACTTGAAATTGAATTCAACTGTTCGCCACAAATTTGTACCAAGGCTATATACGTCAACTTTAGGATCTATTTCGCCCAAGTATCTTCCGTATTTATCAGGAAAATAAGTAATCCTAACAACCTTGTAGTCATCAATCCTATCGCTGTATCCAAATCCTAGAACCATATGAGCAGCATACATGTCAACAAACGGATAGTGCGGAAGCGAACTTAGAATCGCCTTGTGCTTTCTAGTGAATAAATTCCACAAAAATATCCTTTGAATGCGATCTTCAGCATTAGTCTCAGCAAAACAGATCAATCCATTGCACGAACCCACGGCACCATAATAGCCCTTTGGGCTAATAAATGGAACTTCGATTTCTGATTGAGAAGCCAGTGTAAGAGACTTTTGTGGATACAGAGAGCTTCTTTGATCGCGAGAAAAGTACCAATCTGTAAGAAGAATATACCAATTTGAGCGACTCAAAGCGGAGTGCTTCAAGTGCATGGCCACGAAGTTAGGATCTTCAATTGTGTAAAGCCACAATTTGGAGACACATTTGAATCTCATGAGAGGCTTCACGGGTAATCTCTTGAGAATTTCGAGGACTATCTCATGAGGGAGGTTGTTCTCCAGCCTCATCATCCTTGGAGCTAGGCGAATCAAGGCAAAAAGCTCTAAACCAAAGTTGATTCTGATCGGATGAAGAGTACTTTTGTGAGATCTAAATGTTCTAATCTCTAGAAAGAGGATTAAACATTGCTCACCATACTTAGTCTTTATGTTGTCCGTCGGGTTCAATTTTGTAACCCTAGACTTCTTATATATTGATCTTTAAAGGGAAACAAATCTCAAAGTTCGAAGAAAGGGAAAGAAATCTGAATGTCAGAGCAGAATTTAGTTGTGTTAGAATTACAGCGAAAGCAGATCCATTCATCCATTTATGGATTAAAGCAGATCCATTCATCCATTTATGGTTGTCTGAGGCAAGCTTGAAGGCCACACAGAGACCTCCTAGAGACATTTTCTAGTGATCACATTGGTGATTTGCACGGTCTTTAACCACGAGGACCATAATGTTGATCTAAATTGGCCCAAGGACCCCCAACGGCCTCTATCTTGCTAATCTTTCTATAATTTTATATTTACTAAAAGTCATTTGCATTTAAAGTAGAATTGATCTTTTGGATTAAAGCACATGTTTTAATTGTGATTTTTAAAGGTTCCTATTAACGAAAACAAGTTTTTTTTTTTTTTTAATAATTCCATTTTTAGACGTTATGTTAACAAATTAAAGTTGAAGCAAAATGAAAAGAAATTCATGTCTTTTTATTGAATATGTATTCACAAGACATGAGGGTGACCCTTTTCAATGGGACAATAGTTAGAATAATAGAGATTAAGGAATTATAGTCCATTGGACAGTAAATTGTCAATTTAAGGGTCTGTTTCTTTCGTAAAAAATAAATGATTTAGAAAATATTTTCTTAAAAATGATCATTTATATTATTGAAATAATTACCAATGAAATTTTTTTCCATTGTAACAATAAATTATGGGTAAGCATTTTTGTGGAAAATGATTTTTTTTTTGTTCATTTATTTTGTGAGTGAGACAAACGACCATTTTTAGAAATATGTTTTTTAAATCATTCATTTCCGCAAATGTGTGCATGCATGTATGTGTGCATTTGTCTTTTATTATAAGTATGTAGGCATTTATTTAGCTTTATTACAGTTTAAACACCTGTGGAAAGAATACTAATGCATGCTTTAGGTGAAATATAGCAGTTACATTATTATTTTTTGGACTATTCAAATTAATATTACTAATTCATTTGATTCGTTCTCAAAGCCAAGAAGCTATACTATAACCTAAATATTTGGTCTCCAAATCATTAAACAATCTAATGTATATGCATATACATAAAATTTACAGTGATGGACACATAAATCTAACTCATGAGGCGAGATAAAAATTCCTACAATACTTAAGTAAAGGGGATGTTATAGGAAGTTTGGGATAAGAATACTATGAGTGTCAAAATTTTCGTACAACGCTTATTGGAATATCATAAATTTTAAAATCGATCACTTGAGTACTATCGGCAATTTATCTTGTTGGAAAATCCAACACGGCATTAATTAAGAACAAATCATATGATGTGGCTCACTAGTAAGATGAAGTCAGCAATTGAGAGAGCAAACGATGTTATTTAGAGTCTTAGACATCTAGTAAAAGAATCCTAACCTATTTTAAAGAAATTGGTGAATGATTCAACTTTTCTTCTTGACCCTAACCAAACCCTGATACCTCAAAGTGGGCCAAAGCACTTTATCAATTTTGCAATGGGGAGCATAAGCAGGAGTAACGGCTCACCATTATATGAAAAAAAAAAAAACCAAGATAAAGGTCAAGCTTTTTGCTATTGGGGCTATGAAGTCCAACAAGATTCGTCACGTACCAAGCCCTGATCTCTCCCTCCACATTGTAGCCTTTTCCCATGCATTTAGTCTCTATTGAGTGAGAGCGATGACAATGAGTGAGTGAGAGAGTGAGTGAAGAAGACAGAAGACGCAAAGACAGAAGACGCACGGAAGAGAGGAAGCTTTTTCTTCTATGGGGTCTACAACTTTCATATAGGAAGCTTTCGGGGAGAGAGAAATGTTATCGTTCGACAAAGCATTTAGAGAGAGAGACATTATCACTTCAGTAGAGGAAGCATGTAGAGAGAAGGAGAGAAATACATACATTTTTTAAACTCGCCATGTTGGACAAAACATTGGACTTAGAAAACCACGTTGGAATATAAAATTAAGTAAAAAAAGCCACCTAGGACGAATTGTTGAAATAATCATTCAAATGAACGATTTTACACTGATGTGATACTCAAGTGAGTGAAAAAAAAAATTATATCACTCAAGTGAATGTCGTATGACAATTATGACACTATTAGTGTTCTTATCTCTCGGAAGTTCATATGGAATTTCATAGAATAAAGTTACTAGTACATATATAGTAAATAAATTCAACAAGCATATAGGTGTTTTCTCCAATAACTTTCATTACCCTTTGTCCATTGATTAAGTTGACTTTTTACAAATTAAGTTTTAAAAAAAAAAATACCACGCACCAAAGAGCCAAAGGGCGCGATGACCCTATCAGCTAGGGGTGTCAAAAATACCCAAACCAACTTAACTCGAACCGAATATATTGGATCTTCTAAAGTCAAGGCTTTTGTTGGTTCATGTAATAGCTTAAAACATTGGGCCTTATGACGGTTCGGTTCGGGTCAAAGAAAAGCTTTCGGATTTTCACTTGCATCAACGTGATAATCGTCATTCAAGCAAATGAAGATGGTCATATTTCCTTATTCCAAATCACATTTTAATAATTAATTCACCCCATTCGCATCAACGTGACGTCTCATGAGTCTGGTGGGCCGGGACCCTTCAGCCTCCATGTACACTGCGTTTCCCGGCTGCTTGCGTAGCTTTCTCGCAAATGGAGACCGACGGAGGAGGGTCACCGTGCGTGCTTCCATTTCAGCTTCAATTCCGACGGACCGCTCTGGCTTCTCAGGTTCGGTTGTTGTTCGAGTGTTCTTTTTGCGACCTCTTAATAGGCTGTTTTCCAACTCGGTTTGGTGAGATTTTGGCTGGATTTCTTCCGACTGGCAGGTGAAGCTGGCGGAGTGGAATCCGGAGAAGGCTTTGCTGGCCATGGTCACGGATGACACGAAGGTGTGGGTGCTTGATCGCTTCAATTGGCAGAGGCTGTGGACAATCTCTCCTGAGTATTGCTTAGACTCGAGAAAGTTCGTTTCTTCTATGATGGCTTGGTGTGCCCCTCGAGTCATTGGCCTTATCTTGTTGTACTTCTTTAGCTTTTCCACAATGTGCTACTCTTCCTTTTTCGCCATAAGAACCACTATAAGTGCTAATCTAGCTTGAATTGCGTTAGATAGAGAATTGGATGAATATAGAGGTATAAAGTGCTCGGAAGTCAGTGCTTTCCTGCCCCCACATAGGTGAAAAATGGGTTTCGGGAGACTTTGCTCCGTCGCCCGGTGATGCCGCGCGGCTCGCTCCTTCGCTTGGCCGCCGCTTGCGGCGGCTAGCCTCCTCGCTCTGTCGCTTGTCCTCTCCGCTCGCGGGGTCCTCGCGCAACCCCTGCCGCCACCGTCGGTCCCCTCAGAACGGGCCCTCGACTTGAAGCGGCGTCGACGAAACCCCGCCTTGCGGCGCCGGCCAGCCCCGCGGCCAGGTTCGTCGTCCCGCCGCGTCACCTCTGGCGGCGAAATCTCTTCCGCTGCCACCGGTTCCGTCTCTAACGACCGTCGCCGCCACCGGGTCCGAACGCGATCTCAAGGAGCTCTCGAGACCGAGCGAGTGACGGTCGGCCCCCCCCAGCCGGCGCCGGCGAGCCCCGCGTCGCCTCCGCGGCAAACGCTCTGGCTCCGTTTCTGACCGCCGTCGCCGTCGCTGTGCTTGATCGCGCTCTCAGGTGTCATCCCAGCCGCGTGGGTTCCCTCTGCTGGTGATTGAGCTTCTATGCTTGTGTTCCTTCTTCGGCTGATTGCAGGGTTCGGTTAGGATTTTGGCAGCGTCAGGTGCCGTGGCCCCCTCTCCAAGCCCTCCGAAGAGCTCCCCTCGTTCGGTTCTCTTTTAGGTTGGCTATGGAGGTAATGGGTTAGGGCTTTTTTTCCCGATTTTGCTTTTTGCTCGCCTATTTTGTTGCTTTGCGATGGCCTCGCCTTCGGCCAAGGCCCATGGTTTAGATGAAGGCCCTAGTGCTTCGCTCTCCTCGACCCCATCATCGGGCCGGTCTTCGGTTGATGGGCTTCTTTTGAACGAGAAGGGGCGCATGCCCTCGAACACAAGTTCCCCGACTGCAACTGACAGGTCATGTTCTGCTCTTCCTCCTGCTGGGCCGGAAGTGACAATCAATCTCTGTCAATTGATATTGTGAATGAGAACATTGGTGGTGAAAACCAAGCCCTTGTTTTGCTGGAGAAACATTCTGGTCGCGCTCGCTCTCTCCGCTTTGATGGACGTAGAGGCAGGAGCAGAGGAAGATCGTCCTCCAATCGACCCCAGCGACCCTTCTCAAGGAGCGAGAATCTTCGCTCTTGGGCAAATGTGGCGGTAGCTAAAGTAGCCTCAAAGGGATATGACCTTGATTATTTCCCTCCGGCCCGCGGTGGTAACCGCCCGGTTGTTGAAATGACAGAGGACGACATCCTAGCTGCAGATCCAAAAATGCAGGAGTGTTTAGTGGGATACTACATAGGTAAAAGGATACCATTTGTAGTTACTGAAGCAGCTTTTAAAAAGGTATGGGGTACTAACTTGGCGAAAGTTATGGCTAATGGGAAGGGCTTGTTTTTCTTTCATATCCCAGACAGGGAATTTCGATTGAAGGTGCTGGAAGGAGGACCCATTACCGTCTCCAAGATTCACTTAGTTCTTCAACAATGGAGACCGGAATTGGAATTGAGGAAAGATGCTCTTCTCATTGTGCCTATATGGGTTAGACTGATAAATCTCCCTGCTGCATTTTGGTCTGCACAATCAATAAGCAAAGTTGTTAGTGGTGTCGGGAAACCATTGTATGTCGACTCAAGAACAGAACAGATGCACATGCTTACCTATGCTAGAGTATGTGTAGAGATCACAGCCAACCAACCTCATTGTGAGTGTATTGAGCTGGTTTATGAAGGCCAATCTTGTATGGTCGATGTGCAATATGAATGGAAACCAACGGCCTGTGCAGGGTGTGGAATATTTGGTCATAAGTGCAATGCGACTAAGGCTAGATCTGTTGCTGTTGATACCTATCCAGCTGCTGAAGCAACTGCTGGTGTTCAGAATGTGTCTGATCCTACTGGTTCTCGGCCTCAGGGCCAATCGAGCTCCCAGCACATGAACCTTCGAACAACAGAGACGCATATCAACCCTCTGGTTACTACAAGGGCTATTCCTGAAAGCCCTCACCGAGGGGGGAACTCGGCCGAAATACACAAGACTATAGAAACATATACAGTTGATCCTCTGTTCATAGTCAAGCCTACTGAAGGTGTTGCTGATGAAGAAAGACTGGTTTTTAGGATGACGGACGATCCATCTAGCATCCCTCCCCCGGGTGATTCCGAGTGGAAACAAGTCAAAAGGAAGAAAAAGCCTTTCACTAAAAAGGCTGCCCCCACCAGTTCAGCTCCACTTGGTGAAGGAGGCCATTCGCTGAAGCTAAAAGACTTTGTTTTAAGGAGAGTGAGAGTTGCACCAGCATCTCGTAAGTCTGCTGGTGCGGGCGCAGCACCCTCTAAAGCTGGTCAGGGCCCCTCTATATCGGTGAAAGGGAAAGCAACTGCTCCTCATTTGTCAGTGCCTCATTATTCAGATGAGATTGTCAATCCCAACTTCCAGGAAGAGATAGAAGATGAAGACCTGCTTTCGGTAGACTCCTTCCCACCGAAAGGCCCTCGTTCTACTACCCCAACTGTGACAATGCAGGATAAGCTACTGCTGCTATGCCCGGACCCTCCTCCTATTGCGGATCCTCCTCCGACGGTGGGTAGGAATAAGGGTTCTAGAAAGAGGTAACCATCTTCCCCTTCTTTTGTAAATATGTATATAGCTGCCTGGAATGTTAGGGGCCTTATGAATTCCGTTACTCGGGCTAAAGTGCGGAAGTTTGTCACTTCTCATAATCTGTGCTTGATTGGGCTCATTGAGACCAAAGTCCCTGAGGATACTTTTGATTCCCTATCCTCCTTTTTGCTGAATGGCTGGAAATGGATCGCGAATTATGAACACTCCCCGTGGAAGAATATGGGTTGGTTGGAACCCGGACTATATAAATTATGATCCCATCTCGGTTAGTGCTCAGGCTGTGCATGGCCGTGTGAGCATTATCTCGTCTACAAAGACGTGCTGTGTTTCTATTATATATGGTGAACACTCGTTTATTCGCCGTCGCCCACTCTGGGAAGATCTTATTCGGATAAATGCCCTCATGCAAGACACGGCCTGGTTTGTTGCAGGAGATTTTAACGCTATCAAGGATCCATCTGACCGTTTTGGTAGTTCTGATACTTGGATTCCATACTTTGATGAGTTTGCGAACTGCCTAGCTCAAACTGAGTTGGACGACCTCAGGTACATTGGCCTTAGGTTTACCTGGTCCACCTCTGCGGGTGCAAGTAGGAAAATGCGGAAAATAGATCGTGTTTTGGTTAATACCACTTGGAATATGGAATTCTCTTTCTCCGAGGTGTCTTTCTTAAACCCGGGCATCTTCGACCACTCCCCAATGGTAGTCAGAGTCATTGACCCGATTCGTAGGAGGAGGCCTTTCAAGTATTTTGATTTTCGGGCCCAAAGACCCGACTTCTTCTTCATTGTGCAGCAGGTATGGGATATTCCAGTTCAAGGATTTGCTATGTTTAAGCTTGTTTCTAAACTCAAAACTCTGAAGAGCCGGCTTAAACTCTTAAATAGAGATACATATTCAAACATTTCAATAAGAACGGAGGAAGCAAGGGAAGCTCTTCGCTCTGCTCAGCTTGATCTACATCTCAACCCTAATGATTCTGACCTCGCCAATACAGAGCAGATTTGCCGCAAGCTCTTTGTAAACTTACGTAGAGATGAAGAATCCTTCTATAGGCAAAAATCGAGAATCCGTTGGCTCAAGGAAGGAGACCAAAATACAAAGTTTTTTCATCATTCTGTCAAGAGAAGACAGCTTACAAACAGAATCCTTACGGTAAAGGACTCCTCGGGTGCTTTTACCGATGACCCTGAGGCGGTTCCTCAAGTTTTTGTTACGTTCTTTGCTGATTTGCTTTCTCCTCACTGGATTGTCCAAGCCTTCCCTGCAGGGGAGTTAAGAAAGTTCATTCGCAATCCCTTGTCGATGGACCAAGCTGGTGACCTTACTAGACCGGTGCTAGTCCCCGAAATTCGAGAAACAGTCTTCTCCCTAGCAAAGGGAAAGCGCCGGGTCCCGATGGATTCACCGCTGAATTCTTCAAGAGATGCTGGGATACTGTTGGCCCGCTCGTAACAGAGGCAGTGCAGGAATTCTTCACATCAGGCTGTTTGCTCAGAGAGGTGAATAATACCATCCTTACCTTAGTTCCAAAGGTCCCTAATGCTTGTGATGTCTCGGATTTTCGGCCTATTGCATGTTGCAACACCATTTACAAAATCATTACAAAGATATTAGCCAATCGCCTTGCTGCTGTCCTTGGGAACTTAGTTGACTACTCTCAAAACGCCTTTGTCAAAGGGAGGAGGATTAGAGATAACATTCTTTTGGCTCAAGAATTATTTGCTGGGTTTCATTTGGAACCGTACCTCCCAAAATGTGCGATAAAAGTGGATTTTCAAAAGGCTTATGATACTATCGACTGGGACTTTTTCCAATCAACACTCACGGCATTTGGCTTCCCTGATGTTTTTGTTCGGTTGATTATGGCTTGTGTTCGAACTCCCAAATATTCCATTTCAATCAATGGAGAGCTTCATGGATTCTTTGCCGGAGGGAGAGGACTACGACAAGGAGATCCTATGTCCCCTTATCTGTTCACGCTTGTGATGGAGGTATTCTCTGGAATTCTAGTATCCCAGACTTCTTTTAAGGAATTCAATCCCTATTGGAGGTGCAAGGCAACTCGGGCCGACTCACCTTTTTTTTCGCGGATGACGTTTTCCTTTTCTCGGGCCGACTGGGCGTCTATCACCTTAATGAAAAAGGGCCTTGATATATTCTCTTCATGGAGTGGCTTAATCCCGAATAGAAACAAGAGCGAAATCTTTATGTCGGGAGGATCTCTGTCCCTTCGCAGTTATATTCAAATGGCCTTTGGATTCCAAGAAGGTACATTGCCTGTGCGATACCTCGGGGTTCCCATCATCTCTTCTAGACTTCGAAAAGTTCACTGTATTGCTCTAATTGATCGGATCACTGCTAGGGCTCAATCTTGGACTCAAAGATTTCTATCATATGCTGGAAGACTGCAGCTCATCAGGTCAGTCCTCCATTCTATTCAATCATATTGGTCGAGTGTGTTTACCTTACCGGCATCGGTTCTGATTAGTATTGAAACAATCTTGAGACAATTCTTATGGAAAGGATCCGCACTTGGTAAAGGTGGGGCTAAGGTTGCGTGGGATGACATATGCCTCCCGAAAAATGAAGGTGGCCTAGGCATAAGGAATTTGAAAGACTGCAATAGAGCGGCCATGCTTAAGTACATATGGATCCTTTTCACCGACAAAGAATCGTTGTGGTGTCGATGGATCCACTCTAATTTCTTAAAAAAGGACAATTTTTGGATCGCCTCAACACCTTCTACGTGTTCTTGGGGCTGGAAAAAAATATTGCAATTAAGAACAGAGTTTAGGTCTTGCTTCGCTTGGAAGATTGGTAATGGATTTTCGGTTTCTTTATGGCATGATCAATGGCTCGCCGATGGCCCCCTTGATCTTTTATTTCGACATCCATCATTGAATTGTCGGGTCTCCTTAAGCATGCTGTTGTTGCAGATTTATTCTCCCCCCTCGGTCATGCATTTAAGAGTTCACTTGAGAGCTGTGGTTTCTCTGTCCGGATCGACCGATGCACCGGATTGTTTCACCGGAATCATCACTCATCTGGATCCTTTTCTCGTTGCCTCTGCATGGGATTTCATTAGAACAAAAAAGGAAAGAGTTTCTTGGGACTCCTTTATTTGGAACTCGATATTGTCCCTAGAAATCAATTTAACTTGTGGTTGATTACCAAGAACAGATTACCCACCCAGAATTCCTAATCCATTCTCGCAGAATCGTCTCGGGTACTTGCGCATACCGTAATACTACTCCGCACTCTATTGATCACTTGTTCTTCAACCGTCGTATCTCGGCCACGCTTGCTTATTTTTGGGCGACGAGATGCAACTTACCTTGGAAATCGAGGCCATGGATGGACAACCTTGCTTGGGCGATCGGGTTGCTCTCCGGTAAGGATTTCTACCATCGGATTGCGCGGTTCTCTTTCGGTGGCCTTTGTTATTTGATTTGGAAGAAAAGGAATGATATTATTTTCCGAGGGGATTCACTGTTTGTCCCTGCTTTGAAGAACCACCTCATGAAGATAGTCAAAGATAAAGCGACTACATTCACAAGTGTTCCGGATATTCCGAGAAATAGGCGTCTCCAAAGAAGCTGGGATCTTGATCCCTCCATCTTTATGGATCGTCTCGGGCGTTAGTCTCCCCATTTCTTCTCTCGATGTGCTACAAGCTTCATCATAGCTCCGTTTCTTCGTTTTCGAATGTTTGGAGGAGGTCTGGTGGTTGTTCTTGTTTTTGTGTTGTAACTGTGCTTCTTCTCCTTTTGGTCTGCTTGCCTTTGGCTTTTGTCACGGCTCCCTTCCACTCTTCGGTCTTCCTTAGAGTGTAAGCCTTTGGCGCCGTCTTTTGTATTTTGTCCAAAGCTATATTATATTTACCTTTACCAAAAAAAAAAAAAAAGTGCTCAGAAGTCTAAATGAGGATGTGACGTTGATCCAAGGAGTTGGTCTTTTACACAGAAACAAAGAGTGAATGATGGTGATGTGAGTGGAAATCTAGAGATGACTTGGTCGCGAGTAAAGAATTCAAGGTGGTATTAGTTAAATGAAGGGATTTTATTTATAGGCGCAATGGATTCTTATCCACTTCTCAATCAGGTTGTTGCCCTTCTTTGTACACCAGTTAAAGTGTCCATGAAAATAATTAACATGAATTGGGGGATGCCATTTATGCTAGATAGATTAGATATGTCAGATGCAGAAATGCTTGATGCCCGCCTGGATTTCACAGGTTTAGCCCGTGCTGAATACCATCTAAATGTTATCAGGCATCTAAAAAAATCTTCTTAAATTTTTGATGGCGACTCTCACAACAAAATCTTACTGCTAGCTCCTCTTCTTTTACTGATTGAGCATTCTTTTACTGACTGAGCGTGCCCTACAAGGAGAGATTTAATATTATTCCTTGAAGTTTTATTTAGCTTCTTCTCATTACAGAAGGGCATTTTGTCACGTCATTTTGATTAACAAGATCGCTGGTGGTAATTTGACTTCGAATAGGATATATCTCCAGCTGTGTTGCATACTTGTATGACAATCTGGTTGAGAGGGACGGAGGGAGGAATTGGGGAAAGCAAAGAGACTAGGAGGGTAAGGGAAGCTGCGTCCAAGTATGTTAAGTTCCTATATGACTTAATCTTTTGGTAATTCAAATTCATAAGAGCTTAGGATTAGATGCCCAGCCTTGGTAGTTCTTGCTGTCTATTCTCACTGGAAAACTTTAAAAAATGAGATATTTTCTCTAGAAACATCTAAATGCTTCGCTCGTCATATTGTCTTCTGGATATGGAGAATGTTTTGAGTGCACTATAGTACTTGAACCAATCCTTTAATGGTTTCTGTTAAGACTAAAGTTGTAGATACTAGTACATTTGTAATTTTTGCCTGGAGTAAGCTTTCGTGCATCCAATCCACCTTGAGGTTCCGTTGTTGACCAACAATTTTTTTTTTTTTTTTGATTCAGTTATTGGATTGGAGCTTGCCAACAAGAGGTATATTCCCCCACTTTAGATGACCTACTAGCTCAAAGAAATCCTCTATCAAGTTACCGATATCCCTCTCAGTTATTTTGTACAGTTATGACGTTTTGCCTCACTCCACAAATTTTGATTAACATTATGTTGGATAATGTGTGTGCTCTATCTTTCCCTCTTCTTGTGTTAATTTTAATGGGAACATATTATTCATTCTCTGTTCTTTTTTGTTTACAATGAACTCACCTTATTTGCACATTTAATGTGTCATCAATACTGGCACTACTTAATCATTCTAATTTACTCTAGGCAAATGTATAACATCATTATGCTGGCGTTCTGTTGGCAAGTTTGTTGTCTTGGGACTTGAAGATGGTACGATTTTACTGCATGATGTCAAAGTAAGTTATCTATGTTCTTACTTGAATGTTACCCTCATTACTTCTCAAGTAGAAATTCCTCCTACGACAGTCCTTTATCATCAGAACGCGTTATTCTCTAATCTCTTGTGGGAAAGATTCTGAATTGCTCAAAATCTGCATGATGGAATGTAAACGTCAAACTTGCTCAGCTAACATTCAACTGCTAACAGAGATGGCAATCCATTTTTATAGGTCATGTCTGTCAATGTCAAGTTGACAGTGGATTGCTAGGTACGTCAATTGGAGTGGGATAAGATTAACAAAAATTTTTATTAGAAAACTCCATTTGAACATGACCATGTTGTTAAACAGGTTAACAAATTACGAGAGATGAATAACCCGATTAACTAATTAGATTGAATTGAATGGGTCATTCTAATCCTAACATGACCGACACAACATATTTACAATATGCAATTCGTCATCAATATCACATAAGTTTGAAAAGAAACTAGTCATAAGCTTACAAAATCCTAGGTTTACATGAAATTTTATATTTATATGGTGTGATCGAATTGTAATTTGTAACCACTACGGAAACAGAATTCATGATTATTATTAGAGAACTTAATAATCTAAATATTACGTGGGTCAATTTCTGTTTCGTTGTTTGAACTTTGAATTCAGGAAAATATTTGTGTTTTAAGGGTCCGTTTGTTTTGCGAAAAATAACTTCCGAGAAAATATTTTTCGGAATTTCCGGTGTTCGAGTGGGCGGAAAATAGACGGTCAAAGAAAACATTTTCCGGTCAACGGAAAATTCCTTCGTAACACTGTGGAAAATGATTTCCTCTTTTCAAAAGAGGAAATCATTTTCCCTTACGCACGGCCTCTCGTGCGGAGGAAATCATTTTCCCTTACGCATGAACTCTGGCGCGCTTCTTTCCCTAAGGTTTCTCTGATCTCATCTCCTCCTCCTTCGGAGCATCCCCTCATCGCACGATCAACGGACTCTGCTGAGTCGCACACTCGCCTCGGACGGTTTTCCCTCGCCGGAAGCAAAGAATATCCGCGATCCAGGTACGCGCCTCTCGCTTCGGCCGCCGGATGGTTTTCCCCGGGCCGGCCGCGTGAATCGCCGGCGTTTGACTTCATGTCTCTACTCTGTTTTCACTTCTTTCCTTTGCCCGGATGTTTTGGATTCTCCATTTACTCATGTTGCAGAAATTGTTTGCAGATGTGATTTTGCTGTTGTGTTGTTCTTTGATATCGGTGGCGATTGTGGTCTGAGCCGCGCCCGCCCAGGTGTTTCCTAAATGCGCGGAACGTCTTCGGACAGTGATGCGTTCCGTTTTTTCTGGATTTTCGAGATTGTGTTGTCGGGAGGTGCAGAGATGATGGTGTCTGGACAGGAGGAGATTGTGTCTTCGGGATGCATATGCCTCTCGTTCGCGAATGTCCGCTAATTTTGTCTAGGATCATCAGCCTTTTCGTCATTCGCTTGGAGCTTCAGTGAATATGCGTTGTTTTTTTTTGGGTGATGATCCTTTCTTCATTGTGGACCTCGCTGTCGTATCATGTTGATTTTTGTAGCTTTGAAGTTCTAGTTCTCCCTTGTTCTCTTTGTGCCGTTTGGGCTGCTTGATGATGGGACTCGTGGTCGGTTACCTAAGCGTGGCGACGCACGTCCCGGAGGTTTACTTCTGGGGCAGTCACCTTTCCCCTGGAAATCGATTGGATGCTCTCTGAGAAGAAATAGCTTCTCTATGTGCTGCAATTATCATTACATGCCCTTGTTTCAGGCAATTTGGCAATCGGCCCGAAAAATTTCGCCTTTAAAAATAGGTGCTGTGCTGGTGGTCCAGCGGTGTTCTGTGTGTGTCTAGAGAGTGATAAGAGTTACGGAGCGTGTGCCAGTTATAGGAATCACATGCTGTTTAATGAGATTACAGCTCCATGATTCTATACTCATAAACACTTCTTCTACACCTTTGTTTAGTATTGTTTGATCATTCTTTTCACTATGGCTGCCCACTGGAAGTTTGAGCGTAGCTCTTTTTTAACCAACGAAAGGTGATTATAGCATTTGGAATATCAACTTTTCGACTATTAGCCATATGAGTGGCTTGGTTGCTATTTTTATTGTCTGAAGAGACTGAAATCTGGTGATATTGATCACATTCCCTGTTGACAAAAGAAAAGACATCCACCGAGTCACTTTCTCGACTTACTTTTCGATTTTTTGTTTCCAGTCCCATTTGGTTTGTAGGATTCTTGAATGCTTATTTTTTGCCTTTATTTTCAGTACGTGCTCTTGTGTTTGCATTCCATTAGCAAGTTTTGCTAACTCTGTTTTTGTTTCTGGTTGTCCCTCCTTTGTGGGTTTTCTTGATACTTGGCAGTAAGGGTATTTCAGCTTCTGCTCTGCCCTACAAGAGGACTCCTCTGAGCTGGCTCAAGATTTCTTCTCAAGATGTAAGAACATTTTCAGCTGCGTTTGTTTGTTTTTGTGGGATAATGGGTAGTTTGTAGCTGTCGCCTTCCTCTCAGGATCTGGTATAAGATGTTTTTGTAAGGTACTTGGTGCAAGTAACTTGTTGCGTTCTACTGTAAATGTTTCTATTATGGAGCAAGTTATGGTATTTTGTCATATCATTGGACATAATGTGAGGTTTTCCCCTCTTTTTTATTTCCTCTTGTTT
Organism: Eucalyptus virginea; assembly: GCA_014182375.1. NCBI lineage: Eukaryota > Viridiplantae > Streptophyta > Magnoliopsida > Myrtales > Myrtaceae > Eucalyptus > Eucalyptus virginea. Next base: position 39,840,907 of record CM024518.1, on the reverse strand, counting down.
GATTAGAGGAGTTCAGTGGAGCTTTTACTCAGATTTCTCTTTCTTGGTTTGCTCTGGATTACTGGGCACACCTCATTTTGAACATACCGGAAAGTCTTCTAAGAATTCGTCCACTGCTCACGCAATTTAACAATTTTAGTGAGAAAGAGTTGGGGATCAGCGTGAACTTGACGGGCGTCTTCTTAGGGACCAAGCACGCTGCTCGAGCCATGATGCCGTCGCGGAGCGGAAGCATCATCAATGTCGGCAGCGTCAGCTCGAGCGTGGGCGGGGTCGCGTCCCGCGCATACACCAGCTCCAAGCACGCTGTCATGGGGCTCACGAGGAATGTGGCCACGGAGCTCGGGCGATATGGAATTCGCGTGAACTATGTCTCGCCTCATTTCATTTTAGCGCCATTGACAAAGGAGTTCTTCAAAATCGACGAGAGTGCAGGAGTCCGAGTGTATTCTAACTTGGATGGGGGTGAGTCTATAGGAAGAAGATGTGGCGAAGGCTGCTGTGTATCTGGGGAGTGACGAGTCCAAGTACACCGGAAAACATTTTCTGAAACATTTTCAGATTTTACCCAAACACCGGAAAATATTTTCCGAAACATTTTCAGGTTTTAGCCGAATACCGGAAAATATTGTCATTTTCCTGGAAAATGACTTTCGGGAAAATATTTTCCGGAATTGGTTCATTTTCTGCGAAACGAACGGACCCTAATTGTGTTAACTGTTAAGTAGGTAGCCATAATTTTGATATGACATGATAACCACTTAGGTTCATCCTTAGCTTAATTGAATTAATTGGACTAAGCCCATGGTGATAACCAATTCGGCCAAGCTCTGCGCTCATGAAAAATAGCCAAAATTTTTCAAAGAAAAATTTGGAAACATTGGCGACGGTTGCACGAGATTTTTGGGTCACATAAAACACAATCGGCATGATCTTCGCGATGGACGATTGATTGGGAAACAAAAATCATTTTCCATTGTCATAGACAGTAAAGAAAAGTGGGGTGGATTATATTGTGGTTCTCATCACTTCACATGTTAGTGTTGACCATGCAAAAGTGACGGTGAGAATCCTACGGCCAAGCCCCTTCATCGGCGCCGTCCTTTGCTGTTCTGTGACCTAGTTGCCGTCCACCGCTGCTTCCCGTCGTCCGCTGCGCCACCGACGATCAACCTTGCCACGATCCCTCCCGACAACCGAGTAACGATTAAGTCCCGGCCCGTTGACGAGCTGTTTCTATCCCTGTTCCGCCGCCGCTGCTCCGTCAAGCCAACACGACTGAGTCGTCTCTGCCCCTGCTGTCCCGAGACCCCACGACGTTTTGGCTGTCCAGCCGAGGCACGATCTCCGACAACGATTGAAAGCCCACGATAATCAGATTTCCGTGGCTCTCGCGACGTTCCACTTGGCGAAACTGAGAGGAGACGGCCCCATTGAGGGAGAGAGAAATCGCGGGTGTGTCTTCTCGCTGAGCTTCACTTACCCAGTAGAAAAGCTTTAAAGAGAATGTACACAGAGAGAGAGAGAGAGAGAGTGAGGAGAGAGATTACCGAGCTATCGCTGCTCCATCCGTCTCGCATCGCCGCCAATTGTGACAGCGACGTATAGCAATGACTAGCTATAGCTCCGTTGCACCGACGCTCTTCCGGGCGATTCCCAGTTCCGCGCCGCAAAGGAATCGAACCCGCCGTGCCAGGTTTCCTCCTGCTGTCGTTGCTCTTCATCCACGACGTTGCGACGCACTCGGCCTGAGAGACCCATTGTTGTTCCTTTTTGCAGGTTTGCCGAACCGCCATGCGGGCACTGCCGCCGCCGAGCTTCGTGAGCACGCCCACTGCTCGTCCGTGACCGAGCCTGCTGCCCTGCCGCAGTGCCGAGCTGCTGCGACAAGCACCACTGTTGATGCCGCCGTCAACCACCTCCATTGAGTCCGGTTTGATTACGTTGAGTTCGAATTTGGAAATTCGAAAGTTAATCTTCGAATTAGGCAATTATCTTATCTTTTATTTGAAATATTTGATTGCCTATTTTGAGTGAATGCTATATTTCTTGTGTTTGGATAGCTATCCAATCTCTAACTACAAGATAGGATATGCATGGAAAATCTTCTATCATATTCATAACTATTTGAATACGATGGTTGATTTACCCGTTTCTAAATTTAAACCAATAACTTTCCATCAATACCCTTATCCACACGAATATGATTGTTGGCTTATTCTGATTCTTAATTTAAATTGATAATATAAATATTGTGGATTGCATTATTTGATTGAATATTTATTATTTTGCTTGATAATTTCCAAAAAAATCCAAAAGAATTAGATAGAATTTGATTTGATTTTTTTAATACCATTGCCTGTTTTAGATAGGTAATTTCTTTATTCTGAATTTCAAGAATAAAAATTACAAAAAATTTGCTTAGAATTGATTAGATTTTTTTTTTTATAATTTGAATTGCATGTTTTTAATTATAAATGTTAATTAAAAAGAAAACATGAATATACCATGTGCATGTCATAGAATTGGTTAATCTATTGCATGTCACTTAATAATTGCTTGTTTTGGGTCATTAAATTGAAATGTATGATATGTTAGGATAGTTGCATTATTTATTAACTGTCTTTAGAATCATGTCATTTAATTAAAATGATATGACATATAGTTTGTACGTTAAGTTACATGTTGCATGTCATTTTAGTATAGACATTTTGTATGTCATTGCATTTGGAATAATTGCATTACATTGCATGTAATTTGGATTTCATCAAATAAGCGAAAATCTCAAGAATTGGGTGATTGCATCTTAATTAAAAATCAAATCTAGGATTGATAATGTGATTTTCAAGTTAACATAGCGGATGCTCTCGATTCTTTAAGGTAAGTCTTTTGATTTATTTACAACTTTATTGGGTGTTACATAGGTGGTTTACGCACTAATGTAATCATCTCACATGTTGAGAAGTAATAAAATGAATCCAAGCTGCTTGTTAAATATCTTTTTTTTTTTTTTATAAAAAAGAATATTACCAAAAGAACATTAGTCTAGTATAATCAAATTCTTGCTGGCTCGTAAGAGTAAATTAAGGGCGCGTTTGGTAACGTTTCTGTTCAAAAATTGTTCTAGGGAACATAAATAAAAAAAAAGTGTTTTACGTTACGAGAACAATTTTTGACCAAAAACACGCGTTTGGTAAACTTGTTTCGGGAATAAAAAATAAATAGAAACACGTTTGGTAGATTTTATTCTTTTTTTTGTTTTTTGTTTTTAATTTTTTAATATTTTTATTTTATTTTTCCTTTTTTTTTTTTTATTTTTCTTCTTTTGGCTCGTCGCCGCCCTCGGCGACCGGCCGACGGGGTCGACAGCCTCGCCGGTGCGGGCGAGGCCGAGCCTCGCCGGCGTGGGCGAGGCTCGGCCTCGCCTTGGCTGGGCGAGCTTGGCCTCGCCTAGATCCGGCGACGCTCCGGCGAGGTCGCCGACCCTCGACGACCAGTCGCCGACCATGGCCGAAGCCGGCAATCGGCCAAAGAAAAAAGAAGAAGAAAAGAAGAAGAAAAGAGAAGAGAGAAGTGTTTCTTCAAAAGTGTTTCGGAATAAGAAACAATTATTTTTTTTTTGTTTCTCATTTCCATTCTTTTTTTGTTCCGGAATAAAAAACAAATTTTGAACAAAAACGCAAACAAACGCGTTTTTTTTTTTTTTTTTTTGTTCCCTTTAACAAAAAATAAAAAATCTGTTCTTAAACAGAAAAAAGAAGTGAAAACATGCACGCCGTAAGTCTCTCGTTACTTTGCTTGAGTTCTAAACAACATGAACCATAAGTTATGAATTGGTATAAGTTTGAGAGAGTACAAGTTAAGTTTAGACTTAATAATTCATTAGCCAAATCCCTAAGTGGTGTAGGTTGTGACACCAATAGCTGAATAACATAGCATTCAACTCTTGGCATTGCACTTTCCATCGATACAGATGCTTGTTAACACCCGAATTTTGTTGAACATTCAAGTGTCCAATTTTTTTTGCAAAAAAATTTAAAAATACGAAAAAAAAGATAAAAAAGGAGAGAAATAGCAAAAATTTGATTTTAAAAAAGAGGATATCAAAATATAATCGAGTGGGCTGGCAGCCTTCTAAGCCCCCTCCCTCCATTAGTCCAACCCATGTCTTTTATTTCCTTTGGCCCATGTCGCTTGGCCCATTTCGTGTATATCTTCATCACTCTTTCGGAGCCCATCGGAGCTTTAAAAAGAAAAAGAGGGCCCAGCCCATCGCTCCGTGGAAGGAAAAGCGGCTCTGACGCTACAAAGGGAACAAAGGCAACAGTGACGTGCGGGTGACCGAGAAGAAAAACGTGCGCCAGGGAGCTGTGAGCGACGAGCAAGAACCGCTGCCACACGTTCTCTGTTCTGTTCTCGGCGCTTTTCCCCTGCGCCCCTCGCCGGAGAAGATGACGGACGCCACCGACGACAACATAGCCGAGGAGATCTCGTTCCAAAACTTGGACGACGATGACTGCAAGTTGCTCGGCGACCTCCTCAACGACGTCCTCCAGAGAGAAGTCGGGGGCAAGTTCGTGGAGAAGATCGAGAGGAATCGCATTCTGGCTCAGAGCGCTTGTAACATGACGACGGCCGGAATTGAAGACGACGCGGAGCTGCTAGAGAAGCAGCTCGTTGAAAACCATCACAAGGGGGTGGCTCTAGTCGCCATCTTCTTCTTCTCTCTCGCTCGCGCTAGATCACGGCCAAAGAAGAGGAAGAAGAAGAAGGAAGGAGTGTTGCTAGCTCGTGGAACCTCACTGATACTGAATGTTCTGCAGAGGGCGTGTTTCCAGGCCATGGAGAGGATCCGGGCATTGGCGGTCGTTGTTGATTCAGCCAAGGTTTGGATGAAGAAATCACATTCAAGCAAGCTGATCTTGTGAAACTCGTCGTCTTCGATCCTATAATCGAAGACCATCTCGGAGTCCCAACACTGGATGGAGACGAAGCTCTTGCTGTGGACCGTGGCAATGTTGTGGTCGCCATCATCGGAGCCAGAGGCGGCGGCGAGGGAGGCAGCCATGTTGAGGGGTTCCTACTCGACCTCATCCTCGTCCATGTTGTAGTCATCATTCGAGCTTGGTTACCTTCAATTTGTGGCTCTTCAGCAGAAGAAGAACCAAAGCTAAGTCCAAGTCTCCTGTTTTTACTCTGGCTTTTGATTCTGGTTCGATCTTTAGTGCTGAACTCTCAGTTTCGTTCGAGGGTTCTCAGAAGTTTCGTTTTCTATTCTGGAGTAGTTCATCTTCGTGGACGTGTTCGTAGCATCCTCCGACCGAACCGAAGATTACGGCAATGGATCAAAGCTAAGTGATTGTGTGTTTCTTGTAGAACAGCAGCTCCATCGTCAATGAACGTCGGACAAATCTGAAGGTTGGTAAAAAAACTCGTTTACACTTCATTACATGCTTGATTGTTGCTGAGGTTTGTTTGATCCGTACTTAGGTTAGATGGGCTTGTTAGATTAGCTTCGGCCCGAACTTGATCCGTTGGGATTGGGTTTAGTTAAATGGTGGAGGAATGGGGCTTTGATTCTATGAGTTGAACCCAATTCGTTTTCTTTTAATCGATTACAGCCTTTTTATGTGTAAAAGCCCATTCGTGTCATTGAGCAAGATTCATCTGCCCTGTAGCAGTCCATTTTCAGGCTGGGCCACAAGTCCCGGCCCGGGTCCTTATTTTCGGAATAAAATATCTTTATATTTTATTTTTAAAAAGTTAAAAACCAGAATTTTAAATTAAAAATATTAAAAATCCAGAAAAATCATTGAAAAATTAGGAAATTTCTAGAAAATAAAAAAAAAAGGAAAATTCCTAAAATATTTAAAATCTGAAATTGAACAAGCCTTTAGGGCTTTACAAGAGGATTCTTTATTTTGGATTGTCATTTTCCTTTTAGAGATTTGTGATTATACTTGATTGCACATTTCAATATCTTGGATGTTGTTTTCTTTTTTTAGAATGGTTAGGACGAAACCTCAATTTCTTCGATAAAACAATTAATTAGGTTAGGTACCGAAAGAGCATTAGTCTTATAACTAATGTAATAAAGTCCCCGAATCTAGAGTTTTTGATTGTGCAAATAGTAAAATATCCTCCCATATCTTACTTGCTAGTGGCGACTCCTTACATAGACATTCATTTAGGATTAATTATTTAAAATTTAAACGCCCAAATGTCATGCGAGATATGGATTTAGGAGAGTTTGAGTCAATGAAAGGCCATTGGCCCAAAGTTGGCAATACTCCTAAACCTAGTTCCCATTCCCTAGTCAGAAGGGATTAGGTCGCGACAATGCCTACCAGCTTCTCTTTTGATCTTACAAGCTTGGCTAAAGGTGGTAAAACTCTTCATTTCAAAAATAGAATTTTATGCCTTTACGGAGAGAATGATAATGCGGGAAGTGATAGAGCATCAACTATATCTCTAATTTTTGGTAGAGGAATACGATATGCGCCACCTATAGCTAAACCCAAAGGTAATTCATAATGAGTATTCTGCTACTAGGAATTGTATAGCGACAATAGCCCGAAAGATCAAATCCAAGATCGGTCAAGTGCATGCTGGGGAAAGTTGGGTCTTTGATCTCTACATGACCCACTCACCCATTACAATCCATAATCAATCACGAACATAATCTCTTTCAAAGAGAATCAACATAACAAAGACAGTTATTTTTACCAAACACCCCTATTTTATAATTGTTGGATATTTCAACAGTTTTGAAATATTTGTTAGCAGTTATGACTATCATGAAAACCATATTTTTTGTAATGATTTTGCAATGGTCGTATAATGACATTTTAATGGCTTTGAAACTGTTTTATTACGGGTTTATAATGTTTGATTTATTTCTTTATTATTTTATAATGGCTATAGAACGGTCATATTCTTTTTTAATTATCAATTGATTTACAATAGTTTTTAAATGGCCATCTCTTTCTTTCTACCTACAAATAGTCACTTTGAACATGATTGGAAAGTTATAAAGATACATCAAAACCAAAATACTCTCATTTCTCTTTTCATATATTTTCTTTTCTTTGCTGGGTTATACACATAACATTGTTCTTGTTTCCTTCTATTATTTAGTGCGTAATAAAGAAGAATGACTGTTACATCTTGGAAGGATAGTCGCTAGAGCTCTACACACCAAGTTTCATACTCTAAAAGGCGGAATTATCCTTAAGGATTGTGCTTGCATGCCTCAGACAATTGATTTTATTTTCTATTTTTTTTTCAATATATTTCCAACAATTATTATTATGTTCATGTTATCTAATACTTTTCCAACAATAATTACTCCCCTAATTGTCATTGCTTCAATCTCACCATTTCTAGTTCTCTTGATATGGACTTTCGCATGTCTATCTCTCTTGCCACAAACTTCCACTGGATACATTCATTGAAAACTTGGTGCATCTCCTCTAGCGTTCACCCCAGTTTCCCTAACATTATTAAGAAGAAGAGCAACCATGCGATATTTGCAATCTCTATGAAAAAGAAGGTAGCCTAGTCGAGGGTGATCGCTTTCTTCAATAGTAAGAATGCCAATGTTATGATTGCACTCATCAATTGGATCATAGCAAAAGCAATTGCTCACCCCTACGAATGCAACCTTAGTGGAAATATTTCTAAAGTGTAAACCAATGTGATTAGCCCCATTCCAATAGAGTAGGAGGCCACGTAGATGAACAACGAGGCCAAGCATATGTGTTCAGGTCGCTTTGGTTGATGTACTTTCAATTGCTTTGGTTGATGATAGTTAGGCACATAACAAGGTAGATGAGTGACACAATCATCTGCTAATGCTGCTCTGTAGTAGCCACCATTGTCCACCATGTCAAGAAGGAAGGTGACAATGGGGATGAATAGCGTCATTACAAAGTCAACTATCATGGTCCATAAGAGCTTATTATTGGAGAAGGTGATGCCAACCCTTTTGAAAATTCTAGGGTTGTAGAGGAGGATAATGTCAATGTCCCAAGCTTGTCAAAAGAATTGGATCCCAATAGTATAGAAGAGTATGTGGCGGACACACAAGGTCGAGAGAAGGAAATCCCAACACACGTCCTACATGGTGCTCTCCACATTGACAACATCGTCATTGCAATCTTCAGGGATGTTGACAACCTTCTTGATGTCGACACACCAAAGCGCAACCTCTTGCTTAGAGTTGGAGATCCTAATATTGATGAGCCTTGTATTGGCCAAGCGCCCCTGCATGGTAAGCCACTAAGGGGAATCCAACCTAGTGAGGATCGCAACAATGAGCAAGGCCAAGGAGATTGCTCCCATGGATAGTGTGACAAACCACCAGCTAAATAAGAGGTTAAAAAAGTTATAATTGGCCATCTAGCCAATAATGACACCCGCGTTAATGAACACCTAAACTATCCAAATAGATTCGTATGTATAAAAAAGCAAGAGTACCATATAAAAAGATGAAAATTGATAACATATAAAAAAATGGAAATGATGCCACTAAATTTGGAAAAAAGGAAAAGAAAATAAGTGATTACCATAGGCAAGGAAGTGAACAAGCCACGAAAGAAGGTAGGAGAAATCTTGACAATGTAGGCAGGGGCGATCATTAGGGTATAGTTGACACTAATTTGGGCGACAAATTGACCTAGCAGCATGAAAGCATAGTCATAACCGAAGCCTATGAGAAAGGCCTCAGAAAAATGATGAACCCCACCAAGACTATTGTGCAACGACACCCAATTCAGTCGGGGGACCTAATGGCCATATCGAGCTGACGAGTGCCTACAAGTGGAGGAATACCATCACGATCTCAACATGAATAATCGGATTTTCAAGGAAGGTGGCAATGAGGATGAATGACTTTTTTACAAAGTCGATAGCTATGGTCCATAAGAGCATATTGTCGAATAAGGTGATACCAATCTTCTAAAAAATTTGAGGGCTATAGAGGAGAATAGTGTCAATGCTACACGCCTGTCAAAAAATTTAGATCTCAATAGTGTAAAAGAGTACTTGACGGATAAAGAAGGTTGGGAGAAGAAGATCCCACCACACGCCCTTCTCGGTGCTTTGCACATTGACGACATTGTCGTTATAATCTTCAAGGATGTCAACAGCCTTCTTAATATCGGCACACTAAAGTGTGGCCTACTGTTCAGGGTTGGAGATCCTAATAAGAACGAGCCTTGCATTGGCCAAGCATCACTGCATAATGAGCCACTGGGGGGAATATGGCTTGGCAACAACCACAACGATGAGTAGGGCCAAGGAGATTGCTTCCATGGATAGCATGACATTCCACATGCTAAATAAGAACTTGGAAAAGATATAATTGGACATGCAACCAATAATGATACCTGCTTCAATAAACACCTAAACCACCAAAACAGATTCATAAGTACAAAATAGCAAAAGTACCACATAAAAAGGAAAAAAATGATAACACATAAAAAATGGAAATGATGCCACTAAATTAGAAAAAAAAAGGAAAATAAAATAAGTGAGTATCATAGGCAAGTAGGTGAACAAGCCACAAAAGAAGGTAGAAGAAATCTTGACAATGTAGATGGGGGCGATCATTAAGGTGTAGCCGACACCAATTTGAGCAAGGAACTAGTTCGCAGGATCAAGGCATAGATGGAACCGATGCCTATGAGGAAAGCCCTAGCAAAGAAGATGGCCCCCATCAAGACTATGGTGTAATAGTGCTCGATCTGGTCGAATGTCCAACCCACCATCATCAATTTGAGGAATGTCAACAAGTGGAGGAACACCTCATGATTTCAGCTAGGGGTGTGCAAAATACCCGGAACCGCCCGGACCGCCCGGAACCGGACCGGAACCGCCCGGAACCGGCGGTTCTTGAGGGAACCGTCCGGTTCCCGGTTCCAATTGTTGAGAACCGGTGGGAACCGGTCCGGTTCCCGGTTCCGTGGGCGGAACCGCCCGCCCGCCCACCCGGACCGAACCGGTACCTATTTATAATTAAAAAAAAATACTAAATGAAAGTTACGAAGCCCTAATTCGCGAAGCCCTAATTCACGTCTCATCTCTTCCGGTTTCTTCCTCGCCTTCGATTATCTCTCTGTTTCTTCCTCGCCTCTTCTCTTCGTCTTCGATTCCTCCCCGAGCATCCACGCCGCCGCCACTGCTCCTCCTCCGCCGCCGCTCCTCCTCCTCTTCCTCATTCACGTGTAGTTGACTGTTATTTAATGTTGAGCATTCATCTATTAATTATTGTTTTAGTTTTTGGAGATTGGAACTTGAAATTTTAGAGCTCAAAACTTGGGAACCGGACCGGACCGGTGGTCCGGGAAACCAAAATTGTTTCGCAACTGTTTTATGTTGAAAATTAAAATTTTTCACGTCAAGATCGGTTCCATGGATCCACCCGGGAACCGGACCGGACTGGCGGTCCGGTTCCTGGGTGGATCCATGCAACAAACGGGTGGATCCCGGTTCCAATTTTTCGGAACCGGTCCTTAGCGGGTGGTTCCCGGTTTTAGGTCGGGAACCGCCCGCCCGGACCATGCACACCCCTAATTTCAGCATGAATAATCAAATTTTCGAGAAAGGTGACAACGAGAATGAATGGTGTCTTTACAAAGTTGATTGCCATGGTCTAAAAGAGCTTATTGTCGAATAAGGTGATACCAACCTTTTTGTAAATTTGAGGGGTATAAAGGAGAATAGTGTCAATACCACATCCATGTCGAAAGATTTGGATCCCAATAGCGTAGAAGAGTATGTGACAGATAGACAAGGTCGGGAGAAGGAGATCCCACCACATGCCTTTCATGGTGCTCTGCATATTGACAACAACATCATTGTAATCTTTAGGGATGCCAATAGCCTTCTTGATGTTGGCACACCGAAGCGTGGCTTGCTACTCAGGGTTGGAGATCCTAATAAGGATGAGCCTTGCATCGGCCAAGCACCCTTGCATGATGAGCCATTAGGGAGAATCTGACTTGGCGATGATTGCAATGATGAGTAGGGCCAAGGAGATTTCTCTCATGGATAGCATGACATGCCACTTGTTAAATAAGAGCTTAGAAAAGATATAATTGGCCATGTATCCAATAGCGCGTTAATGAACATCTAAACCGCCAAAAAAGATTCATATGTATAAAAAAAAACAAGAGTACCATGTAAAAAAGGCAAAAATTGATAACATATAAAAAGAATGGAAATGATACCACTAAATTAGAAAAAAAAAAGGAAAAAAAAATAAGTGAGTACCATAGGCAAGGAGTTGAAGAAGCCACGAACAAGTCAGGAGAAATCTCGATAATATAGATGAGAGCGATATTAAGATGTAGTTGACACCAATTCGAGCGATGAACCGGCCAAGCAGGGTTAAGGCATACTTGCAAATGATGCCTATGAGGAAGGCCCCGACAAAGAAGATGAACTCCACCATGACTATCGTGCGGCGATGCCCAATCCACTAAGAGCTTTTACCCGCCATCACCAATCCAAGGAGTGCCAACAAGTGGAGGAACACCTCACGATCTCAGCATGAATAATCGAATTTTCGAGGAAGGTGGCAATGAAGATGAATGAAGTCTTTACAAAGTTCATTGCCATGGTCCAACATAGGTTATTGTCGAATAAAGTGATACCAACCTTCTAAAAAATTTGAGGGTTATAGAGGAGGATAGTATCAATGTCACTCCCATGTTGAAAGACTTAGACCTCAATAGCATAGAAGAGTATATGGCGGACAGACAAGGTCGGGACAAGGAGATCCCACCACACGCCTTTCATAGTGCTCTGCACATTGACAACATTGTCGTTGCAATCTTCAGGGATGTCGATGACCCTCTTGATGTTGGCATACCAAAGTGTGATTTGCTACTCAAGGTTAGAGATCCTAACAAGGACGAGCCTTACATCATCCAAGCGTCCCTTCATGATGAGCCACTGGGGCAATCCCACCTGGAGAGGATCACAACGATGAGCAAGGGCAAGGAGATTTCTCCCATGGATAGCGTGGCAAACCACCCGCTAAATAAGAGCTTAGAAAATGTATGATTGGCCATCTAGCCAATAATTACACCCGCGTTGATGAACACCTAAACTACCAAAACAGATTCATATGTGTAAAAAAACAAGAGTATTGATCATATATAAAAAATGAAAATGATGCCACGAAATTAGAAAAAAAAGGAAAAGAAAATAAGTGAGCACTACAGGCAAGGAGATTAATAAGCCATGAAAGAAGGCAGGAGAAATCTTGAAAATGTAAATGAGGGCAATCATTAGGGTATAGCCAACACCAATTTGAGTGATAAACTGGCCTAGCGGGATCAAGGCATTGGAATCGATGCCTATGAGGATGAATGACGTCTTTGCAAAGTTGACTACCATGGTCCATAAAAGCTTATTGTCAAACAAGGTGATATCAATCTTCTCAAAAATTCGAAGGCTATAGAGGAGAATAGTGTCAAGGTCACACGCTTATTGAAATATTTGGATCCCAATAAAGTGGAAGAGTACTTGACAAATAGAGAAGGTCGGGAGAAGGAGATCCCACCACACTCCCTTCTCAGTGCTTTGTATGTTGACAACATCGTCATTACAATCTTCAAGGATGTTGACCGCCTTCTTGATATCAGCACACCGAAGTGTGGGCTGTGACCTAGGGTTGGAGATTCTAGCAAGGACGAGCCCTGCATTGGCTAAGCGTGTGCATGACAAAATCTCTGGAATAGAAATTAATTTCTGGCCAGAAATTGATTTCTCAATTTTTATTCCATGGACGAGTTTCTGAGTAGAGAAACGCGTTTGATAACAATTCAAAATTTTTATTTTTGAAATAAAAATTCGTTTAATAACAGAATAAAATTTCTATTTTTAGGAGCGGCAACGACTGGCGTTCAGTGGCCGGAATTCGACATTTAGCGACCGGTGTTTGGCGTTCGGTGACTGGCGGCGGGTGACTGAAGTCCAAAATCTGATGTTCGACGTCCGGCACCAAGTCCGGTGACCGGCGGTGAGCGGCCAAAGTCTGGAGTCCGACACTGGAGTTCGGCGACCAGCAACCGGCGTCCAACGTTCGGAGTTTAATGTCTGATGTCCGACATCTGGAGTTCGGTGATAGGAGGCCACCGGCGGGTGGCTAGTGGCCAGAGTTTGGCTGCAAGTGGCGGGCAGCCGACATCTGGTGGCTGGTGGCGAGCGGCGGACGGTTGTCGGCAAACATCCGGTGGTTGGTGATGAGCTTCCGACATCCAATGATTGGCGATGAGCAGCCAACGACTGGTGGTCATTTGACATCCGATGACCGGCGGTTGGCAACGGGCGGCCGGAGTGCGGTGGCCAGCGGTTAGTGGCTGGGGCTGGTGGCGGGCGGCTGGCAATCGGCGATGGGTGTTCGACATCTTATGGGCGGCAAGTGGGCAACGAGTGGTGACAAGAGTGAACGATGAGAAAAATTTTGATTTCTCATTTTTGTTCCAGAAATAGAAAAGCTAAAAATTTTAACTTCTGATTTCTACTCCAAATCTATTTCTGGAATAGAAATATGTTCCAGAAATAGAAAAATGAAATTACGTTACCAAACGGATTTCTGTTCCAAACTTGTTTTAGGGAATAGAAAAACAGAGAAATAGAGAAACAAAAATTTTGTCATGCGCGCGTAAGTGTCCCTGCATAACGAGTCATTGGGGGGAATCTGGCTTGGCAACCACAACGATGAGCAAGCCAAGGATATTGCTCCCACGGATAGAGTAACTTACCACCTGCACAATAAGAACCTGGAAAAGATATAATTAAACATGCAGCCGAAAATGATACCCGCATTAATGAACACCTAAACTACTACAACAGATTTATATGTATAAAAAAACAAGGATACCACATAAAAAAGGCAAAAATTGATAACATATAAAAAAATGGAAATGATGCCACTAAATTAGAAAAAAAGGAATAAGAAAATAAGTGAGTATCATAGGCAAGGAGGTGAACAAGCTAGGAAAGAAGGCAAGAGAAATCTTGATAATGTAGATAGGGGCAATCATTAGGTGTACCTAGCACCAATTTGAGCGAGGAACCGGGCTTGTAGGATCAAGGCATAGTTGGAACCAGTGTCTGTAAGGAAAGCCCCGACAAAGAAGATAAACCCCACCAAGAGTATCGTGTAACAACACTTCATCCGGTCGGAGGTCCTACTTGCCATCGCTGATCTGAGGAGTGCCAACAAGTGGAGGAACACCTCATGATCTTAGCATGAATAATGGAATTTTCAAGGAAGGTGGCAATGAGAATGAATGGTGTCTTTACAAAGTCGATTGTTATGGTCTAAAAGAGCTTATTTGTCGAATAAGGTGATACCAACCTTCTCGAAAATTTGAGGGGTATAAAGGAGAATAGTGTTAATATCACACCCACGTCAAAAGATTTGGATCCTAATAGCGAAGAAGAGTACGTGGTGGACAGACTAGGTCAAGAGAAGGAGATCCCACCACACTCCTTTCGCGATGCTCTGCACATTGATAACAATGTTGTTGCAATCTTTAGAGATGTCGATAGCCTTCTTGATGTTGGCACACCAAAGTGTGGCCTGCTACATGGGGTTGGAGATCCTAATAAGGATGAGCCTTGCATCGGCCAAGCGTCCTTGCATGACGAGCCATTAGGGGGAATCCGGCTTGGTGATGACTACAACGATGAGCAAGGCCAAGGAGATTGCTCCCAATGGATAGTGTGACTTACCGCCCATTAAATAAGAGCTTGGAAAAGATATAATAAACCATACAACCAATAACGATACCGCGTTAATGAACACCTAAACCCCCAAAAAAGATTCATATGTAATAAAGTCATGAGTACCATATAAAAAAGGAAAAAAAATTAATAACATATAAAAAAATGGAAATGATGCCACTAAATTAGAAAAAAAAAGGAAAAGAAAATAAGTGAGTACCATAGGTAAGAAGGTGAAAAGCCACAAAAGAAGGAAGGAGATATCTCGACAATGTAGACAGGGGCGATCATTAAGGTGTTGCCGAGACCAATTTGAGTGACGAACCGGCCAAGCAGGATCAAGGCATAGTTGCAACCGATGCCTATGAGGAAGGCCTCGATAAAGAAGATGAAACCCACCAAGACTGTCATGTAGCGGCACCTGATCCGGTCGGAGGTCCTACCCTTCATCATCGATCAAGGAGTGCCAACAAGTGAAGGAACACCTCATGATCTCAGTATGAATGATCAAATTTTCGAGGAAATTACCAATGAGGATGAATGGTGTCTTTATAAAGTTGATTGTCATGGTCCAAAAGAGCTTATTGTCAAATAAGGTGATACCAACCTTCTAAAAAATTCGAGGACTATAGAGGAAAATAGTGTTAGTGTCCCACCTATGTCAAAAGATTTGGACCCCAATAGCATAGAAATATATGTGGCGAATAGACAAGGTTGGGAGAAGGAGATCCCACCACACGCCCTTCGCAGTGCTCCGCATATGCATCGCCTCGTTGTTCATCTACGTGGCCTCCCACTTAATGGGAATGGGGTCAATCACATTGGTTCACACCTCACAAATATCCCTACTGAGGTTGCATTCGTAGAGATAAGCAATTGCCTTTGCCACAAAATCGACTGATGAGTGCAATCATAATATTGACATTCTTATTGTTGAAGAAGACGATCACCTTCGGCGAGGCCGCCTTCTCATTCACAATAGTCGCATATATCGCGTGGTTACTCTTCTTCTTAATAAGTGATAAGCATGCTAAGATCGTGATGGTGTTTCTCCACTTGTTGGTGCTCATCAGATCAATGATGGTGGGTTGGACCTTCGACTGGATCAGACACCACCACATGATAGTCTTGGAAGAGTACATCTTCTTTGTTGGGCCCTTCCTTATGGGCATCGATTCCAATTATGCTTTGATCTTATTGGGCTACTTTGTCGCTCACGCTGGTGTCAACTACACCCTAATGATAGTCCCTGTCTACGTCAGTGAGGTCTCTCTTATCCTCTTTCGTGGCTTGTTCACCTCCCTGCTTGAGGAAGTCACTTATTTACTTTTTTTTCTAATTTTGTTGTATCTTCTTCATTTTTCTTTTTATATGGTACTCTTGCTTTTTATACATATGAATCTATTTTGGTCAATTAGGTATTCATTAACGTGGGCATCATTATCAGCTATATGGCCAATTTTATCTTTTGGAAACTCTTATTTAGTGGGTGGTGTGTCACACTATGCGTAGGAGCAATCTCCTTGGCCCTGCTCGTCGTTGTGGTCCTTGCCATATAGGATTCCTCCTGGTGACTCATCATGCAAGGATGCTTGGTTGATGCAAGGCTTGTTCTTACTAGGATCTCCA
Source organism: Eucalyptus virginea (assembly GCA_014182375.1). Classification (NCBI taxonomy): domain Eukaryota; kingdom Viridiplantae; phylum Streptophyta; class Magnoliopsida; order Myrtales; family Myrtaceae; genus Eucalyptus; species Eucalyptus virginea. The sequence goes on along the minus strand of CM024518.1, from coordinate 39,824,536 downwards.
ACACTGAGCAAGAGGCCACGCTTCGGTATGCCGACATCAAGAAAGGTTGTTGACTTCCCTGAAGATCGCAACGATGATGTTGTCAATGTATGGAACACCGCGAAGGGTGTGTGGCGGGATTTCCTTAACCCGACCTTGTTGTCCCCCACGTACTTTCTATGCTATTTCGATCCAAATCTTTGGATAGTGTTGTGATATTGACACTATCCTCCTCTATAAACCTTGATGATAAGCTCTTATGGACCCTGGCAGTCGACTTTGTAAAAAACACTATTCATCCTCATTGCCATCTTCTTCCTTGACAAGGTCGAATGACAATGGTTGTTGTTGAGCAGCATTGGCAGATGATTGCCTTACTCATTTCCCTTGGTACGTGCCTAACTATTATTGATCAAAGCATCTGAAGCATGTCAACTAAAGTGACACGAAACACATATGCATCGCCTCATTGTTCATCTACATGGCCTCCTGCTTAGTAGAAATGGGAATGACCACATTGGTTTACACTTCAAAAATATTCCCACTGAGGCTACGTTTGTAGAGATTAGCAGTTGCTTTTGCTACGAACCAATTGATGAGTGCAATAATAACAATGTCATTCTTATGGTTGAAGAAGGCGATCTCCCTTGATGGGGGCAGCCTTCTCATTCATGGTGGTTGTGTGTATCACGTGGTTGCCCTTCTTCTTAATAAGTGATAAGCATTTTGAGATCGTGACAGTGTTCCTCCATTTATTGGCACTCCTTGGATTGATGATGGCAAGTTGGGACTCCAACTGGATTGGGTGCTGCCACATGATAGTCTTGGTAGGCTTCGTCTTCTTTGCCGGGCCCTTCCTCAAGGGCATAAGTTTTAATTATGCCTTGATCCGACTAGGATTCTTCGTTGCTCACGTCGGTGTCGACTACACCCTAATGATCGCCCCCATCTACATTGTTGAGGTCTCTTTTGTCTTCATTCGTGGCTTGTTCATCTCCCTGCCTAAGGTACTCACTTATTTACTTCTCCGTTTTTTTTTTTCCTGATTTTGCTATATCTTTTCCATTTTTTTATATGTTATCAATTTTTATCATTTTTTATATGGTACTTTTTATTTTATATACGTATGAATCTATTATGGTGGTTTAGGTGTTTATTGACGTGGGCATTGTTATCAGTTACATGGAAAAATATATCTTTTTCAAGCTCTTATTTAGTGGGTGGTATATCACACTATCCATGGGAGCAATCTCCTTGGCCCTGCTTGTCGTTATGGTCCTCGCCATGTCAAATTCCCCGGCGACTCATCATGTAGGGATGCTTAGCTGATGCAAGGCTCATCCTTACTAGGATCTCTAACTCTGAGTAGGAGGCCATGCTTCGTTATGCCGACATCAAGAAGGGTGTCGACATCCCTGATGATTGCAATGACAATGTTGTCAATGTACATAATGCCGCAAAGGTTATGTGGTGGGATCTCCTTTATTCGACCTTGGTTGTTCGCCATGAACTTTTCTATATTGTTGGGATCCAAATCTTTTGACAGGCCTTTAACATTGACATTATCCTCCTCTATAGCCCTCAAATTTTCAAGAAGGGTTGCACCACCTTCTTCGACAATAATCTCTTTTAGACCATGGCAGTTGACTTTGTAAAAGACACTATTCATCCTCGTTGCCATCTTCCTCCTTGAAAAGGTCGAATGACAATGGTTGTTGCTGAGTAGCATTGGTGGATGATTGCCTTACTCATTTCCATTGGTACATGCTTAACTATCATCAACCAAATCATTTGAAGCAAGTCAACCAAAGCGACATGAAACACATAGGCATTGCCTCATTGTTCATCTACATGACCTCCTACTTAGTGGAAATGAGAACGACTGCATCGGCTTACACCTCAAAAATATTCCCATCGAGGCTGCATTTGTAGAGATGAGCAATTGCTTTTGTTACGAACCAATTGATGAGTGCAATCATAACATTGTCATTCTTACTGTTAAAGAAGGCGATCTCCCTCGATGGGGTTGCCTTCTTGTTCATGGTGGTCGTGTATATCGCGTGGTTGCTCTTCTTCGTAATAAGTGATAAGCATGTTGAGATCGTGATAGTGTTCCTCCATTTGTTGGCATTCCACGGATTGATGATGACGAGTTGGAACTCCAACCGAATTGAGCGTCGCCACATGATAGCCTTGGTAGGCTTCATCTTCTTTGCTAGGCCCTTCCTCATGGGCATTAGTTCCAATTATGCCCTGATCCTACTAGGCTGCTTCATTGCTCACGTCGGTGTCGACTACACCCTAATGATCGCCCCATCTACATTACTGAGGTCTCTTTTTCCTTTTTTTGTGGCTTGTTCACCTCCCTGCTTGAGGTACTCATTTATTTACTTTTCCGTTTGTTTTTCCTAATTTTGTTGTATTTTTTCCATTTTTTATATGATATCAATTTCTGTCATTTTTATATGGTACTCTTTTTTATTTTTTATTTTTTTTAATACATATGAATCTATTATGGTGGTTTAGGTGTTTATTGACATGGGCATTGTTATCGGCTACATGGCAAAATATATCTTTTCTAAGCTCTTATTTATCGGGTGGTGTGGCACACTATCCATGTGAGCAATCTCTTTGGCCATGCTCGTCATTGCGGTCCTCGCCATGTCTAATTCCCTCGGTGGCTCATCATGTAGGGATGCTTAGCTGATGCAAGGCTCATCCTTACTAGGGTCTCTAACTTTGAGCAGGAGGCTGCGCTTCGGTATGCCAACATCAAGAAGGGTGTCAGCATCCTTGAAGATTGCAATGATAGCGTTGTCAATGTACATAATGCTACAAAGGTTATGTGGTAGGATCTCCTTTATCCGACCTTGGTTGTCTGCCATGTACTTTTCTGAACTATTGGGATCCAAATCTTTTGACAGGTTTCTGACATTGGCATTATCCTCCTCTATAGCCCTCAAATTTTCGAGAAGGGTTGCACCACCTTCACCAACGATAATCTTGTACCATGGTAGTCAACTTTGTAAAAGACTCTATTCATCCTCATTACCATCTTCCTCCTTGACAAGGTCGAATGTCAATGGTTGTTGTTGAGTAGCATTGGTGGATGATTGCCTTACTCATTTCCCTTGGTATGTGCCTAACTATTATCGACCAAAGCATTTGAAGCGTGTCAACCAAAGTGACACGAAACACATATGCATCGACTCATTGTTCATCTACATGGACTCCTACTTAGTGCAAATGAGAACGACCACATCAGTTTACCTAAAAAATATTCCCATTGAGGTTGTGTTTCTAGAGAGGAGCAATTGCCTTTGCTGCGAACTAATTCCTAAGTGCAATCATAACATTGTCATTCTTACTGCTGAAGAAGGCGATCTCCCTCGATGGGGCAGCCTTCTCGTTCATGGTGGTTGTGTATATCATGTGGTTGCTCTTCTTCTTAATAAGTGATAAGCATGTTAAGATTGTGACGGTGTTCCTCCATTTGTTGGCGCTCCTCGGATTGATGGTAGCGAGTTAGAACTCCAATCGGATTGGGCGCCGCCACATGATAGTCTTGGTAGGCTTCATCTTCTTTGCCGGGCCCTTCTTCATGAGCATCGGTTCCAATTATTCCTTGATCCTACTAGGCTGCTTCATTGCTCACGTCGGTGTTGACTACACCCTAATAATCGCCCCCATCTACATTGCTGAGGTCACTTTTGCCTTCTTTTGTGGCTTGTTCACCTCCCTGCTTGAGGTACTCATTTATTTACTTTTTCTTTTTTTCCCTAATTTTGTTGTATCTTTTCCATTTTTTTTATATGTTATCAATTTTTGTCATTTTTATATGGTACTTTTTTTTTTTAAATACTTATGAATCTATTATGGCAGTTTAGGTGTTTATTGACGTGGGCATTGCTATTGGCTACATAGAAAAATATATCCTTTTCAATCTCTTATTTAGTGGGTGGTGTGTCACACTATCCATGTGAGCAATCTACTTGGCCCTACTCGTCGTTGCAATCCTTGTCATGTTCGATTCCCCCGGCGGCTCATCATGCAGAGAGCTTAGCTGATGCAAGGATCATCCTTACTAGGATCTTTAACTTTAAGCAGGAGGCCACGCTTCAATATGCTGACATCAAGAAGGGTGTCGACATCCCTAAAGATTGCAATGACAATGTTGTCAATGTATAGAACACCGCAAAAGGTATGTGGTGGGATCTCCTTCATTTGACCTTAGCTGTCCGCCATGTACTTTGACATCGAATTTTTGAGAAGGGTTGCACCACCTTCTCTAACGATAATCTCTTTTGGACCATGGTAGTTGACTTTGTAAAAGACGCTATTCATCCTCGTTGCCACCTTTCTCCTTGACAAGGTCGGACGATAGTGATTGCTATTGAGTAGCATTGGCAGATGATTGCTTTACTCATCTCACTTGGTATGTGTGTGCCTAACTATGATTGACCAAAGCGCCTTGAAGCATGTCAACTAAAGCAACACAAAACACATATGCATCACCTAGTTGTTCATCTACGTGGCCTTCTACTTAGTGGGAATGGGGTTGATCACATTGGTTTGCACATCGGATATATTCGCATCAGCGTTCGTAGGGATGAGCAATTGCCTTTGCCTAAACCAACTTATGAGTGCAATCATAACAATGACATTCTTACTACTGAAGAAGGCAATCATCTTTGATGGGGCCGCTTTCTTGTTCATGGTGGTCACATATATCGCGTTGCCACTCTTCATCTTAGTAAGTGATAAGCATGTTGAGATCATGATGGTGTTCCTCCATTTGTTGGCACTCAGATTGGTGCTGGCGCTCCTCAAATCGGTGCTGGTGGGTTGGACTTTTGATCGGATCAGACGTCACTACATGATAGTCTTGGTGGAGTTCATCTTCTTTGTCGACCTCTTCCTCATAGGCATTGGTTCCAACTATGCCTTAATCTTGCTGGGCCACTTCGTCACACAAGGTGGTGTCGGCTACACCTTAATGATCACCCCCATCTACATTGCCGAGGTCTCTCCTACCTTCTTTTGTGACTTGTTCACCTGCTTGCTTAAGGTACTCATTTACTTTTCCTTTTTAAAAAAAAAAAATTTGTTGTATCTCTTCCATTTTTTTATATGTTATCAATTTCTCTCTCTCTCTCTCTCTCTCTCTCTTAATATGGTACTCTTGCTTTTTTATACATATGAATGTATTTTGGTGGCTTAGGTGTTCATTGATGCGGGCATCGTTATCAACTACATGGTCAACTATATCTTTTCCAAGCTCTTATTTAGTGGGTGGTGTGTCACACTATTCGTGGGAGCAATCTCCTTAACCTTGCTTGTCGTTGTGATTCTTGCCATTCCAAATTCCCCTTGGTGGCTCATCATGAAGAGACGCTTTGCTGATTTAAGGCTCATCCTTGCTAGGATCTCCAACTCTATCCAAGAGACCGCTCTTTAGCATGCCAACATCAAGAAGGCTGTCGACATCCCTGAAGATTGCAACAACGATGTTGTCAATGTGTAGAACATCGCGAATGGTGTGTGGTGGGATCTCCTTTACTCGGCCTTATTTGTTCACCTAATACTTTTATGAGCTATTGGGATCCAAGTCTTTCCATAGGCCTATGACATTGACTCTATCCTCCTTTACAGCCCTCGAATTTTCAAGAAGGTTAGCATCGCCTTCTTCGATGATAAGCTCTTATGGACCATGGCAGTCAACTTTGTAAAGATGCTATCCATCCTTGTCGCCACATTTCTTCTTGATAAGGTTAGATGATGGTGGTTATTGTTGAGCAACATTGGCAGATGATTGTCTCACTCATTTCCCTTAGTATGTGCCTAAACTATCATCAACCAAAGCAACCTGAAGCATGTCAACCAAAGCGACATGAAACACGTGAATTGCCTTGTTTCATCTATGTGGCCTCCTACTTAGTAGGAATAGGGCAGGTCACATTAGTTTACACCTCAAAAATATTTCCACTGAGGTTGCATTCAAAGAGATGAGCAATTGCCTTTGCAGCAAACCAACTAATCTTGGATTTGATCTTTTGGGGTTATTGTTGCTATACAATTCATAGTAGCAAAATACTCATTATATATTACATGTAGGTTTAGCTCTGGGTGGCGCGTATCGTCTTCCTTTTCAAAAATTAGAGGTATAGTTGCCACTCTACTACTTCTCGCGTTATCATTCTCTCTATAAAGGGATAAAATTCTATTTTTGAAGCGAAGAGCTTTACCACATTTAGCTAAGCTTGCAGGATTGGAAGAGAAGCTAGCTGGCATTGTCGTGACCTAACCCCTTGTGACTAGGGAATGAGAATTAACTTAAGGGGTATTGCCAACTTCAGGCCAACAGCCTTTCATTGACTCAGGTTCTCCAAAACCCAAACCTTGCGCGGCATTTAGGCGTTTAAATTTTAAACTACTAATCTTAATTGAACTTGTATGTAATGAGTCACTGCTAGCTTATTTAGGTCGGCTAGAAATTAGGTAAGATTTAGGAGGATATCTTATGGTTTGTGCAACTAGAGACTCTAGACTCGTAGACTTGATTATATTAGTCCTAAGACTAATGCCCTTTTAGTATCTAACTCGATTAAATGCTAGCTAACGCCATAGCAACCTATCGAAAAAATCTAGGTTTTGTTCTAACCATTCTAAAACAAAGAAAACAACATCCAATATATTGAAATGTGCAACCAAGTATAATTACAAAGAAAAACATGTAAGCATCCTAATATTGTCTTTGAAAAGAAAATGACAATCCAAAACAAAGAATTCTATTGTAAAGCCCTAAAGGCTTGTCCAATTTTGGATTTTAAATTTTTTATGAATTTTGCATTTTTTTTATTTTCTAGAATTTTCGGAATTCTTTATAATTTTTCTAAATTTTTTAATATTTTTATTTTAGAATTTTTGGTCCTTAATTTAAAAAAAAAACAAAAATATTTTATTTTGAAAATGGGGTGCTGCATGTCACATGAATTTGGCTCAAGGACACGAATGAGCTTTCCACATAAAAGGCTTTAATCGATTAAAAAAAGAAACGAATAGGGTTCAACTCATAGAATTAATCCCCCATTTCCACAACACGGAGAACTTCCTCCTTTGTTAGTTCTCTTCGTCCTCCCCACTCCTCAGAACATAAATACATCAATTCTTAAATATTAAAATTTGCAATCAACAAAAGAAAGCTCCGCTTATGGATGGCCATCTGGAGCATCAAAAGAAACCTCCTCATCATTGTTTACCACCACCTTGTCGCCGGACCAACGACTCCGAACATTACAATCACAACGCTCGAAAAATATTCACAAGCACAGGATCAAAGCACCAAGCAAAGGCGACTGAAAGTTTTAAGAGATTCAGGGACTCGATGGAAATGGAATTTTCAACTGAAAACACACTCAATATTCAAGAACAATCTTGCATTGAGCTGAACAAATTCGAATGTCTCCTCAAGTCATAATTGGAGACTAATTTGTACGAACTCTACTCAGGCATTCCTTCAAACACGTAGTGGGCAGTGGTTTGGAGAGCGAATATGGACCTATTCAGAGCGTGAGCACACACCAAAACTCGAGAAACCAGCGAACAATGTTCAAACTTAAGAGAAACCGACTCATTCAGCTTTGACGCGAGTGAAGACTAAAGAAAATCGAGCTTGCTTTTCTCTTTTAAAATCAAGCGGGATGAGGCAAAGAAAAAAGAAGGAACGAGCACTCAATCGTGGGGGCCCTACTTGGCTCACCGCCTCAAGCCGCAGGCATCATCGGTGATGAAGGTTGAGAATAGCGACTCCAACTTGTGTTTGGGGGATGAGTACATTAAAAGTGCCAAAAATTGTATATGGTGCTATCAAAAGTTTTCGTTAGCTTACTTAAATGCTAAATTGGAGAAAAAACGATCATTTATATGCCAACGACGAGAAATTTTGGCCAAATTGAGTACGTGTTATTCATAATTAAAATTGTACTATGACTTGACAAATTTTTTAAAAACTCTAGTACACGTGGTATTTTCATATGGCATGCGTTGGCACTAAAATGATCACTTTTTAACAATGACTAGCATTGAAATGATCACTTTAAACAAAATTTGGTATGCAAATGATCACTTTAAATAAAATTTGGCACTTAAGTAATCACTATTTACAACTTTGGACGATGTAGTTGAGGGATTTTATGCTGACTATGTGCATTGGCGAACCATGTAGGACTGAAAAATTAATAAAATATAGTCACATTGGATTTCCGACAATTCAGACCGGAGTTGGCACTTAAATAATCATTTTTGTATGAAAAAGTGGCATTTAAGTGATCTGAAAAAGCTTTTGGCACTAAAGTGAGCGTCATACATAAGTTTTGACATTTCTAATGTACTTATCCCCGTGTTTGGCCTCAGTCACCTTCACTGTGGTCAGGGATGGTGAGGACGAATGGCAGTAGGCGGATGATGTTTTGGAGGTGGTGGACGACGTCGGTTGGCTATGGCTCCAAGGTTTTGTGTGGGGCTTCAATGGCGACCGTACCTAGGGGAGGAAAAGACCAAGATGCTTCTTTTCTTCTTTTCATGAGAGTTAAAAAAAAAAAAAAAAAACCCCTCGTCTTTTTCTTCCTCTTCTTTAAAAGAAAACTCTTGTAATTCCCTTTTTTTATTTAATACTTGCCCCTTTTGCTGCTACAAAAGCAAAACCTAGGATTTTTTAGAAGAAAATATTACGTAAGTCTTGTGTGCCAGCGTGAAGAATAGGAAGGCACTCCATAGCGGGACATGTGTTAACATGTGAGTAATTTTCGATATGAAGTCGTCACTAATCAGTTTATGTTGAGTTTATTGGAACCCAAACAAAGTTGATAGTGATTTAAATTTACTCTTATGAGCTAGAGATTTTAAGTATGGAGGCTTGGTTATATTAGATTTTTTTAGTGCCATTTCGATATCATTCTTTTTATGAAAAAAAAATGTTTATCAAACAACTTGGATTCATTTTATTACTTCTTTAACATGTGAGGTGATCATGCCAGTGTGTAAACCACCAATGCAACACTCACTAAAGCGATAACTAATTGCATAATTTACTTCAGAACAAGGAAAACATCTACGATGTTAGCTTAAAATCACATCAATAATCTTATATATGTTTTTTGCTTAAGACTCAATCACTCAATGCTTGAGATTTTCACTTATTTCATGAAATATAAACTACATGCAATTCAATGCAATTATTCTAAATGCAATAACGTACAAAATGCCTATACTAAAATGACATGCAACATGCAACCTAACATACAAACTATATGTCATACATTAAATGACCCAATTCTAATGACAAGCAATAAATAATGTAACTATCATAACATGTCATACATTTCAATTTAATGACCCTAAACAAGCAATTACTAGATGGCATGAAATAGATGAACCAATTCTATATGACATGCTCATGACATTTTTTATTTTTTCATTTTAATTAAAATTCGTAATTAAAAACATGCAATTTAAATTAAGAAAAAAGGAATCTAATCTTTTCTAAGCAATATTTTTTGCATTTTTTATTCTTGAAATTTGGATAAAGAAATTACCTAATCTAAGACAAGCAAAGCTATTTAAAAAATTAAATCAAATTCTATCTATTTTTTTTGGATTTGTTTTTTTGGGAAACAATCAAACAACATGATAACTATTCAATCAAATAATGCAATCCATAAAGCTTATCTAATCTATTTAAATTAGGAAATAGAATAAACAAACGATCATATCCAAGAGGTTATGGATATTGATGGAAGGTTATCTATTTAAATTTGAAAACGAGTAAATCGACAATCGTATCCAAATAATTATGGATGGAAGATTTTCCATGCAGCTGATAGCATATCTCAGAGTTAGAGATGGAATAGTCATCTAAGCACATTGTTAAGGTAGGAACTGCTCTTTGGATTTTGTAGATATGCATATTTAATTGAATATTCTACAAAGATAGTAATCTTTCCAAAAAGGCAATCAAATATTTCGAATAAATTAGTATAAAATAATTACCTAATTTGAAGATTAACTTTCCAAATGTTGTTAAGCTAGGAACTTGGGCTGCTTTTTGGATTTTGTGGATGTACATATTTAAATGAATATTCTACAAAAGACAGCAATTGTTCAAAAAAGGCAATCAAATAGTTCGAATAAATTAAGGATAAAATAATTACCTATTTTGAAGATTATGATGCAATAATCGAACTAGAATCGCTAGCACGGTGCTCGACAGAGATGGTTGACCGTGGCATCGACAGTGGTGCTCGTCGCAGCGGCAGGGCTGCAGCCCCGGTCAAGGAAGAGCAATGGGTGCAGTCACGGAGCTCGGCGGCCGTGGTGTTCGCACGGCGGTTCGTAAAACCTGCAAAAGGAACAACAACGGGTCTCTCAGCCGAGTACATCGCAAGGTCGTGGATGAAGAGCAACGACAGCAGGAGGAAACCTAGCACGGCGGGTTCAATTCTTGTGCGGTGTGGAAATGGGAATCGCCTGGAAGAGCGTCGGATTTAACGGAGCTATAGCTAGTGACTGCTATACGTCGCGGTCACAATTGCGATGAAGCAAGGCGGATGGAGCAGCGATAGCACAGCGGTGTTGGAGCGTGAGAACGCGGCAGTGGGAGAGAAAATTCTGCACAGGAACTTTGCCTTCTTTTTGTCGTCTCCTTCTCCCTATTCGTGAAAAGCAATTCTCTACTTCCTTCTCTCTCTCTCTCTGTACAATCTCTCTTAAGGGTTTTCTACGGGGTAAGTGACGCTCAGAGAGATGTGCCCGTCTCCTCTCAGTTTCGCCAAGTGGATCGTTGCAAGAGCCATCGAAATCTGATTGTCGTGGGCTTTATATTATTGTCGTCGGCACAGGAGGCTCTCCTCGGCAGGTGGTCGTCGTTGGAGATCAGTGCCTCGGCTGGACAGCAAAATCGTCGTGCGGTCCCGGGACAGCAGGGGGCAGAGATGACTCAGTCGTGTTGGCTTGACGCAGCAGCGGCAGTGGAACAGGGACGGAAACAGCTCGTCAACGGGCAGGGAGGAATCGACAAGGCCGGGACTTGATAGTGACTTCGTCGTCGGAAGGGATCGTGGCAAGGCTGATCGTCGTTGGTGCAACGGACAGCAGGAAGCGGCGGCGGACAGCAGCTGGGTCACGGAACAGCAAAGGGCGGTGCTGATGGAGGGGCTCGGCCGTAGGAGGGTCAGTGTAAGTGAACACATCTAATAAAATCCTGTCAATCTTTCCATAAAGAAAACTGAATATATATTATCTGGCGGAAGTTTTTCTCACCGTCACTTTTGCATGGTCAACACTAACATATGAAGCGATGAGAAGCATAATATAATCCACCCCACTTTTCTTTCCTGTCTATGACCATGAAAATTGACCATGGAAGATCATAACGATTGTGTTTTATGTGACCCAGAAATCTCGTGAAACAGTCACCAATTTTTCCTTGTTTTTTGAAAAGTTTTGGCTTTTTTTTTTTTTTTAAAGAGCGGACTTGGCCAAATTGGTTATCACCATGGGCTTAGTCCAATTAATTCAATTAAGCTCAAAACTATTCGCTCAAGTCCATCTGCTGCCTGTCCAACGGTAATGCAATATGCTTACAATTTTAACTTAATTTTTTTTCTTGAGTTGGAGTCGATCCCTAACTTTTACATGCAATAAACGAGTAACTGGTTGTCAAAATTTAGGTGCCAACATTACGAATTCATCAATTATTTGCCTGCTGGTAAATGAGGGTCAGAAAAAGAAGTACACGGGTTTCCTGATGGTGCAAAGATCAACTTTGTTACCTGGTCGAATGATGGTAAACATTTGTCCTTCAGCATTCGATTTGATGAGGAGGACAATGGTAGTGGTAAGCTTCAGCTTTGGGCTGCTGATGTGGAAACAGGGAAAGCCAGACTTTTGTTTGAGTCTCCTGAGATGTGCCTAAATGCTGTTTCTGGAAAATTGTCTTTGGATAGATAACTCCACGCTAGCAGTTTGCAAAATACCATCGCGCCATGGAGAACCGCCTTCCTAGTGGTCCGGAAATCCAGTCTAATTAGCAGAAGAATGTCATTCAGGTCAGAACGTTTCAAGACCTGCTGAAGGATGAATATGACGAAGATTCATTTGATTACTACCCCGCGTCTCAAATTCTTTCGGTTACTTTGGATGGAAAAGCTGAGGAAATTGGTCCACCAGCTGTATATACCTCCAGATGGGAACTACCTTTTAATAACCTCAATTCATAGGCCATACTCTTTCCTTGTACCATGTGGAAGATTTCCCAAGAAAGTAGATGTACGGACTGCCGATGGACAATTTGTCAGAGAACTTTGCGACTTGCCTCCTGCAGAGCATATCCCAATTGCATTCAATAGCGTGCGCAAAGGGAAGCGATCAATCCAGTGGAGAGCTGATAAACCTTCTACCTATACTAGTAACTGTCTGAAAATCCGAAGTTTTTCGTTTTTGTTCCTTTTCTGTGTATTTTTTTGTGTCAGTTTGATGAAAAACATTCAGACCTTACTTCTGGTGGTGACCATCGATGCATTTTTTGAAGAAATGTAAGGGCATAAAAAAAATGCATTAGTCATTTACTGTTAGCACTTGCATGGGAAGGTGAAAATTAGTGATAAGACTCCTAGTTCCTGCATGCTGTCTACAATTATGCATGCGTTTTTTGCCGCTTTTCTTTCAGGAAGTCTGCTTCTCATGCGTACGCTTCTGATGATTGGTAATTCTGCAAAGAAGGGTAAATAATGGGGATCGGATTAAATATCAAATGCAGTGATATTAGCAATAATTTCTTCCTGTCGGTTCAGGAGATTGGATGCCTCTCTCATTCTTTTGGTTTTACTTGTATTTTATATGTTGAAAATTTCATATAATATGAGCTTATATTAATTAATTGATTTTATATTTTAAATAATTGGGTTAATAGATATTTCAATATATGTTAGATCCTTAAGTGATCTTATTGAATTGGGTTTTGGAATCCATTAATAATGGGCCTAGTTGAGCAGCAAAGTGTAGACAATTTGTGTTTTACTGAAACCTATAATAGGAGGGGCGCAATTGACACACTATTAATTGGGGTTTGTTATGTCTCATCTCTGGCCTATAAAATAGTAAGTTATGCCTATTAGTCGTTTAATCCCCATTAAAAATTGCTATACTGAAATATTTCAGAAAGATGAAGATTTAACATTCCGATAGATTTCTGATTATAAGCAAGTTGATCTATTTTTCTTCAAGTGAATGAATGGCTCAAACATGTACGTTTTAATTCTGCTGTGCAATTTTTTTTTTTTTTGTGTGTTTCACAGTCATATATGGATATGATTGTTTTTGAATAATTAGTTGTTTATGTAGATAATATTCTACATGTGGTATTAGAGCAGGTCATATATGATTGTAGAATCCATTTTTTTTTTTATGAACAAATTCAAAATTTTTCTCTTAAATTGAATATTTTCATTATTTTTTCATGTGGATTTTTTGATTGATTGATCTTGAAACCTTAGGGTTTTTATTGTACATGTCGAGACCTTTCCAACCATATATAATTTTGTATAGTTTCGTTGAGAATTAAGTGAGAATTTTGAATATGAAGTTCTAGGATTTATACCTTTGAAAAAGTTCTAGAATTTTTAAATTACTTGCAATTAAATGATGTTCGTTGTAAATTGTTGAATGGATATTGTTATATATATATGTATATGTTTTAATATCTTTTGGTTGCATCAAGGTGAGTTTTTTTGGCTTAAACTTGAGAAAACCGAATTTTGGCCATGGGTGTTAAATCCAAAATTTTGAAGCTTGAATATGGTTGATTTTTTCATTTGTTCTTTATTTAATTCACTCTAGTTAATTTATAATGATGTTAGAAGCAAGACCCATGGATAAATTTCATCAAAAATCAACCATTATATGTGTTTTTCGATGTTCGGGTCGAAACCGGGTCATGTGACCCGATTTGCAAGTTTTGAGACCCGGTTGGAAGTTGACGAAGACCTTTAGCCAGGCCGGGCTTGTGTCATTGGCATAAGCCCATTTTTATTTTTATTTTTTGTTTGTTCTTGATTTTGGGCGTGAGCCTAGAATCGTTCTACCTGGCCAATATATGGGCATAAGCCCATTGTTTTTTCTTTTGTTCTTGATTCTGGGCATAAGCCCAGAATCCTTCTATAGGGCCTATCGGTCGCGTGGGCCTGTAGCCCAAGTAAGGGGCAATATTGATTACATGGTGGATCTTGGGCTCAGCTCCTATGGGTGGATCTTAGGCTTGGCTCCTATGGTTCCTTTGGGCCCTTTCCGGCAATGTTCTAGCCTTGTTCCAAGTAGGAAGTTGAACCGTGTGGGCTGGGCAAAGGCTTGGGCCTCGCGGGTCCAATGGGTCTATTTTCTAATTTTCTTTTAATATGCCTAATTTTAATTTAACAAATATTTGGTATGATAAATTATAATTTAGGCATATTTAAATATCAATTTGGAATTATTTATTGTTATCCATATTTAATTACATGAAAAACATGGAATAAAAAATTAAAATTAAAAATTGTGGTAAAATTGTCATTTGATAAATGCAATATGATCTTGGGAAGCACATGTCGTAAAGTACTTCATATTGTTAAATGAATTTTGAGCATTGATTTAATGGAACATTGTAATTTTTTTGAGTTCCCTATTGATAAAAATTAGTATATACAATTACTCGCCTAAAGGGGGTTATTGTGTATATTAATTTGAAAAATTGCATGAAGATTAATTCCCAATTTAAAAGATGGAATGTATAATTGAAAAATATTTATCTACCCAAATGAGATAATTTTTTTGAAAAATTATATGTAATTCCCCTCTATATTGATATAATAGAGAGGATTGATGGGAATGTATGACTCAAAGGTTCTATTTTACTAAATGAGACAAATTTTTAGAGTTATCTGTAATTCCCCTCTATGTTGTGATAATAGAGATGTATAATTTAAAGGTCTTATTTGCACAAAGTGAACAAGCCCTTGATGATTATATGTAATTCTCCTTATCATCTCTATATATTAATATCATGAAGATGTATAATTTAAGAATTATTTGCCCAAAGGGGACGGATCCTTAACAATTATATGTAATTCTCTTTGTTGTCGTTTTATAAACTTCATGCTATGGAAAATAATGGTGCATTATACACTTTGTCGAAATGGGAGTTCATAATGTACTTTATTTTTGTTAAATTACTTATTGCTCATAATTGATCTTATTGTATTATGTGTGACAAACAGTTACCTTTACTGTAAACAACAACAATGTCCTAGTTGAAATATTAACTAGATCAAACTTCAATAGATGGAAGCAAGATATAAAGTTTGCTCTAGGAATTGTAAATATGGACTTAGCTCTATGTGAGGATGAACCTTCCAAACACAATGATCAAAGTACTACAGATCAAAAGGCCCATTATGCTAGATGGGAAAAATCCAACTGACTAAGCCTCATTGGTATGAAGAGATCCATTGCTGAGCATCTCATTAGTGGTTTACTGAAAGATACGAATGCGAGACAGTTCCTTGAAGCAGTGAGAAGATATAGAGTCTCAGATAAGACCGAAATTGGGAACTTACTGAGTGAGTTAACGAACATGAGATATGATACTGCTATGAGTGTTAGAGAATTTATACTAAAGATGGTCCATATTCAATCTAAACTTAAGGGCCATGAAATTCTCCTTTCTAAAAATTATATTATGTATCACGCCTTAAATGTTCTGCTAGTTGAATTTAGCCATATTAAGACTACTTATAGTGTTCAGAATGAGACATTGAGCGTCGATGCCTTGATTACCAAATGTGTGAAGAAGAGGAGAAGTTAGAGAAGGAGAAGTATGAGTTTGCCCACTTAATTGCCAATGCCAAGGTGAGTTCATCTAGAGGAAAATGGAAGCCTAAATGGTCAAATGCTCATGGTCCAAAGAAAGGCCAAGACTTCAAGAAAAATGAGAATCATGGGAGAAATGGAGATAATGAATTCAAGTGTTTTGTAGGGTTACAAGAGAGCCAATTGCTACAAGTTCCAAGCTTGGTTAAAAGCTTGAAAAGAAAGTCACCAAGGTGAGTTGTTGATTTTTTTTTTTTTTTTTTTACAAATCTGGTTGATGTTCCTTTAGATTCTTGGTGGCTTGATTCTAGTGCTATTGTTCATATAACTATTACCTTATAAGGTCTTACAAATCTGAGGAATCCAAGTCTGAGGGAATCAAAACTTAAAGTTGGAAACGATATTAGAGTTTATGTGGATCCTATAGGTACAATTGTTTTGAATTTAGACTCTGGTTTTTAGCTTATTTTGAATAATGTCTTTTATGTTCCTGATTTAAGGAGAAACTTGATATCTCTTTTTTCGCTTGACAAAGCTAGATATTGTTTTTATTTTACAAATAAAAGAGTGGATTTAAGTTATGATTCTAGAATTATTAGAAATTGTGTATTGTTTGATGGATTATATCGATTATCTTTATCTCCCTCTATACCATATTGTTCTTTCAATGTCAAGAATAATGTTACTAAGAGATCCCTAATCAAAGAAAGATCTTCATTGCTATGACATTAGCGATTAGGGCATATCTCCAAAGAAAGGGTAAAGCGACTCATTAGGGCTGATATTCTTCCTCCTCTTGACTTAGATGATACTGAGACTTGTATTGATTATGTGAGGGGAAAATTGACTAAAACCAAGAAAAAAAGGTGCTACTCACAATCAAAATTTATTAGAGATAATTCATACGGATATTAGTGGGCCATACTCAACCACCTTGTGTGGAAATAAGTACTTCCGCACATTCATTGATGATTTCTCCCATTATTGTTATGTTTACTAATTAAGGAGAAGACCGATGCTCTTGACATGTTCAAAGTGTTTCGCACTAAAGTTGAGAAACAATTGAGAAAAATTATCAAGATTGTCAGATCAAATCACAATGGTAAGTATTATGGGCGATATACCAAGACTGGACAACAAATGCGACCGTTTGCTAAATATTTGCAGGATTGTGGTATTGTTGCTCAGGATACAATATCTGGTAGTCCTGAACAGAATGGTGTAGCATGTTACAGCACATCAATTCAAACTGTTTGGCTCATAAATTTGATCTTAGAACTGTGAGTTGTGAACTCTATTGCCAGACCGATGGTGTTCTACTGTGATAACATTGCAACTGTGTTTTATTCCAAGAATGATAAGATCAGCAATGCATCCAAACACATGGAGATCAAATATTATACTCTTAAGGACTTGGTTAAAAATGGAGACATTGTGATCAAGAATATAAGAACTGAGTCTATGTTGGCTGACTCTCTAACAAAAAGTTTACGACCCATTTTGTTTAAAGAATATGTAAAGAGTATGGGTGTTTTAGATTCTTTTGATCTCTTTTGTTAGTGGGAGTTATATGATTTGTATTTTTGGATATTATAGTTATATGCAAATTGATAATGCTTTCATGATGTCTATTAAAACATTTATTTTGAATAATGATTATTGTTGATTCTATTGTCATCCTTTCTCCCGTTGACTGAGAAATGGAAGTATAAAACAACATCTTCAATCAAAATTTTAGTTTAAAGACAACTGGATGTCACTAATTATGATATCTCATGTTGGATTGTGACATAATTGTGCAATTTCATGTTGTTTAAAAACTGCGCTAATGCAATTTCACGTCATTGAGAAATTACATTAAGGACCGATAAAAAATAGTATATATTTTAATTATATGTTGGTACTATTTCTTACTACATTACTAGGCTCATGATCCATGAAAATATAATGCTTATTATACGTGATTATGGAAGGTCATGTGTTGCGGTCTTTTCTTAACATATTGATCCCCATAGTCCTATCTGAGATTATATAGGATTGCATTTGGTTTTAAAGTTGTGGCTACATAAAACAAAATTTTCAGTATTAACTTGATAGTATTGTTTTCAATATGAAATCTTTTCTAAAATAAAAAAAATAAGTTAATTAATATAGCCCAAGTGGGAGAATGTTGGAAATTTTTTATAATATGAGCTTACATTAATTAATTGATTTTCTATTGTAAATAATCGAGTTAATGGATATTCCAATATATGTTAAATCCTTAAGTGATCTTATTGAATTAGGTTTTGGAATCTATTAATAATGGACTTAGTTGAGCAGCAAATGGTGTGATGATTCATTGGCTTTGGTTTATGAGTCTCCGTACAAGACCTGGAAGACGAGAACCTGGGTTATTTCTCCTGGATCCAAGGACACAAAGCTTCACATACTATTTGATAGGTCATCTGAAGATGTGTACTCAGATCCTAGTTCTCCAATGCTTCGAAGAATGCCGGCTGGGGCCCATGTCATCGCAAAAGTGAAGAAGGGAAACGATGAAGGCACTTATGTCCTATTGAATGGGAGTGGTGCAACACCAGAAGGTAACATCCCCTTTCTTGATTTGTTTGAGATGTAGGTTTCTGTAAATCCATGCTCTCCATTCTCCAGCAGGTTTTTTTCCTTTTAGCTCTCAAGCATTGGCATTGTTTTCTGACTCATGTTCGTTCAGAAATACCGGCAGCAAGGAACGAATATGGCAGAGTGACAAAGGAAAGTATTTTGAGACTGTTGTCGCTTTAACGTCCAATTAAAATAATGGGGATGTTAGTCTTGATCAATTGAAGATCTTAACTTCAAAAGAGTCAGAAACTGAAAATACACAGTACTATATCATGGGCTGGCCAGATAAGAAAGCATGCCAGATTACAAATTTTCCTCATCCTTATCCTCAATTGGACTCTCTCCAAAAAAGAGATGATACGATATCAGGGGAAGGATGGGGTTCAGCTTACAGTAACACTTTATTTGCCACCGAACTATGATCCACTAAAAGAGGGTCCTCTTCCCTGTCTAGTCTGGTCATATCCTGGAGAATTTAAAAGCAAAGATGCTGTTGGACGGGTCCATGGTTCTTCTAATGATTTTGCTGGGAGAGGTCTGACATCAGCTCTTCTTTGGCTGGCTAGAAGGCATGGATTTCCATTGTTATATTCCTTCTTTCTCATTTCTCTCAGTTTCGAGGCATCTGTATTGACTGATTTATGCGAATTTAGGGACTTGTAATTTTTTTTTTTTTAAATCTCTTCTAGGTTTGCTATCTTATCTGGACCAACAAATTTACCCTCTGTTAGTTTCTATTAAATTAGATTAATACCATGAAAAACCACAAACTAATACAACAGTGACAAATGGATGGTAAGACCCTAAACTGGTACACCCATTACTACCATATGTCTTCCAATTCAGCAAATTTAATCATAAAATTTAACGAAAACTAATAAAAAATAAATTTATTATTGGGGTGCCAGTTTGGGTTTTAAGTTTGAGGGCGTATTAGAGTTTTTCATGATATTAACCCTTGAAACAAAAGTGACTTATCTTTTTTTTTTAATCACTAATTTTGTTCAACACTTATCAACTTGTTGAAATTTACCCATTAAAAAAAAATCTGTTTCCATTAGTACCGAATATTGTAATTCTATGAGGCTATAGCCACTTGGAGTCCAAGGCAAATTATAAAAGAAAATTATCCTAACCAAAACATAATAGCTCTTGTATTAAAAAGCAATAACTAAAAAATTCTTGCACTTCATAAATTGCTCTCCCGTAGTATCTCTCCACACAATGGCATGTAAAAAAGAGCATTCCTTGTGATGAGAGAAAAATATCCATCTTGACATCGACTTGCCCTTTCGCTTCTTTGAGGAAAAGATGGGTCAAAAATTTGGGACTATGTCCGAAAAGAACCTACCCAAGAATTGTTCTAGCATATACTGTTCCATCCACTTGGCATATCCAAAAGTCTGTGCGAACATTGGTGTTATAAAAGAGGAGGTTGGATCAAGGCGAGGACTTGAGCTGAGATAGTTGAAGTGGGTGCACAGAGAGAGAGAGAGAGAGAGAGAGAGAGAGAGAGAGAGAGAGTTGTGAAATAACAATGAAATTCTCCTATGGCAGAAGAGAGACATTGCATGCAAAGCCCGTGATCTTTATCATATAGCTTCTATTTTGCCAAAGGAGAATTGCCCTGTAATTCCCACTCCACCATCAACAAATTGATGGCTTAAAGAGAGAGAAAGAGTTCTAACCCAGAAAAAAAAAAAAAAAACGGAGAGAGATAAAGAGTCAGTGCAAGTTATGATTTCTTCTTTTCTTCTTCCTAAGCACTGAGAGAGAGTATGGAGTTGTGAAATAATAGTGCAATTCTCCTATGGCAGAAGAGAGACATTGCATGCAAAGCCCGTGATCTTTATCATATAGCTTCTATTTTGCCAAAGGAGAATTGCCCTGTAATTCCCACTCCATGGCTTAAAGAGAGAGAGAGAGTTCTAACCCAGAAAAAAGAAAAAAGAAAGAAAAGGGAGAGAGATAAAGAGTCAGTGCAAGTTCTGGTTTCTTCTTTTCTTCTTCCTAAGCACTAACATATTTTCATGTCATGTAGAAACCATCTTGATTTACTCGCTTCCATTTTATTTCCTAGGACAAAAGAGAAGTGAGTTCCAAATAATATGTAGATTTCTCTCCATATATAATGCAATTCATAATGCATCTTAATGAGTAAAGTAAATCATCTTTCTTTTGGCAACAAAAACTTTTGTATTCTAAAGGGCAAATTCTTCTTTAGACTCGGGTTCATATGAATATTAGTGAAGTTGTTCATCACCAATAATTTAAGATTGCATGGTGTCGTGACTCTTTCATCACTAGCATTTTCAATTAAATTGTTTATGTCATCTTTATCACTAACATTATTTTCATCAGTAAAGTTGCTGTCAATAAGAAAGCCATTCATCCAAACAAGATAAGAGAAAAAAAAATCATCTTTAAATGTCTAATATATATATATTGACAAATACCAACTAAAATACGGCGTCACAGTACATCTTACTTTCTTATAATCAAAGAAGTAAAGACTAATGAATTTTTCTCCATGGCTGTGTCAATCCATGACAAAATCCTAAAATAATCTAAGGTTTAAAGTATACTAAATATTTGCATTCTAATTTTTTTTCCCTTTTGAGCTCTTAAATTTCTTTTATTTAGGAACCATATTCACCAAATCTCTTCTTTGGCCAAAGAATAATATCCACTATTTTAAAAGCTGCGATTGGATTCTTCATGTATTACTTGTTGTTCGAATATTATCAATTTGATTTATTTTTTAAATTAAAAAAGAAAAATAAATCCCATCTTGTTCCTATGTAAAATAGTAGTTATCCCATCGATTCGTTGACAAAAAAATTATGAAACTGGCAAAATCAGTATCCCTGCTCCCAACTTCAAAATTGGTGGTTGACATTCCACCGTCTGTTTTGTAAAATGACTGTGCGGTCATGTACTCATTTTCCAATTTCAATTCACTATAGTATTAAATGTTCTATGTTGTGACAGAATGATAGGTTGTATTTAATTATATTGAAAGCTTATCCTTCCTCCAAGCTAGAGATACCTTGCGAAGCTTTAGCTTTATTCCAATGAAGTAAATTCTAGCCTTTTAAGAATAGGTAAACAAGATTAGCTCATTAGCAGCTCGAGCCCATATACATTTTTGTTTTGTTTGGATTTGAGGTACCTTTGGAAATTATGGTAATTTAGGAAGGAGAGAAGTGATTTAAAATAAAATGAAGCGCCTTTGGGATTATCTAAATCTAGACTAGATCTTCAGAAAATTTGGGCTACACCATATGAATGTATAATTGTTGATTCCCATTTAGGATCGATAGTCTCTTAGATCTATCTAGTGTTATTCCTAGTAAAGGACTTGGTCAAATATGAATGGGTTGAAAATGGATCCAATTCAAATTGATCCATATAACCCATACTAACCCATATTTTTGTAATACAATTTTGACAACCCACACTCAATCCTATTTGGATCCAAGTCATTCCCAACTCAACTCAAGTTCCAATTATTAGCAATTTTCTCCTTCAAATATGGAAAATAGTATATTTGAAAATTGGATGTGGATCGCCTTTTTTCTTCTTTTCTTTTTTTGCAGCCGTTAGAATTTTTCTTTTTTGACGGTGCTCTCGGGGCCATTTGGCATGATAATCAGCTGTTGTTTGCGGTCAACCGCGTCAAGAATTGGCTCCATGAATGGCGAGTGAGAAGACTTGTCTTTTGTGCTTTGAATTCAAAGTTGTGCAGCGCAAATTAAAGTCTGATCTTGTGGAAAGTTGAGTTTTCACGCACCTCACGAAAGACTCCAAGTGAGAAGACTTGTCTTTTGCGCTTTGAATTCAAAGTTGTGCGGCGCAAATTAAAGTCTGATCTTGTGGAAAGTTGAGTTTTCACGCACCTCACGAAAGACTCCGAGTGAGAAGACTTGTCTTTTGCGCTTTGAATTCAAAGTTGTGCAGCGCAAATTAAAGTCTGATCACTTTCCTCAAAGACTTCTCTGTCGAAGGGTCTTGATTTCGTATAATAGGTCAGACCCCCAAAGAAAAAAAAAAGAATTTCCGAAATAGGGACTGACCGAGTGAGAAAAGTCACCTGCGAAGACTACAAAAGTAACAAATACCAAAGCCTTCAAGGAACCAAAAATTCGTCCCAGTGGGCTCTCAGATGACTACTACGGCGTGTGATGCAATATCGACGTACCTTTTCTTAGTCTTCACTGTTTAGTTGTCAATTTATTGCATATCCCCCATCCCATTATCATAGAAAATGATAGGAAGGTGAGTTCTCACAGCCTATTTAAGCATCGCTTGTTGCCTCGGGAAAAGAAAAACCAACTTATCAGAACCAAAAGAGAAGAAATAGAAAGAATCGATGGACTCTTCATTAGAATTCAAGAGGGTCATGAGCCCTGTGGCTGCCCTTGCCCTTTTCACTATCTTTTTCATTCCACTTCCTACTCATGCTTCCCCTGCAGAAGCCCAAGCCCTCCTCAAGTGGAAGTTTTGTCTTGGTAATCATTCGGTTACTTCCCTCTCTTCATGGAATCCCTCTCCTCATCATGCCACTAGTTCCAACTCGACCATGAGTCCGTGTGCTTGGTATGGCATCTCTTGCAATCAGGCGGGGAGCATAATCAGGATAAATCTCACCAGTGCTTATGTTGAAGGTACGCTCGACGAATTCCCATTCTCATCTTTGTCTCATCTCATGTACATGGATTTGGGTATAAATAATCTCTCTGGCCATATTCCGCCTCAAATTGGTCTCTTGAGCAATCTCACCTATCTTGACCTCTCTATCAATCGATTCATGGGGAATATACCCTCGGAGATCAGCCATCTAACGAAACTCAAGGTCTTGCACCTGGATTCCAATGAGTTAAATGGATCCATTCCCCAAGAAATCGGACAATTGCATTTGCTCAATGAGGTCGCGCTGTATTCGAACCAGTTGAATGGACCCATACCTTCCTCATTAGGTAATTTGAGCAAATTGGCTATACTGTATGTCTACAACAACTCCCTTTCTGGTTCTATTCCTCCTGAGATGGGAAATATGGCAAATTTGGAACTGCTCCACATGGACACCAACTTCTTAACAGGACCGATTCCTTCCACTTTGGGGAACTTAACCAAATTGACAGAGCTAAACCTATTTGCTAATGAGCTTACCGGTTCCATCCCACTAGAGCTAGGGAATTTGAATTGTCTTAATGAGTTGAGCCTTAATGATAATAATCTCACAGGTTCAATCCCACCAACATTAGGCAATTTGATGGAGCTTACCTCGCTTTATCTCTACAGTAATAAGCTTTCTGGTCACATTCCTAATGAAATAGGAAATCTTTGCGCTATGCTTGACTTAGAGCTAAGTTCAAATCAGCTCACTGGCCCAATTCCTTCTTCTTTGGGTAACTTGACCTACCTAAAAGCTTTGTTCCTCCGCTACAATCACCTTTATGGTTCAATTCCTGGATGCTTAGGAGATCTAGTGAACTTGGAGGTGTTGCAGTTGGATAACAACCAATTAAGTGGCTCCTTACCAGAGAACTTGTGTCGAGGTAGGTTGCTCCAAAACCTTACAATGAGTGGCAACAACTTAACAGGTTCTATCCCTAGAAGCTTGAGAAATTGCTCAAGTTTAGTCAGATTAATCCTCCATGGCAATCGACTTTCAGGACAGTGGCCAGTAGAAGGTTTCTCAAAAACCTCATTGTCAAAAATTAGTTTGTCCGACAACAAATTTGAAGGTCCACTTCCACTTCTATCACCATTCACAAATTACTATGATATCGCAAATAATAAAATAGTGGGGAAGATCTCTTCGTCAATATGCAATGCCACCAACCTCAAATTCCTCATCTTGTCTAATAATTGCTTAGTTGGTAGCCTACCCAAGTGCTTATCAAACTTGAGCATTGGTTTAGTGGTTTTGAACTTGCGAATGAATAGTCTTTCAAGCACAATCCCTCTAACATTGTCACAACGAAGTAGCTTGAGAACTCTTGACTTGAGTCAAAATCAATTCGAAGGAACATTGCCACAATCCCTTGTCAAATGTACAAGGCTGGAAGTTCTGGATTTAAGCAACAATAAGATAGAGGATAAGTTTCCAGCATGGCTGGGAAAACTGCCAAGGCTAAAAGTTCTTATTTTGAGGTCCAACAATTTTAAGGGTTTCTTAGATTTTCCAAGGGTAGCTCATCTCTTTCCCAAGTTGCACATTTTGGATCTCTCGAACAACGACTTTGTTGGTCCTTTACCAACCGATTTGATAGCAAAACTTCAAGGGATGATAAATGGAAAAAATGCACAAGAGCTGCAAGACAAATCATTATACATGACGCAAGAACTTGGACTTGGAATGGGGTTCTATGAAGATTCCATCAATGTGATCATGAAAGGAAGAGAGATTCGGCTAGAGAGGATCCTGACCATCTTAACAACCATCGACTTATCTCTCAACTCTTTTCAAGGGAACATCCCGAGCGTCATTGGAAATCTTCATTTTCTCAAAGGGCTCAATCTTTCCTACAACCACCTCATGGGTTCCATTCCTTCAACTCTTGGAAATTTGACTAACCTTGAATGGCTAGATTTATCTTCAAACAAGCTTAGTGGGAGGGTTCCTAGAGAACTGGGAGATTTGTCATTTCTTGGGTGTTTGGACATCTCAGGGAACAAACTCGTAGGCCCCATACCTCAAGACAAGCAACTGAGCACATTCACAAGCGATTCATTTCGTGGAAACCCAGGCTTATGTGGAACTCCATTACAAATCACTTGCCACAGTGATGCTCAGCCTCCTCCAACATCACAATCGTTCTTCCAAGAGGATAGTACAAGAGAGCATGGTGGTGGTTTTGATAGGAAAGTGGTTGGCATAGGTTTTGCATCTGGAATCATCATTGGAATATCCATAGCATACATTTTATGTGAAACTGGAAGACCCAAATGGCTTGTGAGAGAAGTGAGAAGGATGGAGAGAAGAGCCAAATTGATGAAGAAGCCAAAGTGGAAGGCCATCAAATTTCATGGAGCCCGATGAAATTATTGGGAAGTGGTCACTTTGAATAAAGTGGAATGTAGGGCAAGAAATACAATTTTTGTTAGTTAGAATGCAATTTCCCATTTGGATGCTTGTTTTTATGATGCTGTCATCTTCTTCTTGAAGTGTGATTACTGAATCAGGCCGATTAAATAGATGGACAAAAAAGAGAACTTTCAAAAAACTCACTTTGCATCAACACCCTATGTGTCCTTTCTTGTTTAGTGTGCACCATTCTTATTTCTCCATGGGAAAGAAAGAAAGATGAAGAGCTGTCGAGGCCCATTTAGCCCAGGGTTACGTGATTGAGTGTGCCATTGAAATATGTCAAGTATTTCTAAATTTGTCATTGTCCCATTGCAGATTTCTGTTGAAGTTGCATGCCAATATTAGAATGTTGACTTGCAGTCTTGCACCTATCATACTTGTCTACAATAGTGAACGGGGGTACTTAAGGTTCAAACGTCGAAGCACCTTCGAAGTTTAGATTCAAAATAATCTTATTGCAAAATCCTAGGGTCTCTTGGGCCAAAAAAACTGAAAGTTTTCAAGTTTCAGGATTTTTGAAGTTACTGGTAATTTTTATATACTGTTCGCCAAAAAGTATAACCGCTAACTTGCTCATAAGTTGACTTGTCAATATGTTACCACCATCATAATGAATTTAGTAAGTAACTTCTTCTAAATTCTAGGTTTATTATCAGCAAAATCCCAAATTAGTATATCCATGCCACATTCAACCAAACTAATTTTTGCATCACAAAAATCCTCAAATCCTTACTCTTGTCGCATTTACCTCAAATTAATTTTCCATGTCACGAAAAAAATATAAAAATAGTACACTCATGCCACATTTACCTTAAATTAATTTTCAAGCCATATAAAATTATGGCTTTTAATAGATTTCCGAAACTTGACAGAGCTCTTAGGGAAAAAGTAATAGATTTTAGCAAATTTCCTGATCTAAAATTTTGGTGAGGCTAAATGCGGTATAAGTGTACTAGTTTGGCAATTTGTAACATGAAAATTAGTTTGAGGTAAATGTAGCATAAATATATTAGTTTGAAACTTTTTATGGCACAAAAATTAGCTTAAAATAAATGTAACATGGGTATACCTGCCGTGACCCGCCCAGCGAGGCGAAGACAGGCAAAGACGGGTTTAGAGATAATTGTTGAGTTGAGAACTTGGTTCTCAATCGACAGGAGTTCTTCCCAACCTTCACCTCGCGTAATATTTGGAAAATTACAATTAAAATAGATTTATCTATGAAGTCCAACCTAACAAGGAGTCACCGCTAGCTTATTGTTAGGGAAATCCCTTATGATATTTTGAAGATGACAAAATAAATCAAAGGCTACTAACATGTTTAATGGTTGAGTAACAGACTATGTAGATGATAGAACATGTAAATGATATTATCAAAGTCTATACTTGAAAGAACCAGAAGACTGACTCTATATTGAAGCTGAACTTATTTAGACTGTGTTCAGACTTTAAGGCTAAATATGTTTAGAAGCTGAATATGTTCAGACTTACATCCAGATTGTAAAGTCTATTTCAGTCTAAAGACACTTAGACTCTATTTCAATTTGAAAACACTTAGACTCTATTTCAGTCTGAAGACACTCAGACTTTACTTCAGACAAAACAATCTTAGACTTTACATCCAGAATGAGACACAAGTTCAGAACGTAGCAGATTCAGAACGAAGCAGATTCATAACAAAACAACTTGACATAACGTAACACAAGCCCCAAACATATAACAGCTAGTGATCTAGTTTGGATTTTCCATCAAGATAGATTTGATTGACTCAATCTAATTGATTGACAATTGGATCTTGAAGACGAACTTTCTATACGAAGAAGCTTTACTTATGGAAATCAAGATTCCGTTTGTATGGGCGATCATAATCAATTTGGGATTCTACTTTGTCACTCAACGGCTACCAAATCTTCTACGTACAGATCTGTCCAATGGATAGATTGGAAGACGATCCTCTAGATACCGTCCAACGGCTAGTTTGGAAGTAGAGGAGTATTTAAGAAAATCAATGCCCGATGAGCAAGTAACAGACGGAGCGTAGAATTTATAATTCCAAAGTCTGAGCCAACTTCGATCATACACTTGTCTCTTGTGAGCTTAAATGTTTGTGGTCGTGGGAGAAATACCAAACGAGTGACTTAGTGAGATAGTATGATCTATTATTGAGTATTTGCACTCAAACTTGTAATCTCTTGTTGATCGCATAGTAGAATCCAACCAGAAGGCTGTTGACGTGGAAGAGTGGACGTAGGCTTGATCTAAGCCGAACCATTATAAATTTTGTGTTCTTATTTTCTTCCCTAAACTCCTCTACTTTACTTACTGCCATATATTTCTGCACTTAGATATAATTGTTAAAGTTTGAATCATTCTGCAAAGTCTAAAGTCAATCAGACTTGTTGACACCTAATTTTTATCTTTCAAGTAGTATAAAAAAAAAATCAAATCAAATCAAAATCAAAATCAAATAAAAAATTAAAAAAAAATCAATCAATTTTTTTTATTTATGTTTTTTATTATTATTATTATTAATTTCCTCTTATAAAAAAAGAAAAAAAAAAGAGCAAAGTTGTGCGGGTCCGGGTCGGGTCGGATCCGACCTTGGCCCAACCCGGCCCCTTTTTCTTTTTATTTTCACCTCGCGTGGGCCTAGGCCCAAACCCTCCCCTTTCTTTTTTCTTTTTTCTTTTCCCCTCGCGTGGCCCAGCCCTCTTCTTCCCTCCGGCCTGGCCCGCCCCGTTGTCTCTCCCTTAGTCGTTTGCACGGGGAACCGGCGAAGACAAAAGGGGAAAGCAGCCGTCCGCATGGGGAAATGGCGAAGCCAAAAGCAGGGGCAGCCAGGGCAGAGGAGACAGCATCATCTCGCAGGGTAGGCGGGCGTTGGAATCGTCAAGAGAGGTTAGAGCCGGCTGGCAGAGTCGACTGGTTGGGGGAAGCTGAGGGCACGCGCGCACAAGCCTAGCGAGGGAGAAAGAGAGAAGGGGAGTTGAAAGAAGGGAGGAAGACAGAATGAAGAAAAACAAAAAAATCGAGAGAGCGAAGGGAGGAAAATTGAGAGAAACAGAGAGGGAAAAAAGGAGAGCGAGAGAAACACAGAGGAAGGAGAAGGGAAACTCACTGAGACCACCGCCGCCGACGCGTATCCCGATCGTTGCAGCCATCGTCGACGCGTCTCCTGATCGTTACTACCGCCGCCGACACATCTCCAGGCCATCGTCGCTACTGCCGCCGCCGCAGACGCGTCTCCAAGCTGCCATTCTCTTCGGAACTAAGGTTGGCATTTCATCGAATACCTGGTGTGCATTTTTGAGCTCGAGCTGGCCGGAGTTCGTTCTGTCCGTTTCAGGCGAGCTCCGGCCTCCATAGGTCCCCTCTTAGGTTCCTGTTTGTTGTTGGTTGCTTGCTGGTCACCGCCATTGCCGCCTTGGGTCCGGTTTAGGTCGGAAGCCTCCTAGTTCGCCCATGCCCTCTACCTGTTTGCCATAATGCCCAAGTGGGCTCTCTCCCTCTAAAGCTCCTCCACATGGAGCCCTAGGACCCTTGACTGCCGGAGGGATGCCGTTGTAGCCAGGGAAGCCGCGCCATTCACCTTGCCTGGCCACGGCAGCGCCGTCACCGGCGTGCGCCTTCTCGGCGGCCCTGGTTACGACTACCCAGTTGCGACCAAAGGGAGGCCTATCGAGTGGGCTAGATCCCAGATCTAGCCCACTCGACTCCTGTTTTCGCTTGGGCTTGACTCTTAGGCCCAAGTTGAGTTAAGTTAGGCCCGACCAGGGACGGTCAGGCCTAACTCAGTCAGGCTGGGCCCGGTTGAGTCGGACCTGGTTAGAATCGACCCGACCCGGTCCGGTCCCAAAAAAAAAAAATTAATAATAATAATTTCGAAAAATTAAAAAATAATATATCTTTAAAAAATTTTAAAAAATTTTAAAAAATTTTAGAAAAAACTTAAAAAATTTTAAAAAAAATTAAAAAAATTTAATTTAAAAATTTCGAAAATTGAAAAATGATGGGATTTAGTTAAGAATTGCTATGTTTTGCATTTTTAGTGTAATTAGGCCTTTAGTTGCTTGTGTTTTGATTATATGTTGCATGTTTAATTTGCATATCTAATTATGTTTAATTGCACGTATTTAATTTTACTGCAATTAGGATCTTGATAGCTATGATTGTTATTTTAATATTTGCGCACCGGCATGATCACTTCATATGTTAATGGATAGGTATAAAATCAATCCAAACTGCTTGCCAAAAATCATTTTGTTAAAATGAACAAGATTAGGTACCGAAAAGGCATTAATTGATCAATTAATGCAATCAAGTCCCCGATCCTAGATTCTCTAGTCGCGTAGGAAGTAAGGTACACTCCCAGGCTTCACTTGGTTTCTAGCCGACCCCAATAGGCTAGTGGCGACTCCTTTTATGCGAATTTCTTTAGAATATTTCAATGTCACGCGGGGTATGGGCTTGGGAAAGCCCACACCTGATCATGGGCCTTAGGCCCGTTCTTTGGGCAATACCCCTAAACTTGTTCCCTCCTCCCGAGGGTAGGTCGCGACAAGACTCAAATTAAAAATAAAGTTTTTCATTACATTTTGCAAAATCTGTTTTCACATCTATTCACCTCCCCTTTAGATGTTCATACTAGCACTTACACTTATTAAAGCCGGCTAGGAGCCAAGTGAAGCATGGGAAATATCTTACTTTTAAGCAATTAGAGATCTAAGATCGGGGACTTAATTACAATAATTCTCTAACTAGTACCCTTTTGGTATCCTAACTTGATTGAATAGTTGCCTAAGTGATTCACACGATCCTTATCCATTTTATGACCCTATGCTATTAAATGATGTTCACATGCAAGTGCATAATCAAAAGAAAGTAGACAATCACAACGAGTACAATTAGAATAAAGCATATGGAAGCAAATTTAATGAAATGTCAAGCAAAGAATATATATTGCCTTGTTATTACATTTGAGGACAGCACCTCCTATGACCAATGTTCAAATTAGATCGATTTTTTTCTAACAGACGAACCTACCTAAATCTAAACTAAACTAGAATGCTATCACAAGAATTACTACGAAATTAAGCCACCAATCACATCAATGCACTTCAAAATCACGCCCAATCCATAGCCCACAACAACGTTCAGGATGCAAGAAAGCCCCTTCCGCTCATGCAAATGATGTTTAACCATGCCAAATCGACTAGGAATGAATTTCATGCTCACGTGCATACGTAGAGATCTAAATTATACTTAAACGGGACCAAAACTTTAGCATAACAAGCCTAGGCGTTTCCAGTCAGCAACATTCAAAGTGCACAATCCACAACTCATCTAAACAATCAACATAACAACATGCCAACATTGCCAAGAAATCGACATGCTAATATTTCAACATGAGCAACCAAAGTGACACCTGAACACAGGTTGACTCAATTCAAATTCACGCCCAAAAAAAACAGAAGAATGTTCAGTACGAAGGCAGAAGCAACAACCCCAAGCTTCACATGAAAATTGTGCACAAGCATACTAAAACGACTAGAAAATTAACCACACATTGAGAAGCCATCAAGAGCAATCAGAATGATTATAAAATGACCTTGAGATTGACTCAAATCGCACTCCATGAGGAATGACCAGCAAGTATTCAACAAACATGCTAAAAGTGATTAAAACCATGGACACATTAGGACTCAAATTCTGAGCAAGCAAAAATGACATCCGAGCGGAGCTAAGTCTAGAACCAGCGATTAAACACGACTCATAATCATCAAACCAGGCTAAGCCCAAATCCATTAACTAATGAAACCCAAAGTTCATCAACCCTAATTGAACCCATTCTTATTATTTTCTTTCCCATATTCATAACAAGACTCATGTCATTGGCTATTACCTTCAATCATGGCTGTTTGCCAGACGTTACCCCATTTACTACGACTTGCCGAGACGGACTGTAACTAAGGATATGAAGTAAGACAACCCATGTGGAGATAAGCTAGAACGATTTACGAACGATCGATAACTGTGACATCAACTCCAGCCAAGCTCTCACCAGTAACCATCAGTCACAGGTGTTGGAACATAAAACACAAAAACAATGAACCCAGACTTCAGAAACAGATTCAAATATTGAGAAATCACTAGGATTCGGACGTCAATGACTTGAAGCCAGTTAAGATCATTCAATCTAGATCGCTTTACTTTCAGATTACATGAAAAATGCGGTTAGCTCGCACTAAATTCTCATAAACATTTCATCGAACAGGGGATGGGCATCTCAACTGAATGATCTAGATACCACGACTCAGTTCCATATTGATACCAATACTGCTCAATAAGTTAGAAACACCTATAGAAACTCGTTTTCATAGATCTAAACGGAATCGGTACCAAAACTCTCCTACCCATATTTCATAGATCTTTCTCTCCCAACAGAGGTCGTTTCCCACCCCGAAAAATGCTCTCTCCAGCGTCTAAACCAACCCTCCCCAGAAAGAAAAAATCCTGCGTTCACCCGCCTCTCCTCAAAACCGATTCCTCCTCTCTGCGTTGGTCGCGTCCCGAACGATTTTCTAGTAGTCATGGACAGAGGAATTGATTACCGCCTCCCCCTCCATCTTCTCCCCTGGCCTTGTCTGCGCGTTGTGCTCTTCCTTCTCACTTTTCACAAGTGATGGATTGAGCTTTAAAAATTGAAGTTCAGGCTCCATGGGTCTTGGTTTTGTTTGATAGAAAAGCTTATGATCCTCAAGAACAAATATGTTATTTTGGGGAATTTGATCTTTATTTAAGATTTCATATCTCTTTCACTATTTAGATCAAGGATATTGATAACAAGAAATAAGATGAAAAAACTATAAAAAAAAAATTATATTAAAATTCAAACTGGCGTAAAGTATGTTGTATTAGATTTAAAGTACGATAATTTTAATCATGTTAGTTGTAATTGACTTTTTTCACTTGTTCGTGTATATAATAACCAAGTTAAAAAAATAGGTCATAAGACAATATCAATATTAAAAAAGCACACTTAAAATAAGTTATATCAATTTAATATCTTCTTTACTAAATCCATTAAATTATCTTTACTACTTTTCGTAAATCGCCAATGTTTCCTCAATTTAAATGAATATTTGAGCTTTAGTCTTCACGCGAGTCTTGCAATTAAAAAACCCAATGCCTTATTTCTTACTTTGCAGTAAAAGAAGTACAGTTAATTTCATGTATATTGAGTGGATTCCATTTTTTAGGGAAAAATGACATCTACAACAACATGACGGCCTATTGAATATATATGAAACGATTTAAAACTCAATTGATCATGAGATTGTGGATAAAACGTTTAGGATTTGTTTTGCTCTTGTCCCAAAAGTATTTTTGCTAATTCCTGCCGGATGAAGAGCTTATAAAGTTGTACTCAATCCATCATCAGCTCTTTGATGACACATCCTAGATAGATGAAGAATGTGACCGTGGCACCTTAACTAAGATGTTTGCACATGACATTGAAAACTCCTAAGTCCTAGGATCCTCCTTAACAAGTACGTTATCGATGTGGTGTTACTAATTTCTTTTAGCTATTTTATATTATGCCATTGAGTTGTAGGTTTCTAGATTATGCTTTTTGGTCATTTATGGTGTGTTTGGTAACGCTCTCGGAAACACTTGTTTCTGTTATTTTGTTATTGGAAACAGAAATAAAACAAAAACGCATTTGATAAGTCTTTTGTTCCAGGGAACAAATGTGTTTTCGAGAACGGATTTGGAACATAAACAAAAAACAAAAAAAGAGTTGTTTTTTTGCCTTTTTTTTCTTTTTTTTCTTTTTCTTTTCTTCTTTTTCTTTTGCTCTCTTCTTTCCCTCAGCTAGTCGTTGGCCATTGCCCTCTCTTCTTTCCCGGTGACCTCGCCAAAGCCTTGCTGGCCCCTAAGCTAGTCGCCAACCCCTGGTGAGGCTCAACCTTGCCCAGATTTGGTGAGGTCGAGCCTCGCTTGGCCATTGCGAGGTTGGCCTCGCACACCTAGGCAACTTTGACCTCGCCCGTGGTCTGCCGACCTCACTAGACCACTGGCGAGGTTGGCGTCACTTGAGTGGGCGAGGCCGACCTCGCGATGAAAGGAGAAGAAAAAGAACAAAGAAAAGAAAAAAAGAAAAATGTAATAAAATTATTAATAAATTAAAAGAAAGTTTAATTCACAAAAATATTTAGGGTCGTATCAAACGTATTTTAGTTTCAGGAATAGAAATTTTGTTCAATTACCAAACGTTTTAAAATGCTCAGAAACTGTTCTCGAGAATAGAAATAAATAAATAAAAATCTCTAAAAAGAAATTGTTTCTAGGAATAGAAACCTTACCTAACGCATCCCTAAGCTCCGAACCAGGTTATTAGGTGACATCCTAGCTTGTTGCCCCTTGTTCTTCGTTCGTAGTAAATTGGATAAATTTCGACTGACGTGCCATTAATTAGTGGTGGTTGTATCTTGTAGAATTGGACGTGATTCCCCCTCATGCTCTCCTGCAACTGACAGTAAGACAGATTTTTCAGGTATAGAGACCGCAATCACGGGAGGAGAAGTCGCAGCAGAAGCAGGGGACGATAAGATCGGGATGAGTACAGAGACGGGGGAAGGACTTACCATCACCGGAGCAGGAGCTACAGCACAAGTCCAGATCGTTGCAGAGACCGAAGGGCACTCAAGTATGATGACGGGGACTGAAGTCGGAGTGGATCCTACACGAGGTGAGGGGCCCTCCTCATTTCCCCTCTGTGCTTCTTCTGATTGTTGAGAATTTTCAGATGATTGGAGACTTTTTTCCCTCATTTTCAGTTCGTCCCCCCGCGCGAAGCTGAATATGAGAGGAGTTCGTATCCAAATCAGAGACCTTCTACACTCGAGAGTCCTGATGTACGAAATGGTGAAAGAGCTTCTCAGCTCCACAGCCTGCCGATTCCCCTACTGCATCTGCACAAAGTCCATCCTGCACTCTTCGTTTGCCATTTTTTGGTCATGATCCGGTAGCCATCCCCAAAGGTGATCTGCTAAGAGTGCCGGTGGTTTTTCTATATTCATACAGCTTTAGGTGTTCCACTTTGGCGCCCTCTTACTTTTGGCAATTTTTTTTGGGCGTCGACGAAGTTCCCTGAAAGTGGGGTCGATTCGTTGGCCTCACATTCGGCTGATGCATTACTTGGGGGATTCTAACATGTGATGGTGATGAAAAGTCACGGCATTAGTGATCTTGTAAAAAGATATAGCGCGATTGATCTTATTAAGTGTTTAGACTCCCCAACCTCCCGTTACTTTGGTAAAAAATTGTATTTGGCAATAATGAAAGCTCACAATTCTTCCAAAAAAATTGTCCAAAATGTCCTAGACCTATTATTCGGTGACTAATTTAGTCCTAAACTCTTCAATTTTGTCAATTTGGTCTTAGATCTTTCGACAATTTGCCGACCACAGCAAAGGCCGCAATGCTGTCGCCTCACTAAATCTGGTGAGTTATCAAAATGTTAAATATTGAAATGATGAGTTGTCAAAAGATTTAGGACTGAATTAATAAAATTAAAAAGTTTATGATTGAATTGATCACTATACAAGATTTTGGATTTTTTGGACAATTTTCACCAATTCTTCCAAGTTAGAGATACCTTGCAAAGCCTTAGTTTTATCCAACGAAGTAAATACCGGCCTTTTAAGAATAGGTAAACGGGATTAGCTCATTAGCATGTGAAGGCCATACACATTTCTGTTCTATTTGGATTCGAGTACGATCCTTTCATAAGGAAAGAATCAAGTGAAAAACTGGAGCGCCTTTATCATTAACAAAATCAAGAATAGACCCTAAGAAAATTTGGGCTACACCACACCGCGTTTATTATTATATAATTATTGATTATGGTTCTCTCTACGGTTCTCTTTACCTTTTTAAGAACGATAATCTCTTAGATTTATTTGGTGCTATTCTCACTAAAGGGTCAGGTCAAGTTTGGGTGGTTGGTAAATTGGCCTGACTCAAATTAACCCATTTGACTAACATTAACTCATATTTTTGTAATACAATTTCGGCAACCCATACTCAATCCCTCATACCCAAGTCATATTCAACTCAACCCACGCTTCTATTCATCGCAGTTTACCCCCATTTAAATAACTGACGTTGATTGTCCTTTTCTTTTTTTTCTTTTTTTTGCAGTCATTAGATGTTTTTAATCAAGCAATGCAATGCTACCTACTATTTAATATATTACAAAAATGATAAACGCAATAAAGTAAAGTGAAAAAGAATCGCAAAGCTTACAAATAGAGGAAAATAAGTTCTTATTATGAGTAGAATTCGATGGAAAACTTTGATATAATCAAGATGACTTCCAGAACATAAATCAAACGAGAATATCATTATCCAGTGCAACATGCGGGAATATCTCCATTGGAACTATCGAACATTTCAAAATTCCCAACTAATCACGTTATCATATGTCAAAATGGCTCAAACAAGCGGGCCCCAAAATGATGTTGGATTTTCATTGCCAATCTTCCTGTTTGATTAACATGGGTCGCGGGTAAGTACAATGTAGACTCACTAAAACACTTCTTATTAGACTTTCTTATTTTAATAACATAACAACCCATTCTTCAAATTTTCGCTAACCGAACTCGGCCATTAAAGAGCAGTGCTTTGATCCATTTTGACACTTGTCCCTGTACTTACACACAATCATCAATTTTATTGAATACATGGATTTTTTTATTGGAATAAGAGCATTAAAATTCCTAAAACTTATTATAAAGTACAAATGAATTCTAATTTTTTTCTAAAATGCAATAAAGTCTTAAAGTCATTTTATTAGTATAATCAAGTCCTTCCATTGATTCTACTTATTAAAATTTTAGGACTCAACTGCATCTTTGTGATAAATTTTAAGACTCGTTTATATTTTTTGATAAGTTAGAGAAATTAAATTGCACTTTTTAAATAAATTTTAAAAATATTCAGTGCATTTATTCCTATTTTATTTTGGCCGTGCTTTCGGTGCCATTTGGCTAAATCATTGGCTGTTATTTCTGCCAGATGGGATAAATTGGGGCAAGATTTGGCTTCATTAATGCCGAGTGAGTAGACTTCCCTTACGCACACTTGAAATTGCATAACGTGTGGCACAAATCACGATTTGATCCTGTGGATAGTTAAGTGTTCACACACGTCACAAAAGACCTTGACTTGTACAACACTTTCCTAAAAGACATCTCTATCAAAGTCTCTAGATTTCTTTTAATGAGTGGGACTCAATTCCGAAATGGAAACTCACCAAGCCAGAAAAGTCACCAATCAAGACTTCAAAATAAAAAATTCCTAAGCCTTCAAGGAACCAAAAATTCGTCCAATTTGCTTTCAAATACTACCTATAACCTTTTTGAGCACCGCTTTGTGCCTTCGGAAAAGAAAAACCAATTATCAGAACCAAAAGTGAAGGAGGAGAAGAAAAGATGGAATCTTCATTAGAATTTAAGAGGGTCATTAGCCTTGTGGCTGCCCTTGCCCTTTTCCCTACCTTTATCATTCCACTTCCTGCCGATGCTTCCCCTGAGGAAGCCTCAGCCCTCCTCAAGTGGAGGTCCAGTCTTGGCCACCATTCGGTTTCTTCTCTCTTTCTGGACTCCCTCTCTTTGTAATGCCACCAGCTCCAATTTGACGGTGAGTCCATGCACTTGGTATGGCATCTCTTGCAATCACGTCGGGAGCATGATCAAGATAAATCTCATTAGAGCTAATGTTAAAGGTTCGCTTGACAAATTCCCATTCTCATCTTTGTCTCACTTCATGTACATGAACTTGAGTGCAAATAGTCCTCTGACCACATTCCGCCTCAGATCAGTCTTTTGAGCAACCTCACTTATCTCCACCTCTCTATCAATCGGTTCTTGGGGCGAATACCACCAGATATCGGCAGTCTAACAAAATTGGAGGTCCTACACTTGGCTTTCAATGAGTTAAATGGCTCTATTCCATTAAAAATTGGGCAACTACATTTGCTTAGTGAGTTCGCGTTGTGTTTGAATCAATTGGATGGATCTATCCCATCCTTATTGGGTAATTTGAGCAAATTAGCTAGAGTGTACGCCTGCGACAACTCTCTTTCTGATTCTATATCTCCTGAAATGGGAAATATGATAAATTTGGAAGTGCTCCACATGGATACCAACTTCCTGACAAGACCAATTCCTTCCACTATAGGGAACTTAACTAAATTGAGAGAGTTGCACCCATTTGCCAATAAGCTTAACGGTTCTATCCCCTTAGAGCTAGGGAATTCGAACCTTCTTATCTCATTGAGTCTTTACAATAATAATCTTACTGGTTCAATCCCGCCAATATTAGGCAATTTGATGGAGCTTACCCTTCTTTACCTCTATGATAACTAGTTTATGGGTCACATTCCTAACGAGATAGGAAATCTTCCCACTATGCATGACTTAAAGCTAAGTGGAAATTAACTCACCAGCCTAATTCCTTCATCTTTGGGTTGTTGGAGAAATCTTTCCCATTTGTTTAGAAGTTGACAAAATGTTTCCATCAGTCTAGTCTAAAGACTTGAAAACTCTATCGTCAAAGTCTGAAGACCTCCAGACTCAAGATTTAAAGTCTGCCCTTGTTGACAGTTTCTAGACCGATGAAGAAAAAGTATTATCTATTGAAGAAGACTTATCCAGATGTGGGTATATCTTTAAGAATTTCATTCGTGCGGTTGAAGAAGATCTCACGGCTGAAGATTGCACCTCGAGATTTATTATTCATATTGAAATTAATTCAAGTATTTTAGATCTGTTGATTAGCGAAGTATACTTGGAAGGTTCTACTTATGGAAACCTAGATCTTAATAGTATGGGCGAGCATGATTGATGGGCTATCATCATATTCCTTAAATAACTCGAGATCTTCCTAATTGATTCTATCCGACGGGTTGATTGGAAGAACTCCTTTGGAAGGTGCCGACGGTTATAAAGGCATGAAGGAGTATATAAGGAAGACACTCTAGTTATTCGAGTGTGTGAAAAATAGAGAAATTCCAAAGTCTGAAGCTCCTTGTTCTTTGTTGTTTCAATTGATTGAGCTTAAATTTGTACTCAAAAGAGAGATTAGATACCTTGAGAAAGTGTAGCGGAGTCTTTAGACTGTGGAATCAAGATCGTAAGACTGTAAATTCTCTTTTGATTCATAGTGGAATACATCTAGTGGGTTGTCAGTGCGGGAGAGTGGACGTAGGCTTGATCAATTATGCTTCCGCTAATAAGTTGCGCTGGGACTGTTTTAAAAAAAAAAAAATGCCTATGAACTAAAATGCTTATACTAAGAGATGTAACTAGCGTTCAGTAGGTATAGCGACAGGTACCTGTGGCGACCTTAGGTGTTTTGGGGTGCCACAGCCGCCCTTTTTGGTATCAGAGCAGTGGTTATAGATTGGAGTGATAAGGAGCCTCACTTGGAAACTGAGGGACATGATGGAAATGCACACCATATGATATAAAACAGAATAATTGATTAACTTTGAATAAAGGGTGATGAGTATTCACTCGTAGATCCCTAGTAGTCTATTTTGAGCTGTTCTTTTTAGGTACTAGTAACATGTATATGTTACTTATGTAGTAGTAGTAGTCGCTTTGAATGGAGACAGTGAGTCTTAGATTGTTCCTGAGGCAATGCTTGGAAATTTGCAGGAAAGTCATGGTGCGAGCTGGAAGTGCTCATCCATCGAGGGCTGAAGCCTCTGCTGCAAAGGCTGAACCCCGAATGGAAGACATCCTGCAGGCATTGGCCAATATTGGAAATTTGATGGAAAGACAGGCGCAGCAACAACCTGGAGCATAACGCCGTACTCAAGGACTGGTGGAACAGTTTTTGAAGCTGAAGCCACCTAAGTTCAGTGGAATGGGAAGTCCTAAGGAGGCGGAACATTGGATTGATGGAATGGAACAAATTTTCAGGTTGTTGGACTGCAATGATGCTAGAAAATAACTTTGGCAGAGTACCAGCTGGAGGGAAATGCAAAGTTTTGATGGAGAGTTTCGAGGGACATAATCTTCCCACCAGGTACTGACGTTAACTGGGAAGAGTTTGTGAGAGCTTTCAACAGAAAGCATTTTTCTGACTGTGCTAAGGATAAGAAAATTACCTCCTAGACTAATTGAGGATCAAGAAGAGAAAGCTAAGAGGTTTCTGAAAGGGTTGATGACTGATATCAGGAAACAACTGGTGCCTTTGAATATAAGAGATTATAATGAGATCTATGAAAGGGCACAGTTGGTGGAGCAGGAGTTGGTAAGGGAACATTCGGAGAATAAGAGACCATTGTCTTTTGGTGATGTGAGACGGGGTAAAAGACCCTATACAGGTCAAGGTCAGACCTGGGAGTCTAAGAAGAAGGGCAATTTCGGGAACTTTAGAAAGGGCAGAGGTAGCCTGAATTTAGAAAGGGCACCTTATCGGAATGAAGAGTGTCGAAGGTGTGATGGGCGACATGGCCCAGGACCTTGCAATGGGCAACTGAGACGTTATAGTTGTGGACAAACAGGTCACCTTAAGAGAAACTGCCCACAAGAAAGGTAGCAAGTGAGTATTGGCTCGGTGCGACAGCCACAACAGAGTGCTGTTAGACCAAACTTACCAAGGAATCCTTAGAGGCCACTAGCACAAGGAAGGGTGTATGCGATCACCCAAGAGGAAGCGGAAGCTTCCAAAAATGTTATCTCAGGTACGATCCTTATAAATGATAAAAAGGCATATGCATTGTTTGATACGGGTGCTACGCATTCATTTGTATTTGAAAGATATAAACAGTTGAATAAGATAGAAACTACGCCTCTTGAGACGCTTCTTTGTGTTTCTACACCTTTAAAAGATATGTTATTGTCTACACTAGTGTGTGGAAATTGTAAGATAACAATGGGAGGAAAGGATATGGAAATAGACTTAGTCGTAAAGGCCATGTATGATTTTGATGTTATCATAGGAATGGATTGGCTTCATAAGTATCGGGCCAAGATGGATTGTTATAGGAAAGTGATCCAATTTACTTTACCTGATCAGTCTAGCTTTGAATTTTTGGAAGGTCAGACCCACCTACCTGTAGCACTTATTTCAGTAATAGAAGCCCATGCGTTACTTGACAAAGGATGTCAAGGGTACCTGGCCATGGTTAGAGATTATACTAAGGAAGAGCCTAAGCTTGATGAAATTCGGGTAGTTAATGAATTTCAAGATGTATTTCCTGAGGAATTACTTGGAATACCGCCGGAATGAGAAATTGAGTTTGAAATTAAATTAGTGCCTGGAACAAGACCTATATCAAAAGCCCCATATAGGATGGCCTTAGTCGAGCTGAAGGAATTAAAGGTGCAATTACATGAGTTGCTTGACAAAGGATTCATTAGGCCAAGTGCTTCACCTTGGGGTGCACCAGTCTTGTTTGTGAAAAAGAAAGATGGATCGATGCGCTTGTGCATTGATTATAGGCAACTGAATCAAGTAACTATTAAAAATAAATATCCTTTGCCTAGAATTGATGATCTTTTTGACCAGGTCCAAGGAAGTTCGGTCTTCTCTAAGATTGACTTAAGGTCGGGATATCATCAGCTAAGAATTAAGAAAGAAGACATCCCTAAGACTGCGTTTAGGACTCATTATGGACATTACGAGTTCCTTGTTATGCCATTTGGATTGACAAATGCATCGGCTGCATTTATGGATCTAATGAATAGGGTATTTAAGCCTTATTTAGACCAGTTTGTGATTGTTTTTATTGATAACATTATGATATATTCGAGAGGACCTAAAGAGTAGGAACAACACTTGAGGATAGTTTTGCAAACTCTGAGAGAGCATAAGCTGTATGCCAAATTTAGTAAGTGTGAATTTTGGCTGGACCAAATAATATTTTTAGGGCACGTGGTATCAGGAGGAGGAATTGCAGTGGACCCGGCGAAAGTTGAGATGGTAATAAATTGGCCGAGACTGACAACACCTACTGAAATACGGAGTTTCTTAGGACTGGCTAGTTATTATAGAAGGTTCATTGAAAGATTTTCACGACTGGCAGGTCCTTTAAATAAATTGACTCGAAAGAATGTGAAATTTGAAAGGGATGGGGAATGCGAGAGGAGTTTCCAGGAGCTTAAAAGGAAATTGACCTCGGCTCCAATCCTGACTATACCAACTGGGCCTGATGGTTTTACAATGTATAGTGATGTATCTCACAAAGGACTGGGATGTGTTTTGATGCAGCATGGCAAGGTCATAGTCTATGCATTTAGACAATTGAAACCCCATGAACTGAACTACCCAACGCATGATTTAGAATTAGCAGCTATAGTGTTCGCCTTGAAAATATGGAGGCACTGTTTGTATGGGGAAAAGTTTGAGACTTATACGGACCATAAGAGTTTGAAATATCTGTTCTCACAAAAGGAGTTGAACATGAGACAAAGGAGATGGATGGAATTGTTAAAGGATTATGATTGTGAGATAAGATACCATCCAGGGAAGGCAAATAAGGTAGCGAATGCTCTTAGTCGTAAGTCGGCTATGGAGATGGCCAGTTTAAGAATGGCAGAATGGAGCTTGTTAAAGTCCGTAACGGACTTAGAGTTTAAATTAAAAGTAGATTGTCTTACCAGTATGCTTAGTGCATTAAGGATTGAACCTGAAGTTATTCAGAAAGTTTAAATCTTACAAGAGTTTGATCCGGAGATCATGAAAGTGAAAGATGCAGTGTCTTTAGGGAAAAGACCGGAATTTCAAATCCCTGAAGATGGAGTGGTAAGATGCCAGGGACGACTTTGTGTTCCCAACAACGAAGAACTAAAGAAGGAAATTATGTCGGAGGCACATAAGAGTAATTATAGTATTCATCCGGGTAGTACAAAAATGTATAGGAACTTACGTCAGCAGTTTTGGTGGAATGGTATGAAAGCAGATACGGCTAAGCACGTTTCTCAATGTTTGACGTGCCAACAGGTAAAAGCAGAACATCGTAAACCCGCAGGACTTTTGAGACCATTAGACATACCAGAATGGAAATGGGAGCATATAACAATGGACTTTATACAAGGATTACCAAGGACGTCAAGTGGTCATAACTCTATCTGGGTTATAGTGGACCATATGACTAAGTCTGCTCATTTCCTAACAGTTCGCATGGACTACCCAATGGACAAATATGTTGATATATATGTAAGTCAAGTGGTACGCTTACACGGTGTTCCAATAACTATTACCTCAGATCGGGATTCGAGATTCACTTCGAACTTTTGGCGGAGTCTTCAAATTGCCTTAGGAACTAAACTTCAGTTTATTACTACTTTTCACCCTCAGACAAACAGAAAGAGTAATCCAGACATTAGAGGATATGTTGAGGGCTTGTGTAATTGATTTCAAAGGAAATTGGGATGAAAGATTGCATTTGGTGGAGTTTGCTTATAACAATAGTTTTCAGAAAAGTATAGGCATGGCTCCCTATGAAGCATTATATGGGAGGAGATGTAGGATTCCTGTCTGTTGGGATGAAGTAGGTGAAAGGAAATTGACAGGACCTGAACTGGTACAAGTTACCACTGAAGCTGTTGAAATTATCAGAAGAAGGCTTAAAACAGCTCAAAGTAGGCAGAAAGACTACGCAGATAGGCGTAGGAGGCCTTTGGAGTTTAATACAGGAGACCATGTATTCCTTAAGGTATCTCCAATGAAAGGAATATCT
The DNA here is from genome assembly GCA_014182375.1 of Eucalyptus virginea. Lineage (NCBI taxonomy): Eukaryota > Viridiplantae > Streptophyta > Magnoliopsida > Myrtales > Myrtaceae > Eucalyptus > Eucalyptus virginea. The sequence continues at coordinate 39,781,199 of CM024518.1, read as the reverse complement.
CGATTTGGAATAAAGGGTAAGTTAAGCCCTAGATTTGTCGGACCTTTTGAGATACTTGAGAGAATAGGGGATGTAGCTTATCGTTTGGCGCTGCCTCCTAAGTTGGGAAATTTGCATGATGTGTTTCATATATTGATGCTAAGAAAGTACCAGCCGGATCCTTGTCACATACTCGATCATGAAGCCATTGAAGTGGATGAGAAAGTAAGGTACATTGAAGAGCCTGTGCAAGTACTCGATCGGAAGGAACAAATTCTTAGGACCAAGACAATTCCATTGGTTAAGGTACTATGGCGACATCATGATATAGATGAAGCTACATGGGAAAGTGAAGATCAGATGAAGGGAAAAGTACCCCTACTTGCTTCAAAATGGCATGAGTGGTGTCTAATTTCGAGGACGAAATTCTCTAAAGAGGGGAGAATTGTGGCATCCCAAAATTCAAGGCAACCTCTAGATATATTAGAGTCTATGATTAGGTAAAGAAGTTTGCCTTTGGATTATGCCTTAGCTATTGACTTACTTTTAAGACCGAGTGTTATGTATCTTGTGTTCATGAGTTATTAAAATTAGTATTATAGGATAAGTTGATAAGAAGAATTTGTTCTTGGCTATGCACCTCATAGATTTGATCCCTATAGTTTAAAATGTTACAAGTTTTATGGCCATATGAAATTGAGAATTTGAAATTTATAAAAGAGGGAATTAAAATGCATTATTAAAAGTGAAATTTGAATTAATTAAGATTTAACTTTAGGCCCAAGGGCATTGGACCTAAAGTGGGCCAAATTGGCTTGGCCCATGAAGCCCATGAAGGGGGCTGCCATCGACCACAAGGGGGAGGAGCCGGCCCATCTTCAAGCCCATCATGCATGGGATTTGCCAAGTGGCAAAAAGAGGGCTTCACCTATTGGTCATTTTGGGTGGCTCCTAATGATGACTAATGATTGAATTGAAGGGGAAATAAAAAGAAGGGGTGGCCGGTTTAGGAGGGACTGTTGACCCTAAGAGAGATAGAGAGAGAGAGAGAGAGAGAGAGAGAGAGAGAGAGCTGTCGAGAGAGTGAGAGAAGCCGAGAGAGAAGAGGAAGAGGCCGTGCAAAGGAGGAAGCCGCTTGTCCGTCGCCTGCAGCCGCCCGTGCGTCCGCCGTTTGCCGCCGTCGTGCTCGCTGTAGCTCGGATTGGAGGCAAGTTAGATCCATTAATCTGCTCTTGCATGTGGTGTCTAGGATGTGCTAGTGAAAGGTGATGAATTTCGGGTGCATAGGGTGTGAAAAACCGAAGTTGTATGGGTGTTGTTTTGAAATAGCATTCTGTTTTCGAGTAAACAGCCTGACCCAGAATGTTGTAGAGGCTTGCATGCGGGGTTTGAGTCGGATTTTGATTTCTACTTCTTCATGAAAGTTGTAGATAACATCTTAAAGTATAACATACTAAAATTTGAGACAAAATGGCTCAGTTTTGAGTGGTAAAACCCTCCCTCTACGAAAACGCCAGATCTGAAACTGTTTTGTTGACCTCTTGGTGATTTTGTGTGTTGCATGTAACTTTTTACTGAGAATTTCACTTCGACCCCTTCAAAAACGTTGTAGAGAACATCTTGGGGACTAACATACTCAAATTTGAGGTAAAACGAACAAGTGTAGCCTAGTGAAACGATTTTTCCTTTGAAGATGATAGATCTGGAAATGTTGTACTGAACTCCAGCGACTTCGTGGGCTATAAAGTGAATTTCCTTTGAGAATCTCACCTGGATCCCTTAATGAAAGTTGTAGTGGACCTCTTGAGCCAAAACATGTCAAAAATTCAGAGGAAATGAAGGAAGATAAGTAGGTGAAATCTTGATTTTTGGAGACGGCTAAACCTGGACTGTTCGGTACTAGGAACAGGAGCTTCGACCGTCCATAGTTAATTATCTAGGACGAATCTGGTTTGATGTCTTCATGAAAAATATACCTTAGGGTCTTGAATATCACCTGGTAAAATTTTATAATTTTGGGAGGTCATTCGGGTATTTAAGTTAAAATATTTCAAGAACCGCGCAATTTGATGTGTCCGAATTTTGCAAGCTGTAATGTGTGAGCTATATCTTTTTGTGTGAAGTTCTTTTGGGCATGTGTTCTTCATGGAGTTGCTGCCTTTATGTCTTGACTAACACATGTTCAGATTTCATAATATTTAAAGATCATGTGGGTATTTAATTAATATGTTTTCTGAAATTGTGCAAGCTGGATTTTGGTAGACTTCAAAAAAGTCATGATGTATGGATTGTTCTAAGCTGTACGGACCCCATGGATTATGTTGTGATAAGTGATTGGATCTTGCTGTATATGTGATGATAATTGGAACTACATATAAGAATCAAAATGCTGAAAATGATTTTGTTGCCATCATATCATATGCCATGTTGAAATTGAGCCATAATTGTGAATGTGAACTATGATAAATAAGAATGCCGTCGAAGGTGTGAGCCGACGATGCCCCGGGAGTGTCGGGATGCCTGGCCAGGGAGTGTAAATGCCGGATGCCCGGAGGGTGTGTGTCGGATGTCCTCGGGAGTTTCGAGATGCCCGGGATGTGGGGGTGCCGGAAGCCCGGAGGTGTGAGCCGAGGGATGCCTCGTGATGCCAGTTGGGGTACGAGATGCCCGAAGTGTGTGTGCTGGATGCCCGGAGGTGTGTGCCGGAGGTTCCTCGCGATGCCAGGTTGGGTGCGAGTGATAAATGTGGGATGCAAATACTGGTCCCGGGAAAGAGAAATGTGGCGGCCCAAATTGAAAGAATAAAAATTGGGAAATTGAAATTGAATCATGCATGGTATGGTAACATGTATGCATGAATGCTTGATGATGAGTGCATGGATGTATATGTACCTATGGCATGATGGTATATGCATGAATGCTTGATGATGAGTGCATGGATGTATATGCACCTATGGCATGATGGTACATGCATGAATGCTTGATGATGAGTGCATGGATGTATGTGCACCTATGGCATGATGGTACATGCATGAATGCTTGATGATGAGTGCATGTATGTATATGCACCTATGGCATGATGGTACACGCATGAATGCTTGATGATGAGTGCATGGATGTATATGCACCTATGGCATGATGGTATACGCATGAATGCTTGATGATGAGTGCACGGATGTATATGCATATATGGTATGATGACATGTGCAGGGCTGCAAGGTAAGTAAATGCTTGGATGTATAAATGATATGAACCATGCTATGATGTCTTGATTGTTCTGTGTGATGCATTGAGTAGTTTACTGGATCTTTTACCTGCTGAGTGGTTGTACTCACCCCTTCGGAGAACCAACATTTCAGATTAGAAAGATACCGCTCCCTACCGTCACGCGGGGCACCTTCTATGGCCTCCCATCTGATGTGGAGGTAGAGTGTACGGAGATCGACTGCGTTACCATCCCTGGTCTGACATTTGTGCGAGTGCGAGTGCTGGTCATGTACGATGTGGGCCTGGCTGAGGGCCTAGTCATCTAGGAGTTTCTGTCGGTTCATGTTCACCGAGATGGAGTGTTTAGGGGGATGTTGCCGCCACCACCGCCTGACGCGCCAGGATGGGTGTGATGGCCGCATGAGGGGTAGAGAGCTGATGTTTCTTTTTGGGAGTAGCCGACACTGATAGAAGGAGGATGACATGTGATTGAATGTAGGGGTCGAGATATCTTTTGGGTTGTAGCCGAGTGGTAGTTAAAATCTTGGCTTTTCTTTTTGGTTGTACCGACCCAAAAATCCATCATGAAAATATGTAAATAAAAGTGGCTCGGCTTTATCTTTTCCTATGGCACTTAGTGGTGTGCATTGTATCATGATAGTTGGAGGGAGAGATGATGATATTTCAATTATGCTTCCGCTAATAAGTTGCGCTGGGACCGTTTTAAAAAAAAAAAAAAAATGCCTATGAACTAAAATGCTTATACTAAGAGATGTAACTAGCGTTCAGTAGGTATAGCGATGGGTACCTATGGCGACCTTAGGTGTTTTGGGGTGCCACATTTATAGTTGTTCACAACTTCAGTTTATTATTCTTAGAAGTTATTTTGTTTTGATAAGATTTACAAAAACTTCTTTGATCACCTATTTACCCTCCTCTAGGTGCTCGTACTAGCCCTTTCATGGGTAACTTGACCAGCCTAGTTTATTTGGGCCTCCACCTCAATCATCTTTCTAGTTTGATTCCTAGATTGTAGGGGATCTAATGAACTTGGAGGTGCTACTACTAAGCTTCAAAAATCTTTCTGGTAGCATTCCTAATGACTTAGGAAAAATTCAAATTACGAACCCATTGCATCTGAGTGCAAATCAGCTCACTGGTCCAATTCCTTTTTCTTTCGGTAATTTGACTAACCTAGTCTATTTACGCCTCAGTGAGAATCAATTTTCGAGGAAGATACCTCTATTGATTTGCAATGCCACCATCCTTTCACTCCTCATCTTGTGTAATAAGTAGCTTATCATACTTGAGCAGTGATTTATTTGTTTTGAACTTGCGAATGAATAGTTTCTTTTGGGCATGATCCCTCGAACATCTTCACTACAAAGTAGCTTAAGAACTCTTGATTTGAGTCAAAATCAATTTGAAGGCACATTGCAACAATCCTTTGTCAATTCCAAAAACTTAGAAGTCCTAGATTTGAGCAACAATAAGATAGTGGATAAGTTCCCAGCATAGTTGGGAAGACTATCAGACCTAGAAGTCCTTACTCTAAGGTCCAACAATTTTAAATGTATTTTAGATTTTCCAAGGGTAGATCATTTCTTTCGTAAGTTGCACATTTTGGATCTCTCAGATAACGACTTTGCTGGTCCTTTACTAGCTCATTTGATAGCAAAACTTGAAGGGATGATGAATGGACAAAATGGGCAAGAGCCACAAAACAAATCATTATACATGAGGCAGGAAGTTGGAATGTGATTCTATGAAGCTTTCTATGAACGTGAACATGAAAGGAAAGGAGATTCAGCTAGAGAGGATCTTGAACATCTTCACAAGCATTGACTTATCACTCATCTCTTTTCAAGGGGACATCCCAAGTGTTATTGGAAATCTTCATTTTCTCATAGGGCTCAACCTTTCCCACTATTGTCTCATGGGTTCCATTCCTTCAACCCTCGGAAATTTGATTAACCTTGAATGGCTAGATTTATCTTCAATCAAGGTTAGTGCGAGGGTTCCTAGAGAACTGAGCGATTTGTCATTCCTTGAGTAGTTAGACCTCTTAGAGAATCAACTCACATGCCCCATACCTCAAGGCAAGCAATTGAGCACATTCACAAGCAACTCATTTCATGGAAACCTAAGCTTATGTGGAACTCCATTACAAAACGCATGTCTGGGTGATGCTTAGCCTCCACCACCATCATTCTTTCAAGAGGATAATTCAAGACAGCATGGTAGCAAGTTTGATAGGAAAGCAGTCAAGATCGGCTATACATTTGGAATCATAATTGGAATCTCCATAGTGTATGCTACATGTGAAACTGGAAGACGCAAATGGTTGGCATAAAAAATAATAAGGATGGACAAAGAAGGAGCCAAATGGATGAAGAAGCCAAAGCAGAAGGCCATCAAATTTCATGGGGGGCCAATGAAATTGTTGGGAAGTGGTCCCTTTGAACTATGTGCAATGTAGATCAAGGAGGACAATTTTTGTCAGATTAAAATGCAATTCGGCATATGGATGCTCATTTATATTCTGTTATCATCTTCTTTAAGTGTGATGCCTGAATTGGGTTGATTGACTAGATGAACATGCTTGCTTTGCATCATTAACTCCTATATGTCCTTTTGCTTGTTAGCATACGCCATTCTTATTTGTCCATGGGAACGAAGATCAAGAGCTGTCAAAGCTCATTTGGCCCAGGTTTACATAATTTTTATTTATTCATACATGATTGAATGTGCTGTTTAATGTCCTTAAGGATCACTAAATCTGTCATTGTCCCACTCCAAATTTCTGTTGAAGTTGCAGGTCGATATCAGATCTTTGACTCGCAGTCCTACCTATCACACTTGTTTGCGATAGTGAACTGGAGTCCTAAAGGTTCAAACCTGAAAGCATCTTCGAAAATTCAAAGAATCTTATTGTAAAATTCCAGGGTCTCCTAGGCATGAGTACATCAGTTTAAAACTTTTTTGTGACATAAAATTAGTTTAGGGCAAATACAACACAGGTGTACCTATTGTGACCCTTGTGGCAAGGTGAAGATGAGAAGATGAGCTTAGAGGTAATGTGGAGTTGAAAACTGAAGATCTTCAATTGGCTCAAGTTTTCCCAAGCCCTTATCTCAAGTGCCATTGGAAAATTAAAATTGAAATAGATTTGTCTATGAAATTGGGAGTCGCTAATATCCTATTGAAGCCATCTAGCAGCCAAGTGAAAAATAGAGGGTACCTCACTTTTATGCAACTAGAGATATGAGATTGGGTACTTGTTTAAAATAATTCTTTAACTGGTGTCCTTTTGATATGCTAACTAATGTTGGCTAACGGTATTACTTACAGGGGATGAATAGGTAACCTCAATAAACTTGACAAATATAAGCACTAGTGATGAGCGGTTCTAGGTTTCATACAGGTTTCATATGAAACCTGGAACCTACCCATTAGAACAGTTTCTTTAATTTTTGGAACCTGAAACCTACCTTATATACTTTAGAACTTGGAACCTAACCTCTTACGGATTCCAGGATTGGTTCCAGGATCTACTCAGGTTCCACTTAGATTATTAATTAAACGATCGCAGTGAATTAAAACCCTTAATGAGTATCACTTGTTGCTACAGTTTACTGACCATAAAGATACACGAAAAATATGAACATTAATAAAGTAAAAGTCTTAGTCATAAAATAGAAGCTCAAACTAGTACTTCTAAATTACACACTCATCATCGAATAGCATGGAATATTGCATGATTGTGTGAAAATATGAACTAAGAAAAACATTAAAACTTATTCTAGGTTCTAGGTTCTAGGTTACAGGTTCAAGATTCCTCCAACTAAGAACCTGGAACCTACCTATCAAAACAAATTCTTCATCTTTTAGAATCTGGAACGAGCCTTGCATATCTTGGAATTTGGAACCTATGGGTTCCCATCGGTTCGGTTCTCAGACAGTTTCTATCTAGTCTTAATTGGACTAGGGTCCTTGGAGTAAAAGTAAAGTATCCATGTCAAGCTAGACTTAGAAAATGGTACTTTTGTATCAATGTAAAGTTGATGATGTATCCAGTGTTGTTATCTCAAAACAGAATTGCCCATGTAAAGCTGAAATATGAAATTTCTGAACCCTTGATCATTGTTAGTCCTTCTATACGTTTTTTTCGGATTTATGTAGATGCAAAATTGACTTACATGCAGAAGAGTTTCAATCATGGATCTCTGCAGAGTGCATTCAATCATACACTAATTGTTCCTATTCGGAGTGCTATGTGAATGTTGCCATGGCATGTGTCTTTAATAGATGTTTAGTAGCTTTTTTTTTTTTAATGACCCGAGAACTGCTGTACAACCGGCAGCCGGCGACGTAAACCCGGAGCGACCCATGGAGACCCACCTCCCACGGACCGCAGTTTAGTCGCACAAGTGAACGCGGGGATTTGAACTCACTCCCTTTCGGTAGAGGGATTGAGCGCAAACCACGCGACCACCAATAGGGTGGGTAGTTCAGTAGCTTTTGATTGCTCCAAAATAGAGAAATCCAGACTTCATTTTCATTAGAGCTTCAAGCTCGAAGTGCTCGAATTAGGAAGATCACTGGTCATCGTTTCATCTCAAGAGGAGATTCTACAATTTTTTAGAAGGATGCAAGTTCTGTTCTGGCACTACCTTATATTTCAAGAGCGTGAAGGCAGACGGTATCCAGCCTTCAAAATCCTGGTGGTTTTAAATCATGATGATCCGTTTTTGCTTGGCCTAGCTTCATTGTCAAATACAAGCAGAACTCATTTGTGTTTTAGCTCATCATCAATCCTCTTCTTGGTTCTTCAGAACAAGGAACTTAGATCTGGAAGACAGCCTTGCGCAAAACATGACAAAAACGACGGCTCATAAACTTCATCTGGGAAACGATAGCCTCTAAGAGCTCAAAGTTTTGTGAATTTGAAAATGGAAACCATAGTACACCAATGTTTGACCCCGCCCTTGATCACCCTTATTTGAAACCCAACATTGTAAACTCAAAGTTTCAGAAAACATCATGAATGAATAGTATAGACAGAAAACGACGAAGTGACAGCTATTCGAATCAAGGCGTAGTGAGACAATGAGTTATGTTCACCCAACCTTCTCGAGTAGTTGTATCAATTCATCTCAATGCTCGATTGTACTGCTTAGAAGAAAGGCAACATAAAATATGCAATGTCAAAAAAGAACCACCCGGTGGGAATCGTCATCATTTTCATTATGCCAAATGGCATGTACCAACAGGCCTTCCACGAGTTAGTGCTTGCTGATGCATTTCCATTGTCAAATAGGAAAATCACAGGAAAATAAGATTGAGAAATCCTTGTGAACCAGAAAAAAAGAAAAAATGGCTTCCAGACCGAAAGAGAAAAATGGCCATGTATTCGCAAGGCTTCAAGATAGTCAACGCTTCTAGCCTCTTTAGCCATTTTGCGTCCGAGTCATTCCAACAAGTGAACTTCCTACTTGATGATGGGCTGGGCCCGCCTGATGGGGCCCCTCACATGTTTAACACAAAAATTCAAAAAAATAAAAATAAAAATTAGGGTGGAATGTCTTTTATAGTTAAAAGAGAAAAATGAGTGTTCACACAAAAATAAAAGGAAAAGAGGGAGAGAGACAAAGGTTCAAAGGAGAAGAGGTAGATTAGATTTAATGGTGAAATCTTGTCAGAATTAGCCGAAATTTTAATTTGTTATTCATGAGATCAAGATCATCATTGAGATCCTTCTCCAATTTGTCTTTCGATTTCTCTAGCCTTGGCTAGAGTTTCTTACTTCTTTCGTTAATCCACTAATGATATATTGTTGTATTGTCGATGTGTTCATTCTCTAGCTGTGTAACTAGAGATGAACTATTGTATATTCTGCTATTTTTGGTGATTAGTGGAAGTTTTGAGCCATCTGTAGTTTTTTTCACATTGAGTTATGTATGTAAAATTTATGAGTGTTGTTTTTGTACTTCGTCATTAATTTTTTATATTAGTTGATTGAGTTTTGGAGAAAATATTGATCCCAGACAAGTTTTTAGTACTCACTGAATTTTTGCTCTTCCACCAATTGATATAAATAATCTTTTAGATTTATTTGGGGTTATTCCTAGTAAAGGACCAAGTCAAGTATAAATGGATGGAAAATGGATACAAATCACATTGACCAATATAACACATGCTAACCCATATTTTTGTAATACAATTTTGGCAGCTCACACTCAATCTCACTTGGACCCAAATCATATGCAACTCAACGCAAGCTCCAATGTTTAGCAATTTTCCACTCCAAATATGCCATTAGATTTTTATTTTATTTTTATACCATGCTCTCAGGGCCATTTGGCTAGATCATCAGCAGTCGTTTCTGCAATAACGAGGTCAATCGCGTCAAGATTTGGCTTCATGAATGCCGAGTGAGAAGACTTTCCTTTCATGCTTTGAATTAAAAAATTTGTGTAGCACAAATTAGGGTTTGATCTTGTGGAAAGTTGAGTGTTCACAAACCACACGGAAAGGCCTTAACTTTACATCCCTTTCCTCAAAGACTTCTCAGTCAGAGTCAAAGTCTCTGATTTCACATAATGGGTCGGACTCTGATTCCGAAAGAGGGACTGACCGAGTCACTATGAAAACTACAAAAGTAAAAATTCCGAAGCCTTCAAGGCCTTGACTTTACATCACTTTCCTCAAAGACTTCTCAGTCCAAGTCAAAGTCGACTCAATTCGAAAAGAGGGACTAACCGAGTCACTACGAAGAGTGCAAAAGTAAAAATTCGAAGTCTTCAAGGAACCAAAAATTCGTCCCAATTAGCTCTCAGATGACTACCCGCGGCATGCGAAGCAATATCAACGCACCTTTTCTGAGTCTTCTCTAGTTAGTTGTCGTTTTATTACATTCTCATTACCATGGAAAATGATAAGAAGATGAGTTTTTGCAGCCTAGTTAAGCATCTCTCGTTGCCTCAGGAAGACAAAAACCACCTTACCAGAGCCAAAAGAGAAGAAGGAGAAGAATCGATGGATCCTTCATTAGAATTCACGAGACTCATGAGCGTTGTGGCTGCCCTTGCCCTTTTCACTACCTTTGTCATTCCATTTCCGGCTCATGCTTCCCCTATAGAAGCCCAAGCCCTCCTCAAGTGGAAGTCTGGTCTTGGTAACCATTCGATTACTTCCCTCTCTTCGTGGACTCCCCTCCTCATCATGCCACCGGTTCCAACTCAACTATGAGTCCATGTGCTTGGTATGGCATCTCCTACAATCAGTTGGAGAGCGTAATCGAGATAAATCTCACCAACGCCTATGTCGAAGGTGCACTTGACGAATTCTCGTTCTCATCTTTGTCTCATCTCATGTACATGGACTTGGGTATAAATAGTATCTCTAGCCATATTCTGCCTTAAATCGATCTCGTGAGCAATCCCACCTATCTTGACCTCTCTATCAATCAGTCCATGGGGAAAATGCCGTCAGAGATTGGCCATTTAACGAAACTCAAGGTCCTGCACCTAGTTTCCAATGAGTTAAATGGCTCCATTCCCCACGAAATCGGGCAATTGCATTTGCTCAATGAGGTCACGCTGTATTTGAATCAGTTGAAAGGACCTAGACCTTCCTCATTAGGTAATTTGAGCAAATTGGCTAGATTGTATGTCTACGGCAACTCCCTTTCTAGTTCTATTCCTCCTAAAATGGGAAATATGACAAATTTGGAAGTGCTCCTCATGGACACCAACTTCCTAACATGACCAAGTCCTTCCACTTTGGGGAACTTAACTAAATTGACAAAGCTGAACCTATTTGCTAATGAGCTTACCGGTTCCATCCCACTGGAGCTAGGGAATTCGAATCAACTTAGTGAGTTGAGCCTTAACAATAATAATCTTAAGGGTTCAATCCCACCAACATTAGGCAATTTGATGGAGCTTATCTTTCTTTATCTCTATGGTAATAAGCTTTCTGGTCACATTCTTGATGAAATAGGAAATCTCCGCACTCTGCTTGACTTAGAACTAAGTACGAATCAGCTCACTCGCCCAATTCCTTCTTCTTTAGGTAACTTGACCTACCTAAAATCTTTGTTCCCCCGCGATAATCACCTTTCTGCTTATATTCCTAGATCCTTAGGGGATCTAGTGAACTTGGAGGTGTTGCAATTAGATACCAATCAGTTAAGCGGCTCCTTACCAGAGAACTTATGCCGAGGTGGGTTGCTTCAAAACCTTACAATGAGTGGCAACAACTTAACTGGTTTTATCCCTAGAAGCTTGAGAAATGGCACAAGCTTAGTTAGAGTACGCCTTTAGGAAAACCAGCTCACTGGACACATATCTAAGACCTTTGGTGTCTACCGCAACCTGACCTTTATCGACATGAATTTCACAAGTTCTATGGAGAAATCTCAACAAAGTGGGGAAGTTTCATGTGTATAAGTGATCTAAGAATTGCTAGAAATAACATCACTGGTAGCTTGCCTCCTGAGATTGGAAACGCAACTCAATTGGGTGCAATTGATCTTTCCTTCAATGGTTTAATCGATGAGGTTCCGAGAGAATTTGGAAAATTGACTTCTTTGGTGAATTTGAATCTAAGCAAGAACTGGCTTTCTGGCCAAATAAGTCCAGAGATTGTGTTGCTACGTGGTCTTCAAAAATTGGATTTGTCAAGGAATAGATTGAGCATGTCTATCCCACAAACTATCGAGCTTTCTTCAAAATTAATCCACTTGGATCTGAGCAACAACCAGTTGAGCCAAGATATTCTAGGCCAATTAGGGATGCTAACTCATTTATCCGAGCTAGACTTGAGTCGAAACTTGTCAAGTGGTGAGTTCCCAGCACAATTCAACAAGCTGGAAAACCTAGTGAAACTCAACCTTTCACACAATAATCTTTCTGGCCTTATATACGAGACTTTCAAGGATTTGCAAGGTTTGATGGAGGTGGACATCTCTCACAACAAGTTTGAGGGTCTCATCCCCAACACCACAGCATTCCAAAATGCAAGAAAAGAAGTGTTTGAAGGCAACAACGAATTGTGTGGAAATGTTGGAGGACTTGAGCCATGTAATCAAGCAGTGATGGATAGGGAAACCTCTCAAGCGGGAGGCAAAGCATTTCTTATTGTGTTTCCTCTGCTAGGAGTAGTTCTTCTGTTTATTTTCTTAGGAATATTGTTCATTTTCTATGGAAAGAAGTAGCGGAACTAGCACCCAAGACCACTGAAGTCTTTCCTCTATCAAAGTACGATGGAAAGATCTTATATGAAGACATCATAGAAGCCACCAGGGCATTTAATGAGATTTATTGTATTGGAAGGGGAGGTTGTGGAAATGTCTTCAAGGCCAAATTAAGATTAGGTGATATATTAGCTGTCAAAAAGATCCATCAAACGGTTGATAGTGGGCAAACGGATCAAAAAGAATTTTTGAATGAGATCAGGGCTTTGATAGAAATTAAACACCACGATATTGTGAAACTGGAGAGTTTTTTTCGCATCCACGACACTCTTTCTTAGTGTATGAGTATTTGGACAGGGGAAGCTTGTCTAAATCTTGAGCAATGAAGAAGAAGCTAAAGAGCTGGATTGGAACAAGAGGGCGAATATAATAAAAGGCGTGGCTTATGCTCTTTCTTATATGCACCATGAATTTAATCCTCTAATTGTTTATCGAGATATTTCTAGTAACAACTTTCTGCTTGATTCCGAGTACGAGGCACGTGTTTCTGATTTCGAAACAGCTAAGCTTCTTAAGTTGGATACATCAAACTGGACTGCAGTCATCGGCACTTATGGTTATGTAGCTCCAGGTAAATCTCTAAAATCAACTCTTGATCCAAAGATTGAGCTAAAGCAATGTCTTCGTGCTAATACATATATCACCCTCTTTGTGCAGAGCTTGCTTACACAATAAAGGTGATGGAGAAATGTGATGTGTATAGCTTCGGAATAGTGGCCATTGAGGTGATCAGAGGAAGACATCCAGGTGATAGCATTTCATCTCTATTAGCTCCAGTCGACATGGAGATCTCAGTTGTTTTTAGGAATATATTGGATTCACGCCTGCCAACGCCCACGCCAGGCATTGAGGATAAACTTGCTGACCATCTTCAAGCTTGCAGTTGCTTGCTTATCTGCTAATCCCCAACTCAGGCCGTCGGTGGAAATGATTTCTTAGAGACTATCAGCTTGTTCAACCACTTTCCATGGCTTTCAATATTCAGAGACAGCCGCTGATCCTGTGAGAGACGCAACAGCTTCAAGCCATTTCCTGGATCAGCTCGTAGAGGGTACCGTCTGATAAATGATTTTGCTCTGTCAACCACATGCAAGAATGTCTAAGATCTTTAATGAAAAGTAGAGTAGCTTAAACTAATTGATTAATTCCCAATTTCTTTTTCAATATATCGTTTCCTCATTTATGTGTTTACTTTATTTGCATATAGGATAAGTATTTTGACCGTCAACAAAAGTTGAGTGTTTAACCCATATCAGCATGAGGATGCGGCCTATGTTTTGTTCATGCCCAAGTATAGAACTGCCTTTTGTTTTGGAAGAAGCAAAACTAGAACATTCTGGCATCTAGTTTCGTTTGTAGAGACAACAGCTGAACTAAAGTGATACTTCAGACTGTTTCTGTATCTAGTCTTAACCAGACTAGGGTCTTCGGGGTCGATGTATCCATGTCAAGTTAGACTTAGAAAATATTACTTTTGTATCAATGTAAAGTTGATGATGTATCCGGTGTTGTTATCTTGAAACAGAGATGTCGATGTAAGGTTGAAATGGAACATTTATATGAAGTCTCTAGACTCTTGATCATTGTTAGTCCTAAATGTTTATTTTGGATTTATGTAGATGCAATAGCGACACACATGCAGAAGAGTTTCAATCATGGATCTTTTAAGTGTGCATTCAATCAGAAACTAATTGTTTCTAATTGTGGCCATCCACCATAATTTTGGGTTCCGTGCAATTACTACCACTATGTACCATGATAGGGAGGACGATCGATCAGTTCCAGCTTTTGATTGCTTCAAAGTAGAGAAATCCGGACTTCGTTTTCATTAGAGCTTCAAACTTGAAGTGGTCAAATTAGGAAGATCACTGGTCATCATTTCATCTCAAGAGAAGATTCTCCATTGTTTCAGAAATAATGCGATGCACTACCTTATATTTCAAGAGCGTGAAGGCAGACAATATCCAGCCCTCAAAATCTTGGTGGTTTTAAATCATGATGGTCTGTTTTTGCTTGGCCTAGCTTCATTGTCAAATACAAGTAGAACTCATTTGTGCTTTAGCTCATCATCAAACATCTCTTTTGTTCTTCAGAACAGGGAACTTAGACCTGGAAAACAGCCTTGGCAAAACATGTCAGAAACGTCGCCTCATAAACTTCATCTGGGAAACAGTAGACTTAGCCTCTAAGAGCTCAAAGTCTTGTGAATTTGAAAATGGTGTTGGAATATAATACGCGGAAAACGACCGGATCTTGCAAATTACGTCAACGCGAAATCACCAGAGAAATAAACGAGAAAATCAAGGACACCAGAAATTTACGTGGTTTGGTCCGAGTATCAGTACCTACGTCCACGGAGAGAGCCAGCAGCAAATAATCCACTAAAATCGGAGAATCAGAGTTTACAATCGCTCAATCGCTCAAGTGTTTCCCGCACCTAAATTTAACCCCAAACCCTAAGTGTATAAATAACAACTCGCTTGGGTATAAACTCACGGCACAAATTACCGCGCTACAAAACTCTCTACGTACGGCTTCGCGAGGCTTCAAGATCTTGGGATCTTCTTCAAGCGGCGTGAATGTGCGCAGCTTCTCACGAACGCAGAGCTTCGGCGGCAACGTTGAGCGGCTTCTTTCTTTTCGCGCACGTCTGCCTCTACGTAGGTTTTTTTCTTTTATACGTGTAGGTGTGGGTGTGTGCCCAAGGTCAAAGGTTTGACCTTGGGCCCCACACTTCCCTTCTTCGGTTTCACGCGCATGTCTTCAAATCCAAATAGAATTCGGCAGAGGAATTAACAAGACGCCTGGGCCCACCGTGCAACATCTTTCAGCAACAATTCCGAAAGAAGTAATTCGTAAACCATGTGCCCATATTTTATATTTCCTATTTTCCAGCGAAAAACTCGAGACATAATTTTAACAATTCTCCACCTTGGCTCGATGTTTGAAGCCAAGTTATAGTGCTCATCATCCATGCAGCTCTCCCAACGCCCCGACGGGCGCTCACTCTCCACAGACGCCAATAGAGCTCAAGCTCTGCTTGAGCTTCGTCACAGGAACAGACTTAGTCATCATGTCTGCCGGGTTATCTGCTGTAGCAATCTTTTTAACAATAACAATACCCTTAGCTAAGACATCTCGGATGAAGTGGTACCTGATGTTGATATGCTTCGTTCGCTCGTGATAAACTGGATTATACGCCAAATATATCGCACCTTGGTTATCACAGTGTATATCCACACTTTTCTGTTCTAACCCAAAGTCCAAGAGCAAACTTTGTAACCATATCGCCTCCTTCGCTACAAAGGTTAGTGCCATGTACTCTGCCTCAGTCGAAGACAAGGCAATGTGATCCTGTAAGGACGCTTTCCAACTAACTGCACCACCTGCTAGCGTAAACACATACCCTGCTAAAGACCTGCAATCATCCAAGTCACCGGTGTGATCCGAATCCACAAAACCAGTGGTCTCACTGCCATTGCTGTTCCTCTGGTATACTATACCCACGTCTGTTGTCCCATTCAAATATCTAAGGATCCATTTCACAGCTTCCCAATGAGCTTTACCAGGACGCTTCATATAGCGACTAACCACGCTCACAGCTTGTGAAATATCAGGCCTAGTGCACACCATAGCATACATAATACTACCCACGGCACTAGAATAAGGAACACGGGACATATGCTCCTCCTCCTCCTCAGTCTGCGGTGATAATTTATCTGAAAGTTTAAAGTGCTTCGCTAAAGGTGTACTTACAGATTTCGCCGACTGCATGTTAAAACGTGCCACGATCTTCTCAATGTATTTCTTTTGAGACAGACGTAAAACTCCTGCAGTCCTGTCACGCAAAATCTCCATACCCAAAATTTTCTTTGCAGCACCTAAATCTTTCATCTCAAATTCAGCATTTAACTGCCTCTTCAGCACATCAATATCAGACATATTCTTAGCTGCTATCAGCATATCATCAACATATATGAGTAGATAAATCAAAGAACCATTCTCCAATCTCCTAAAGTAAATGCAGCTATCCATCTGACTCTTCAAATAGTCTTGACTAGCCATGAAAGCATCAAAACGTTTATACCACTGTCTAGGAGATTGTTTCAGCCCATACAAAGATTTCTTTAACAAGCAAACATGATCTTCCTTACCCGGAATAGCAAATCCCTCTGGTTGCCTCATGTAAATCTGCTCCTCCAACTCACCATGAAGAAACGCAGTTTTTACATCTAGCTGCTCTAACTCGAGATCCTGCGAAGCAACTAAGGCAAGTAAAACACGAATAGAAGTATGTCTTACCACAGGAGAGAACACCTCATTGTAGTCAATGCCCTCACGCTGTGTATACCCTTTCGCCACAAGTCTCGCCTTATACCTCGCTGCCTCGACACCAGGAATGCCCTCTTTCCGTTTAAAGACCCATTTACTTCCGACAATCTTTTGGCTCTTGGGTACTTTGACCAGCTCCCATGTCTGATTTCGATGGAGTGATTCCATCTCTTCACTCATAGCCCCTAGCCACTGCGACGACTCCGGACTAGCCATCGCCTCAGAGTAAGACGAAGGCTCATCTGTCTCCACCTCATCACCTACAATCAATGCATAAGCAATATCTGTATAACCATAACGTACCGGTGGTTTAATTTGCCTCCTCTCTCTATCTGCGGCTATAGTCTGCTGCGGCTTTGCTGGTTGTTCACTATCACCGACTTCAAGAACTGCGGCTTCATCTGCAGTCTCAACCTCTGTTACCTTCGAGGTCTCCGGAGTCTCCACCTGAGGCTCCACCTCACTTATGACACCATGATCTGTCTTCTCTGCTGGTTGTGTCTTAGAACTCCTCTGTTGAAGCATTGCAGTCTCGTCGAAGATCACATCTCTGCTGATTAGAAAACCGGGTGATCTGGGATCAGTGCACCACAGCCGGTAGCCTTTCACCCCTTGTGCATAACCCACAAATATGCACTTCTTTGCCCTCGGCTCAAGCTTACCATCACTCGCATGAGCATACGCAGGACATCCGAATATTCGTAATCCGGAATAATCAACAGGTTTCCCCGACCATACTTCCTCAGGAGTCTTCCACTCGATAGCGAGACGATGGAGATCGATTTACCGTAACATGACATGTTTATCGCTTCAGCCCAAAATTCCTTGCCAAGTCCCGCATGCGAAAGCATGCATCGAGCTCGCTCAAGCAAGATTCTCGTTCTTCCGTTCGCCACGCCATTTTGCTGTGGTGTCCTGTGCACAAGTGCGGTGTCTTACAATACCTTCTTTCTCGCAGACTCTCGGTAAAATCTTTACCACAGAACTCCATGCCATTATCGGTTCTCAGGCACTTGATCTGCTTATCTAACTGCTTCTCAATCAATGCCTTAAATTTCTTGAACCGATCAAACACTTCATATTTGTGCTTCAGAAAGTATACCCATACCTTCCTCGAATAATCGTCGATAAAAGTCAGCATATATCGGGCACCTCCTTTTGAAGGAACCGAAGACGGGCCCCAGACGTCTGAATGAATATATTCAACAGGTCGTTTGGTCGAATGAATAGCTGTAGTAAACTTAACTCGGTGCTGCTTCCCATAGATGCAGTGCTCACATAAGTCCAGCTTCCCTGTTTTCTGACCACTCAACAACCCCCTTTCACTCAGCATCGTCATACCTGCCTCACTCATGTGCCCTAAACGCATATGCCATAACTGAGTCAAGTTAGAATCTGACTCACCTGATGAAACAGCAGCACTTCCAGTCAAGGTCTCACCCAGTAGATGATAGAGAGTATTCACTTTCTTCCCTTTCATCACTGTCATAGCATCTCGAGAGATCTTCAGTACTCCACCTTCAGCGGTGTACCTACACCCGATGTCATCGAGTGTCCCCAGAGAAATAAGGTTCTTCTTGAGCTCCGGTACATGCCTCACATCTGTCAATGTGCGAACTACCCCATCGTGCATCCGGATCCGAATTGTCCCTATCCCCACAGCCTTGCAGACTGCATTATTCCCCAAAAGAACCCTACCACCATCTGCAGCTTGGTAAGTAGTAAACCAGTTCTTATGAGGCGTCATATGGTAAGAACACCCCGAATCTAGCACCCATTCGTCTCCTGACGAAGTAGTAGTCACACATAAGATAGCTTCTGCATCCCTATTGCTCCCCTCAGCAATGTTTGCCACATTGTTTGCAGCAGTTTGCTTATCAACTTTATTCCTCCGCTTTGGACAATCTCTCCTGATGTGCCCCTCCTCGTGACACTCAAAGCACTTCACGCGTCCCTTGGACTTTCTATTGCGTGATTTTGATCTGCTTTTACCTCTGCTGCTACTAGGCTCTCGATGTTGTTCTCTACCTCGAATCGCCAGTGCTTGCGCTGCTCCTTTCGCCAAACCGTCATCTCGCAACTTTCTCTGCCACTCTTTAGAGAATAAGGCGGACTTTACCTCCTCTGAGGTAATAGTAGTACGCCCCTGCAACAGCGAATCAGTAAAGTGCTCCCATGACTCTGGCAAAGAGGCTAACAACAATTGGTATCAGAGCGTGGGGTTGAATTTCTTGATTCTGATTTGGGGCTTTTGCTTGAAGTTTTGCCCATAATGCTGCGGCATCCTCCTCCTCAATAACCTCTAGTAAGACCTCATCCGACAAATTTAACAAATGGAAACCATAGTAGACTAATGTTTGACCCCACCCTTGATCGCTCTTATTCAAAACCCAACATCGTAAACTCAAAGTTCCAGAAAACTTAATGAATATTTGTATAGACAGAAAACGATGAAGTGACAGCCATTCGAGTCAAGGTGTAGCGAGACAATGAGTTATGTTCACCCAATCATCTCGAGTATTTGTGTCAATTCATCTCAATTCTCGATTGTAATGCTTAGAAGAAAGGCAACAGGAAACATACAATGTCAAGAAAGAACCATCCGGTGGGAATGGTCAATATTTTCATTATGCCAAATGGCATGTACCAACAGGCCTTCTAAGAGTTAATGCTAGCTGATGCATTTCCATTGTCAAATAGGGAAATCGCAGGAAAATAAGATCGAGGAATCCTCGTGAACCTGAGAAAAAATGACTCCTAGACCAAAAGAGAAAAATGGCCATGTATTCACAAGGCTTCGAAATAGTCATAACGCTTCTAGCTTCTCTAGCCATTTTCAGTCTGAGTCATTCCAACAAGTGAACTTCCTACTTGATGATGGGCTGGGTCCGCCTCATGGGGCCCAGCACATCTTTTAAAAAAAAAAGTAAAAAAAAAAAAGAAAACAAATTAAGGTGGAATGTTTATTATAGTTGAAAGAGAAAGTGTTCACACAAAAGGAAAAAGAAAAGACGCCAGACTGACAAAGGTTCGAGAAGAGGCAGATTAGATTTAATGGTGGAATCTTGTCGGAATCGGCGAAAATTTTAATATCTTATTCATGATATGAAGATCATCGTTGAGATCCTTCTCCAATTTATCTTTCGATTTTTCTGGCCGTGGTTAGAGTTCTATTACTTCATTCTTTAATCCACTAATGATATATTGTTGTATCGTTGATGTGTTCATTCTCTAGCCGTGTGACTAGAGATGGACTATTATATATTTTGCTATTCTTGGTGATTAGTGGAAGTTTTGAGTGATCTGCAATTTTTTTCCCCATTGAGTTTTGTACGTAAAATTTATGAGTGTCGTTTTTGTACTTCGTCATCAATTTTTTATATTAGTTGATTGTGTTTTGGAGAAAATATTGATCCCGGACAAGTTTTTAATACTCAATTAATTTTTGCTCTTCCATCAATTGATATAAATAATCTTTTAGATTTATTTGGTGTTATTCTTAGTAAAGGATCAGGTCAAGTACGAATGGGTAGAAAAAGGATCCAATTCACATCGACCAATATAACACATACTAACCCATATTTTTGTAAGGGAAAAAGCCACGAAAAATCCTGAACTTTGCCCAAAGTGACACATTTATCCCAAACTTTTTTTTGTGACGTGAAAAATCCTGAACTTTGCCAACCGTGACACATTTACCCCAAACTTTTTTTTGTGACGTGAAAAACCCTGAACTTTGCCAACCGTGACACATTTACCCCAAACTTTTTTTTGTGACACCAAAAACCTTGAACTTTTGTTATGTGCCACATTTACCCCAAAATTATAGGGCATTTTAGTCTTTTCATTTTTTAAATTTTTTTTAATTTTTTTCTTCTCTCTTTCCTGGCCAGCGGAGGGAAGCCGGCGTCGGGCGAGGGTCACGCTCGCCGGCGTCGGGCTAGGGCGGTCCTCGCCCGACGCCGGCAAGGTCGGGCGAGGGTGTCCCTGCCCTCGCCGGCGTCGAGCGGCCCTCGCCTGCGTCTAGCGAGAGACATCCTCGCCCGACGCCAGCGAGGTCGGGCGAGGGTGTCCCTGCCCTCGCCTGAGTCGGGCGGCCCTCGCCTGCGTTGGGCGGCCCTCGCCTGCGTCTGGCGAGGATGACCCTCGCCGGATCCGGCGAGGGGTGCCCTACCAGCGTCGGGCGGGGTGCCCTCGCCGGATCCGGCGAGGGTCGTACTCGCCCGACGCCGGCGAGGTCGGGAGGGTGTCCCCGCCCTCGCCGGCGTCGGAGAGGATGACCCTCGCCAAATCCCGCGAGGGCCGCCGTCACCCGACGCCGGCTTCCCTCCGCCATGGCCGGCGGAGGGAAGAAGAAGAAAAAAAGAAAAAAAAAGAAAAAAGAAAAATAGAATAAAAAGACAAAAATGCCCTTCATGGGGCAAATGTGTCACAAATTTGAAAAGTTTGGGGTTTTTCACGTCACAAAAAAAAAAAATTGGGGTAAATGTGTCACTTTGGGCAAAGTTCAGGATTTTTTGTGGCTTTTTCCCTTTTTGTAATACAATTTTGGCAGCTCACTCTCGATCCCACTTCGACCCAAATCATACACAACTCAACCCAAGCTCCAATGTTCAGCAATTTTCCACTCCAAATATGCCATTAGATTTTTTTTTTCTGTGCCAGGGGCCATTTTGCTAGATCATCAGCAGTCGTTTCTGCACTAACGAGGCGAACAACGTCAAGATATGGCTTCATGAATGCTGAGTGAGAAGACTTTCCTTTTTGCGCTTTGAATTCAAAAATCTGTGTGGCACAAATTACGGCCCGATCTTGTGAAAAGTTGAGCGTTCCCAAACCACATGATAGGTCTTGACTTTACATCACTTGCCTCAAAGACTTCTTAGTCAAAGTCAAAGTCTCTGATTTCACATGATGGGTGGGACTCGATTTTGAAAAGAGGGGTTGACGGGAGTCACTATGAAGACTACAAAAGTAAAAAGTTCCGAAGTCTTCAAGGCCTTGACTTTTACATCACTTTCCTCAAAGTCTTCTCAGTCCAAGTCAAAGTCTCTGATTTCTGATTAGTGAAACTCAATTCCGAAAAGAGGGACTGACCGAGTCCCTACGAAGACTATAAAAGTGAAAATTCCAAAGTGTTCAAGGCCTTAACTCAAAGACCGAGTCATCACTTTACTCAAAGACTTCTCAGTCCAAGTCAAAGTCTCTGATTTTATATAATGGGTGGGACTCAATTCCAAAAAGAGGGACTGACCGAGTCACCATGAAGAGAGGTCAATTCTAATATTAAAAAAAAAAAAAAAACCCAAATTTTAGATTAAGTCTCAAATCTGCCCCTATATATATAGTCTAAAAAAACCCCAAACTTTTCTTTTATCTCGGAAAAAACCATAAACTTTAAGTACAATCTCAAATCCGCATTGAATTTTGTTTTGTCTAAAAAAAAAGAGGTCAATACCACGAAAAACTCTAAACTAATTCAAATGTAACAAATTTATCCCAAACTATTTTTTTAACAACGAAATATCCCAAACTAGTATATCTATAACAAATTTACTACAAACTAATTTTTTAACTATGAAAAATCTCAAATTAGTACACCTATGATAAATTAATCTCAAACTAATTTTTTGATTATCAAAAACCCCAAACTGGTATACATGTGATAAATTTACCTTGTATTAGTTTCCATTAAATTTTACTGTTAAATTGCTAAGTTAGATGACACGTAACAGTTGATGAGTGTACTAATTTTGGATTTTACCTTCCATTTGTACCCAAAAAAATACCAACTTTTAATATATTTTCAAATCTACCCCATGGTCCAGTCCCAACTTAACGTGACATTTTCATATCGATAATAAATACATTGACAATGTGACATGAAAAATATCTTCAAAATAAAACCATTGTAGGATATAAAAAATTAGGCACTACTAACCGTGACTTTTGGATAGAAGGCTAATGGGGCAAATTTAGGACTAGAGTAAAAATTGATGATTTCTTTTTCGATAAAAAATTTGAGTTAGATTTGGGATTGGACTTAAAGTTTTAGACCTTTTCTGAGACAAAAGATAAGTTTATGGCTGATTTGGGACAAAGCCTAAAGTTTTGGAGTTTTTTCTGAGACAAAAAATAAAAGTTTGTGTAGATTTGGAGTTGGACCTAAAGTTTAGGTTTTTTAAGAAGACAAGAAAAAAAAGTTCGAACAGATTTGAGACTAGACCTAAAGTTTAAGACTTTTGGTGGGGGGGGGGGGAGGAATTGGCCCCTACGAAAAGTACAAAAGTAAAAATTCCGAAGTCTTCAAGGAACCAAAAATTCATCCCAGTCAACTCTCAAATGTCTACTCCTACGGCGTGTGAAGCAATATCAATGTGCCTTTTCCTAGTCTTCTTTGGTTGGCTGTTGTATTATTGCATTCCCATTATCATGGAAAATGATAAGAAGGTGAGTTTTTGCAGCCTATTTAAGCATCACCCGTTGCCTCAGGAAGACAAAAACCAACTTACTAGAGCCAAAAGAGAAGAAGGAGAAGAATTGATGGATCCTTCATTAGAATTCACAAAAGTCATGAGCCTTGTGGCTGCCCTTGCCCTTTTCACTACATTTGTCATTCCACTTCCTACTCATACTTCCCCTGCAAAAGCCCAAGCCCTCCTTAAGTGGAAGTCCAGTCTTAGTAACCATTCGGTTACTTCCCTCTCTTCGTGGACTCCCTCTCCTCATCATGCCACCAGTTCCAACTCAACCATGAGTCCATGTGCTTGGTATGACATCTCCTGCAATCAGGGGAGGAGCATAATTGGGATAAATCTCACCAGTGCTTATGTTGAAGGTATGCTCGACGAATTCCCATTCTCATCTTTGTCTCATCTTACATACATGGACTTGGGTATAAATAGTCTCTTTGGCCATATTCCACCTCAAATCAGTCTCTTGAGCAATCTCACCTATCTCGACCTATCTATCAGTCGATTCATGGGGAATATACCCCCAGAGATCGGCCATCTAACGAAAGTCAAGGTCTTGCACCTGAATTCTAATGAGTTAAATGGATCCATTCCCCAAGAAATCGGACAATTGCATTTGCTCAATGAGGTCGCGCTATATTCAAACCAGTTGAATGGACCCATACCTTCCTCATTAGGTAATTTGAGCAAATTGGCTAGATTGTATGTCTACAACAACTCCCTTTTTGGTTCTATTCCTCCTGAAATGGGAAATATGGCAAATTTGGAAGTGCTCCACATGGACACCAACTTCCTAACATGACCAATTCCTTCCACTTTGGGGAACTTAACCAAATTGATAGAGCTGAACCTATTTGCTAATAAGCTTACCGGTTCCATCCCACTGGAGCTAGGGAATTTGAATCGTCTTAATGAGTTGAGTCTTAATGATAATAATCTCACAGGTTCAATCCCACCAACATCAGGCAATTTGATGGAGCTTACCTCGCTTTATCTCTACGGTAATAAGCTTTCTGGTCACATTCCTGATGAAATAGGAAATCTTCGTGCTATTCTTGACTTAGAGTTAAGTGCAAATCATCTCACCGGCCCAATTCCTTCTTCTTTGGGTAACTTGACCTACCTAACATCTTTGTTCCTCCGCGACAATCACCTTTCTAGTTCAATTCCTAGATCCTTAGGGGATCTAGTGAACTTGGGGGTGCTACAATTGGATACCAACTAGTTAAGCGGCTTCTTACTAGAGAAACTCTGCCAAGGTGGGTTGCTCTAAAACCTTACGGTGAGTGGCAACAACTTAACCGGTTCTATCCCTAGAAGCTTGTGAAATTGCACATGCTTAGTCAGAGCACGCTTTGAGGAAAACCAACTCATTGGAAACATATCTGAGACCCTCGGTGTCTACCCCAACCTGACCTTTATCGACATGAGTTTCAACAAGTTCTATGGAGGAATCTCAACAAACTGAGGAAGTTGCATGCATTTAAGGGATCTAAGAATTGCGGGAAATAACATCACCAGTAGCTTGCCTCCAGAGATTGGAAACGCAACTCAACTGGGTGCAATTGATCTTTCCTTCAACAGCTTAGTTGGTGAGCTTCCGAAAGAATTCGGAAGATTGACTTCTTTGGTGAATTTGAATCTAAGTAGGAACCAGCTTTCTGGCCGAATAAGTCCAGATATTGTGTCGCTACCTAGTCTTCAAAAATTGGATTTGTCAAGGAATAAATTATGCATGTCTATCTCGCAGACTATCGGGTTTTCTTCAAAATTAATCCGCTTGGATCTGAGCGACAACTAGTTGAGCCAAGATATTCCAGACCAATTAGGGATGCTAACTCATTTATTTGAGCTAGACTTGAGTCGTAACTTGTTAAGCGGTGAGATCCCAGCTTAATTCAACAAGCTGGAAAGCCTAGTTAAACTCAACCTTTCACACAATAATCTTTCTGGCCTAATATATGAGACTTTCAAGGATATGCGAGGTTTGATGGAGGTGGACATCTCTCACAACAAGTTTGAGGGTCCCATCCCCAACACCACAGCATTCCAAAATGCAACAAAAGAAGCGTATGAAGGCAATGGCAGATTGTGTGGAAATGTTGGAGGACTTGAGCCCTGTAATCAAGTGGGGGTGGATAGGGAAAACTCTTCAATGGGAGGCAGGGTTATTCTTATTGTGTTTCCTCTGCTAGGAGTAGTGTTGTTTATTTTCTTTGGAATATTCTTCATTTTCCTTAGAAAGAAGTTCCGTCCAAAAGCGGACCTATCAAGCAAGACAACTAAAGTCTTTTCTCTATCAAAGTACGGTGGAATGATCTTATATGAAGACATCATAGAATCCACCGGGGCTTTTGATGAGATTTTCCGTATTGGAAGGGGAGGCTATGGAAGTGTCTTCAAGGCCAAATTAAGATCAGGTGATATAGTAGCTGTAAAGAAGCTCTATCAAACAGCTGATAGTGGGCAAACAGATCAAAAGGAATTTTTGAATGAGATTAAGGCATTGACGGAAATTCGACACCGCAATATTGTGAAACTAGAGGGCTTTTGTTTGCATCCACAACACTCATTCTTGGTGTATGAGTACTTTGACAGAGGAAACTTGTCTACAATCTTGAGCAATGAAGAAGAAGCCATGGAGTTGGATTGGAACAAGAGGGTGAACATAGTAAAAGGCGTGGCTCATGCTCTATCCTATATGCACCATGATTGTATTTCTCCAATCATTCATCGAGATATTTCGAGTAACAACATTCTGCTTGATTCGGAGTATGTGGCGCATGTTTCTGACTTTGGCATGGCTAAGCTTCTTAAGCTGGACACATCAAACTAGAGTGCAGTCGTCGGCACATATGGTTACGTAGCTCCAGGTTAATTTCTAAAATCGACTCTTGATCCAACGGTTTAGCTAAAGCGATGTATTTGTGCTAACACATATATCTCCTTTGTGCAGAGCTTGCTTACACAATAAAGGTAACAGAGAAATGTGATGTGTATAGCTTTGGAATAATAGCCATCGAGGTGATCAAAGGAAGACATCCGGGTGATAGTCTTTCATCTCTATTAGCTCTGGTCGGCATGGAGATCTCAGTAGTTTTGAAGAATATATTGGATTCACGCCTGCCAACGCCCATGCCAGGCATTGAGGATGGACTTCTGACCATCCTAAAGCTTGCAGTCGCTTGCATATCTGATAATCCCCAACTCAGGCCGTCAATGAAAATGATTTCTCGGGTTCATATGAATCAAATTTATCATTGCCATTATTCGTGAGAACCCTATGTGGGGCCACATCATCAACCGTGATTGCACTTGGTACATGGATCCAAGTCAGTGCATGAGTCTCTTCTTTTGAAGTGACTAATCTCGCTTATTCATTGGCAGGTGTAAATCTTGCCTCTCAAAGTAGGTTTGCAAGTGAAACTTGGCTCAAATAGAAGTGATAATCCAAAGGAAGTTGGTTTAGTGGCAAATTGATTGGTTTGGATTCGGGATTTCATTATCAGATTACAACACACATCTACCTCTCAAAATAATCTTAAGGATCACAGTTACTATTTGGGAACCTAGCCTATGTTTTCTTTCTTTTTACTTTTTTATTTTTTTATTTTTTTTATAGCTCATTGTTTAAATGTGATCAAATCTATTAACACAAATGTGTCAAATCTAGCCATAACCAAATATGAACCATATATGATCAAATTGCACTCTTTATTTATACAGTTTTGATGATTGAGTATTGCGTGTAAAAGTGATGAATGTTTATCACAAAGATGAAACGCAACTTCAAATTGTTAAAGTTAGGCAACTAAAGTCTTTATGATTCTACACTTGATCGACCCAAATCTTTTGAACTAGATTGTTAACGATAATTTTTATGAAGCACAAGCAAACTGCACATGAGTTCTTCTTAATATCGCCTTGCGGACTAAACAAGTCATACTTCATTCTATTTTGATTTATATGATTGAGTCTAATTAACTCAATTATTGGATTCCCACTTGATTGAAAGTGAATTTTTTTATTCGAAAAACTCATGAGCATAGTTAATGCTAGATTTCTGATATTTTAACCATATTTAGATTTTTCTGAATTGTAATATATCATTGTTTCTATTTTGCTATAGTGACAAAACTCTTGTTTGAACTTGAGCTTAAACTTAATTAACTTTTTATTCGAGTTTGAGCTTATGAAACACTCCATGAAATTCCCTATATTTACTTTTAGAGGGAGCTTTCATCGATTATCAAGCACGGTCAATTCAAATACAAAATTTTGTCAATTCAAGCTGACTCCGTTAATTCGACATCGACAATGGCCTACCTCAGTAGTCTCGTGGACCACAGCTGACAATAGTCCCACCCCTTCCAAAACTTTACGATAGGCCCCCCCTCTCTCTCTCTCTAAACTTTACACGAACTAGGTGGTGGAGAGCTAGCGAAATGGGTTCATTACCCATTTTTTGACTCAAATTTAACTGTCAACTTTACGCGAACCAGGTGGTGGAGAGCTAGTAAAATGGATTTACTTACCCATTTTTTAGCTCAAATTCAATAGGCTGGATGATGTATGGGTTGTTTGAAAATTTAAAAACATGTTATATGGATTCACAGTCGAAGCGCAACTAGATATGCGTCTGCGTGGGTCTAAAATGAATCCATTTTAGCCCTAAAAGTTCATGAGCTAAAAAAAAAACCGCAAGCAAAAATGATTGTCTTCGTCTCTTTGATCATGCGTAGATCGTCTCTCCTTTGATATCGTTAATTATTTGTATCTTTTCTTTTCTTCCACTAATAAAGTTTTTGGGCTGAAATGAGTTGGAAATGGGTTCATTTTAGACCCATTAAGACCCACATCTAGTGGGCCTTTGATATTGTGAACCTACTTTAACCTATTTTTAAAATTTCAAACAGCCCATGTCTCACCCTGCCCATTGAATTTGAGTCAAAAAATGGGTAATGTGGTCCGCAAGACTACTAAGGTCGGCCACGATGGGGGCAACCATCCGATGTGCACGCTGTTGCCTCAAGTAGTGATGATCATGACCACCTCGTGGAGGGGTACAGGATAATGTGAGATTAGTAGTGCCACCACACTTTTGGGGTTTTCTCTCTCGTTAGTTAAATGATGATGCAATGATTAAATTTCTCTAAAATCTCTCCATCTCTCTTTATTCTTGAACAATTTGACCCTGTGATCTGGCCAGAGAAGCTCGTTCAGTGAGAGTCATGTGATGAAGGACTAGAGAAAGAGCATGAAGCTCAATACTTCGTCGAAATTACTGAATGAACTTTCAGTTGGCTAGCTCCTTTTTCTTTTTTTGGCTCTAACTTTCTTCACCCTATCATATGTAACTAGATTTATGAAAACTTTCTTCACCCTATTTAATAAGAAAGTTTTCATAATTTAGTTACATATGATTTCGTAAGTTAAATAAATTTAGCTATAAATTACAACCGTTACTTGGGGAGTGTGCCTCAGATCCGTTGATTTGAAATTGCGACAGAGCGACGGAATTTCAGGCGAGCACCAGCATCGCCTGTGCATGGCTGCATAGCTGTCTCTGTCGAGACATGAGGAAGTCTTCATTTATCTTATGCAAAGATCATCGTTGTGCTATTTCGACGAGCTTTTCCATCTGCGCAACTTGCTCGATGGAGAGAGACTCTATCTTGTGGTGGTTGCACACTGCACCACCACCATTGGCGTTCATGGCAGCCCTGATCTTCATAAGCAGCAAGCAGCAACTTCTTGTTTTCCTTCCTTTTGTCATTTGTTTTACATTTCTTATCCAATCCGGGTTTATCCTACTCCCTGTCCTAGATTTTTTCCTCAAATTTTGTCTGGACATGTCCAGATTTATCTGGTCAGAGGATGTTTGAAAACACCAAATAGGATAACAAATTATCCTGTTCGAACTATCAAATGCAGCCCATTAAAGATTTATTATATTTTGATGATACATTAGTAGACTAGAGAATAATTCTCATCTTGTCCAACATCACAAAACCAACAACTTCTATTGCCCCCATATTTATAGATCCATCCTCATCTTTTAGCACTTCAGATGCTTCTAAAATAGATTACTTGTATAAAGTGACGAAGATAAGATATCCAATACCGCACTCCCTCCTGTAAATCCACACTCTGCGTTTCCCAAGCCTGCCTCTTTTGCCCCCCATTAGATCCATCCGATCAACTTATTTGCAAGACTCGTAAGGAAGTGAAGGATAAGCAATTAAATTCAATCTCGTCCTGGCTTAGTTGGTGAAGATGTTGTACATCAGCCACCAATTGGACAATCAATTGATTGCTGATCAATAGATGAAAATTTTGCCCGTTGCAATTTTAGATTACTACACATATTGCTAGAGGAACAGGATACTATCTATGCATCTGTGCAAGCGCTTTGTTATACCATGTTAGCATGGTCAAGTTATGCAAGGCATGCGAAAAATCAAATTTATTAATGTATATCTTTATAAGAGCAACAAAAACGCCACCATGATGAACCTGACGACATCTCTATCGCTCCATGCTCAACTAGGGGTAGTGAGAAACCACATATTAGGGATTTAGGGGGCTAGGGGAGATAACTTATGTCCAGCTCTAGGACTATGATCAGGACTTGTTGGTCTAAATGCTGCAACTTGATCATAACTTGGAGGATGTAATGGGTGTTCGTCTCCACGACTATCATTTGGACCGGTAGGACTAAATGCCTCTTCCGTTGGAGCCAGTGCTGGAGATTTCACAACATGTAGTTGCTCAAGAAAATAATGATCGTCATTGTACTCTTCAGCCATCATCGCCTCTTGTTTTCCGCCTGTCGACGTCGGAGGATGTACTGGGTGTCCGACTCTAGGAGTATGACCTGGACTAGCAGGCATAAATGCCTCTACTGATGGAGCTGGCACTTGAGGGTACGCAACCCATGGTTGTGAGAGATCGCGATTATTGTTGTCCTCTTCGCCCATCACCTCATATTCTCCAGTGCTCAACACTGAGTAGAAATTGTTCTTCTCCAGCTTCCACTTCCTTCCTTCAGACAATTTGGGCGCAGAAGAAAAGAAAATCAAAGCCAGTGCAAGACTGAGAACAACTACCTTATTGAAAGCCATTGACAATCAAAGCAGGCACAATGCTGCATTACTTCGCTCGACTAGGTATATTGAGAAGAACTTATGGGTAGTTTGCCTATGGCTCATACTAAGTGCAAGTGATGATGCTAGTTTAAAAGATTTAAGTCAATCAAGGAGTAAAATCAAGAGACTTTTGTGGCCTAGCTTTTAATATTTGTTGATATTAATAGTTTTGCCTATATTTAACGATGAGCTATAAAAAGGAGAAAGTAAATGTTGATAAGGCTTCAAGATAGCAACCGTGATCCTCAAGATTATTTTGAGGGGGAGATGTTGGTTGCAATCTGCTCATGAAATTTGCCACATCCAAACTAATCAATTTGCCACTTAACCAATCTCTTGAGGATATTAAACTTCTATTCAAGCCAAGCTTCACTTGCAAAAACTACCTTTCTATGTACTTGTGCCAATGAAAAAGTGAGATCAGTCGCTTGAAAAGGAGTTGCATTGACTCGGGTCCATGTATCGAGTGCAATCACAGTCATTGATAATGTGGGCCCACATGTGGAGCTCTCACAAACAATGGCAATGATGAGTTTGATCCATGTGGACTTGAGTCTAGATAAGTTTTTTCCCTTTAAGATACACAGGTTTTTGTTGCCAGAAGGAAGAAATACAATTTACTTTACTCATGAAGATGCATTATCAGTTACATTACGCATGGAGAGATATGTCCATATATATTTCGAATTCACTTCTCTTGTTTCATGGGAAATGAAATGGAAATGAGTAAATCAAGATGGTTTCTACATGGCATGAAAATTTGTCGGTGTTCGGGAAGAAGAAAAGAAGACACCATAACTTGCATTGACTCTCTCTGTCTCTTAAAGCCATCAACTTGTTAACCCACGGTGGCGTGGGAATTACAGGGCAATTCTCTTTTGGCACAGTAGAAGCTATTTGATGAAGTTCAAGGGCTTTGTATGCAATATCTCTTTTCTGACAAAGAAGACCTGCACTGTAATTTCACAACTCCTCTCTCTCTCTCTCTCTCTCTCTCTACGTGCACTTCAACTAGCTTAGCTCGAGTCTTCCATTGTTGAAGCTCCTCTTTCATAAAACCATTATTCGCACAAACTTTTGGATATCCTAGGTAAACGGAATAGTACATACCGGAACAATTCTTGTGTAGGTTCTTTTTGGACATGGTCCCAAATTCTTGACCCATCTTTTCCTCAAAGAAGCAAAAGGACAAGTCAACGTCAAGATGGATATTTTTCCTAACCTAATACCTTAAAAAAACCTTCAACTTTAGATGTAGTCCCAATTATACCTTATTATTATTATTATTATTTGTTCCATAAGAAACCCTCAACTTCAGTCGAGTCCTAATTCTACCTTAAATTTTTTTTTATCACATAAAAAACAACTAACTTTGGGTCAAGTACTAATTTCATCATCAACTTTTTTTGTCTCATAAAAAAAACTCTAGTTTCAATTTTACAATAATTTTTTTGTCTCATAAAAAATCATTAACTTTTATTTGAGTCCAAAATCTGTCTCCATTGACCATCTGTTAAAATCGCCCTTATTATTTTGTACTCGATCTTTGATTTCTCATGTTTGGGATGTTTCATCTCTCACGATTAGATAGGTCGTGCTCTAGACTTTCAAACAGCTTATGCTTGGGAGTTTTTAATCTCTTGATTGTTCAATGAAAATTTTTGGATTGAGGGTTCATGGGGCAAATTTGTGACTCAAGTATAAGTTAGTGTTTTTTTTATGAGACTAAAAATTGTAGTGTAAAATGGAGGCTAGAAGGTGAAATTGAGATAAGACTTATAGTTGTGGATCTTTCATGAGATAAAAAAAAAAAAAAAAAAAAAGGTTTGAGATAGAATTGGGATATGACTTAAAGTCATAGGTTTTTTTATGAGACAAAAATTTAGACAAAAGTTGAATTTGGAGATTTTTTAGGATATTAGGCTTAGTTTTCTTGTCATTGGAAATGCTCTCTTTTACGTGTCATTGCATTGGGGGGGGCGCGAGGGGGACGAAGAGGGAGAGAGAGAAATACGAAGGGCAAGACTTATCTAGTTATTGCTTGTTAATTCTAGAGCTATTATGTCGTAGGTAGGATTCTTTTCTTTTAATTTGTCTTTGACTCCAAGTGGCTTTAGCCTCATAGAATTATATTATTCTGTACTAAAAGATATGGAATGTTTTTTTGTACCAGTTTTAACAAGTGTTGATAAGTGTCAAAAAATTAGTGTTAAATAATAAAAACAAAGTTAAGCCACTTTTCTTTCAAAATAGTTATGGTACTTAAAAAAAAAAAAAAAAAAAAAAACTGATAGTCCCTTAGCTAACAAATTGTTCCACTACTTTTTAGAAAAACGATCGATAGTCCCTCGGCTAACTTGTGTTGTTATTAGAGTTCGTATAACTAAGTCCGAATGTTGGTGGGGGAGAAGGAGAGACCCAACACAACCTAGGTCAATCCAACCTCACCTACGGGAATGCAAAAGAATTTGGAATCACTTGGAATCGAATCGGATCGGACCAGATTCGGCAGTTCCCAAGGGGTTTGATTTGGTTCTCGATTCCAATTTATTGGAACGGATGGGTACCGGTCTGGTTCTCGATTCTAGGTGTGGAACTGTTCACCTACTCATCCAAACTGAACCAGTAATATATAAATATAAAATTAATTTTTAAGAAAAGTTTCCAACCAAAAAATAATTTAAGAAAAATGAAAATCATAAAACTCTTAATTTAGAGCTCAACATCCATTAAATGAGTGCTCATCTCGTCCCACTTTTAACTTGTCTGAGTTGTCGCACTATGTCTCACTCACCGCCTCTACTCTCAAAGTCAACACACATTGACTAATAGCGTTAGCTCTCAACTTTTAATATGTGTTAATCTTTTTATTGATATTGCAACTTAGAATATGGAAGTTCTTTGTTTTTTGCTTTACTTAAGCTTGCTGGAAAATGTTGCACTAAGTGTGTGAAGTTTGGCAGGACCGGTTCTATGGACCTACTCACGAATCAGACCACCAGTGCAATTCGATTCCTGGATGGGTTCATGGAACTAACAGACGGTTCCCGATTCCAATTTTTCGGAACCAATCCTTAGTAGGTAGTTCTCAATTCTAGAGTGTGAATTGCCCACCTGAACTATGCTCACCCCTTCACCCACATAACCTACCCAAAAAATAATGAAAAAGGCCAAATAGATCTCCAAAAATAAATAAATGAAAAATAAAAGGAATCTCCATCGTTGGTCCTCTTCATTTGGACCATGCAACCATTAGCATCCGGTGGCTCACGAATGCATAAAACACAGATAGATAATCACCTTCACAGGGAGCATTAGAAATCGAGAATCGAGAAGTGATGAAGAGTTTGAGCTTGAGAATTGATAAGACTTTCTCTCTCTCTTTCTATGGACACTCCTTTCTGAACTAAATGTTCAATTCAGCTCTCTAGACTTCATGTCGGTATTCTTCTTCAACGAAACTCAATTTAAGTCTGAACCAATCAGAATTTAAATGGAAAGTTCATTCAGTAATTTCGGCGAACAATTGAGCTTCATTTTCTTCCTCTAGTCCTTCGTTGCATGACTCTCAGCAAACGAGCTTCTCAGGCCAGATCACATGGTCAAACTCTTAATTGAGCTTCATTTTCTTCCTCTAGTCCTTCGTTGCATGACTCTCATCAAATGAGCTTCTCTGGCCAGATCACAAGGTCAAACTGTTCAAGAATAGAGAGAGATGGAGAGATTTAAGAGAAATTTAATCATCCCAACATCATTTAACGATAACGAGAAAACCCCAAAAATGAGGTCGCACTAATAATTTTACATGATCTTGCAACCCCTCCCTAAGAAGAAAAATTGTTCAAAAAGTCCTAAATCTATTGCACTTTTGCAAATTCAATTTTAAACTTTTCAATTTTGCCAATTGAGTACTAAAACTTTACACCTTTTGCCAATTGAGTCAATCCGACCAATTTTGGCTGGAAATTGCTAATGTGGGACGGCCGGCGTTATTATGGCAATTTTTAATAATATTTCATAATATTTTTGAATTCTTTTTATGTTTTTTTTCTTTTTACTTGGTTTTCTTTTTTATAATGGTTTTAGAGAGAAGGCTGGCGAGGTGGCCGACCAACCCTTACCAGTCTTTGGCAAGCCTTCACCAGCTCTAGGTGAGGGTTGCGACACCCTCGCCAACGAAAGTGAGGGCGCATGAGCCCTTGCCCAAATTCGATGAGGGTCACCACACTTGGGGCTAGCAAGGGCTACCAAGCCCTTGCTTGGCTAGATCTGGTGAGGGTGTCGTGGCCCTCATTGATTATGGGTGAGGGCTCATGCCCCTTGCTTTCGCTAATGAGAGCGTCGCAACCCTTGCTCGGTCTTGTTGAGGGTTAACCAACCCTCACCTATGGCTGGCGAGGGTCACTGACTCTCACCTGTGGTCGGCAAGGGTCGGCCAGCCACCCTCACTAGCCTTCTCTTTAAAACCTTTAAAAAAAAAAACAAAGAAAAGTAGAAAATTAAAAAATTAAAAAATTAAAAAAAATCATTAAATATTATTTAAAAATTGTCATGTCAATGGTAGTCTTCACGTTAGTAATTTCCGATCAAAATTGATCAAATGGACTCAATTGGCAAAAAGTGAAAAAATTTAGGATTCGGTTGGCACAATTGAAAATTTTAAAATCGAATTGACAAAAATTGCAATAGATTTAGGACTTCTTGGACAATTTTTCCCTCCATGAGACGGTCATAATCATCACCACTTGAGGCAACATCTTGCACATCAGATGGTAGCCACCATCGTGGCCGGCCTCAGAAGTCTTGCGGACCACATTACCCATTTTTAAACTCAAATTCGATGGGCTGGGTGGGTCATGGGATGCTTAAAAATTTAAAAATAGGTTAAAGTGGGCTCACAATATCAAAGCCCGACTAAATGTAGGTCTTAATGAATCTAAAATGATCCCTTCTTCAACCCGTTTCAGCCCAAAAGCTTTATTAGCAGAAGAAAACAAATGATACAGATAACTGACGATATCGAAGAAGAGAGGGAGGAAGAGTGAATAGAATCGCCATCGATGATGCCCCTCCGCCATCGGCGATGTCGCCCACTTCGTTGGTCTCGCCAGTGGCATTGTCGGCACCAGCGACAATCTGGCCGACAACAGTCCCGCATGCAAATGTAACGGTCTTCATCTCTCTGATCATGGTATAGATCTCTCTCTCTCTCTCTCTCTCTCTCAATCGTGCGACATAACTCTCAATAAAAGGATGTTCTTGATCGTGTTCGACTATTACATAAGCTCAACAACCAGAAGGTGATTGGCAATTCTCAAGCTAAAATTCTTCGTAACTTTTCGATTCCCGATTTCGGTGCTCTATGTGTAGGTGATTATCTATCGGTTCTCTATGTGTCCGTGAACCACTGAGTGCCTATGGCTGCGTGGTCGAACGAGGAGGACCAAGGACGTTAGGGATCAACGGAGCGGGCGGCAATACGAGAGGAGCAATGACGCAATTGGCAACGACCGGAGATTTCTTTTATCTTTTGTTTATTTAATTTTAAAAGTCTATTTGGGCCCTCTCTCTCTCCCTTTCTCTCTCATATCAACACTCGGACTTAATTATACAAACTCTAATAACAACAAAAGTTAATTGAGAGATTATTGGTGATTTTTCTAAAAAGCTCTCTCTCTCTCTCTCTCTCTCATATATCAACACTCGGACTTAATTATACAAACTCTAATAACAACACAAGTTAATTGAGAGATTATTGGTGATTTTTCTAAAAAGCTCTCTCTCTCTCTCTCTCTCTCTCTCATATCAACACTCGGACTTAATTATACAAACTCTAATAACAACACAAGTTAATTGAGAGATTATTGGTGATTTTTCTAAAAAGCTCTCTCTCTCTCTCTCTCTCTCTCTCTCTCTCATATCAACACTCGGACTTAATTATACAAACTCTAATAACAACACAAGTTAATTGAGAGATTATTGGTGATTTTTCTAAAAAGTACTGAAACTATTTGTTTGTTAAGATATTATCGGTGATATTTTCTAAAAAGTACTTGAACTATTTTGAAACAATGATTAATGTCATGAAAGACATCAAAATAGTATATGTTTGAAAAATTTACCTCAAATTAATTTTTTGACTACCAAAAATTCCAAATTGGTACACTTATAAGAAATTTATTCCAAACAATTTTTTGACCACCAAACTCGCATATTTGTGATAAATTTATCATCCGTTAGTTTCCGTTAAATTAAATTAATACCACGAAAATCCATAAACTAGTACACTAGTGACAAATGGATAATAAAACCCTAAATGGGTGCACCCGTCACTACAACGTGTCATCTAACTTAGTAATTTAATGGTAAAATTTAACAAAAACTAACAGAAAATAAATTTGTTAAAGATGTGTCAATTTGGAATTTTAAGTTTGAAAGTGTACTAGTTTAGAATTTTTCAAGAAATTAACCCTCAAAACAAAAAGTGACTTATATTTGTTTTTTTAATCACTATTTTTTTTTTTACACTCAGCAACTTGTTGAAATTTGCTCATAAAAAAATAAAAATCTGTTTCCAGAACTACCGAATAATATAATTCTATGAGGCTACAACCAAATGGAGTCAAAGGAAAATTATAAAAAGAAAATCATCCTAGCCACAACATAATAGCTCTCGAACTAAAAAGCATTAACTAGGAAAGTCTTGCACTTTATAAATTGCTCTCTCTCTCAGTATTTCTCCATGCAATGGCACATAAAAGAGAGCATTTCTCATGACGAGAGAAAAATATCCATCTTGATGTCGACTTGGCCTTTCGCTTCTTTGAGAAAAAGATGGGTCAAGAATTTGGGACCATGTCCAAACAGAACCTATCCAAGAATTGTTCCGGCATATACTATTCTGTCTTCTTGGCATATCCGAAAGTTTGTGCGAACAATAGTGTTATAAAAGAGGAGATTGGATCAAGGCAAGGACTCGAGCTAAGTTAATCGAAGTGAGTGCGCAGAGAGAGAGAGAGAGAGAGAGAGAGAATGGAGTTGTGAAATAATAGTGCAGTTCTCCTTTGGCAGAAGATAGATTTTGCATGCAAAGCCTGTGACCTTTATCATATAGCTTCTGTTTTGCCAAAGGAGAATTGCCCTGTAATTCCCACTCCATCAACAATTTGATGGCTTCAAGAGAGATAAAGAGTTCTTACCAAAAAAAAAGAAAAGAAAAGGAGAGAGATAAATAGTTAGTGCAAGTTATGGTTTCTTCTTTTCTTCTTCTTGAGCACTAACATATTTTCATGCCACGTAGAAACCATCTTGATTTTCTTGCTTCCATTTTATTTCTTGATTAAAAAGAGAAGCGAGTTCAAAATAATTTGTACATTTCTCTCCATGCATAATGCAATTCATAATGCATCTTCATGAGTAAAGTAAATCATCTTTCTGTTGGCAACAAGAACTTTTGTATTTTAAAGGGAAAATTCTTATGTAGACTCAGGTTCATATGAATCAAATTCATCATTGCCCTTATTTGTAAGAACCCTATGTGGGTCCACATCATCAACCGCGATTGCATGTAATCCAAGTCAATGCAAGAGTCTCTCCTTTTGAAGCGACTAATCTCACTTGTTCATTGGCAGGTGTACGTCATGCCTCTCAAAGTAGGTTTCCAGGTGAAGCTTCGCTCAAATAGAAGTGATAATCCAAAGGAAATTGGTTTAGTGGCAAATTAATTGGTTTGGATGCCGGATTTCATTATTAGATAACAAAGCACATCTCCCTCTCGAAATAATCTTGAGGATCGGATTTACTATCTGGGAACCTAGTCTTTTTTTTTTAATTGTAGCTCATTGTTTAAATGTGATTAAATCTATTAACACCAATGTTTCAAATCTAGCAATAATCAGATATGATCATATTGTACTATTTAATTATACAGTTTTGATGATTGAGTATTGCGTATAAAAGTGATGAATGTTTCTTACAAAGATGAAACGCAACTTCAAATTGTAAAAGCTAGGCAACTAAAGTCTCTACGATTCTACACTTGATCGACCTAAATCTTTTGAACTGAGACCGTTAACCATATTTTTATGAAGCACAGGTGAACTACACATGAGTTCTTCTCAATATCGCCTTGCAGACTATTCGAGTCATACTCCATTCTATCTTGATTTATGTGATTGAGTCCGATTAACTCAATTATTGGATTCCCACTTGAATGAAAGTGATTTTAATATTCGAAAAAACTCATGAGCATAGTTAATGTGGGGTTTCAATATTTTAATTATATTTAGATTTTCCAAATTATAATTTATCGTTTTTTCTATTTTGCTATAGCGACAAAACTCATTGTTTGAAGTTGAGCTTAAACTTAATTAATTTTTCATTCTAGTATGTGCTTATGAAACATTCCATGAAATTCCTTGTTTTTCCTTTTAGAGAGAGCTTGAATCGATTATCAAGCACGGTCAATTCGAATACGAACTTTAGTTAATTCAAGCTTACTCCATTAATAATTCAACATCGTCAATAGCCGACCTCAGTAGTCTAAACGATAGTCCTCTCTCTCTCTCTCAACTTTGCGCCAACCAGGTGGTGGAGAGCTAGCAAAATGGGTTCATTTCCCATTTTGGACTCAAACTGGATGATATATGAGTTGTTTGAAAATTTATAAACATGATATATGGGTTCATAATATCAAAGCCCAAATAGATATGGGTATTCGTGGGTCTAAAATGAAGTTATTTTAGCCCTAACAATTTATTATCTGAACAGAAAAAAAAGAAAAAGAAAAAAAGAAGAAGATATAGCGACAAGAGTCCCGCAAGCAAAAATAATTGTATTCGTCTCTTTGATCATGCGTAGATCTTTGTCTCTTCTTCGATCTCGTCAATTGTTAGTGTATTTTCTTTTCTTCAACTAATAAAGTTTTTGGGCTGAAATGGACTGAAAATGGGTTCATTTTAGCCCGTAAGCTCACGTCTAGTGGGCTTTGATATTGTGAATCCACTTTAACCTATTTATAAATTTTCAAACAATTCATGTCTCGCCCGGCCCATTGATTTAGAGTCAAAAAATGGGTCATGTGGTCCACAAGACTACTAAGGTCGGCCACGATGGTGGATACCATCTGATGTGCCCGCTGTTGCCCCAAGTGGGGATAATTATGACCACCTCGTGGAGGGGCTGCAGGATTATGTGAGATTAGTAGTGCTGCCTCATTTTTGGGATTCTCTCTTGTTATTGTTAAATGATGATCCGATGAATAAATTTCTCCACAATCTCTCCTTCTCTCTCTATTCTTGAACAATTTGACCTTGTGATCTAGTAAGAGAAGCTCGTTGGGTGAGAGTCATGCGATGAAGAACTAGAGGAAGAGAATGAAGCTCAATCGTTCATTGAAATTACTGAATGAACTTTCAATTTAAAGTCTGATTGGTTCAGACTTAAATTGAGATTTGTTGAAGTAGAATAACAACATGAAGTCTAGAGAGTTGAATTGAGCATTTA
The DNA here is from genome assembly GCA_014182375.1 of Eucalyptus virginea. Classification (NCBI taxonomy): domain Eukaryota; kingdom Viridiplantae; phylum Streptophyta; class Magnoliopsida; order Myrtales; family Myrtaceae; genus Eucalyptus; species Eucalyptus virginea. The sequence goes on along the minus strand of CM024518.1, from coordinate 39,741,297 downwards.
GGTTGGAGATAGACGATGACCTCGACAAGGCAATTGTAATCATACAAGGCTTGCAAGGCAATGTGGGGGGGGGGATGTGGAGAGAAAGTCCATGTTAGAAAATATTTATGCCATCAAGTCCACATTGGCAAATCTCATCATTGAATTTTAGGGGTGAGTACAGTCCAGGCAAGCCGTTCCCACCCGTCCACTAAATACCGGTTTCTAAAAACTGGAACAAAGAATCAAGCCGCCAGTTTAGTTTTTGGATGGATTCATGAAACCGATCCCTAATCCCTATAAAATTATATTCATCAATTAATGAAACACATAGCAAGAAGCTATAGTCCGCTTCGCCATTTCCACTCGTCCTTCTCTCAAAACCCCTTGAACTCAAAACGCTTCAACCAATCAAACTCCCCACCTTACCAACACCAGCGCAGGAAACTCTATCAATATCAAAACCCCGCCCTCCAAACGCAGCTCGGAGGAAATGCCGATCGCTGCTCCTCAATCCTGCGGCCACGGATCCGAAGATGCCTCAGCTTGGATGTGCAGGGGAAACCACGACACGAGAGAGAAAGCTTTCGCCGACTATAGGAAGGAAAATCGTAGGGGAAGATGACGAACGAGATTGACGTTTGCTAAGATGCCTCAGTTACTCCATCCAACAATTGGCACGCGAGAAAGAGAGGGAAAATGTGAGAAAAAAGAGAGAACATCACGGAGGGAGGGGGACCAGTTGCAGAGAGTTAAGAGAGATGTGAATGTAGAATGTTGTCGATAGGAGGTAGGAAATAAAAAATAAAAGGGAAAAGGCTCACTTTCAGTGTAAGTGAGCTAGATTTATATATATACCTGTCTAAATGGATGAGTGGATAGTTTCACACTTGGGATTAGGAACTAAACTAGTATTCACTGGTTTTGAACAAGTTTGATTCGGTTCCAAGCAATTTGGCCAGTTCTCGTTTTCTTTGCACATCCCTATTGGATCTAGTCAAAAAAATGAAACATAACAAAGAAGATTGCAAATTTATGTTAGTATAGGACTTATGATCACATTATTTCTTTTTAATTTATTAATTTTTTTTTATAATTTACAATTTTTGTTTGTTTTTTGTATTGACCCCTTAAAACATCCTATCTTTATTAAAAAAATTATCAATAGTTAACCAGAGCCACTTTAAAAAAAAAAAAAAAAAAAAAACTAGAGTCACTAACTTTTCTCCAAATAAACTACTAATTAGCTTTTTATTATCAATTTTCATTTTTTACAAATTCTTATTCATGCTGTTTATCTATGTCTTAAATTTACTAACTCTGATAATAATTACTAACTTTATTTTAATGACTTATCAAATTTTTCCGATTAAGTTACAGATTAGTTGTGAATTACCAATTTTAATTTAAGTCAATTACTTACTTTTGAATATAATAATATTTTATTGGGTTACCAACTTTTTTTTTTTTTGGTCAAATTAACTTATTTAGATTTAGGTTACCATGTGCATGAATTATTAACCTACTTTCTAGACGAACTTACAAACGTATATGTGTGCAACAAGTTTATTAGTTTTTATTTGCACGACTTACCAAGCTTTCCGGTTAATAGGTACCAATAAATTTTTGGTTAGAAACACTAATGCGATACACTAACAATTTCAACTGATTCATGCAAATATAAAGTTTCCAAGTTTTATAGTAGCTTGCCTTCGTTTTAAAGTTAGCTACTCTTATCTAAATTCAATGGTCACAATTTAAGAGACTTCGCATATTTCACATGATTCTGTCTAAGTAAGGAAACATGCAATAATTAGCAACTGCTACGTCGATTGCTGATATCTTATATTTACTATCTCGATCTATCTTGCATCAATCCACTCGAACTCCAAACTCGTATTAGCTCAGTGTTACTACACCATATTCCCGCTTGACCATTGAAGAATTTGCTTTCAAATAAATATGTATATTATGAAAAGTTTTCAAGTTTATCCTTAAGTTATATTAACTTTAGAGTTGATGACAAAAAATTGGTAATCTAATGGGAGAAAATTTACTAAATCATATAAATAAAGGTGTGTGAATTTATATAGAATCAATATATGTATGACCTGTATAAGAAACAAAAAGAATTAGTAAATGAAAAAAATTAGTACTTTTTAAAAAAAAATAAAACATTGGTAGAAAACTCAAATGAGAGTTGATAACTTAAAATAGTTGGTAACGATCAAAAGAAAAAAGTTCTACAACACTCAAATAATGATCAACAATTTCATATTGTAGTTGACAAACTGTAGGCGTGGACAAGATATGCAAATAAAGTTGATAAAAGATAAGAATAATTTGCAAATTAAAATGATAAACATTGGTAAGTAACTCAATTGAGAGTGAGTATCACAACGATAATTAGTAGCTGAATCAGAGAAAAGCATGTAATTCGTTCAAGGAAATGCTGGAAATTTCATATAATTATTGTTAAATATAAAGTGTTGGTAAGAAATGTACATAAATGTTGGTAAAAGATAAAAGAAGTTTTTTCTTTTTTTCATTATTAGAGATAGAAAAACTTGATAATCAAATTAACATGAATAACTAACTCAAATCAAAGTTGGCAACACCAACTAATTACTAATTTAATAAAAAAAGTCAACAATTACTCTAATTAAGGTTTCTAATTTTTTTGAAAAGGATTGTGAATTTAGTGGTTGGTAAGTAAAGCAACTAAAAGTTAGTAAACAACAAAAGAAAAAAGGTCGATAAATTTAAAAAATTAAATATTTGTAAGTAATTCAAATGAAAGTCAATAATTACTAATCAATCGGTAAATTAATTGGAAAGGATTTGATGTGTCACACAAATAAAAAATTATTATTTTCATATGGTCTTTGGTAAGTCCATTAGTTTGCAAACGATTCAATGCAGTGACTCTTGCGCGGGGACTGGGAAAGGGCTTGTGAAGGACCTGATTGACCGACGACAAGCATTCTAAATCATTGGAAGCTTGCCGAAGAGAGGGATGAAAGGGCATTGGTAAGAAAAACAGATAAAAAGTGGTAAATGATGAGTGAAGATTTCATTGTCCCAGCTTCGAAAGGATTTTCTCTCTCTAAAAGGGAAGAGAGAGAAGCCATTCGGGGTGACCTAATCCAATTCCAAGAATATACCTTTAAGATTTTAGCGTGTAAAGTGTGCGATTATTTTAGATGAAAATAAGATAGTTCATCAGACGAGCTTGTAGATGGGATGTCAAGCTCCATAACTACATAAAACAGTCCAGAAAGAAGATGGTGAAAAGAAAGAACTTGAAAATTTCTTGCACTCTCCATATAAGGTAGTACCATATTGCTTGATGTTTTTGTTTTTTTTTGTGATCCAGGGAACCCCGTTAACCGGTAGCTAGCGGATAAACCTTGGAGTGACGCTAGCGGATGACTCACCACCTCGGCGTCACGCCTAAGACGCCGATGCTTCCACTGGATTTCGACCTCCTCACCTTCATCCTAAGGTTCAAGGGAGTTCTTATCCAGCGGAGCCACCAATGCCGGTGGTCATATTGCTTGATGTTGCTCATTACATAATGTCAAAATGCAAATTCAACTTGGATTAGCGGGCCTTTATCAATTGTCTCGTATCACACTCAAGTCACACAACCCAGTGGGTTTTGTAATGTAACTTTACATGTCCTCACTGTCCTTGCAAGCACGATCCACTAGAGAATCGCTTAATACATTAACCACGGATTGGACCTTCAATTGATTGGTGATTAACATATGAAAAAATTGCACATTGATATTCTGGATCCCATACATATTGCCGTAAGTACAGAAAACTTGTTAGGCAAAGCTAATAAGATATATTCTGAAATTTCTATAGTTTGTTGATGAAGCTAGTTAAGCATGTATGAAACCGCATCGCTCTATCATGTTAAGGTCATCAAAGTATGAAATAATAAGAGCATAAAAAATGCTACCATGAATATGACGAACATTTTCTCTCTCTCCATGCTCAACTTAGGGTAGCAAGAAATGACATTAGGGTTTCAGGGGTGCCGGAGGAGAATGATCATGTCCAGTCCTAGGACAAGGACTATGACCCAGACTTGCCGGCCTAAATCCTTCAATTTGACTCAGAAGATACGAAGGGTCCAACTCCAAGACTCTTTGGCCTAAATGCTCTAACTTGACTTGGACAATGTATGGAGTGTCCAACTCCAGGGCCATGACTAGGACTCGTTGGCCTAAATGCTTCAACCTGATTCGGAGGATGTATGGAGGGTCCAACTCTAGGACCTTGACTAGGATTCGTTGGCCTAAATGCTTCAGCTTGACCCTGACTCGGAAGAGGTAAGAAGCGTCCAAATCCAGGACAACAACCTGAACTCTAAGCAGGCGTTGGAGATGCCTCACTGCATTATAGTATTATATCAACGAGATTGTCATGGTCCTCTTCGATCATCATCATCTCATATTTTCGGCTGATCAACATTGAGGCTCTGTTCGTTTAATGGAACATGACTTCCAGGAAAACGTTTTTACGAATTTTCCGGTGTTCGTTTCATGGAAAATAAACTACTCAAGGAAAATGTTTTCCATCATTGGAAAAAACAACCTTCAAAGAAGTGGAAAACATTTTCCATAACTTCTTCCATCTTACTTATTTTCACCAACACATTTTTGTTTTATTTTTATGCTTTCTTTTTCTTTTCTTTTTTTTTCTTTTCATCTTTCTTCCTTAGCCTTGGCCGGTCGCCGGTCACGACGGTGGCCGGCGATCGGTCGTGAGCCAGGTGAGGCTCCACCCCAGGCCGGCGAGCGGCCATGAGCCAGGCGAGGCTCCGCCCTAGGCCGATGAGAGAGAGAGAGAGAGAGAGAGAGAGAGAGAGAGAGAGAGAGAAGGAGTGAATTCACTATAAAATTGAGTGTCTACGCAAAATGGGGTTGGGTCCTAAACTTTTTTATGAAATTTACCTTTCATAAGCAGTCTTTAACTACTCTTAACTTGCTTCCGTGACGTGAGATGTAGCTAATTTAATATCAATTAAGCTAGTATAAGACAAAAACATAATAAGAAATAATTTCTTAACTCAAGAAAAAGCACTCCATGCTGCTGGAATTGAATTTGAAGTTGGTTTTCATCTTTGTAAGGAAACAGCAATCACTTTTACACACAATACCCAATCAACGACAATTCGATTAAATTGGATAATGGCAAACAGACCATGGCCAGACTTAGAACATATATGCTAATTAGCTTTGATCATATTTAAACAATGAGCCAAAAAAAAGAAAAAAAAAATCTATTAGGTTCATAGATAGTAAGTATATTCCCCAAAACTATCTTAGTGAGAGTGTACATCGTAATCCGATCATGAAATCTGCCACATTCAAACCAGTTGATTTGCCATTTATCCAACCTCTTGAGGATTATTAGTCCTGTTGGAGCCAAACTTCACCTGAAAAACAGCTTGCAAAGGCACGACGTAAACCTGCCAATGAAGAAGCAAGATTAGTCAATTTAAAAAGAAGACTCTTACATCGAGTCGGGTCCAACCTACCCAGAGCAATTACGACCGTTGATAACATGGAATACACATGTGTCGCTCATGAATAATGGCAATGATGAGTCTGGTCCATGGACATGGATCTAGGTAAGACTTAACCCTTTAAGACACTTTTCTTGTTTCAACGGCAAGAAGAGAGATGTACGTGGTTATGGCAATGAAGATGCATTATGAATCATGGTATGTAAGGAGAGAAATGTACATATCTATTTCAAACTAACTTTTCTTGTTTCCAGGAAAATATAGTGGAAGCATACAAATTAAGATGTTTCTACATGGCATAAAAACTTGTCAGTGCCAGGGGAAGAAGCAACAAAGAAACCACCCACTCTATAACTCACTTAAAGCCATCAACTCGATGACAGTGTAGGGGGAATTACAGGGTAATTCTCCTTTGGCTTAGCTTGAGTCCTTGCGTTGATCCAACCTCCTCTTTTATAACACCATTGTCGGCACATACTACCAGATATGCCAGGGAGGCGGAATAGTATATGTCGGAATAATTCTTGCATAAGTTTTTTTCAGACATGGTCCCAAATTCTTGACCCATCTATTTCTCAAAGAAGTGAAAGGACAAGTCCCCATCAAGATGGATATTTTCTTCTCCTCATGAGAAATGCTATCTTTTTACGTGCTATTCCTCGGAGAGATATTGAGACAAATTGCAGACTTTTCTAGTTATCGCTTTTTAATCTTAGTCCTATTATATTGTGGCTAGGATTATTTTGTTCTAATTTGTTTTTGACTCCATCTGGCTATAGTTATGCAGAAATTCTATGATACCATGCTAAAAAGTATGGTTTTTTTTTTCCCATACCGATAAATTTTGATAAGTGTAAAAAAAAGAGTCAAATAATTAATAAATCACTTGTTTTTCAGTAAACTTATTGGTAGCTTACCAATACTTTTTAGAAATTGCCATGCTTGTTTGATAGTTTGCAAATGACACCGACTTTCAAATTTACTAAGACTTATATGAAATTATCAACCAAGGGACCTATGGACTTTGTCGGATTAAGTAACCTATTAATTTTGGATTATCAATTTTCATTTTGCTTACTAATATTTATATCTTGTTAATTCATCAATTATTTTATTGGGTAACAACTTTTATTTTCCTTGGCCAATGACCCATTAAATTTACCTTTTATTTATTTATTTATTTATAGATTACTAACCTAAATCAACGTAATTCGCTAATTTTTTCTGCTATTAAATTACCACATGGTATTGGGCTACTAACTGTCAATTGACTTACTCCCACTATAATTATTCTTTTTTAAATGAGATAATATTGCCAAAAGTCCCTAAGCAGGGTCCACCATTCTCAACGTGACTAATTGTCAGAAGTCCTATAATATGGTCAACAATTCTCAACAAGACTAGTTTGCATGACATGACATTGCATACAATTGAACAGGTTTGCAGTTGCATAAAGAGTTAGTGTAATGAAAAATTGTGTCTTAGGTCGATTGATTTGCTTAACCCATATAGACCGGAATTGACATGATTAAATTGATGTGTTATTGTGCAGTTCCTCTTAACATGATATGATTGGACACTTTTAATACAAATATATTTAAACACTTTTTTTATACTTACAAGTTGAACCCATCTTAAAAAGAATATAAAATAAAGTAAAAACATACATAAGACTACAAAAGACATTATACATGAAAGTATACTAACTCAATAAGACACTCTAGATGTGATATGAAGTGAAATTAATCCTACTGTTTAGATTTGTGCTAAACTTGTTAACACAAAATTAATGTGCATGGGTGTTTCTACGTGTTTATTATGTAGACAGGTTAACATATATTCACAAGTATGAATCATGTCATTCGATATGAGACAAGACAACACATTTTATAACGGTGTTAGTTGTTTTGTACCATGTGTCATGTTTGTGTTGAGGTAGTTAGACACTGTTTATTAAATGCATTGTCCTTGAGTTGATGCTATAGACTTATTTTGAGATGACATGGATTTCCAACCCTGCCCATACTATTGTTTGAAATTCAAAATTGTCCAAATTACCTTTTTATTTTTGTTTTAAAATAACACTAGTACATTTAAAAGAATAGACATCTTTAGTCTCTTTTTGTTTTCTTATAAGCATCCCTATGTTAAATTCGTCCATTGAGACGCTCAACAAGATGTGGGGTTAGATGTGTCCTATGCTGATTGTTTCAATTTGCTTCCAATGCACCTTATCAACAGTCCAAAAAGTTCGATGAAGAAGAAGATAAATGCAAGGTGTAGTAAAGAGAGATAAAGAGACTAACTAGTGGGCCCATCTAGACATGTGTCGAGCACTGAATGGAGTGTCCTATTGCCTATGTGGTAAGATTGGCGTACGTAATATTTTTTTTTTTGAGAGAGAGAGAAAAGGATTGGGAGGTTTTGGGGGGGGTGGGCGGGCTTCGGTTATTCCATCTTCGAAGAAAAATCAACACGGTTAAACCTACCTCCATATGATCTGCCCCTTTTTGAAAAGCACAAAAAAGATTTTCATTTTTTATAATATTATAAGGACTTATATCGACACTATCTCTTTTTAATTTGTCAACTATTCTTGATGCTTACAAACTTTTATTTGTCAATATTACCAACATCTTAAATTTCACATTACTTTTTCGGATTTACTAACTTTAACTACGGTTACCAACTACTCTCCATATAAGTTACTAATTAGCTATGGCTTATCAATTGTTATTTAAGTTACCTACGACATTTTATTATTTTAATTATTATTTTTCTTATCTATTACCGACCATTATTTATTTTTCTTAACCATGCCTTAAATTTCAAAATTTTTTATAAAAAGTTATTGATGTTAATTTAAGTGACTAAAAGAATTTTCTAGATAAGACCAAAACTCCTAAAATTTGTCATAAAGTGCATGCCTTAAATTTTTTGTTAATACAATTAAGTCCTAAAACTTATTAAGTTGATACTATCAAGTCCTTCTGATAACTCCTTTTAACTTGGCTAACAAAAAAAAATGCTGACATATTTTTTTTCTTGTTATCTTCTCTCTTCGTGGTGTCAACATACAAAAACATGAAACATAAGGTTAAATCAACATTGTTATGGTCTAAATCTTTTTTTTCCCCAAATTTTACTTAAATTAGGTTAACAAAAGGTTAAATCTAAAAAAGGAAAAAGAAAAATGAAGAAATAAAACTAGGCCAAGGCCTGTGGACCCTCTCACAACTGCTCCACCATCGCCGAAATGGGCTAGTGGGGGGTTGTTAGGGCTTTAGCAATCACTGAAACCCTCACTGACCCCTTGGCTAGATTTGGGCAAGAGTCACTGGGCTGTTGCTCATTGTCAACAAGGGTTGCTAGCCATTGCCCTAGCACTGCCGGCCATTTTGCAAGGATGGTGTGATGATGACGGCGAGGGCCTAAAGGGCTTCTTTTTTTTTTGAACAACTAATTTTACCCGCATTCCCACAAGGTTTCTTTCAATAATTCTATGTCTTTTCTCTGGATTTTTTTTTTCCGTCTCACTCTAATGTGCACGAGAATATCTGTTTTCACTTAATGATCGTCGATGCTCTTTTATAAAAAGAAATTCCAGACTTCCCTTTGTTTTTAGAATCTCGCAATCTCCTCAATCTTTCCCCTTCTTCTTTTTCTCTCTTTCATTTCCCTTTGTTATTTGGCTGAGATTCCTTTATTTTTCATTGATTCTTTCTCTCTTCTCCCTCTTTGTGAGTTTCCTTTTACCCCACCCATCTCGCGATCTCCTCAATCTTTCCCCTTCTTCTTTTTCTCTCTTTCATTTCCCTTTGTTATTTGGCTGAGATTCCCTTATTTTTCATTGATTCTTTCTCTCTTCTCCCTCTTTGTGAGTTTCCTTTTACCCCACCCATCTCTCTTATTCCTTGTTTAGATGCAGCAATGATCAATTACCTTAGCTGGAGGTAGCTTAAATATGGCATGGCATGCTTACTTTCCATTTCAGAGAGAGAGAGAGAGAGAGAGAGAGAGAGAGAGAGAGAGAGGATTTTCTGATCGTATGCTTTGCCAACTATTCCAACGTTGTCTTCGGGAGGCTTTTATACATCTCTCTTCATACCCTTTCAATAGTGTCTTTCCATCGTAACGTATCAAGACGATACGGTGCGATCCAATCACACCCCATCATGGACGTACAATCTAAAGTACAACTTCTCCCACTCGGACATGATGGGCTTGATAGCGCTCTATCAAGAATATAAGGCATTCAACATTCATCAATTTTACAAAACAATTCATACTAGCAAGTAAGTCGTACGACCAGTGAGTACACCTGCACTTAGGAGCTCAAATTATACACTTGTTAGGGATGACATAATAGCTACAATCCCGAAAAGAAATAAATAATCGATGTCTCACAGTGCCCCAGACATATTTTGTTACATTAATCCAAGTATACATATCCCTTAAAGGCTATACTTGACTATTCTCAAAAACACCATGTATTTACAATTATATCCGCAACAACATAAGGCGATATAATTGGTCGACCAGTAAATACATGTGATAGATGTAAAACAACAACATTTTTCCTTCGCACTCATGTCTCTCTCCATTTCAGAACAACTGCTTTCCTAGACACATCTCATAAGGCCATATCTATTTATGATCGCTGATAACATGCTAAAGTAGTAACATTGATCTTTCACTTTGAGAACATAGTCAGAAGTAACATAGGGCACAAAAATGAGGTAAATTATAAATTATCTCAAGGACTCACATGATAAGTAAATAGGGATAATTTTACTCATCTTCCCTTATTGATCGTACAATGCACATGTAGTATGGATTACATGCTATAGTGGATTTCTCTTTTTATAAGAGCGTATGTCATTTATTAACTATATCCACTATACGGATCTTAGCCTAAACATAGTTACGTGCTTCTCACGTACTCATGCTTAGCTCGAGTGCTATATCAGCTCGCTTTCTATTGCGCCCAATTAAGTATTCACATTCGGCATCTTACAAGTATACATGATTATGGGACTATCATGTTCGGTCTTATTATAAATAAATCACAGACCTCATCTTGACTCCAATCAAGGTGACATATCTTTTTATGTTTTAAACTTGCTCCTCAACGTTTATTTGTACATAACGTCTCATCTCAACGTGCTATCTATAGCACTTGAGGCGATTGCTTGTGTGAGCAAGCCAATCATTGTCTGCTGACATACTTTTCAATAATATATATGTGTAGTGCTAGTCTCATACTGTATTCGTACTTATTGATAAAATATCAAGTCACTAATAAACAAACAAGTACAATACATATGTTCACAAATACATAAACCAATGATCCTCTACAATAACATATATCACATTATACGCAATTCTAGTAACATCCCGTGGGTCAAGAATATGTCTCTAGGAATAGCCTTCACAAATGGAGCAGTAACCATTCTATTGGTTGAAATGTATTATAGGATCACTTTTTTTTTTGCGCTATTATATCTTTTATAAAGTTGTTCTTTATATCAATGTGCTTTGTCCTTCCATGATACTTGGGATCCTTCACATAGACAATAGCTGTTTGGCTATTGCAATAAACTATCACCGGTCTTGGAACCTTAGTGATAGTGGCTAAATTTTTCAAGAAACGTTTTAGCCATACAACTTCTTGTACTGCAGCATAACATGCAATAAATTCTACCTCTATCGTAGATAAGGCTGTACATGTTTGTTTCTTGCTATTCTAAGAAATTGCACCTCCATTGAGCAAGAACGTATATCCAGAAGTCGATTTACACTCATCCAGGTCTTCACCCCAATCGGCATCTGAATAACTCAATAGGCGTAAATCATTCCCTTGGTAACAAAGTCGATAGTCTATGGTGCCCTTCAAGTATCTCAAGATCCTCTTCACTGCTTTCTAATGTGCTTGACCGGGATTTTATTGATATCGGCTCACCAATCCCACGGCATAACATATGTCGGGTCGAGTACACATCATAGCATACATCAAACTTCCGACTGCACTAGTATAAGGAACAGTTTCCATCACTTTAATTTCTTCTGGAGTATTAGGACACATCTCAGTACTTGGGTCTTCACCTTGCGTAACAGGGATATCAATGGGATTACAATGCTGCATATTAAAACGCTCAAGAATTTTCATAATATAAGACTCTTGTGATAAAGTAAGGAGTTTCCTTGATCGATTTCTTTCGATCTTAACTCCTAATATATAAGCAGCTTCTCCCATGTCATTCATTTCAAAATTGGAGGACAACCATTCTTTTATGGTGATAACCAAAATCTTGTCATTTTCAGCCAATAGAATATCGTCTACATAAAGTGATAAAATCACAAATTTATCTTCGGAGCGCTTGATATATACATAGTGATCTTTCTCGATCATCGTGAAACCAAAAGTGGTTATGGATCGATGAAAATGAAGATACCACTGTCTAAATGATTGCTTAAGGCCATATATTAAGCGATGAAGTTTGCAAACTTTATACTCTTGACCTTTAGCTATAAAACCTATTGGTTGTTTCATATAGATTTCCTCATCTAGTTCCCCATTGAGAAATGCCATCTTTACATCCATTTGATGTAATTCAAGGTCCAAATGTGCAACGATGACTAGAATAAGCGTATTGAGGCAAACCTTACAACTGATGAAAATGTTTCCTCATAGTCTATACCCTCTTGTTGAGTATAACCTTTCGCCACAAGGTGAGTCTTATACTTTTCAATAGATCCATCCGCCCTTTGCTTAATCTTAAAGACCCATTTGTTTCCAATGGCCTTACGGTTGGGTGGTAGATCAATTAAGTCCCAGACATGGTTTGCCCTCATTGACTCCATCTCATTTTCTAAAACTTTTCTCCATTCTTCCTTATCAGAGGATGAGAAAGCCTCTTGAACAATCTTAGGCTTGGCATCGTCATTCTGAGTAATCATAAATGTTTTCCCTTCAATATCAAAATGACGACGAGGAATATTTTTACGATTACTTTTACGCAATTGAATTTCTCTTGAATTCAATTCGTTAGACGATGCAATACTCCCACTAGGTCTTGCATGGTGAGGTGAATTTTCATTTCCCTTTACAACATTAGTTGGTGTGTTATCAAGATCTTCCATCTTATATAATTGGAAGTCCTTATCAATCTCACCTCTACTAGGAAAATTGTTCTCTAAGAACGTGACATCTTGTGACTCTATTTCGGTCACACTTCCATCAGCTTGTTCACCTATGAACACTTACCATTTGGAGTGTTCAGAATATCTTATAAAGATACATTTTTCCCTCTAGAACCTAATTTGTCATATTTATGGGAAGAATCATGAACATAAGCTGCACATCCCCATAGACGTAGACTACTCAAGTCTGGTTTCCTATCAGTCCATAATTCATATGGGGTGGAAGTGACCGATTTTGAGGGCACTCGGTTAAGTATATAGGCAGTAGTCAATAACGCATCTCCCCAATAGGAGATAGGTAAATTCGCTTGCGCCATCATAGACCTAACCATTTCCAATAGGGTTCTATTCCTTCTATCAGTTACCCCATTTTGTTGTGGAGTATCAGGAATAGTCAATTGTCGTACAATTCCCTTTTCATCACAAAGAGCCTTGAATTGTTCTGATAGATACTCACGTCCACGATCGGTTCTCAATGCTTTTATTGTTTTGTTCAACTGATTCTCTGCCATCGTTATACATCGTCTGAAGTAGTCTAATACTTCTGACTTATGAGAGATTAGAAAGACATAACCGAAACATGTGAAGTCATTTATGAAAGTGATGAAATATGAGACTCCATGCCTCGCCCTCACATTCAAAGGACCACAAATGTCAGAATGTATGAGATGCAATGGAAATTCAGCTCTAGTCCCTTTACCGAATGGTTTTCTAATTGCTTTTCCCACTAGACAATGTTCACATACGAATAGACTAACATTAGTGAGTGACCTTAAAAGGTCTTCTCTAGCTAATCTTTGCATTCTTTGTAATCCAATGTGACCTAAGCATGCCAAGTACTTATATCAATTTCAACATTACTAGATGATGCAATTAAAAAAAAGCAACCATCGACATTAACATTGTACTGATCATAGTCAATGTCTAACACCATAAAACCATTTGATACATGACTTGAACCATAATAAACTATTCCATACAAAATGTTAACACAATCACCATAGAAATTCAATATATAACTTAAGCTAAGAAGAACAATACAAAGACCAAGTCTCGTCGAATATCTAGAGAATAAAGGATGTTGCGACCCAATTTTTCGGGTGCACCACCTAAAACTAGGTTAATGGACTACTAAGCTTTTAAACTTAGCTCGGGCTCTCCCAAGCCCATACCAATTCGCGACTTAAGTCTAAATTTTTAAATATGCAAGAGGTTATTAATTAGGAGTCGCCACTAATCAGTTTAGGGTAGGTCGATTAGACACCTAAGTAAAATAAAGGGAGATTTATTTTACTCCTACGAACCAGAGACTAAGGGTACGGGGACTTGGTTACACTAGAATTTTCTAATGCCCTTTCGGTACCATTTCTTTTAATTTTCAAAATATTTTTGTAGGCGGCTTGGATTTATTTTAAGCTAAATCACTATCATGCAAATGTGGTGACCACACGGGTGCTCATCCATTATTAAACATTCAAATAAATAAATTGCAGCAAGCAATTACTTTTTGAGTTTTCTTGAAATTGGAAATTTTTTATAAAACATGCATCTTAACTAAATGACATAATTTCGCTAATAAATGAATTCTAATTAAATGAACCTATTATGCAAGCACTAGGTGACGAAAATTTCATAAACCTAATCCTACATGTTTGATTTATTAAACCTACATGCTTTGATGCAAGATTTTGATTTTGATTTTGATTTTTATGTTTTTTTTAGCATTTTTCAAGATAAGCAATTATATCTAAACAATCAAGATATTAATCAAATAAAGAATTAAAATAATCGAAAAAATAACCCGTTGTCTCACAGGTCAAATTAACGATTACTCTAACCCTAAACATCACGACAAAAGATTCAAAATAATTAAAAATCTGATCCGAAGTCTCACGGGTCAAATTAATAATTATAATGATTTAACAATTAAAATATTATCAAAAAGCCCGAAAATTAATATAATTAAAAAAAATGATCCGATGTCTTACGGGTCAAATTAATAATTATAAAAATTCTGGACAAAATCCCTACGGATAATACCTACAAAATTCACGAAATCAATATCGACATACTAAGTTCTAATTTAACCAATAATAACAAAACTTAAAAATGATAATAAAATAACATAAAATAACAAAATAAAGGTAAAACTAAAACTAAACTACCTACAACAGGGACTCAACACCGCTGTAGAAGGAGTGTTGTATTGACGAGTGGGCGGACAGCAGCGTCAATGGGCGAGCAGGTCGCGGGCGAAGGCGGCGCGGGCTGAGGAGGTGCCGGCACTGTGGCTGATGCGAGTGCGAGGCCGGCGCGGACGGTTGGGCGTCCTAATTCAAAGCACACAATCCAAATTCGAACTCAATGGATGACCGACGGCAGCTCATGGTCAAGAGACTTACATCTGTATCGTTGTTCTTCCATTAAAGAATGTATATAACTCCACACGCTTAAACTCTTCACGATCTCCTGGCCAAAAAGTAATCCTTCCTCTTGCATGAAGTAAAATCACAAAGCCCACGAATTGTCAAATCTAGACAAAATTCAAGAGAAGACAAATCCACCGCCTGCCCCTATTTGGCCGAATTGTGATTTTTTTACCAAAATGGATTACTTTCTTCAAGCTCACCAACCTTTTTCACCCATGGTTTTTTTTAACTTTATTCCCTTCTTGAATTCGTGGGACGCCACGATTTCGTTGCTGTTCGTGGACAAAGGCACTAGTAAACCTGCAAAAGAGAACGAGAACGTCTAGGATATTGATCCTAGTGAACTCGCAGGAATTGCAACGGTTCAGCAATAAACAACAATTCAGTGAAACGAGGCAAGGATCGGCGTCGATGTTGAGAAGGTCAACTAAGGGACTCTTGGATTGCTGGTCACAAGTGGCTGGAGTAGATCACGATTGGTGGTGGTGCACGAAGGTCAGTGCTCGGTGAATGGCCGATGAGTTGGTGGCGCAACAGGAACAGCCGCAGGTTTGGGAGTTTGCAGCACGGAGGGTGGCATATGGCTAGTTCTTGATTTGATCATTCGCTAGTCTCCTCTGAGATCTTTTGAGTGGACACCCCCCTTCTCTTGTCGTCTCTCTCTTGTCAATTATGGCGGAATATGGAATTGTGTGGCCTTTTGTTCGGCATTGAATTGCCTGCGACCACAACATCAGAACAAAACAAAGTAAATACCGAAAATATGGAGTGAACAACTTTAATAGGGAGAGAAACAACCCGGTTTTATCACAGTGAAATCACTGGATGGCAATCGGTGCTTGGGTACACTGGCCACTTCGATGTCTCGCTGCTGGAATTATCGTCGGAGATGTAGGAATTTAATCTAGGCCAGAAACAAAAATAAAATCACCTTAGTTCGAATAGCAAATTGGAATCGCACACAATCAAACTTAAAAAGGAAGCTCGACTTAGCTTTATGCTTGTCGTCAATATCCATGACGCATGATGAATGTGGGATGTCGTCAAGAGGACTGCACCATCCAATCGGAAAATTCTCGAGATCGTCCACCCCCCTTTTTTCCTCACAAATTTTTCTCTCGATTTTTCTTTGCTCTGAAAATTTTTCTGAATTCGCTCTCCCAATTCTCACGAACTGTAGCCCTTTTATAGTGAAAACCTCTATTGATCTTTAGAAAGTTGTGCTTCCTTGATTGCGGGAATTACAGAATTTCAGCCCTGATTTGCCATTGCAAATTTACATTTCGGTTTTTCACTCACGTTACCAAAAACGCATCCAAGTTCGTTTTGATTTTTGCAAACAGCTCACCTGATGAGTATAATTTTTGATACTTTCCTTTTGATTTATCAATCTGATCATTATCCTCATCGATTTTGGGTTTGGCTTCCAATTTATTAAAATCATTGCCCTTAATTCGCTTGATTTTTCAATTGTTTCTACATTTATCAAAATCTGAATACTCATCAGAATTTCAAACTTCCATGCATAATCAAGCAAATCAATTTTCCCTTTTTTTATTTTTTCTTTTCAAAATGCAATTTTATTTTTCCAAAATTAGGTGTCAACAAAGGACATCATGTAGGAATTGGTTTTGACTACCACATAAGATTAATTTACATATGCCAATACCCTTCACTTAAACTCTTGAGTTATTCCCAACATATATCCATCTTCTTCTAGGCTATATCCGACGATACTCCATAAATGCTTCTCGGTCTCTAGCTACGTGATTTGTTGCTCCTGAGTCTACAGTCCACATTGGATGAGATTTATCAAGCATTACAGTACTAGAAACAAAAACATTACTCAAAGTAATGGAGTAATAGGGTACTTTTTTTGGCTTAGTGCATTCACGAGCAAAGTAACAAATCTTGCTACAATTGTAGCACTCCATCTTGGCCTTGTCCTTCTTCCCACCACGCTTCTTGCGTTGGAAGGTCTTAGCCTTTTTTGGTGCCTGATTAGTCTTCTTCCCTTTGTTGTTGAACTCAAGATTGCTCTTGCGCTTGAAGCCCGAAACTTTACGCGAACTCGATTTAGCAACATAAGCATGGGTAGATGATCTCGTAGCCTCCAGGTGCTCATGCTCTAATTCTAAATGACATGCAATACCATCAAAAGTGACAATATTCTCATTATGCGTTATATTGATCTTCATATGCTCTCAATTGTCAGGAAGAGACTTTATAACAGTCTGAACTTGTTGTTCATCAGTAAGGGAGTGACCTGCCGATTTCAGCTCACGAATCATGTTTGACATCTCCTGAAGATACTACCTCATCGTTACATTTGGGCGCTTTCGGAATGTGTCAAACTTGATGGTGAGTCTCCTCAGCTTAGTGGCAGATGTACCCTCAAACTTATTTTTCAAGGAAACCCACATAGCTTGAGCTTTATCATAATTTTCAAACTCACACATGAGATCATCTTACATACAGCTCAGCAACGTGATGCGAGCAATGCTATTTTTCTTTTTCCAAGCTTGATAAGCTTCTAGATCTCTTCTGTGTTGAGTTGAAGTTTCATGCTTAAGTTCATCCATGGTATGGTTGAGGGTTTCCAAAACATCTTGCTCCTCAAGGATGTACTGAACTTTTCGGTGCCAAATATGATAATTGTCACCGTTCAGCTTCTCACCCTTATTGATGTTAACCACAATGGTCTTGGATGCCGAAACCATAATCAATTACTATAACACATTGACATAATAAACACAGAATTAATACTAGCACACTTTACAAAGTAACACACATATTTAATTTGCAGCAAAGACAAACTAAATTAATGATAATTCAACAAAAGACACAAAAACAAAAGTTTACTATGTTCCCAATCAACTTCTATGTACAATTGTTTTATTATCATTAATTAGTTTAATTTGCGCAAATTTTAAGTTCTAGGTGAGAACTCCCTCGAATTCTATCAACCTACGAACTCCCATTAGGAAAAATAATTACATGACCTCATGTAATTTCTATATTTTTTCATTAACACAAAAACATAGCATGATATGAACCAACGTACAAATAACAATCATGCTTCAACTATAATCAAAATCGCAATTCAACATGTAATGGATTTCCTACCATTGTTCGAATTTTCTAGCAACTAGAAAATTGCAAGTATATTAAACTATATACATGCTACCATCGAACCAAGCTCTACTTAGCATATGTGATATCATTTTCATAAAGGCCAGCTACTGTATTTCCTAAAACTTAAGAAAATACAAGCTAAGAAAAATGAATAAACAATGCATTTGTACCTTAAAATGCGTGTACATTGGGTTCCGTACACAATTTTATACATTTATAAAATTCAAATATCAAAAATAAATATACCACAGTGTAGAGGACACTTATACGAACCAAACGCAGCTGACCACGCTCCAATCAAAGCTCTCACGCGCCTACACACGCCGCCTGAGTGCGCGGCGCGTGTGGCGCACGTGCCAGCAAGCCAAACGGCTCCTAGTTGGTCCGATCGGTCCCACCGGTGACCGGTTTGACCGGTTTGATTGCCGGATTGGTTGACCGGTGCGTCCCGTTGACCGGTCAACGGTCGGGTTGGGTCGGTTCTCGGGTCGGGTCGCCGGCCGATGACCGGCCGGCCAATTGTCGCCAGCGGTGACGTCATTGATGACGTCATCGGGCAACCGACCGTTGGATGATGTCACAGTGACGTCATCACATGCTGGTTCGCCGATCGGCGTGTGTCGCGTAGGTGCCGGTTCGCCGGCCAGCGCGCGTCGCGCACATGTTGGTTCGCCGACTGGCGTGTGTTGCGCACGCGCTGGATTTTTCAGCGCTTTAGGCACGTGACGCCCACGCGCAGTAGCTTCTGGTCATGTGTGTGGGCGCGTTCGGCGTCCTCCGGTGGCGCTCGACCCATCGCCGGACTCGTCTCGACGAGTACTTGCACCCTGTATGTTTAAAAAATGATTTTGGCCGAAAAAATATTTCAAAAATTGGCCATAACCGCACGGATGCACGCGACCCCGAACTCATTCTTTGCTTCGGTTCGATTTTGAGTTTTCAGATGGCAATTTCGATCATTAGACATCCAAATAGTGTAGATTTCATACTCTTGATCTCGATATTAAATTGTAAACAAGAAAATTCAATGAAAAACAAGGCATAAATCACGATCGGGCTCTGATACCATTGATGGAATTCAAGTCGGCGGAAGACAACTTACTTTTATCTGATGCGCAAACAACAATTAGCCCCGGAACGAACGTTGAATTGCCAATGAAACACGAACAATATACCTCACGTTGGTTTGGATGCGATCACGAGGAAAGCACCCGATTTCCACTGCATAAATGCAAATTGTTCTTGTAAAAGTGAAATGGAATGCCTTATTCCTTTGATGGAAATGGAACGAACAAATGAGAGGATTTTCTGATCGTATGCTCTGCCAATCGTTCCAAAGGTTGTCTTCGGGAGGCTTTTATATATCTCCCTTCATACCCTTTCAATAGTGTCTTTCCATCGTAATGTATCAAGACAATACGGTGCGATCCAATCACACCCCATCATGGACGTACCAGCTAAAGTACAACAATAATAATCGTGATTTCGCTCAAATAGATATTTAATCGGCATCCTATCCTAAAATTTAAGTGCGAGGAATGAGAATACAAGACTATGAACTTCCTGGTGGAAAGGATGGGACGCTGAGGGCTACGGACAACACTTCCTGGCAAAAAGAAGCGAAGTGCTCTGGGCTATAAATTTTGTGCAGGAAACATCATAATAAAAAAAAAGGGTGCTCGAGGCTATAACAGCGCTTCCTGGCGGAGAGTTTGGAATGCTCAGGGCTACAAGCAGCACTTCCTGGCAAAGAGGCGAAAAGCTCTGGGTACAAAAGCACTTCCAGACAAAGATACGCTGATGGCTATTGCAGCACTTCTTGATGGAGAGGATGGGATACTCAGGTCTATGAGAAGCACTTCCTGCCTGGTAAAAAGAGGTGAAACGCTACAGGCTACAAAAGCATTTCCGGGTGAAGAAAACAATCAGGGCTATGACAGCACTTCTTGGTGAAGAGGATGGGATGCTCCTTCCTGACAAAAAGAGGTAAAACGCTCCGAGCTATAAAAGCTCTTCCAGGCTAACATGTTAAAGCAATCATATTTCTTCGAACAAAGTTTATGTGTACATTTAGAAATCATTACTCGTTAAAGAGAATCTTTGGCTTCACATCTTTGGAAGGAGATAATAATTTGTTTCGGATCTAAGCAAGACTAAGTAGGACTATTTGTTCAAACTTTGTATCGCAAAACTTTACAGGAAAGAGCGATCATTAGAGTAATTTTCATTCATCAAGGGGCTTACTATAAATGCCACATAAGAGTATTTCAATATGAAAGGACTTCTCTGCCTGTCTCTCGAGATGTTCTCACATATTTTCTTGAGAACACTTTTTTTTTTTCTTATAGTTGTTTAAAAAATAGAAAAGTTGAAATTTTTTACTTTTCATTTCTATTTCAAACTTATTTATAGACTAAAAATTTGTTCCAGAAAATGAAAAATGAAATTACATTATCAAATAGATTTTTGTTCCAAACTTGTTCTCGGGAAAAAAAAAAATGGAATGGTTATTATATGCACTCAAGATGTCGTGAGAATCGAGAAATTCTCATAGATCAATAACATACTCTTCCTCCACTCCTCTAAGCAGTATCGTTGAGTATGAAATTCTCATATTAAGCCAATTGCCATTGTTCAGAAAGGACATAAGAAAGTTTACATCTCCGCCCAATATTTTTGGCTAGGAAGAATTGCATGGTTCTGACTGAACTCAAGGTTCCGTTGCAAACTGCTCTTGCTGTGAACATTGTTTTTAAGGCAAGGACTCTACGACTTTGGTATCCCTGAGATTGCATGGTCCTGGGAGGGGTGGAAAGAGACAAGGTTAGTGGAATCAAAATGGTTAAAATTAGTTTGGAACAATACTATACTACTGTTTATGCTCTTTCTGCGCCAAACATGCATATGTATGCGATGTAAAATGCCACAACAGACCAGTTGTGACTAGATTGCACAAACCAAAAAGGCCAATTCTGGATTTGTGAGTTTATTCATGGAAAAAAACTCCTTTACAGCATCAACATTTACAGGACTCAAGAATTCTCGACCATCCATTTTTGTTATTTATCATCGATCTAGGCAAGGTAGCAATCCAAGATCAAGGCACCTACAGTGAGCACCTTTTTTACAACATAGAGCCTGGCATAGTTTGGAGTGAACTTCCCACTAGAATCTGGTGCAATGGGCAATATCTTATGTGGAACCAAATCACAGACCTCAAACTATACGAATAATGGCAATGTTGGACCTAGTCCAAGTGAATCCAGGTTTAAGTAAGAATTTACCCTGTAAAAGACATTAATCGGGTCCATGTGGACCCAAGTCTAGGTAAGAATTTGCCCAAGGTAAGAGACGTGTTTTTTGTTGCCAAAAGGATGAGATATGATTTACTTTACTCTTAAAAATGCATTATGAAGTATGTTATGTATGGAGAGAAATAGACATATCTATTTGGAACTCACTTTTCTTGTTGAAAATAAAAAGGAAGCAAATAGATTGAGATGGTTTCTAGATGGCATAATACTTTTGTCAGTGCTAGGGAAAAGGGAAAAGGGAAAAGAAGAAACCCTAACTTGCGCTGATAATCTTTCTTTAAGCAATCGACTTGTTGTTGGTGGAGTCTGAATCATAGGGCAATTCTCCTTTGGCAGAACAGAAGCTATTCAAGACCTTTGCATACAATACCTCTATTCTGCCAAAGGAGAATTGCGCTGTTATGTCAAAACCCCACTCTGTCTTTCTTGCTTGACTGGCTTAGCTTGAGTCCTCGGATTGATCAAACCTCCTCTTTTATAAAACCATTGTTCGCACAAATTTTCAGATATGCCGGGGAGATGAAGCAGTATATACCAGAACAATTCTTGTGTAGTTTCTTTTCGGACGTGGTCCCAAATTCTTGACCCATCTTATCCTCAAAGAAGTGAAAGGAAAAGTCGACATCAAGATGGATCTTTTTTCTCATCATGAGAAATGCTCTCTTTTACGTGCCAATGCATGGAGAGATATTGAGAGAGCAATTTATGAAGCGAAACTCTTTTTTAATTATTGCCTGTTAATTCTGAACTATTTTGTTGTGGCTAGGATTATATTCTTCTAGTTTGCCTTCGACTCCACGTGGCTATGGCTAGGTGGAACTCTATTATTCTGTGTTAAAAGGTATGGGATTCTTTTTAAATACTGATAAATTTCAACAAATGTTGATAAGTGTAAAGAAGTTATTGATTTAAAAAAAGATGTCACCTTTTTTCTAGGTAAATTTTTTGGTGATTTACCACTAGATTTAATAAATAAAATTTCTTGTTTGTTAGCTTGCAAAATGACCAAATATTAGACAATTTTACCAACTTTTATTTACATAATTTATTGACACTTGAATTTGATAATTCCTATAAAAAATTACCAACCTAAGTTAGAACGACTTATTAGCTTTTTATCAAATTAAGTTAATTACTAGTTTTGGGTTGCCAACTTTTCATGGGATAGCTGCACAAATGGTTTTTGAACTTCGGCCCAATATGCAACGTTGTTCTTGATTTTTTAACTTGTTGTGTGCTCTATGATACTTTGCCTAATGTACAATGTTGTCCCTAGACTTTTAATTTATTCAATACAATCTCTAAATTTTGTTTGTAAATATTTAATCTAGTCTATAGACCATATGAAAATATCCAACACTATCCTTCCATTAATTCTAATTAATGTAAATTGTTGATTGGGCTTCCAATCCAGTAATTTGAATTGTGTATAGAAGAATAACCTGACACATGGATTATTTTCGTGAGATAGTCAACTCAAATGAAGATAAAATTATCTAAGTCATCAATAACATGGATAATTATTTTTCCAAATTGATCAAATTAAACAAATTACATGAATTATTATATTTTAGTTTGAGTTAAATATCTTACGTGGGAATCTATGTTCAGCAATTTCTTTTGTCCATTATTCAGATGTATCGGATTGGAAGCCAAATCAATAAATTACGTCGATTTAAAAAAATAGAAGAATAATATTGAACATTTTCACATAATTTGAGAATTATATTAAATATGTATCAAAAGTTCAGGGACTGGTAACAACTAAAATATTGTTGTTCCATAAAATTAGGAATCGACTTGACCCCTAAACAAAAATATCAAAGTCGCATTGCTTACATTTGGCGTTGCATCACATTGCATGTATGTACTAATAGCATTTGGGACTAATTCATTTGCATTAAGTAGGTCGTAGGGGCAAAGCGGATAATGTTGGCACAATCTCAATTCGTTTGTTCAAATTTGAATTCTAGGATTAATTTGGACTTCAAGATAGGAAATAGAGATAAAATAGGATAAAAATGGTGGGATAAGGAATCGGATCATGGGGGTTTATAAGGTAAAAGCTTGAAAAAAGGGTAAAAGATAAAAATGATGGAGCAACTGGAACTTGAGCTCTTAAAAGCCAAACAAACAGATCGCCGTAAGTGCAAGTGAAAGAGAATATTACAAAGAGGAGAAATCTTGGCCGATTCGAAGAGGAGGGCAAGCGGTTTAGAAGGATTAAATGACCATTTTAAAGATTAATAAAGGGCGCAAATTCGTTGGAGTCTACTTCGTAAAATTCTAAGCATGATTTGGTGAGATTGGAATAGAAATGGAGATCAGAGAGCGAGCTTGAAGTTAAATCCGCTAAATGAATAATAGCTAGAGCTACCAAAATGGGACATAGATCCATTTCTTGACCTATATTTGATGGGTTGGCTTATTAAATGGGTTAGTTATATTTAGTAAATGAGATTAGATCAAACTTTATAGGTATTAAATGAATTCACAACTTATATAAATCCAACCCATCTTTGTGACCATCTCTCGCTCTCAATCAATCCCACATTCGTTCACTCTGTATGAGTTTTCCTTAATTAGTTAAATGTATAAGTATTTTAGTAATATGAGTCGGCTTTGGTATGAGTTTGGTATGAATCAAGCCAAGTATAGGTCACTACATTTATATTACATGGAAATTAATCATAACGTGTTAAATAGGTTAATTTGGATTGGATCATTTTTGACCCGATTCACCTGTTTAACAGGACTAATAATGGCAAAACCGAAACAACAAACTTGGTGAAGTTTAATTGCATCAAGCTGTGACCCCAGAAAGGAGATTTGGGAGAGATTGGTTTGGTTTCGGAGATTGGATCATGAGATTTTAAAAAATAATAAGAAAACACCATCACAAGATCCTAACGCCATTTTATCTCACCTGAGGAGACTCTAGACAGGACGCTCGCATCCTCAGAATGTGGGCGAAGCTTTCACGCCCCAAGGTCACGTTCTCTTCACCTTCCTATCATCGACTATTCATACACATTTCATTACGTATTCGAGTCTTACGGTGTTCTTCAACCGGTGGTCCTCTCCATCCCGTAGCTTTCTCATCGCTGTCCTGGTATCTACCACTGACATCCGCCAGCGCCCCAGCGTCCGTGGCGTTCCACCAACCATCCAGTGTTTCAATCTTCTGCATTCTCGGTTCCACAGGCGTCCTTGCTCGAGATTCGAACTGACATCCTTCCTTGTGATCTCAGCAAGCATCCTGGTCCGCGAGTCACTGTCCTTGTCCAATCCTTCGGCGCCCTTAAGCGATTGCTCTTTGAAAATACTGAATGACCTTTCAGTTATAATTCAAGCTGGTTCAGACTTAAAATGAGCTTTGTCCAGCTAGAATACCAAAAAGAAGTCCAGAGAGCTGAATCGAACATCTAGTCCGGAAAGCAGTGTAAGCAAACCAGTCAAGAAGTGGATTATAGTGTTGTCCACAGAGATTAGAAGTGGACCCAGCAAGGTGGCCGTCGTCCGACACTTGCGAGGTGATGACAACCACCATTGCTTTAGCTCCACAGCCATGACCACCACTCCGATCTTGATTTTCAAATCAGAGAGAGAGAGAGAGAGGACGCCAGCAGGGTGGCCGTTGTCATCTGAGGCTTGCGAGGCGATGGCGACCATAGTTGCTTAAGGTCCGTGGCCACGACCACCGCACCAGTCATGCTTTTCAAATGAGAGAGAGCTGGTCTCGTTTTTGAGAGACAGAGAGAGACAGAGAGAGCACATGTTAGGAAAAAAAAAATTAACATTGTCAAACAATGAGTTGTACAAGGCGTGGTCACATACTGACTAACAATATTAAGAGCACAAGCATTATCAAGAGGGTTAGTAGTGAGATAGGTAACACTACCAACCAATTGCCGATAAAGTGTAGGATTTGGAAGAAGAGTTCCATCCTTGTCATTAAATTTTGCAATCAACTCAATGGGAATAGCAGCAATCTTATTATCAATGAGCCGAGCATGAGAAATAAGATTAGTGACATATTTTGCTTGTGAGAAATATTAGCCAGAAGCATCAAACGCAACCTCCAAGCCTAGAAAATAGCTTAGCCACCCAAAATCTTTCATTTCATACTATATACTAAGATAAAATGTCAGTCTAATCATTGCTAGTAATAATCATATCATCCACATAGAAGAGTAGCATAATGTGTTTTATAGAATGGAAGGTTACTTTCCTATAAATTTTTTTAATTTATGGAGGTGCCTAGCCAAGCTGACAGTTCCTCACCATGGATCCACATGAGTTGCGATATTGTGTAATTCAACTTCAAAATCTTTGTCTACAGAAACCTTTACGGTTTTATTTACTTAATGACATTTGACCTTATATCATACAATTAGTATGACGAACCTTGAGGTAGGTAAATTGTTTATTTTGTCAGCAAGTTATAACAGATTATGTTTGTACATAAAATTCTCAAACATCTTAATGAAGAATTTCACATTAAAAGTGGTTAATCTTACAAATTATCGACTTTATTTTGTTGAAGGTAAAATAAGAGTCAAGGGTCGTGCAACAACACTTCCTTATTTTCTTACCAAAATGATAATTCTTTTTTAAGAAATGATTGCATGACAGTTTTTAATAAAATCGTTAGAATAATAGTCTATTCTAAACTGCAAAAATAAAAAATAAAAAATCAAGTAACAAATAATTATAAATTTTTGTGGAGCTCACTCCTTTAAGAATTTGTGGCTCATAATAAAATGTTATTCTCACAGTAGTCCAAAATCTATCAAGCCCTTCTTTTTTCCCTTTCAAAGCATAAGTCAGTGATTGCAAAAGCCCTCACAACTGCTTATTTGTTTCAAATTAGACATATAGAATAAAGCTAGATGGTCAAATGTCCCTAAATTCTGCTACCATAGAATAGAATTGATCAAACTATAAGGATATCAACCTCAAAATAGCTAGGAGAATATCTAAATTCAACATATTATGTATCTTCCCATAGCCATAAACGTAATTCTCTCTCCATATTGTGTAATTATTGCAAGATCAAGACCTTTTGTTGCAAAGCTAATAAGATTTGTTATACAAAAGTCCCACTCAAAAGTTTGAGTTGGCTAGCTCCTTACAAGATTCAATATGCAGACAAATTTTCCTTCGTTCATTCTTTGATGATTTTCATGCTTTTTTTTTTCTAACGTTAATTCTGTATAACTAAATCTAATTACATAAATGATAATTTTTTCATATCATGTGAATTCGGGAAATTAACTAATATAATCTTTCTTCACCCTATTCAATAAGAAAGTTCTCATAAATTTAATTATATACGATTGTGTAAGTTAAATAAATTTAGTTATTAACTACGACCGTTGGGGAGTGCACCTCAGATCCGTTGATTTGAGATCGCGACAGAGCGACAAAATTTCAGGCAAGCACCAACCTCGCTTGTGCACGGCTGCGAAGAGGTCTCTGCCGAGACGTGCAGAAGTCTTCGTTTTCCCCGTGCAAAGATCTTCGTCATGCTATTATGACAAGCTTTTCCATTTGCGCAACTTGCTCGATGGAGAGGGGTCTCTATCTTTTGGTGGTTACACGTTGCACCACCACTAGCGTTCATGGCAGCCCAGATCTTCATAAGCCACAAGCAGCAACTTCTCGTTTTCCTTCCTTTTGTCGTTTGTTTTACACTTCTTATCCAATTCAAATCTATTCTACTCCCTTTCCTAGATTTTTTTTCCCCAAATTTTGTTTGTAACATATCCAAATTTATCTAGTCCAGAGGATGTCAAAAACACCAAATAGGATCACAAATTATCCCATTCGGACTATAAACATAGCCCATTAAAAATTTATTATATTTTGATGATATGTTAGTAGACTAGAGAATGATTCTCATCTTGTCCAACATCACAAAACCAACTACTTCTGTTGCCCCTATATCTATGGATCCATCCTCATCTTTTAATAGTTCGGATGCTTCTCAAATAGATTACTTGTATAATGTGACATCCTAAAATTCGACCTCATCTCGATAATATGAAATGGGCATTTCATCGACGTGCTTATGGTTAATTTACTTGGAACTGATCATTCGCGAGTTAACTAATCTATTAAGTGAGGCCGTTAAGGGATATAAACGCGGCAGACGAGAGAATTCGATCGGAAATCAACCGCTTGACCATAAAATCGGCAAGGGTCAATACGATACCGTTATAGCCAAATTGTGATCGGATATAAGTCAATTCGATTGAAACATGTAATTGAATTGTGGGTGATTCCGCATGACTATGAAATTCACGTTGTACGGCGCTAACCTGATTTTCTGTCGATTTCATACTTGGTACACGTAATTGAAACCTTGCGATTTTTTACAAAAGCCGAGAGTCACCTACGAGTCAGAGATACACAAACGTGGATCGAAAATTATCGACCACGGGTCAAACGTGCTAAAATCCCTAAAAACTACCCGATATGTTAGGTCATACTAAAATCGCGTTTGCTCGATTTTAATCACGAAATTTATTTTAGTTTCGGGAATCAGACATTCGAGCGTGTCACGATTTATTTATAGGTCGTTGTCTCATCTTTTGGAGAAATTCCGTTGACGCTGGAATTTTGTGAAAAAATCAGTTTTCGGCAAAAAGAAATAAGGAAATTCGGATGGTTGAGAAAAAAGGGGATTTTCTACCATGAATTTGGTTTTGTTTGTGGAAATTATGACTATTTTCTAGGTGGTTGGCTCCTTGACAAAAATGGCTGAAGACTTTTGAGGCTAGCACTCGAGTGTGAGATATTTTTCCAAGGCTTTTTAGTGGTTGCGGTCTTGACTTTGTTTTCCCTTTCTCTCTCCTTCCCTCCCTCTCTATTCTCACGAGTGAAGTCCCCTCCTCTTTGCAGAATAGCCCACATTCCTTTTTCTAGACATCTTCTGTGGCACCCTCGAAACGGCCCCCAATCCGTTAGGGTCGCCACAGTTCACTTACCTTTCACTTGACCCGGCAACATATCACTCTGATACCATAGAATTATGATGGGTCCATAAGTCTTGGGGGTTTATATCATCTAAATCGGTCCCAGCGCAGTTCATATAGCGGAAGCATATTCAAAATCTCCCTATCCCATACTCAATCAAAATAATGCAATGCACACCAACTACACATTATATATATATATATATATATATATATATATAAGTTAGAGGCGAAACACTTTTATTTACATAACTTGATGGACATCATGAGTCGGTACATCAAAAGGCCAAGGCTTTACTAAGCTCGGCTATAACCAAAAGTACCCGACTTCACAACAGTTATGTACATCGGTTCATCATTCAGTGTTGGCCATCCAAAAAGAAGCTTCATCCTCCCTCCAATGCGCTTAGTCACACCCAACCTGGTTCGTCAGTTGGCAGTGGCAGCAGCATCCCTAGCATAACCCCGTCACGGCGGACATGCACGGACAAGAACTCCTGAATGACAGGGCCGGCGAGTGATCCAACGTTGTACAAAACCAGAATCCGCACACGAACAAAAACTAACCCCTGTATCTCGGGGTGATGATGCTCCGTACACTCGCACTTGACATCGGTCGGTATGCCATATAAAGTACTGGGGGTGATTAACGACAGAGACATAACTCCTAGTCTGAAATGTTAGTCCCCAAAAGGGGTGAGTACAACCACTCAGCAGTAAAAGATCCATCAAACTACACAATGCAACAAGCAAGACAACCAAGATTTCATGTGAAATGCACATATCATCTATGCAATCATGCATGTATCTCCATGAGATCCATTCAATGCCTTAATGACCACATTTTCAATGCTAAATAGTACCAACTCAAATTCATAGACAATTTATGTCCCAAGCACACACATGCGAATGATTCATTTCCCATTTTGATTTTCAAAAGGATCTCATTTATTCCAGGGACCAATATTTGCATCCCTTCTGGCTCTCGCACCCAACCTGGCATCACGAGACCTTCGGCACACACCTCCGGGCATCCGACACACACCTCCGGGCATCGCAAGGCTTGCGGCTCACACCTCCGGGCATCTGGCACACACCTCCAGGCATCTGGCACACACCTCCAGGCATCTCGAAACTCCCAAGGACATCCGGCACACACCTCCGGGCATCCGGCACACACCTTTGGGCATCCCGACACTACCGGGGCATCGTCGACTTAGCCGTCCGACGGTATCATCAACATCACAATGTATACATATATGTCTCACTTTGAAAATAACATTTAATGCATTACAATCATAAGCGTCAATGAGTTTACAAAGCTTCATCGATTTCATTTTTGATGTCCATTGATATGCTAAATGTCACCGCATCCGTTGTACAAATGACGACCCAAGGCATCACAACTCATAGAGCAATTCAATTGTTCTTGAAAATAAAACAATTTTCAGATAAAACATAATGCGCTCTTTTAATTGAAATTCTGGAAATATTAGTAAACGATATTAATAAATTATAAGAATTTAACATGCTATAACGAGATCTAGAGAAAAAAGTTTTATGAAGGACACCAAGTCAAGAAAACTTCGTACGAGTCGCAATGGTCCATGCATCACAGCCATAAAACTTCAAGCATCACTATTGCACAGTTTTAATAACAAATTCGGTATAAGACCTAAATAAACTCAGAAAAATCTGATATTTTAATATGTTATGTATAAGACCTAGGGGTAAAAGTTTTGTGAAGAACTCTAAGTCAAATTCATTGTAGATCAAGAGCTATAATCACTCTAACTCTCCCTAACCCTCGGTAACAGTTTCCAGATTTAATGTCTTAAAAGTAAAATCGCCTCACCAACCAATAATTGTCCATTTCTTCCCAAATTTTAGTATGTTATTCCTTAAGATGTCATCTACAACTTTCATCAAGGACACAAAGTCAAATTTCGGCTAGATAATTATAGAAAATTCACAGAGTCGCCAAAGGTCAAGCTGTTTTTCCATGACACAGTTTACTAGTCCTAAGGAACTACTTCTATCCTTTCGAATTTCCAAAATCCAGCATCTCCAAAATTTATTACATTTCACACATAACCACAGCAAGCATCGTGTAGATCAATGGACTTCACTTGCCTTAAGTCCAACGCAACCACAGCAAGCAAGACAGCGACTTGGGGACTTCGGGCGCGGCTTGATCGACAGCGAAGCTAGGCAGCGTCGACGGCGGCAGCAGGTGTACGCATGGCGGGGCTGGTCTCCTTCTTCCCCTCCTCTCTCACTTGCTCGCCCGCTCGAACTCTCTCGGTCTCACTCTCTCCCTTTTCTCTCGATTACTCTCTCTCTCTCTCTCTCTCTCGATCACTCCCTCGTTCACTCCGCTCCCTTCTCTTTTTCTTTTATTCTCTTGATTAGCTAGTAATCATGAGGTTTTGCATGGAAGATCTCCGGTGAAGCAAGGGGTGGCGACACCTCATGTAGCCACTTGTCAAATTTAATGCAATTGATATGGGCTCATTCGGCTGGGCCTTGGTTGACCGAATAAAGAGGAAATGTGGGCCGGTTTTGGCGGTTTTGGGCCTTAAATAATCAGCCCACATCTACTCCTAATATCTCACTTTAATCCTCACTTACAATTACATAATCACCAATATTCGCATGGCCATAAATATTACAACAATACACAAGGATAATTAAATTCATAGGGTTCACGGCCAAAAATTTTCTTATCAACCCATCTTATAGTACAACCTCAGTCTCACAAGAGCATATGATACATTTCCGACAAAGCAATAGTCCATTCAATGCTTGGCCCTTGTTTGATTGTAATCCATTGGTCTAATGACTATAATATAGTCTGATGGCGCTTCCATTACCTATTCATGGGTCGTAGTGCATCTAGAGATTGCTATGAAATTTTTAGGATGCCACATCTTCAGCTATGACATATATTTTATTCAATATTTTAGACATTTAAAAGAATAAGATTTTAGCCTTGTCATTTGCAAAACAGAATCTCTGGTTGGTGCTGGAACTTATGACATTTTGGTGTTCAAAGGATTTTTTTCAACTCTTAGCGTCCAATTTTTGAAAGAGTTTCTTCATAAAAGTTGTTCATTGCATTTTTTTAGTTTAACATAGTCAAATTTCAGATCACACGGACAAGTTTTGAATCTTGAACCAAATTGATTTTGGAAAACATAATTTCTGGAAACGGACACAGTTTGTTTGTAACGGTTTGAGTGATTTACTTCTCTTAATCTAGAAAGACCTGGGTCAAGGTGTCTTCACAAAAAATGTTCGTTTAAGTGTCGTTTATAGCATATTAAAATTTGAGAATTTTCTGAACTCGTTTGGTTAGGTTTCTGGAATTAATTCTGTAGACACGCAAGCGGACCCGGTTTCTGCTGGTTAGGGCCGGTTGTGGTTTTGTGGTTGTTCTTGGTGTCTTGCTTGCTGGATAATGTTTATTTGGTGATGTGGTTGACTTTTGGCATTCCTAGAATTCATGCGTGATATTATGTGAATGGTTGTTCTATGGTGATTGTTTATTTTTATTGTAAAAGATGGCATTGTGGGCAATTTATTAGAAAAACAATGAGGGGTTGGGTTGGACACCAATGCTTATTTGCTCATCAAAATAATGAGGTTTTAAACTAGTTGCGTACAACGTTTGACGGATTAATTTTGAGTATGTGAGCACCTACGAATTTCTTTCTAAAAGCTTTGAACAAAAAAAAAAAAAAAGGGATTACCCAAGTTTAGTTTAAAAAGGGTGGTTGGGAAAGAAAATAAAAAATAAATAAGGTGTCGGGTTTGGACGCCAAATTTTATTTACTCAATAAAATAAGGAGGTTTTATGGTAGAAGTGTGCAATGGTTGACGGGTTAATTTCAAATACGTGACCCTACATGAATTTATTTCGGAAGGTTTTGAAAAAAATAAAAGGTTGCAAGGTATTGTTTAAAAAAGAATTTTGATATTTTGGGCTAATTGATGGAAGATAAGAAATGGATTTGATTGATGTGTGCTTGCATGGTCAGTAAGTGGAACTCGTCACCGAACGGGAGTTTGGGGACGATGCCCGATTTTTATCGGATGCTCAGCAGGGGTTCGGAAGCTGGTCACGGTGGAGGTCGGACCAATGCTCCTTTGTGGAATGCCATCTATGCGGGAGTTCTAGATGTTGTCGTGCCCGACGGAGCGGGACGATGCTTGGTTACGCCAAATGACCACCGACTTTCGAGTTGACCGTGGCCATTGGGTTGTAATAACTGGAACACGCCTGCATAGTTGTGATAGCCGCGCTTGATTATGGGATAAAATTGTGTGACCTGGTATGGGACGTGTCATAAAGGTTTGGCCTTATAATCAGGACCCATGTGATTGTTTGTAGGATGAAAATGATGTGTTCCGATTACAAATTGCGCTTGCTGCACTAATGATGGCATATATGTTGAGCTAACGTGCAGGTACGCGCCGACGCGAGGTAAGTTCTGTATGGCATGTGCTTAGGACCGCTTTCAAGGCGAATTTGCATCCTAATAGGGGCTTAAGATTTTGACTCGCTGAGATTTTTATCTCACCCCATCGTGGGCTAAACTTTTGTTGTTTGTTTGTACTATCCCTATTTCTGATGATTGACTGGGCAGTGTATTTAATTCGCTTCGCATGTGCTTGCTCGAAAGAAAAAAAAAAGAATGGGTTGGCGACGTGTCCTGGGATATCGCATTTTTAATCAACCGCCGAGTGATATGCGCACGCTCGGGATTCGGGGCGTGACATATAAAGTCTCTTATTTTTGTGATGAAGATAAGATATCCAATACTGCACTCCCTCGGTAAATCCACACTTTGTGTTTGCCAAGCCTACCTCTTTTGCCCCTATTAGATCCATTCGATAAACTTATTTGTAAGACTCTTTAGGAAGTGAAGGAAAAGCAATTAAATTCAATCTCGTCCTGGCATTTGTTTGTTGGTGGAAGATGTTGTACATCGGCCTCCAACTGGACAATCAATTGATTGCTGATAAATAGATGACAATTTTGCCCGTTGCAACTTTAGATTACCACACATATTGCCAAAGGAACAGGATACTATCCATGCATTTATGCAAGCGCTTTGTTAGACCATGTTAGCATGGTCAAATTGTGCAAGGCATGAGGAAAATCAAATTTATTTATGTATATCATGATAAGAAGAACAAAAACACCACCATGATGAACAAGACGATATTTTTATCGCTCCATGCTCAACTAGGGTAGTGAGAAACCACATAATAGGGATTTAGTGGGCTAGGGGAGGTAACTCATGTCCTACCCCAGGATTATGACCAGGACTTGTCGGACTAAATGCCGCAACTTGGGGAGGTAACTCATGTCCTACCCCAGGACTAGGACCAGGACTTGTTGGTCTAAATGCCGCAACATGGGGAGGTAACTCATGTCCTACCCAAGGACTATGACCAGGACTTGTCGGTCTAAATGCCGCAACTTGGGGAGGTAACTCATGTCCTGCCTAGGACTATGACCAGGACTTGTCAGTCTAAACGCCGCAACATGGGGAGCTAACTCAAGTCCTACCCCAAGACTATGACCAGGACTTGTCGGTCTAAATGCCGTAACTTGTAGGATGTATGGGGCGTCCATCTTCACGACTATCATTTGGACCGGTGCCCTGAGGGGAAATTGTTCTGCTCCAACCTCCATTTCCTTCCTTCAGACAACCTAGGCAGAAAATAGAAGAAAATCAAAGCCAGTGCAAGACTAAGAACAGCTACCTTATTGAAAGCCATTGAAAATCTAAGCATGCACAATGCTGAATTACTCAACTCGACCCGGCATATATACAGCTCTTCGTGGGTCATTAACTTGGGAGGTCATTAACTTGGGAGATCTAGGATGGCATTAATGGATGCACGAACGATCAGATTTTGTTCATTTCAGTAGCGTTGACCTAAACATAAATCCTATTTCCTTCCTTTTTCAAGGGATTGAGCATAATTATATATGGAAAAATAATCGCAGCTCAATAACTAATATCAACACATATGCCTATTTATATTCTTTCCCTCTTTTTGTCATAATAAAAAAGTGATAACAATGGAAAAGTATCACGTAGAGAGTATAAAGCAATAACAAATATCTTGCATGAAACACAATTTCCAAAAAAATCAGCTTTTACAAAGTAAGTCGATTGTCAAAGATATGTAATATCTCACTTCGATCATTTATATCAGCTAATATCCAATGAAAATCACAGATGCATTATAAAATTCACTTACCTTTTTTGTCATAATAAAATGATAATGTAAATAAGAGATTTGTTAAAAACAAAAAGTAATAAAAGATGCACTAACCGGATTTTGTTGAACTTAACAAGTTCTGACGTATTTACCTTTTTCCTTCCATCCATAATTATCAAGATCATGATCAATTCGAAAAGATTTTTCCATAATTGATCAATGCTCCCCCCCAATTTATTGCCTTTTTGAGGTGATCACGATTCTTTCCCTTTCTTTTCGATTCAATTTCTCCCCCTGTCATCAGGACAATATTTGCGAACATAATTAATTGCAGCTTGTGCACGAAATATTTTTCCACTATTCCTTTGTAGCAACAACATCCGTAATGATCGTTTGCTTTTTGAAATTCGAGACAAAAAATTTATTTTCTTCAATCAAGCTCGTCTCGAATTCAACTTGCATAAACTTAAAGAACTTTTTGCACAAATAAGCTATTATAATATCCACGTAATATATAATGCACTTTTTTCAAATAAATAAATCGAATAGTATTTATAAAATTATCAATTAAATAAATTTAGAGCTACCCAACCTTTCAAACGACACATTAGGGACTTCCTCAATGATTTGCGAGAACTCTGCACAAGGAAGAGAATTTTTGAGCCTCCAAAAAATAGTATAGAATCTCCACGATGTCGAATTGAGCTTTCCAAAATTCATATGAAAGATTCTTTTGCCACCCAAGGTATATGTTTGAAATATACCATTGATTAAAAAATGATTATTGCCAATCTTCGCATGAGATACTTTTCTGATTGCACCATGATTTGCGTAGATTCGCAATCATTCTTCCCTCATAGAATTTCCAGCCATGAACTCATTTCCTTTTTGGTATCCATGAATTTGGACCCTTCCATTTCGTTAGAGCAAAATATAAAAACAGAATCTTGGTTTCCATCAGTAGAGCTTCTCCGTTTAGAAAGTTCTTATTTTCAAGATCCAATTGTGAATCAATTAGATTGAGTTAATCAAATCTATCTTAACGCAGAATCCAAACCAGATCACTAGGCGTTATATGTTTGGGGCTTGTGTTACTTTTTGTCAAGTTGTCTCGTTCTCAACATGCTTCGTTTTGAATCTGCTACATTGCGAACTTGTGTCTCGTCCTAGACCTTGTCATGTTCTGGACTTGTGCCTCGTTCTGGATGTAAAGTCTGAGTTCGTTCTGTCGAAAATAAAGTCCGAGTGTCTTCCGTCTGAAGTAGACTTTACATTGTTGACATAAGTGTGAACATATCCTGCTTCTGAACATATTTAGCCTTAAGGTCTGGACACGGTCCGAGTAAGTTCAGCTTCAGATAGAGTCTATCTTCTAGTTCTTTCGAGTATAGACTTGGATAATATCATTTACACATTCTATCATCTCCATAGTCTATTACTCAACCATTTAACACATAAGTAGCCTTTGATTTATTTTGTCATCTTCAAAACATAATAAGAGATTTCCTAACAATAGTGAAATAAGTAACACTACCAACCAACTGCCGATAAAGTGTAAGATTTGGAAGAGGAGTTCCATCCTTGTCATTAAATTTTGCAATCAACTCAATGGGAGTAGAAGCAATCTTATTATCAATGAGCCGAGCTCGAGAAATAAGATTAGTGTCATATTTTGCTTGTGATAGATATTAGACCGAAGCATCAGACGCAACCTCCAAGCCTAGAAAGCGGCTTAGTTGCCTAAAATCTTTCATATCATACTATTTCCTAAGATAAAATGTCAGTCTAATCATTACTTGTAATAATCATGTCATCCACGTAGAAGAGTAGCATAATGTGTTTTATAGAACGGAAGGTTACTTTCTTATAAAATTTTGAAATTATGGAGGTGCCTGGCCAAGCTGATAGTTCCTCACCATGGATCCATATGAGTTGTGATATTGGGTAATTCAACTTCAAAATCTTTGTCTACAGAAATCTTTACGGTTTTATTTACTTAATGACATTTGACCTTATATCATAGAATAAGTTTGATGAACCCTGAGGTAGGTAACTTATTTATTTTGTAAGCAAGTTATAACAGATTATGTTTGTACATAAAATTCTCAAACATCTTAATTAAGAATCTCACAATAAATGGGGTTAATCGTACAGATTGTCTACTTTATTTTTTTTTTTATGAAGGTAAAATAAGAGTCAAGGGTCTTGCCACAACACTTCCTCATTTTCTTACCAAATGAAAATTCTTTTTCGAGAAATGATTGCGTGACAATTTTAATCTACTGTTAGAATAATAGTTTATTTTAAACCGTAAAAAAAAAAAAAAATCAAGTAACATATAATTGTAAATTGTTGTGGCACCCACTCTTTTAAGAATTTGTGGCTCACAATAAACTGTTTTTCTCACGGTAACCCAAAATCTATCAAGCCCTTCTTTTTTCCCTTCAAAGCATTAGTCAGTGATTGCAAAAGCTCTTACAACTGCTTATTTGTTCCAAATTAGACACATAGAATAAAGCTAGATGGTCAAATGTCCTTAAATTCTGCTACCATAGAATAGAATTCATCCAACTATAAGGATATCAACTTCAAAATAGCTAGTAGAATATCTAAATTCAACATATTATGTATCTTCCCATAGCCATAAATGTAATTCTCTCTCCATATTGTGTAATTATTCAATGATCAAGACCTTTTGTTGCAAAGCTAATAAGATTTGTTATACAAAAGTTCCGCTCAAAAGTTTGAGTTGGCTAGCTCCTCACGATATTCAATACGCGGACAAATCTTCCTTCGTTCATTTTTTGATGATTTTCATGCTATTTTTTTTTTCTAATGTTAATTGTGTGTAACTAAATCTAATTACATGAATGATATTTTCTTTCATATCATGTGAATTCGGGAAATTAACTAATATAATCTTTCTTCACCTTTTTTTTCCACTAACTTTCTTCACCCTATTTAATAAGAAAGTTCTCTTAAATTTAATTATATATGATTGCGTAAGTTAAATAAATTTAGTTATTAATTACGACCGTTACTTGGGCAGTGCACCTCAGATCCATTGATTTGAGATCGCGACGAGCGATAGAATTTCAGGCAAGCACCAACCTTGCCTCGTGCACGAGTGTGTAGAGGTCTCTGCCAAGACGTGCAGAAGTCTTTGTTTTCTCCGTGCAAAGATCTTCGTCATGCTATTACGAGGAGCTTTGCCATCTGCGTGACTTGCTCGATGGAGAGGGTCTCTATGTTGTGGTGGTTACACGCTGCACCACCACTGGCGTTCATGGTTGCTCGGATCTTCATAAGCTGCAAGGAGCAACTTCTTGTTTTCCTTCCTTTTGTCGTTTGTTTTACATTTCTTCTCCAATTCGGATCTATTCTACTCCCTTTCTTCGATTTTTTCCCCAAATTTTGTTTGTAACATATCCAAATTTATCTGGTCCAGAGGATGTCCAAAAACACCAAATAGGATCACAAATTATCCCATTCGGACTATAAACGTAGCCCATTAAAAATTTATTATATTTTGATGATACTTTAGTAGACTAGAGAATAATTCTCATCTTGTCCAACACCACAAAACCAACTACTTCTATTGCCCCTATATCTATGGATACATCCTCATCTTTTAGCAGTTTAGATGCTTCTAAAATAGATTACTTGTATAATGTGACATCCTGAAATTCGACCTCGTCTCGATAATATGAAATGGGCATTTCGTGGACGTGCATATGGTTAATTTACTCGGAACTGATCACTCGTGAGTTAACTAATATATTAGGTGAGGTCGTTAATGGATATAAACAGGGTAGACTAGAGAATTCGATCGGAAATCGACCGCTCGACCATAAAAATCGGGAAGGGTCAATACGACACCGTTATAATCAAATTGCGATTAGATATAAGTCCATTCGATGGAAACACGTAATTGAGTTGCGGGTGATTTTGCATGATTGAGAAATTCACGTCACACGGCATTAACCTGATTTTTTGTCGATTTTATACTCGGTACATGTAATTGAAACCTTGCGATTTTTAACGACAATCGAGAGTTGCCTACGAGTTAGTGATGCACAAACGTGGATCGAAAATTATCGATCACGGGTGAAATACGCTAAAATCCCTAAAAGCCACCCGATATGTTTGGTCGTACTAAAATCGCATTCGATCGATTTTAACCACAAAATGACATTTGAGCGTGTCACGATTTATTTATAGGATGTCGTCTCAACTTTCGGAGAAATTCCGTGGAGGCTTGAATTTTGCGGAAAAATTGGTTTTCGGCAAAAAAAAAAATAAATAAGGAAATTCGGATGGCTGAGAAAAAATGGGATTTTCTACCTTCAATTTGGTTTTGTTTATAGAAATTATGACTATTTTCTAGGTGGTTGGCCGCTTGACAAAAATGGCTGAAGACTTTGGAGGCTAGCACTTGAGTGTGAGATATTTTTCCAAGGCTTTTTAGTGGCTGCGGTCTTGACTTTGTTTTCCCTTTCTCTCTCCCTCTCTCTCTCTCTATTCTCACGAGTGAAGTCCCCTCTGTTGGAGAAATCTTCTTGAAGTGTTTTGAAGCTGACAAAACATTTCCTTCAGTCTAGTCTGAAGGCTTGCAGACTCTGCTATTTAAAGTCTGAAGACCTCCGGACAGCCAGACTCAAGACTCAAAGTTTATCCTCATTGACAGTCTCTAATCCGTTGAAGAAAGGTTATCCAGATCTGGATGATTCGTTAATGGTATGACCTTATCAACTGGAGAAGATCTCGTGGCTGGAAAAGACATATCGGAATCCATTGATTGATCGAGATTGACTCGATGATTGAAAATCCGATGATTGACTGAATATTCTTGGAAGATTCTACTTATGGAAACCGAGATCCTGATTGTATGGGCGAACAGGATTGATGGGCTATTGATACGTTCCTTTAATAGCTTGAATAATCTTCTTAATTGATTCCGTCCAACGGGTAGATTGGAGGAATTCCTTTGGTAAGTGCCAACGGGTATGATGGCATGAAGGAGTATATAAGGAAGACGTTCTAAGTTGTTTATGGTGTGTGCGATAGAAAAATTCCAAAGTCTCGAAAGCTTCCCGTTGTTTAGACAGGTTTCTTTGAGCGAATCATTGTATTCAAAAGAGAGTCTATATTTGTGAGAGACCTTGAGGAGGTGTAGTAGAACATCTACACTGTGGAATCAAGGAAGAGCCGTGGTGTAACTTCTCTTTTGTTCATAAGTGGAATCCAGCCAGTGGGCTGTCAGTGCGGAAGAGTGGACGTAGGCTTGGAATAAGCCGAACCACTATAAACCCTGTGTTCAATTTTCTCTTCCTTACTCTCTTTACTTTGATCGTATTTCATTTTGTTAATCAAGAAAGAATTTCCCTTCTATCGTTTGCCAAGTATCGCTTCCGTATCTCGATAATTTGTTTATGCACCTATTCACCCCCCTCTAGGTGCTTATACTAGCTATCTCAATTGGTATCAGAGCTCGTGTGCTCACTTTGTTTGAAGTGTTTTACTTCAGAGTAAAAGATCCATGGCTAGTATGTTGGCTCCAGGGCTGGTAGAAGGGCAAAGCAACACGAGACCGCCTTACTTTGATGGAAATGAGTACAACATATGGAAGAACAAGATGAAAGCGTTCTTAAGATCAAAGGATCCTCTGGAATGGGACGTTGTAGAAAAATGAATCATTCCTAAAGCTGCATCAGTCTCAGAAAGAGGAAAGGACACCGTGTGAGTCCAAAAAATGAGTCAGGAGGAGATAATCAAGAGACAGGCTCTTGATGCAAAAGCAATCTATTCTTTATATTGTGCTTTATCACCTACTGAATATAACAGAATATCTTCTTGTGATACAGCCAAAGAAGTATGGGATAGATTACACATTACTTATGAAGGAACCGATCGAGTGAAAGAGACCAGAGTCAATATACTCCTCGGTCAATACGAAGCCTTCAGGATGAAATTGGGAGAATCTATAACTGACATGTTTAGTCGTTTTATAGAAATCGTGAATGGTCTTGAAAATCAAGGTCAACCAATTTCTGATCCCATGAAAGTGAACAAGCTACTGCGTGGACTCTCCAAGGATTGGAATCACATAAAGACCTCAATCAGAGAGACCTAAAGAATCATGCCACTGTCTGTCGATGAGTTGGTTGGGACCCTTCAGTCTTATGAAGTGGAACGAATCAATGAAGACGAAGATCCTAAAGGTAAGAAATCTATTGCATTAAAATCTAATGATGATTCTAATGTAACAGATTCTAAAGACGACATGGATGATGAAGAACTTGCTCTCATGATAAGAAGATTCAGAAAGCTGAATAGAAAAGGAAGAAGATTCAATACAAAGAAACAAAGTTTTCAAAAGCAACAAATCAAGTCTGCTGATGATGATGAATCAAACAAAGATATAGTCTGCTTTGAATGTAAGAAAAAGGGACACATCAACCCAACTGTCCTCTTCTAAGGAAGAAGAAAGGAAAAACTGAAAAATATCGAAAAGCTCTTAAAGCAGAAACCTGGAGTGATACGGAGTGCGAAGATAGTGATGATGATTATGCCAACATATGTCTAATGGCACAATCCGATTCGGAATCAAACTCCGAGACCGATTCAGATTCAGAAAGTGAATTCGAGGTAAGTAACTTCAAAATCCCTATTAAAGTTTCAAAATACATTGATGAATTATGTTTTAGTCTTAAGACTTCTCTTAAAAGAATTTCCGAACTCAAAAAGGAAAATTCTGCTTTAAAACATCAAGAGAATGTTTTGGAAGAAAAAGTGAAATGCTTAGACCAGAATGTTTCTTCTCTCAATGAAAGTAAAGATAATCTTTTAAAAGAAAATGCATTTTTGAAAAATGACATTTCAAATATTT
The DNA here is from genome assembly GCA_014182375.1 of Eucalyptus virginea. Lineage (NCBI taxonomy): Eukaryota > Viridiplantae > Streptophyta > Magnoliopsida > Myrtales > Myrtaceae > Eucalyptus > Eucalyptus virginea. Next base: position 39,699,586 of record CM024518.1, on the reverse strand, counting down.
CAAAAAGATTTTCTTTGGGATCTGAAAAACTTGAAAAAATACTTTCTGTTCAAAGACCTTATTTCAATAAATCTGGTTTAGGAATGATTGCTGAAACTATTCCTTTAATCGATTTTCCTAAAGTAAAAGAAAGAATCAAACAAAGGCCCACAAGAAATGCTTACAAAAATCATTTTGAAAGGACCTTTGTAAAACCAGTAGGTCGCAATGCTCTTAAATGTTCAAAATGCAATAGTGCGGATCATTTTGAGAAAGAATGTCCTATGGCATGGAGACCTGTCAATAAAGTCTGGGCAAAAACCGTATATCAAACTAACTCAAAAGGACCCAAGAAAATGTGGGTACCAAAGAAAGCTTGAGTCTCTTTTTAAATGCAGGTCACTATCAAGAAAAAGGTGAAATGGTACATGGATAGTGGATGCTCGAGACACATGACAGGAGATTCAAATTGCTTCATAAAGCTTATTCAAGTGAATGGTGGAAAAGTCTCATTTGGAGGAAACAAAAAAAGGAAAAATAGTAGGCTTTGGAACTGTGAAGATTGGGAACCTCACTATAAGCAATGTTTCTTTAGTTGAAGGGCTCAATTACAATCTGCTCGTGTCGATCACTTTGTGTGATGCCGGTTTTAAAATCAACTTTCAAGAGGGTATTTGTTCGGGAACCAAGAAAGACTCTACTCAGTCATTCATGGGTCGAAGACATGGAAATATCTACCTCTTGGACTTAAAACCAGATGAGTCGCAATGTTTAATCTCAATCCAAGACGAAGCAAGCTTGTGGCACAAAAAGCTTGGGCATGTTAACATGAAGCGAGATAGCCAAGATCTCAAAGAAAGAAGCTTGTTCGTGGTCTACCCAATTTATCATACCAAAAATCTGATCTATGTACATCATGTATATTGGGAAAACAGGTAAGAAATTCCTTTAAATCAATAAATCAAGTTTCCACTAACCGTGTACTGCGCTCTTGCATATGGATCTCTTTGGACCAACAAGAACGCAGAGCATTGGAGGTAAGAAATATTGCCTAGTAATTGTGGATGATTACTCACGATTTACTTGGGTATATTTCTTAGCAAGTAAGTCTGAAACTTTCTCTTACTTTGAAAAATTTGCTAAGATGGTTCAAAATGAAAAGGGGTATGTTATTTCAAGTATAAAAACAGACCATGGAGGTGAATTTGAAAATCAAGATTTTGCCAAATTTTGTGAAGAATCTGGTTTTCAGCATTTATTCTCTTCTCCATATACTCCAGAGCAAAACGGAGTTGTGGAAAGGAAGAATAGATCTCTTCAAGAAATGGCTAGAACTCTCTTAATTGAAAGTAATATCTCTTTACGATTTTGGGCTGAAGCAGTTTCAACATCATGTTATATTATCAATAGAGTTTTTCTAAGACCTATTCTAGAAAAAACCCCCTATGAACTATTTAAAGAAAAGAAGCCTATTGTTTCATATTTTCATGTATTTGGATGCAAATGTTTCATACTGAAAAATGCAAATGATCGAGTTGGTAAGTTTGAAGAAAAGTCGATGAAGGCATCTTCCTTGGATATTCAACCACAAGCAAGGCATACAAAGTTTACAATAAGAAGACTCAAACAAAGGAAGAATCAATGAATGTCAAATTCCAAGATTCTACACAAAATGAATCCATTCGAGACTCATCTCGAAGAGACGAACTCGCTCCGAGACTCTACAAAGTCTAAATCTCAAGAAGAAGCTCGAGACTTTGAAGGACCAAAGAACAAGTGATCGTTGAAGATTCTAGTGAAGGAAGTAACCATCAATCGATACATTAACTAGCAACCGGAAACATAAGTCCAAATCATCCCAAAGATCTTATTATTGGCGATATCAATGAAGGAATTCGCACAAGATCCAAAAGGCGAGAAGAGTCTAGTGATGTGGCTCTTATTTCAAACAACCCAAGAGCATAGAAGAAGCTTTATCCGATGAAAGCTGGATTGAAGCTATGCAAGAAGAACTCCGACAATTCAGAATTAATGATGTCTGGGAACTGACTCCAAAACCAAAAGGTAAATCTGTCATTGGAGCTAAATGGGTTTTCAGAAACAAGATGGACGAAAAAGGTAAGGTAGTAAGAAACAAAGCAAGACTCGTGGCCAAGGGATACACACAAGAAGAATGGATCAACTATGACGAGACTTATGCACCAGTAGCGAGGTTAGAAGCAATTCGTTTATTACTTGCATTTGCTTGTCATAAAAATTTCAGGTTATTCCAAATGGATGTCAAAAGTGCTTTCCTAAATGGATTTATCCATGAGGAAGTTTATGTGGAACAACCACCTGGGTTTGAAGACCCAAGGAAACCCAGGACTCAAGTATTCGGACTCAAAAAGGCCCTATATGGCTTGAAGCAAGCACCTCGAGCACGGTACGAAAGATTAAGTAAGTTTTTAATACAAAATGATTTTGTTAAAGGTAAAGTAGACACTACTCTTTTTATTAAAAGAGAAAGCAAAAGTTTTCTGCTTGTTCAAATATATGTGGATGATATTATTTTTGGATCCTCTAATGAAAGTCTATGCAAGAAATTCTCTAAGACTATGCAGGATGAATTTGAAATGAGCATGATGGGTGAGTTAACCTTCTTTCTTGGACTTCAAATAAAACAATTGAAGGAAGGAACTTTCATTCATCAAGAAAAGTATGCAAATGATCCTGTTAAAAAGTTTGGACTGGGCAATTGCAAAATGGCTGATATACCAATGTCAAGTTCCTTGAAGATAGACAAAGATGAAGGAGGGAAGGTAGTCAATCAAAAGCTGTACAGAAGTATCATCGGATCTCTTCTTTATCTTACTGCTTCTAGACCTGACATTTTGTTTAGTGTTTGCATTGGTGCCAGATTTCAATCAGACCCAAAAGAATCTCATTTGAATGCTGCGAAGCGTATTATCAAATATATTTCATCGACCTCAAGCTTTGGTCTCTGGTATCCAAAAAGGGGAGACTTTACTCTTCTTGGATATTCAGATGCAGATCTTGCTGGATGCAGAGTTGATAGAAAGAGTACCTCGGGTACCTGTCAGCTTCTTGGAAGCAGGACAGTGTCTTGGTTTTCAAGAAAGCAAAGTACAGTAGCCCTCTCTATAGCAGAAGCAGAGTATATAGCTCTCGGAAGTTGCTGTTCGCAAATTCTGTGGATAAAACAACAGCTAAGAGACTTTGGAATTGAAGACTCATGCACGGAGATTAATTGCGACAACACCAGCGCTATCAATCTCACTAAAAATCCAATTCTCCACTCAAGAGCAAAGCATATAGAAATTCGACATCACTTTATTAGAGACCATGTTCAAAATGGAGATGTTTCAATTCAATATGTTGATTCAAAGAACCAACTCGCGGATATATTCACAAAGCCTGGAGAAAATCAATTTGAAACAATTCGCTCCGGACTCAACATTTTAAGGTATGAGGAGATCAAAGTCTAAAGACTCTCGACTCGGACATACAAGACTTTAACGTAAGTTAGTCTTGGTACGATCGTAAGACCGTAAGTTAGTCTTTCTCTCTCTCGAATTTTATCTTGAAAAGGTACGATTGTCAATCGTGGTTTATTGCTATCTTTAATCGGCGTAATTATTGCATCGTTTCCTTTTCGAAAAAGAAGTTTTTTTTAAATGAATATTTTCACGGAAAAAGGTTAGTTATTTTTAAAAAAAGGCATCTTTTTACCTTCCTTTGTGATGTTTCATTTATCTCTCTTTTTATTCGATAGTGCTCTGTTTATTCCTCTTCATTTTACTCTCAAAAACCCTAGAAAGCATCAATCCTCCATTCCTGTTTTTCTCCCTTGTTTAATCCTTGAAAAAGTTGTCATCTTTCTTGGGAAAGTTAAGCAAGGAATCTTCCAAAAACTGAGAAAGATGTCATCCTCAAGAAAGTCTTCGAGAATCGCAAGCAGGGGACCACGGCGAATGAGTGAGGGGCCTACGCACTTCGATCTTGCGAAGAAGAAGTGTCTCCCGGAACAGCAACCGAGCCCACAACTTTCTCAGCAGCGTCATTCTTCTCCATCCAGTCCTCAAGGCGTTGATCATCAACAAGAGGAAGAAATCATTGAGGATGCAGATCCTGTAAGATCTCAAAAGCCTGCTTTTATTTATAAGTCAGATCGCGCTTTAAAAGGAACTCGTACTCCCTTGAACTATGTCGATGATTTTCTTAAAGACAAAGGATATGGGAACGAATATATCTTTTTGCGAAAAATAGAAAGTTTGGGAATTGCTCGACAAGGGGTGGCTGAGGAAACCCTTGCGAATATCCCAAGTGATCCTCGTGACTGGGGACCGAATCCTGTAGATGGGAATGATGATGACAAATTGTACAGCCAATTTCAACCGAGAATGGGTGTTGCGGTTAAAAGTCGAGGAAAAAAGGGGAGATTTGTTTAGATCAAAGGAACAAGAGGATTTGTACTCGAAATTGCTGAAGCGTGGGGTAATAAACCCTAGAAGTGTGGATTTTGATTTTCTGGATGCTGTGAAGATGAACTTGAGGGAGAAATTCAGTTATCTTCACCTTGAAACGTTCTGCTCTGACACTACAGAGGCCTATCCTGAACTGACCGCATATTTATATTCAAATCTTAGCTTTTTGGATGCGAATAGATTTTCTTTCAGTGTCAAAGATCAAGACTATGTTGTGGATATGAATATGCTTTGCGAGATGTGTTAGGAGTTGAAAGAGGAAGATATCAACCGATCAAAGTTTCCATTGCTCGAGCCACACTTTGGAACTTGTGAAGGGTAGAAGAACAGATGAGAAGATCACCTACCTAAGGATGAATGCATTCAATATCTTGCTTCACAAGATTGTGATCAATTGCCTCCGACCTAAATCAACCTCCAAGACTGATGTTTCAAGTTCAGAGGAAAAACTGATGTATGCCATCCTCACTGGGAAAAGGTTTTCTTTTCCCCACACTGTCATGTTCCACATGTATAGAGCGATGATGAAGGACAGAGGTCAACTCCCTTACCCAAGTCTTGTGACAAAGTTATTCAGACATCTGAATATTCAGCCTCCGCAAATCTTTTGTGTTCGATCGTGCGATCATATGGTGGTAGGACTGAAGATGGTGACCAAAATGCGTCCGAAGGAACCGAACAAGGAGTTGGAGAAATTCAAGGAGAAGACTCCGGTCGAGCTCATCAATCTTCTTCAAAAGGAAAGGAAAGGAGCCCTTGGTTGCTTCAAAGCAGAAAAGAAGAGCTCTTATTGTGAAAGATGAAGAAGATGATGACCTTACCATTTCGGCAATAGCTTTGAAAAAGCTAAGTCGTACTGTTCCAGAATCAACGGAACAGCGTGAAACAGAAGGAAATGAAAGAGAAGGTCAAGAACAGGAGAGAGAAGAAGAAGCAAGAGAAGAAGAAGAAGAAGAAAGAGCAGTTGGCGAAAAAGAAGCAGAGGAGGAAAGACCTGGAAATGAAAGAAGAGAAGAAGGAGAACCTGAGGAACACTCTTCTCCACCTGTAGGCATGGAAACAGGGGGAGATCAAGAGAAAGGAGGGAAGTCCTCATATCCTGATACAAGTGAAGGAGTCAGTCGCTCTCCTGCAGACCCAGAGAATGTTTATGCCTCTCAATTTCCAGAAGAAGGTCATGAAGTTTCATCGCCAAACCTCCTAGATTATTCTGATATGCCATCATCTGCAGAACGAGCTGAAACTAGTACGCAGACCGACAGCTCAGCCGATTTTCGCAGAATTATCGATATTCTCTTGGAGATGCGCGGTCAAATTTATGCCTTGGGATGCGAGGTTCAAAATTTGCAGAATGCTGGTCAAGTTTCTTCAGTGTCTTTACAAGATCAGATCCAAGCCCTCTCTGTTCAGATTCAGGCCAATGCCAAGGGTGAGGAGATTGCTCAACTGAAGGAAGACTTGAAAAGGCTGGAAGGGATCGTTCAGTCCATGGAAGATTTCCAGCTTGTCCGTGTTCCCAACCAATCTTGACTTCATTCCATTTTCATCTCAACCTTTTTAATGCTGACAAAAAGGAGGAGAGATGCAAGAAATTTGAACACTTTGATTTTTAATCTTTTGTCTGTTTGGTTTGTTTGATTTGGATTGATGTTTGACTTTAAATTTTGTGTCTTTGTGTCTGGATTTGAATTTGGACTGCTATTGATATCTTATGGATAGTTTTATCATATTCAAGACTAACCTATTTTCTGTGGTTGCAGATTTTAGTGTTAGCCATTAGCCATTTATCTCTATAAGATATGCACATATGTTTGAGATATGTTTTGCGGAGTTAAAGTTGTCCAAATCTGCAGGAAAGTTTTGTCACCATCAAAAAGGGGAGATTGTTGGAGAAATCTTCTTGAAGTGTTTTGAAGCCGACAAAACGTTTCCTTCGATCTAGTCCGAAGGCTTGCGACTCGCTATTTAAAGTCGAAGACCTCCTGGACAGCCGGACTCAAGACTCAAAGTTTATCCTCATTGACAGTCTCTAATCCGTTGAAGAAAGGTTATCCAGATCTGGATGATTCGTTAATGGTATGACCTTATCAACTGGAGAAGATCTCGTGGCTGGAAAGGACATATCGGAATCCATTGATTGATCGAGATTGACTCGATGATTGAAAATCCGATGATTGACTGAATATTCTTGGAAGATTCTACTTATGGAAACCGAGATCCTGATTGTATGGGCGAACAGGATTGATGGGCTATCGACACGTTCCTTTAATAGCTTGAATAATCTTCTTAATTGATTCCGTCCAACGGGTAGATTTGAGGAATTCCTTTGGTAAGTGCCAACGGGTATGATGGCATGAAGGAGTATATAAGGAAGACGTTCTAAGTTGTTTATGGTGTGCGCGATAGAAAAATTCCAAAGTCTGAAAGCTTCCTGTTGTTTAGACAATTTCTTTGAGCGAATCATTGTATTCAAAAGAGAGTCTATATTTGTGAGAGACCTTGAGGAGGTGTAGTAGAACATCTACACTGTGGAATCAAGGAAGAGCTGTGGTGTAACTTCTCTTTTGTTCATAGTGGAATCCAGCCAGTGGGCTGTCAGTGCGGAAGAGTGGACGTAGGCTTGGAATAAGCCGAACCACTATAAACCCTGTGTTCAATTTCTCTTCCTCACTCTCTTTACTTTGATCGTATTTCATTTTGTTAATCAAAAAAGAATTTCCCTTCTATCATTTGCCAAGTATCGCTTCCGTATCTTGATAAATTGTTTATGCACCTATTCACCCCCCTCTAGGTGCTTATACTAGCTATCTCACCCTCCTCTCTACAGAACAGCCCATATTCCTTTTTCTAGACATCTTCAGCTATGATATATATTTTACTCAATATTTTAGAGAATTAAAAAAATAAGATTTCAGCCTTGTCATTTGCAAAACAGAATCTTTGGTTGGTGCTGGAACTTATGACCTTTGGGTGTTCAAAGGATTTTTTTCAACTCTTAGCATCCGATTTTCCAATGAGTTTCTTCATAAAAGATGTTCATTACATTTTTTTAGCTTAACATAGTCAAATTTCAGATCAAACGGACAAGTTTTGAATCTCGAACCAAACTGGTTTTGGAATACATAATTTCTGGAAACGGACACAGTTTTTTTGTAACGGTTTGAACGATTTACTTCTCTTAATCTAGAAAGACCTGGGTCAAGGTGTCTTCACAAAAAAAAAAAAAAATGTTCGTTTAAGTGTCGTTTATAGCATTTTCAAATTTGGAAATTTTCTGAACTCGTTTGGTTAGGTTTCTGGAATTAATTCTGTAGACACGCAAGCGGACCCGGTTTCTGCCGGTTAGGGCCGGTTGTGGTTTTGTGGTTGTTCTTGATGTCTTGCTTGCTGGATAATGTTTATTTGGTGATATTGTTGACTTTTGGCATGCCTAGAATTTATGCGTGATATTATGTGAATGGTTGTTCTATGGTGATTGTTTATTGTTATTGTAAAAGATTGCCTTGTGGTCAATTTATAAGAAAAACAATGAGGTGTCGGGTTGGACACCAATGCTTATTTGCTCATCAAAACAATGAGGTTTTAAACTAGGTGCGTACAAAGCTTGACGGATTAATTTTGAGTATGTGAGCACCTACGAATTTCTTTCCGAAAGCTTTGAAACAAAAAAGAAGAAGAAGAAGAGGGATTACCCAAGTTTAGTTTAAAAATGGTGGTTGGGAAAGAAAATAGAAAATAAATAAGGTGTTGGGTTTGGACACCAAATTTTATTTGCTCGATAAAACAAAGAGGTTTTATGGTAGAAGTGTGCAAAGTTTGACAGGTTAATTTCAAATACGTGACCCCGGACGAATTTATTTCGGAAGATTTTGAACAAAAAAAAAAAAAGGTTGCAAGGTTATTGCTAAAAAAGGAATTTTGGTATTTTGGGCTAATTGACAGAAGATAAGAAACGGATTTGATTGATGTGTACTTGCATGGTCACTAAGTGGAACCCGTCACCGAACGGGAGTTTAGGGCGATGCCCAGCGGGGGTTCGGAAGCTGGTCACGGTGGAGGTCGGACCGATGCTCCTTTGTGGAATGCTGTCTAGGCGGGGGTTCTAGACGTTGCCGTGCCCGGTGGAGCAGGACGATGCCCGGTTTCGCCAAATGATCACCGACCTTCGGGTTGACCGTGGCCGATGGGTCGTAATAACTGGAACACGCCTGAATGGTTGTGATAGCCGCGCCTAATTATGGGACAAAATTATGTGGCATGGTATGAGTCGTGTCATAACGGTTTGGCCTTATAATCGGGACCCATGTGATTGCTTGCGGGATGAAAATGATGTGTTCCGATTATTAATTGCGCTCGCTGCACTTATGATGCTATATATGTTGAGCTAACGTGCAGGTACACGCCAATGTGAGGTAAGTTCTATATGGTGTGTGCTTAGGGCCGCCTTCGAGGCGAATTTACATCCTAATCGGGGCTTAAGGTTTTGACTCGCTGAGATTTTTATCTCATCCCATCGTGGGCTAACCTCTTTTAGGGTCATAGCGTCAACAGTTGAGTGCAGATGTGGTGGGCGCGAGAGGCGACATCTTTGGCTGGCCCTGTCGCCAGTGAAGTTTAGGGTGACCCTGATCCCTCAAGGTTTTTGAGAAGGTCGGTTGGATGTTGACAGCGTAAGGACTGATAAATCATTAAACTCCCTAGGGACAACCGTGGTTAATTGAATAAGTTGTTTTCGGCAACTTTTGCGGTGTGTTTATACTATCCCTTTTTCTGATGATTGACTAGGCGGTGTATTTAATTCGCTTCCGCATGTGCTTTCCCGAAAGAAAAAAAAAAAAGAATGGGCTGGCGACATGTCCTGAGACATCGCATTTTTAATCGACTGTCGAGGCATATGCAAGGCATAAGGAAAATCAAATTTATTTATGTATATCACGATAAGAGCAACAAAAACAACAGCATGATGAACATGACGGCATTTCTACCCATGTCCTACCCAGATCGTGACCAGGACTTGTCGGTCTAAATGCCGCAACTTGGGGAGGTAACTCCCCATGTCCTACCCCGGATCGTGTGCAACTTGGGGAGGTAACTCCCCATGTCCTACCCCGGGACTGTGACCAGGACTTGTCGGTCTAAATGCCGCAACTTGGGGAGGTAACTCCCCATGTCCTACCCCGGGACTGTGACCAGGACTTGTCGGTCTAAATGCCGCAACTTGGGGAGGTAACTCCCATGTCCTACCCCGGACTGTGACCAGGACTTGTCGGTCTAAATGCCGCAACTTGGGAGGTAACTCCCATGTCCTACCCCGGGACTCGTGACCAGGACTTGTCGGTCTAAATGCCGCAACTTGGGAGGTAACTCCCCATGTCCTACCCCGGGACTCGTGACCAGGACTTGTCGGTCTAAATGCCGCAACTTGGGGAGGTAACTCCCCATGTCCTACCCCAGGACTATGACCAGGACTTGTCGGTCTAAATGCTGCAACTTGATCATAACTTGTAGGATGTAGGGGGCGTCCGTCTTCACGACTATCATTTGGACCGGTGCCCGACATTGAGGGAAAATCGTGCTGCTCCAACCCCCATTTCCTTCCTTCGGACAACCTAGGCACAAAAGAAAAGAAAATCAAAGCCAGTGCAAGACTGGGAACAGCTACCTTATCGAAAGCCATTGAAAATCTAAGCATGCACAATCCTGCATTACTCAACTCGACCCGGTATATATACAACTCTTCGTGGGTCATTAACTTGGGAGGTCATTAACTTGGGAGATCTAGGATGGCATTAATGGATGCACGAAAGATCAGATTTTGTTGATTTCATTTGCATTGACCTAAAAGAAATCCTTTTTCCTTCCTTTTTCAAGGGATTGAGCATAATTATATATGGAAAAATAATCGCAGCTCAATAACTAATATCAACACATATGCCTATTTATATTCTTTCCCTCTTTTTGTCATAATAAAAAAGTGATAACAATGGAAAAGTATCACGTAGAGAGTATAAAGCAATAACAAATATCTTGCATGAAACACAATTTCCAAAAAAATCAGCTTTTACAAAGTAAGTCGATTGTCAAAGATATGTAATATCTCACTTCGATCATTTATATCAGCTAATATCCAATGAAAATCACAGATGCATTATAAAATTCACTTACCTTTTTGTCATAATAAAATGATAATGTAAATAAGAGATTTGTTAAAAACAAAAAGTAATAAAAGATGCACTAACCGGATTTTGTTGAACTTAACAAGTTCTGACGTATTTACCTTTTTCCTTCCATCCATAATTATCAAGATCATGATCAATTCGAAAAGATTTTTCCATAATTGATCAATGCTCCCCCCCAATTTATTGCCTTTTTGAGGTGATCACGATTCTTTCCCTTTCTTTTCGATTCAATTTCTCCCCCTGTCATCAGGACAATATTTGCGAACATAATTAATTGCAGCTTGTGCACGAAATATTTTTCCACTATTTCCTTTGTAGCAACAACATCCGTAATGATCGTTTGCTTTTTGAAATTCGAGACAAAAAATTTATTTTCTTCAATCAAGCTCGTCTCGAATTCAACTTGAATAAACTTAAAGAACTTTTTGCACAAATAAGCTATTATAATATCCACGTAATATATAATGCACTTTTTTTCAAATAAATAAATCGAATAGTATTTATAAAATTATCAATTAAATAAATTTAGAGCTACCCAACCTTTCAAACGACACATTAGGGACTTCCTCAATGATTTGCGAGAACTCTGCACAAGGAAGAGAATTTTTGAGCCTCCAAAAAATAGTATAGAATCTCCACGATGTCGAATTGAGCTTTCCAAAATTCATATGAAAGATTCTTTTGCCACCCAAGGTATATGTTTGAAATATACCATTGATTAAAAAATGATTATTGCCAATCTTCGCATGAGATACTTTTCTGATTGCACCATGATTTGCGTAGATTCGCAATCATTCTTCCCTCATAGAATTTCCAGCCATGAACTCATTTCCTTTTTGGTATCCATGAATTTGGACCCTTCCATTTCGTTAGAGCAAAATATAAAAACAGAATCTTGGTTTCCATCAGTAGAGCTTCTCCGTTTAGAAAGTTCTTATTTTCAAGATCCAATTGTGAATCAATTAGATTGAGTTAATCAAATCTATCTTAACGCAGAATCCAAACTAGATCACTAGGCGTTATATGTTTGGGGCTTGTGTTACTTTTTGTCAAGTTGTCTCGTTCTCAACATGCTTCGTTTTGAATCTGCTACATTGCGAACTTGTGTCTCGTCCTAGACCTTGTCATGTTCTGGACTTGTGCCTCGTTCTGGATGTAAAGTCTGAGTTCGTTCTGTCGAAAATAAAGTCCGAGTGTCTTCCGTCTGAAGTAGACTTTACATTGTTGAACATATCCTGCTTCTGAACATATTTAGCCTTAAGGTCTGGACACAGTCTGAGTAAGTTCAGCTTCAGCATAGAGTCTATCTTCTAGTTCTTTCGAGTATAGACTTGGATAATATAATTTACACATTCTATCATCTCCATAGTCTATTACTCAACCATTTAACACATAAGTAGCCTTTGATCTATTTTGTCATCTTCAAAACATAATAAGAGATTTCCCTAACAATAGTGAAATAAGTAACACTACCAACCAACTGCCGATAAAGTGTAAGATTTGGAAGAGGAGTTCCATCCTTGTCATTAAATTTTGCAATCAACTCAATGGGAGTAGAAGCAATCTTATTATCAATGAGCCGAGCTCGAGAAATAAGATTAGTGTCCTATTTTGCTTGTGATAGATATTAGACCGAAGCATCAGACGCAACCTCCAAGCCTAGAAAGCGGCTTAGTTGCCCAAAATCTTTCATATCATACTATTTCCTAAGATAAAATGTCAGTCTAATCATTACTTGTAATAATCATGTCATCCACGTAGAAGAGTAGCATAATGTGTTTTATAGAACGGAAGGTTACTTTCTTATAAAATTTTGAAATTATGGAGGTGCCTGGCCAAGCTGATAGTTCCTCACCATGGATCCATATGAGTTGTGATATTGGGTAATTCAACTTCAAAATCTTTGTCTACAGAAATCTTTACGGTTTTATTTACTTAATGACATTTGACCTTATATCATAGAATAAGTTTGATGAACCCTGAGGTAGGTAACTTATTTATTTTGTAAGCAAGTTATAACAGATTATGTTTGTACATAAAATTCTCAAACATCTTAATTAAGAATCTCACAATAAATGGGGTTAATCGTACAGATTGTCTACTTTATTATTAATTTTTTTTATGAAGGTAAAATAAGAGTCAAGGGTCTTGCCACAACACTTCCCCATTTTCTTACCAAATGAAAATTCTTTTTCGAGAAATGATTGCGTGACAATTTTAATCTACTGTTAGAATAATAGTTTATTTTAAACCGCAAAAAAAAAAATCAAGTAACATATAATTGTAAATTGTTGTGGCACCCACTCTTTTAAGAATTTGTGGCTCACAATAAACTGTTTTTCTCACGGTAACCCAAAATCTATCAAGCCCTTCTTTTTTCCCTTCAAAGCATAAGTCAGTGATTGCAAAAGCTCTTACAACTACTTATTTGTTCCAAATTAGACACATAGAATAAAGCTAGATGGTCAAATGTCCTTAAATTCTGCTACCATAGAATAGAATTCATCCAACTATAAGGATATCAACTTCAAAATAGCTAGTAGAATATCTAAATTCAACATATTATGTATCTTCCCATAGCCATAAATGTAATTCTCTCTCCATATTGTGTAATTATTCAATGATCAAGACCTTTTGTTGCAAAGCTAATAAGATTTGTTATACAAAAGTTCCGCTCAAAAGTTTGAGTTGGCTAGCTCCTCACGATATTCAATATGCGGACAAATCTTCCTTCGTTCATTTTTTGATGATTTTCATGCTATTTTTTTTTTCTAATGTTAATTGTGTGTAACTAAATCTAATTACATGAATGATATTTTCTTTAATATCATGTGAATTCGGGAAATTAACTATTATAATCTTTCTTCACCTTTTTTTTCCACTAACTTTCTTCACCCTATTTAATAAGAAAGTTCTCTTAAATTTAATTATATATGATTGCGTAAGTTAAATAAATTTAGTTATTAATTACGACCGTTACTTGGGCAGTGCACCTCAGATCCATTGATTTGAGATCGCGACAGAGCGATAGAATTTCAGGCAAGCACCAACCTTGCCTGTGCACGAGTGTGTAGAGGTCTCTGCCAAGACGTGCAGAAGTCTTTGTTTTCTCCGTGCAAAGATCTTCGTCATGCTATTACGAGGAGCTTTGCCATCTGCGTGACTTGCTCGATGGAGAGGGTCTCTATGTTGTGGTGGTTACACGCTTCACCACTACCGGCGTTCATGGTTGCTCGGATCTTCATAAGCCGCAAGGAGCAACTTCTTGTTTTCCTTCCTTTTGTCGTTTGTTTTACATTTCTTATCCAATTCGGATCTATTCTACTCCCTTTCTTCGATTTTTTTCCCCAAATTTTGTTTGTAACATACCCAAATTTATCTGGTCCAGAGGATGTCCAAAAACACCAAATAGGATCACAAATTATCCCATTCGGACTATAAACGTAGCCCATTAAAAATTTATTATATTTTGATGATACGTTAGTAGACTAGAGAATAATTCTCATCTTGTCCAACACCACAAAACCAACTACTTCTATTGCCCCTATATCTATGGATACATCCTTATCTTTTAGCAGTTTAGATGCTTCTAAAATAGATTACTTGTATAATGTGACATCCTGAAATTCGACCTCGTCTCGATAATATGAAATGGGCATTTCGTGGACGTGCATATGGTTAATTTACTCGGAATTGATCACTCGCGAGTTAACTAATATATTAGGTGAGGTCGTTAATGGATATAAACAGGGTAGACTAGAGAATTCGATCGGAAATCGATCGCTTGACCATAAAAATCGGGAAGGGTCAATACGACACCTTTATAATCAAATTGCGATTAGATATAAGTCCATTCGATGGAAACACGTAATTGAGTTGCGGGTGATTTTGCATGATTGAGAAATTCACGTCACACGGCATTAACCTGATTTTTTGTCGATTTTATACTCGGTACATGTAATTGAAACCTTGCGATTTTTAACGACAATCGAGAGTTGCCTACGAGTTAGTGATGCACAAACGTGGATAAAAAATTATCGATCACGGGTGAAATACGCTAAAATCCCTAAAAGCCACCCGATATGTTTGGTCGTACTAAAATTGCATTCGATCGATTTTAACCACAAAATGACATTTGAGCGTGTCACGATTTATTTATAGGATGTCGTCTTAACTTTCGGAGAAATTCTGTGGAGGCTTGAATTTTGCGGAAAAATTGGTTTTCGGCAAAAAAAAAATAATAAATAAGGAAATTCGGATGGCTGAGAAAAAATGGGATTTTCTACCTTCAATTTGGTTTTGTTTATAGAAATTATGACTATTTTCTAGGTGGTTGGCCGCTTGACAAAAATGGCTGAAGACTTTGGAGGCTAGCACTTGAGTGTGAGATATTTTTCCAAGGCTTTTTAGTGGCTGCGGTCTTGACTTTGTTTTCCCTTTCTCTCTCCCTCTCTCTCTCTCTCTATTCTCACGAGTGAAGTCCCCTCCTCTCTACAGAACAGCCCATATTCCTTTTTCTAGACATCTTCAGCTATGATATATATTTTACTCAATATTTTAGAGATTTAAAAGAATAAGATTTCAGCCTTGTCATTTGCAAAACAGAATCTTTGGTTGGTGCTGGAACTTATGACCTTTGGGTGTTCAAAGGATTTTTTTCAACTCTTAGCATCCGATTTTCCAATGAGTTTCTTCATAAAAGATGTTCATTACATTTTTTTAGCTTAACATAGTCAAATTTCAGATCAAACGGACAAGTTTTGAATCTCGAACCAAACTGGTTTTGGAATACATAATTTCTGGAAACGGACACAGTTTTTTTGTAACGGTTTGAACGATTTACTTCTCTTAATCTAGAAAGACCTGGGTCAAGGTGTCTTCACAAAAAAAAAAAAATGTTCGTTTAAGTGTCGTTTATAGCATTTTCAAATTTGGAAATTTTCTGAACTCGTTTGGTTAGGTTTCTGGAATTAATTCTGTAGACACGCAAGCGGACCCGGTTTCTGCCGGTTAGGGCCGGTTGTGGTTTTGTGGTTGTTCTTGGTGTCTTGCTTGCTGGATAATGTTTATTTGGTGATATTGTTGACTTTTGGCATGCCTAGAATTTATGCGTGATATTATGTGAATGGTTGTTCTATGGTGATTGTTTATTGTTATTGTAAAAGATTGCCTTGTGGTCAATTTATAAGAAAAACAATGAGGTGTCGGGTTGGACACCAATGCTTATTTGCTCATCAAAACAATGAGGTTTTAAACTAGGTGCGTACAAAGCTTGACGGATTAATTTTGAGTATGTGAGCACCTACGAATTTCTTTCCGAAAGCTTTGAAACAAAAAAAGAAGAAGAAGAAGAGGGATTACCCAACTTTAGTTTAAAAATGGTGGTTGGGAAAGAAAATAGAAAATAAATAAGGTGTTGGGTTTGGACACCAAATTTTATTTGCTCGATAAAACAAGGAGGTTTTATGGTAGAAGTGTGCAAAGTTTGACAGGTTAATTTCAAATACGTGACCCCGGACGAATTTATTTCGGAAGGTTTTGAACAAAAAAAAAAAAGGTTGCAAGGTTATTGCTAAAAAAGGAATTTTGGTATTTTGGGCTAATTGACGGAAGATAAGAAACGGATTTGATTGATGTGTGCTTGCATGGTCACTAAGTGGAACCCGTCACCGAACGGGAGTTTAGGGACGATGCCCAGCGGGGGTTCGGAAGCTGGTCACGGTGGAGGTCGGACCGATGCTCCTTTGTGGAATGCTATCTAGGCGGGGGTTCTAGACGTTGCCGTGCCCGGTGGAGCAGGACGATGCCCGGTTACGCCAAATGATCACCGACCTTCGAGTTGACCGTGGGCGATGGGTCGTAATAACTGGAATACGGCTGAATGGTTGTGATAGCCGCGCCTGATTATGGGACAAAATTATGTGGCATGGTATGAGACGTGTCATAACGGTTTGGCCTTATAATCGGGACCCATGTGATTGTTTGCAGGATGAAAATGATGTGTTCCGATTATTAATTGCGCTTGTTGCACTTATGATGCTATATATGTTGAGCTAACGTGCAGGTACACGCCAATGCGAGGTATGTTCTGTATGGTGTGTGCTTAGGACCGCCTTCGAGGCGAATTTGCATCCTAATCGGGGCTTAAGGTTTTGACTCGCTGAGATTTTTATCTCATCCCATCGTGGGCTAACCTCTTTTAGGGTCATAGCGTCGACTGTTGAGTGCAGATGTGGTGGGCGCGAGGGGCGACATCTTTGGCTGGCCCTGTCGCCAGTGAAGTTTAGGGTGACCCTGATCCCTCAAGGTTTTTGAGAAGGTCGGTTGGATGTTGACAGCGTAAGGACTGGTAAATCATTAAACTCCCTGGGGACAACCGTGGTTAATTGAATAAGTTGTTTTCGGAAACTTTTGCGGTGTGTTTATACTATCCCTTTTTCTGATGATTGACTAGGCGGTGTATTTAATTCGCTTCCGCATGTGCTTACTCGAAAGAAAAAAAAAAGAATTGGCTGGCGACATGTCCTGAGACATTGCATTTTTAATCGACTGCCGAGGCATATGCAAGGCATAAGGAAAATCAAATTTATTTATGTATATCACGATAAGAGCAACAAAAACAACAGCATGATGAACATGACGGCATTTCTACCCATGTCCTACCCCAGGACTGTGACCAGGACTTGTCGGTCTAAATGCCGCAACTTGGGGAGGTAACTCCCCATGTCCTACCCCGGGACTGTGTGCAACTTGGGGAGGTAACTCCCCATGTCCTACCCCGGGACTGTGACCAGGACTTGTCGGTCTAAATGCCGCAACTTGGGGAGGTAACTCCCCATGTCCAACCCCGGGACTGTGACCAGGACTTGTCGGTCTAAATGCCGCAACTTGGGGAGGTAACTCCCCATGTCCTACCCCGGGACTGTGACCAGGACTTGTCGGTCTAAATGCCGCAACTTGGGGAGGTAACTCCCCATGTCCTACCCCGGGACTATGACCAGGACTTGTCGGTCTAAATGCCGCAACTTGGGGAGGTAACTCCCCATGTCCTACCCCGGGACTGTGTGCAACTTGGGGAGGTAACTCCCCATGTCCTACCCCGGGACTGTGACCAGGACTTGTCGGTCTAAATGCCGCAACTTGGGGAGGTAACTCCCCATGTCCTACCCCAGGACTATGACCAGGACTTGTCGGTCTAAATGCTGCAACTTGATCATAACTTGTAGGATGTAGGGGGCGTCCGTCTTCACGACTATCATTTGGACCGGTGCCCGACATTGAGGGAAAATCGTGCTGCTCCAACCCCCATTTCCTTCCTTCGGACAACCTAGGCACAAAAGAAAAGAAAATCAAAGCCAGTGCAAGACTGGGAACAGCTACCTTATCGAAAGCCATTGAAAATCTAAGCATGCACAATGCTGCATTACTCAACTCGACCCGGTATATATACAACTCTTCGTGGGTCATTAACTTGGGAGGTCATTAACTTGGGAGATCTAGGATGGCATTAATGGATGCACGAAAGATCAGATTTTGTTGATTTCATTTGCATTGACCTAAAAGAAATCCTTTTTCCTTCCTTTTTCAAGGGATTGAGCATAATTATATATGGAAAAATAATCGCAGCTCAATAACTAATATCAACACATATGCCTATTTATTTTCTTTCCCTCTTTTTGTCATAACAAAAAAGTGATAACAATGGAAAAGTATCACGTAGAGAGTATAAAACAATAACAAATATCTTGCATGAAACACAATTTCCAAAAAAATCAGCTTTTACAAAGTAAGTCGATTTTTAAAGATATGTAATATCTCACTTCGATCATTTATATCAGCTAATATCCAATGAAAATCACAGATGCATTATAAAATTCACTTACCTTTTTTGTCATAATAAAATGATAATGTAAATAAGAGATTTGTTAAAAACAAAAAGTAATAAAAGATGCACTAACCGGATTTTGTTGAACTTAACAAGTTCTGACGTATTTACCTTTTTCCTTCCATCCATAATTATCAAGATCATGATCAATTCGAAAAGATTTTTCCATAATTGATCAATGCTCCCCCCCAATTTATTGCCTTTTTTAGGTGATCACGATTCTTTCCCTTTCTTTTCGATTCAATTTCTCCCCCTGTCATCAGGACAATATTTGCGAACATAATTAATTGCAGCTTGTGCATGAAATATTTTTCCACTATTTCCTTTGTAGCAACAACATCCGTAATGATCGTTTGCTTTTCGAAATTCTAGACAAAAAATTTATTTTCTTCAATCAAGCTCGTCTCGAATTCAACTTGCATAAACTTAAAGAACTTTTTGCACAAATAAGCTATTATAATATCCACGTAATATATAATGCACTTTTTCAAATAAATAAATCGAATAGTATTTATAAAATTATCAATTAAATAAATTTAGAGCTACCCAACCTTTCAAACGACACATTAGGGACTTCCTCAATGATTTGCGAGAACTCTGCACAAGGAAGAGAATTTTTGAGCCTCCAAAAAATAGTATAGAATCTCCACGATTTTCGAATTGAGCTTTCCAAAATTCATATGAAAGATTCTTTTGCCACCCTGATATGGCTAGTATAAGTACCTAGAGGGGGGTGAATAGGTATAAAAAATAATTTTTCGAGATATAAGCGCAATACTAGGCAGACAATAGAAAGGAGATACTTCTTTCGTCAACAAAGCACACGATGATCAAAGTAAGACAGAGAGTAGGGAAGAGAAAATTGAACACAAGGATTATAGTGGTTCGGCTTATTTCAAGCCTACGTCCACTCTTCTGTACTGACAGCCCACTGGCTAGATTTCACTATGAACAGAGAGATGTTACAGCAATGCTTTCCCTCGATTCCACAGTGTAGATGTTCTACCACACTTCCTCAAGGTATCACTAAGTATAGACTCTCTTTTGTGTATACGATTTCGCTCAATAAACGAATTGACTAATAATCAAGGAGCTTCAGACTCTGGAATTTTTCTATCGTGCACGCACTCAAACAACTGGAATGTCTTCCTTTTATACTCCTTTATGCCATCATACCCGTTGGCACTTACCAAAGGAATTCTTCCAATCTTCCCGTTGGACAGAATCAATTAAGAAGATCATTCGAGCTATTAAAGGAACATGTCGATAGCCCATCAATCCTGCTCGCCCATACAATCAGGATCTTGGTTTCCAAGAATAGAACCTTCCAATAATATCTCATCAATCATCGGATCTTCAAACGATCTTGATTTCGAATAAAAGAATCCGTTATATCATATCCAGCCAAGAGATCTTCTCCAGTCGATAAGGCCAAATCCTCAACCAAGCACTTTAGCTCTGGATAGCCTTCTTCAACAGATTAGAAACTGTCAATGAGAATAGTATTGAGTCTTGAGTCTTGAGTCTGGCAATCCGGAGGTCTTCAGACTCTAAATAGAAGGGTCTGCAAAACTTCATACTAGACTGATAGAAATGTTTTGTCAGCTTCAAAATATTATAGAAAGATTTCTCCAACAATCTCCCCCTTTTTTATGGTGACAAAACTTTCCTGTAGATTTGAACAACTTTGACCTGCAAAACATTACTCAAGCAATATGGATATCTCATAAAGATTAATAGCTTAACTAGACTCTGCATTCACAGAAAATAGGTTAGTCTTTCATGAGAGTAAAGCCATTCAATAATACTTGATATAAAAGCAGCAGTCAAATTCAAATCCACATCCAAACACCCATGTCACACTCAAGTCAAATATCTAAACAAACTAAAGTTCAACAAGTCAAGTTTAAAAAAAAAATTTCAAAGTCAAAGTTCAAAGAAGTTCAAAGCTTGCATTTCTCCCCCTTTTTGTCATCATAAAAAAGGTTGAGAAGAAGTCAAATTTGCTTGGGAACGCGCACAAGTTGGAAATCTCCCATAGACTGAACAATGCCTTCCAGCTTTTTCAAATCTTCCCGTAGATGAGCCACCTCTTCCCCTTTAGCATTGGCTTGAATTTGAAGAGCGAGGTCTTGAATCTGATCAGACAGGGTAACGGAAGAAGCTTGTCCTGCATTCTTCAAGATTTGAAATTCGCACTCCAAAGCATACATTTGACCCTGCATTTCCAGAAGAATATCAAGTATTCTGCGAAAGTCTGCTGTATTGTCAGTCTGCGTACTGGCGTCGGCTCGATCGGATGGAGTAAAGGCAGACGATAGAATCTCAGCATAATCACGCAGATTTGGCGATGAAGCATCATGACCTTCCTCAGGCATTTGAGAAGTATGAATGTCTTCTGGATCTGCTGGAGAGCGACTTACACCTTCACTGGTGACAGGATATGGTGTAGTTCCTCCTTGCTCCCCATCTCCCCCTGTTTCTATGGCATCAGTTGGAGAAGAGTGTTTTTCATGCTCTTCTTCTTCTTCATTGCCTCTCTCTCCTTCTTCGTCTTCAGACCTTTCTTTCTATGCTTCTTCTTCTTCAGCTTCTTTCTCCTCTTCTTCTTTTTCTCTTGCTTCTTTCTCCTCAGCTTCTCTGTTCTCTTCTTCTTTTCCCTCTTCTTCTCTCTCTTCTATTTCCTCTGCTTCTTTTCCTTTCTCGTGTCGTTCCATTGAGTCTGGAACAGAACGACTGAGCTTCTTCAAAGCTAAAGCAGAACTAGTGAGTTCATCCTCATCATCTTCATCCTCTAAGATAAGAGCTCTTCTCTTTTTGGATGGAGCTCCCATGGGCTCCTTCCCTTTTCTTTTCGATGTAGAAGAGACTGGATGAGATTTGACCGGAGTTTTCTCTTTAAACTTCTCCAATGCCTTGTCAAGTTCTTTCAAGACGCATTTTGGTCACCATTTTCAATCCTACCACCATTTTGTCGCACGGTCGAACACAAAGAATTTGTGGAGGTTGAATATTCAAGTGTCTGAAGATCTTTGACACAAGACCTGAGTAAGGCAATTGGCCCTTGTCTTTCACCATTGCTCTGTACATGTGGAAGAGAATGGTGTGAGGGAGAGAGAACTTTTTCCCTACATTGATCGCGTACATCAATTTTGCCTCAGAATTAGACACATCAGTCTTGGAGGTTGATTTTGGTCTGAGACAGTTGATCACAATTTTGTGAAGCAAGATGTTGTTCGCACGCATCCTTGAGTAGGTAATCCTCCCTTATGTGCTTCTGTCTTTAACAAGCTCCAGTGTGGCACGAGCAATTGAAACCTTGATGGGTTGATATCTTCCTCTTTCAACCCCAATCACATCCGCCAACATATCCACATCAACCACAAAGTCCTGGTCTCGGACACTGAAAGATATTCTATTCGCATCCAAGAAACTGAGATTTGAATAGAAATATGCAGTCAATTGAGCATAGCCTTCTGTGGTGTCGGAGCAAAATTGCTCAAGTTGAAGCAGACCGAACTTTTCTCTCAAGTTCACATTTACGGCATCCAGGAAGTCGAAATCAACACTCCTAGGGTTTATCACCCCGCGTTTCAACAATTTGGAGTATAGATCCTTCTGTTCCTTTGATCTAAACAACTCCGTTCTTTTTCCTCGAACTTTCGCTGAAACACCCATCCTAGGTTGAAATTCGCTAAACAATTTATCATCATCGTTTCCATCTGTCGGATTAAATCCCCCGACACGCGGGTCACCCATCCTAGGAAAGCACTTTTAACGTCCATTTGGAATAACCTGAAATTCTTATAACAAGCAAAAGCAAGTAATAATCGAATTGCTTCTAACCTTGCTACTGGTGCGTAAGTCTCATCATAGTCTATCCCTTCTTCTTGCGTATATCCCTTGGCTACGAGTCTTGCTTTGTTTCTCATGACTTTTCCTTTCTCATTCATCTTGTTCCTGAAAACCCATTTAGCTCCAATAACAATTTTACCTTTTGGTTTAGATGTCAATTCCCAGATATCATTAATGTTGAACTGTCTGAGCTCTTCTTGCATAGCTTCAATCCAGCTTTCATCAGATAAAGCTTCTTCTATGCTTTTTGGTTCTATTTCAGAAATGAGAGCCACAGCACTAGACTCTTCGCGCCTTTTGGATCTTGTGCAAATTCCTTCATTAATGTCGCCAATAATGAGATCTTTGGGATGGCTGGACTTATGCTTCCAGTTATTGGTTGATTTGTCGGGTTGATGGTCACTTCTTTTATTTGAATCTTCACTAACCACTTGATGCTGGTCTTCTAGAGTCTGAGATGCTTCTTGAGTTGTAAGCTTTGAAGAGTCTGGAGCAGGTTCAGATTCTTCATGATGAGTCTGACTGGATTCATTTTGCATAGAATCTTGGAATTTGACATTCATTGATTCCTCCACAGATTGACTCTTCTTGTTATAGACTCTGTAGGCTTTGCTTGAGGTAGAATATCCAAGGAAGATGCCTTCGTCTGATCTTTCTTCAAACTTACCAACTCGATCTTTTGCATTTTTCAATATAAAGCATTTGCATCCGAACACATGAAAGTATGAAACAATAGGCTTCTTTCCTTTGAATAACTCATAAGGGGTTTTTTTCTAGAATAGGCCTTAGAAAGACTCTATTGATGATATAACATGCTATTGAAACAGCTTCAGCCCAAAATCGTGAAGAGATCTTACTTTGAATTAGAAGAGTTCTAGCCATTTCTTGAAGAGATCTATTCTTTCTTTCCACAAATCCATTTTGCTGTGGAGTATATGGAGAGGAGAACACATGCTGAAAGCCAGATTCATCACAAAATTTTGTAAAATCTTGATTTTCAAATTCACTTCCATGGTCTGTTCTTATACTTGAGATAACACATCCCTTTTCATTTTGAACCTTTTTAGCAAATTTTTCAAAATACGAGAAGGTTTCAGACTTACTTGCTAGAAAATATACTCAAGTAAATCGTGAGTAGTCATCCACAATTACTAGGCAATATTTCTTACCTCTAATGCTCTAGGTTCTGGTTGGTCCGAAGAGATCTATATGCAGGAGCTGCAGTACATGATTAGTGGAAACTTGATTTATTGGCTTAAAGGAATTTCTTACCTGCTTTCCCAATATGCATGGTGTGCATAGATCAGACTTTTGGTATGATAAATTGGGTAGACCACGAACAAGCTTCTTTGTTGAAATTTTGGCTATTTGCTTCATATTGATGTGACCAAGCTTTCTGTGCCATAAGCTTCCTTCGTCTTGAATTGAGATTAGACATTGCGATTCATCCGGTTTCACATCCAAGAGGTAGATATTTCCATGTCTTCGACCCATGAAAGACTGAGTAGAGTCTTTACTAGTTCCAGAACATATTCCCTCTTGAAAGTAGATTTTAAAACCAGTATCACACAGTTGGCTGATGCTTAGCAGATTGTAATTGAGTCCTTCCACTAGGGAAACATTGCTTATTGTGAGACTTCCAATTTTCACAGTTCCAAATCCCACAATTCTCCTTTTGCTGCTTCCTCCAAATGAGACTTTTCCACCATTTACTTGAACGAGCTTTATGAAGCAATTTGAATCTCCTATCATATGTCTTGAGCATCCACTGTCCAGATACCACTTTACCTTTTTCTTGATGGAAACCTGCATTTAAAAAAGAGTCTCAAGCTTTCTTTGGTACCCATATTTTCTTGGGTCCATTGGTGTTAGTATAATAAGCGATTAGCCCATACTTTCTTAACGGGTTTCCAAACCATAGGACATTCCTTTTCAAAATGATCCGCACTATTGCACTTTGAACATCCGAGAGCATTTCGACCTCTGGTTTTATAAAAATCTTTTGAAATGATTTTTGTAAGCATCTCTTGTGGGTCTTTGCTTAATTCTTTCTTTTACTTTAGGAAAATCAATTAATGAAATAGTTTCTTTGTCATTCCCAAACCAGATTTATTGAAATAAGGTCTTTCTCACAAAGAATTTTCTCAAGTTTCTCGATCCGATTGAAAATTTCTTTGAAATATTTGATGAGTCAATCTTTAAAAAGCATTTTCTTTTAAAAGATTATCTTCGCTTTCTTTAAGAGTGGAGACATTCATGTCTAAACATTTAACTTTTTCTTTCAAAACGTTTTCCTGTTGTTTTAGTGCAGAGTTTTCTTTTTTTAGTTTGGAAATCCTTTTGAGAGAAGTCTTAAGACTAAAACACAGCTCATCAATGTACTTAGAAACTTTGACAGGGATTTTAAAATTACTTACCTCAAATTCACTATCTAAGTCTGATTCAGAGTTTGAGTCTGAGTCTGATTGTGCCATCAGACATAAATTGGCATATTCATCATCACTTTCGTCACACTCTGTATCACTCCAGGTTTCGGCTTTGAGAGCCTTTCGAGACTTTTCAGCTTTTCCTTTCTTCTTCCTTAGAAGAGGACAGTTGGGTCTGATGTGTCCCTTTTTCTTACATTCAAAGCAAACTACATCTTTGTTTGATTCATCATCATCAACAGACTTGGTCTGTTGCCTTTGAAAACTTTGTTTCTTTGAATTGAACCTTCTTCCTTTTCTGTTCAGCTTTCTGAATCTTCTTATCATGAGAGCAAGCTCCTCATTGTCCATAGTGTCTTCAGAATCTGTAACATCAGAGTCGTCATTTGATTTTAATGCAATGGATTTCTTACCTTTTGGATCTTCATCTTCATTGATTCGTTCCACTTCATAAGACTGAAGAGTTCCAACCAACTCATCGACAAATAGTGGCATGATTCTTTGCGTCTCTCTTATTGAGGTCTTTATGTTATTCCAATCCTTGGAGAGTCCACGCAGTAGCTTGTTTACCTTCATGGGATCGGAAATTGGTTGACCTTGATTTTCAAGACCATTTACGATTTCTGTAAAACGGCTAAACGTGTCAGTTATAGATTCTCCTGATTTCATTTTGAAAGCTTCATATTGACCGAGAAGAATGTTGATTCTGGTCTCTTTCACTCGATCAGTTCCTTCATAGGTGATATGTAACCTATCCCAGACTTCTTTTGCTGTAACACATGAAGATATTCTGTTATATTCAGTAGGTAACAAGGCACAATATAAAGAGTAAATAGCTTTTGCATCAAGAGCTTGTCTTTTGATTATCTCTTCCTGAGTCATTCCACTAGACTCAACAGTTTCTTTCCCTCTTTCTGAGACAGATGCAACTCTAGGAGTGATTCATTTTTCTACAATGTCCCATTCCAGAGGATCCTTTGATCGAAGAAACGCTTTCATTTTCTTTTTCCAGATGTTGTAATCCTTTCCATCAAAGTAAGGAGGTCTGGTATTGCTTTGTCCTTCCACCAGCCCTGGAGCTAGCATACTAGCCATGGATTTTTAACTCTGAAGTAAAACACTTCAAACAAAGTGAGTACACAAGCTCTGATACCAATTGATATGGCTAGTATAAGTACCTAGAGGGGGGTGAATAGGTATAAAAAATAATTTCTCGAGATATAAGCGCAATACTAGGCAGACAATAGAAATGAGATACTTCTTTCGTCAACAAAGCACACGATGATCAAAGTAAGACAGAGAGTAGGGAAGAGAAAATTGAACACAAGGATTATAGTGGTTCGGCTTATTTCAAGCTTACGTCCACTCTTCTGCACTGACAGCCCACTGGCTGGATTTCACTATGAACAGAGAGATGTTATAGCAATGCTTTCCCTCGATTCCACAGTGTAGATGTTCTACCACACTTCCTCAAGGTATCACTAAGTATAGACTCTCTTTTGCGTATAAGATTTCGCTCAATAAACGAATTGACTAATAATCAAGGAGCTTCAGACTCTGGAATTTTTCTATCGTGCACGCACTCGAACAACTGGAACGTCTTCCTTTTATACTCCTTTATGCCATCATACCCGTTGGCACTTACCAAAGGAATTCTTCCAATCTTCCCGTTGGACAGAATCAATTAAGAAGATCATTGGAGCTATTAAAGGAACATGTCGATAGCCCATCAATCCTGCTCGCCCATACAATCAGGATCTTGGTTTCCAAGAATAGAACCTTCCAAGAATATCTCATCAATCATCGGATCTTCAAACGATCTTGATTTCAAATAAAAGAATCCGATATATCATATCGAGCCAAGAGATCGTCTCCAGTCGATAAGGCCAAATCCTCAACCAAGCACTTTAGCTCTGGATAACCTTCTTCAACAGATTAGAAACTGTCAATGAGAATAGTCTTGAGTCTTGAGTCTTGAGTCTGGCAATCCGGAGGTCTTCAGACTCTAAATAGAAGGGTCTGCAAAACTTCAAACTAGACTGATAGAAACGTTTTGTCAGCTTCAAAATATTCTAGAAAGATTTCTCCAACACACCCAAGGTATATGTTTGAAATATACCATTGTTTAAAAAAATGATTATTGCCAATCTTCGCATGAGATACTTTTCTGATTGCACCATGATTTGCGTAGATTCGCAATCATTCTTCCCTTATAGAATTTCCAGCCATGAACTCATTTGCTTTTTGGTATCCATGAATTTGGACCCTTCCATTTCGTTAGAGCAAAATATAAAATCAGAATCTTGGTTTCTATCAGTAGAGCTTCTCCGTTTAGAAAGTTCTTATTTTCAAGATCCAATTGTGAATCAATTAGATTGAGTTAATGAAATCTATCTTAACGTAGAATCCAAACCAGATCACTAGGCGTTATATGTTTGGGGCTTGTGTTACTTTTTGTCAAGTTGTCTCGTTCTCAACATGCTTCGTTTTGAATCTGCTACATTGCGAACTTGTGTCTCGTCCTAGACCTTGTCATGTTCGGACTTGTGCCTCGTTCGGATGTAAAGTCTGAGTGCGTTCTATCGAAAATAAAGTCCGAGTGTCTTCCGTCTGCAGTAGACTTTACATTGTTGACGTAAGTGTGAACATATCCTGCTTCGAACATATTTAGCCTTAAGCTCGGACATAGTCTGAGTAAGTTCAGCTTCAAAGCATAGAGTCTATCTTCTAGTTCTTTCGAGTATAGACTTGGATAATATAATTTACACATTCTATCATCTCCATAGTCTATTACTCAACCATTTAACACATAAGTAGCCTTTGATTTATTTTGTCATCTTCAAAACATAATAAGAGATTTCCCTAACAATAGTGAAATAAGTAATGCTCCGTTCGTTTCGCGGAAAATATCATGTTTCCGGAAAATATTTTCCTGGAAGTCATTTTCCAGGAAAATGACTCTATTTTCCGGTGTTCGGCCAAAATCTAAAATTTGAATGGAAAATATTTTCCACCGTTCGTTAGCTCATTTAATTGTTTGGGAAAATTTATAAAAATTAAATTTTAATATTTTTAAATGACCAAAAAAATTATTTTATTTATTTATATTTTTTTAAAATGATTTTTTAATTATTTATACTTTTAAAAATCGAAATTTTTATTATTTATCATTTATTATTTCTTTTTCTTTACCTTCCTCCTTCCTCCTTCCTCCTCCTCCTTCTTCCTCCTTCCTCTGCCGTCGCCTCCTTCCTCCTCCTCCTTCCTCCTCCTTCCGCCGCCACCACCTCCTTCCTACCCGACGATGGCCGGCTGCCCAGCGGCCGACCAAGACCCGGTGGCTAGATCCGCGAGCTCGAGGCTCGACCGATCTCACCCGAGCTCGCCGGATCTGGCGACAGAGCTCGAGCTCGCCCGGATCGGCGAGCCGCGAGCTCCGCCCGCTAGATCCGCGACCTCATCGCATCACCCCAAACATGCATAACCAAATCTCAAAACAGAGCAACGAACGAACACACGAGCAAGCACGCGGAGCGCTAAAAAAAATCCCAAGGAAAGGAATCGGGGGCAATCACCCGTCCACCGGAAGCCTCGCACCGCACGACGAGCGGCCTGGACGGCGGGCTCCCCGCGAGCCTCCCGGCGCTGCCGCAGTGCTCCCTCTTGAGTCGGATCCTCCCGATCGGCTTCGAACTGCCGGAGAAGCGGAGCGCCGCGGCAGCGGCGGAGCCCCGGCCGGAGCAGGCGGGTAGGAGCGGCCGGGGAGGGCGGAGAATGAGGGATGCTTCGCCCATCGTCGGCGTCGAAGGAGAAGGAGGAGATCAGAAACCCTAAGCTTTTGTGAGAGAGTGCAGAAATGAGAAGGAAAAAGCAGCGCGGGGGAGAGCATGATAGGCCAGGAAAATGTTTTCCTCTTTTCAAAAGAGGAAAACATTTTCCTCAATGTCAAGGGAGAATTTTCCGTTGACCGGAAAATGTTTTCCTTGACCATGTATTTTCCGCTCACCGAACACCGAAAAATCAGGAAAATATTTTCCTGGAAATTGTTTTCCGCGAAACGAACGGAGCATAAGACTACCAACCAACTGCCGATAAAGTGTAAGATTTGGAAGAGGAGTTCCATCCTTGTCATTAAATTTTGCAATCAACTCAATGGGAGTAGAAGCAATCTTATTATCAATGAGCCAAGCTCGAGAAATAAGATTAGTGTCATATTTTGCTTGTGATAGATATTAGACCGAAGCATCAGACGCAACCTCCAAGCCTAGAAAGCGGCTTAGTCGCCCAAAATCTTTCATATCATACTATTTCCTAAGATAAAATGTCAGTCTAATCATTACTTGTAATAATCATGTCATCCACGTAGAAGAGTAGCATAATGTGTTTTATAGAACGGAATGTTACTTTCTTATAAAATTTTGAAATTATGGAGATGCCTGGCCAAGCTGATAGTTCCTCACCATGGATCCATATGAGTTGTGATATTGGGTAATTCAACTTCAAAATCTTTGTCTACAGAAATCTTTACGGTTTTATTTACTTAATGACATTTGACCTTATATCATACAATTAGTTTGATGAACCCTGAGGTAGGTAAATTATTTATTTTGTAAGCAAGTTATAACAGATTATGTTTGTACATAAAATTCTCAAACATCTTAATTAAGAATTTCACAATAAATGGGGTTAATCGTACAGATTATCTACTTTTTTTTTTTTTTTGATGAAGGTAAAATAAGAGTCAAGGGTCTTGCCACAACACTTCCTCATTTTCTAACCAAATGAAAATTCTTTTTCAAGAAATGATTGCGTGACAATTTTAATCTACTGTTAGAATAATAGTCTATTTTAAAACGCAAAAAAAAAAAATCAAGTAACATATAATTGTAAATTGTTGTGGCACCCACTCTTTTAAGAATTTGTGGCTCACAATAAACTGTTTTTTTCACGGTAACCCAAAATCTATCAAGCCCTTCTTTTTTCCCTTCAAAGCATAAGTCAGTGATTGCAAAAGCTCTTACAACTGCTTATTTGTTCCAAATTAGACACATAGAATAAAGCTAGATGGTCAAATGTCCTTAAATTCTGCTACCATAGAATAGAATTCATCCAACTATAAGGATATCAACTTCAAAATAGCTAGTAGAATATATAAATTCAACATATTATGTATCTTCCCATAGCCATAAATGTAATTCTCTCTCCATATTGTGTAATTATTCCATGATCAAGACCTTTTGTTGCAAAGCTAATAAGATTTGTTATACAAAAGTTCCGCTCAAAAGTTTGAGTTGGCTAGCTCCTCACGAGATTCAATACGCGGACAAATCTTCCTTCATTCATTTTTTGATGATTTTCATGCTATTTTTTTTTCTAAAGTTAATTCTGTATAACTAAATCTAATTACATGAATGATATTTTCTTTCATATCATGTGAATTCGGGAAATTAACTAATATAATCTTTCTTCACCTTTTTTTTTCCACTAACTTTCTTCACCCTATTTAATAAGAAAGTTCTCTTAAATTTAATTATATATGACTGCGTAAGTTAAATAAATTTAGTTATTAATTACGACCGTTACTTGGGCAGTGCACCTCATATCCATTGATTTGAGATCGCGACAGAGCGATAGAATTTCAGGCAAGCACCAACCTTGCCTGTGCACGAGTGTGTAGAGGTCTCTGCCGAGACGTGCAGAAGTCTTTGTTTTCTCCGTGCAAAGATCTTCGTCATGCTATTATGAGGAGCTTTGCCATCTGCGTGACTTGCTCGATGGAGAGGGTCTCTATCTTGTGGTGGTTACACGCTGCACCACCACTGGCGTTCATGGTAGCTCGGATCTTCATAAGCCGCAAGGAGCAACTTCTTGTTTTCCTTCCTTTTGTCGTTTGTTTTACATTTCTTATCCAATTCGGATCTATTCTACTCCCTTTCTTCAATTTTTTTCCCCAAATTTTGTTTGTAACATATCCAAATTTATCTGGTCCAGAGGATGTCCAAAAACACCAAATAGGATCACAAATTATCCCATTCGGACTATAAACGTAGCCCATTAAAAATTTATTATATTTTGATGATACGTTAGTAGACTAGAGAATAATTCTCATCTTGTCCAACACCACAAAACCAACTACTTCTATTGCCCCTATATCTATGGATACATCCTCATCTTTTAGCAGTTTAGATGCTTCTAAAATAGATTACTTGTATAATGTGACATCCTGAAATTCGACCTCGTCTCGATAATATGAAATGGGCATTTCGTGGACGTGCATATGGTTAATTTACTCGGAACTGATCACTCGCGAGTTAACTAATATATTAGGTGAGGTCGTTAATGGATATAAACAGGGTAGACTAGAGAATTCGATCGGAAATCGACTGCTCGACCATAAAAATCGGGAAGGGTCAATACGACACCGTTATAATCAAATTGCGATTAGATATAAGTCCATTCGATGGAAACACGTAATTGAGTTGCGGGTGATTTTGCATGATTGAGAAATTCACGTCACACGGCATTAACCTGATTTTTTGTCGATTTTATACTCGGTACATGTAATTGAAACCTTGCGATTTTTAACGACAATCGAGAGTTGCCTACGAGTTAGTGATGCACAAACGTGGATCGAAAATTATCGATCACGGGTGAAATACGCTAAAATCCCTAAAAGCCACCCGATATGTTTGGTCGTACTAAAATCGCATTCGATCGATTTTAACCACAAAATGACATTTGAGCGTGTCACGATTTATTTATAGGATGTCGTCTCAACTTTCGGAGAAATTCCGTGGAGGCTTGAATTTTGCGGAAAAATTGGTTTTCGGCAAAAAATAAATTAATAAGGAAATTCGGATGGCTGAGAAAAAATGGGATTTTCTACCTTCAATTTGGTTTTGTTTATAGAAATTATGACTATTTTCTAGGTGGTTGGCCGCTTGACAAAAATGGCTGAAGACTTTGGAGGCTAGCACTTGAGTGTGAGATATTTTTCCAAGGCTTTTTAGTGGCTGCAGTCTTGACTTTGTTTTCCCTTTCTCTCTCCCTCTCTCTCTCTCTATTCTCACGAGTGAAGTCCCCTCGTCTCTATAGAACAGCCCATATTCCTTTTTCTAGACATCTTCAGCTATGACATATATTTTACTCAATATTTTAGAGATTTAAAAGAATAAGATTTCAGCCTTGTCATTTGCAAAACAAAATCTTTGGTTGGTGCTGGAATTTATGACCTTGGGGTGTTCAAAGGATTTTTTTCAACTCTTAGCGTCCGATTTTCGAATGAGTTTCTTCATAAAAGATGTTCATTACATTTGTTTAGCTTAACATAGTCAAATTTGAGATCAAACGGACAAGTTTTGAATCTCGAACCAAACTTGTTTTGGAATACATAATTTCTGGAAACGGACACAGTTTTTTTGTAACGGTTTGAACGATTTACTTCTCTTAATCTAGAAAGACCTGGGTCAAGGTGTCTTCACAAAAAAAAAAAAAAAATGTTCGTTTAAGTGTCGTTTATAGCATTTTCAAATTTGAAAATTTTCTGAACTCGTTTGGTTAGGTTTCTGGAATTAATTCTGTAGACACGCAAGCGGACCCGGTTTCCGCCGGTTAGGGCCGGTTGTGGTTTTGTGGTTGTTCTTGGTGTCTTGCTTGCTGGATATTGTTTATTTGGTGATATTGTTGACTTTTGGCATGCCTAGAATTTATGCGTGATATTATGTGAATGGTTGTTCTATGGTGATTGTTTATTGTTATTGTAAAAGATGGCCTTGTGGTCAATTTATAAGAAAAATAATGAGGTGTCAAGTTGGACACCAATGCTTATTTGCTCATCAAAACAATGAGGTTTTAAACTAGGTGCGTACAAAGCTTGACGGATTAATTTTGAGTATGTGAGTACCTACGAATTTCTTTCCAAAAGCTTTGAAACAAAAAAGAACAAGAAGAAGAGGGATTACCCAAGTTTAGTTTCAAAAGGGTGTTGGGTTTATACGCCAAATTTTATTTGCTCGATAAAACAAGGAGGTTTTATGGTAGAAGTGTGCAAAGTTTGACAGATTAATTTCAAATACGTGACCCCGGACGAATTTATTTCGGAAGATTTTGAACAAAAAAAAAAAAAAAAAAAAAAAAAAAGGTTGCAAGGTTATTGCTAAAAAAAGAATTTTGGTATTTTGGGCTAATTGACGGAAGATAAGAAATGGATTTGATTGATGTGTGCTTGCATGGTCACTAAGTGGAACCCGTCACCGAACGGGAGTTTAGGGACGATGCCGAGCGGGGGTTCGGAAGCTGGTCACGGTGGAGGTCGGACCGATGCTCCTTTGTAGAATGCTATCTAGGGGGGTTCTAGACGTTGCCGTGCCCGGTGGAGCAGGACGATGCCCGGTTACGCCAAATGACCACCGACCTTCGAGTTGACCGTGGCCGATGGGTCGTAATAACTGGAACACGCCTAAATGGTTGTGATAGCCGCGCCTGATTATGGGACAAAATTACGTGGCATGGTATGAGACGTGTCATAACGGTTTGGCCTTATAATCGGGACCCGTGTGATTGTTTGCAGGATGAAGATGATGTGTTCCGATTATTAATTGCGCTTGCTACACTGATGATGCTATATATGTTGAGCTAACGTGCAGGTACATGCCAATGCGAGGTAAGTGATGTATGGTGTGTGCTTAGGACCACCTTCGAGGCGAATTTGCATCCTAATCAGGGCTAACCTTTTTTAGGGTCATAGCGTGGACTGTTGAGTGCGGATGTGGTGGGCGCAAAAGGCGACATCTTTGGCTGGCCCTGTCGCCAGTGAAGTTTAGGGTGACCCTGATCCCTCAAGGTTTTTAAGAAGGTTGGTTGGATGTTGATAGCGTAAGGACTGGTAATTAATTAAACTCCCTAGGGACAACCGTGGTTAATTGAATAAGTTGTTTTCGGCAACTTTTGTGGTGTGTTTATACTATCCCTTTTTATGATGATTGACTAGGCGGTGTATTTAATTCGCTTCTACATCTGCTTACTCGAAAGAAAAAAAAAAAAAAAGAATGGGCTGGCGACATGTCCTGAGACATCGCATTTTTAATCGACTGCCGAGGCATATGCGTGTGCTCGGGATTTGGGGCGTGACATATAAAGTCTTTTACTTTCATGGTGAAGATAAGATATCCAATACTGCACTCCCTCTTGTAAATCCACACTCTGTGTTTGCCAAGCCTGCCTCTTTTGCCCCTATTAGATCCATCCGATAAACTTATTTGCAAGACTCTTCAGGAAGTGAAGGAAAAGCAATTAACTTTAATCTCATCTTGGCATTTGTTTGTTGGGGAAGATGTTGTACATCAGCCACCAATTGGACAATTAATTGATTGCTGATCAATAGATGAAAATTTTGCCCGTTGCAATTTTAGATTACCACACATATTGCTAAAGGAACAGGATACTATCTATGCATTTATGCAAGCGCTTTGTTAGACCATGTTAGCGTGGTCAAATTATGCAAGGCATAAGGAAAATCAAATTTATTTATGTATATCACGATAAGAGCAACAAAAACACCACCATGAT
This sequence comes from Eucalyptus virginea, assembly GCA_014182375.1. Lineage (NCBI taxonomy): Eukaryota > Viridiplantae > Streptophyta > Magnoliopsida > Myrtales > Myrtaceae > Eucalyptus > Eucalyptus virginea. The sequence continues at coordinate 39,665,208 of CM024518.1, read as the reverse complement.
GAACACGACGGCATTTCTATCACTCCATGCTCAACTAGGGTAGTGAGAAACCACATAATAGGGATTTAGGGGGCTAGGGGAGGTAACTCATGTCCTACCCCAGGACTGTGACCAGGACTTGTCGGTCTAAATGCCGCAACTTGGGGAGGTAACTCATTTCCTGCCCCAGGACTATGACCAGGACTTGTCGGTCTAAATGCCGCAACTTGGGGAGGTAACTCATGTCTTGCCCTAGGACTATGACCAGGACTTGTCGGTCTAAATGCCGCAACTTGGGGAGGTAACTCCCCATGTCCTATTCCAAGACTATGACCAGGACCTGTCGGTCTAAATGCCGCAACTTGGGGAGGCACCTCATGTCCTGCCCCAGGACTATGACCAGGACTTGTCGGTCTAAATGCCGTAACTTGGGGAGGTAACTCCCCATGTCCTACCCTAGGACTATGACCAGGACTTGTCAGTCTAAATGCCGCAACTTGGGGAGGTAACTCCCCATGTCCTACCCCAGGACTATGACCAGGACTTGTCGGTCTAAATGCTGCAACTTGATCATAACTTGTAGGATGTATGGGGCGTCCGTCTTCACGACTATCATTTGGACCGGTGCTCGACATTGAGGGCAAATTGTTCTGCTCCAACCTCCATTTCCTTCCTTTGAACAACCTAGGCACAAAAGAAAAGAAAAGAAAATCAAAGCTAGTGCAAGACTAAGAACAGCTACCTTATCGAAAGCCATTGAAAATCTAAGCATGCACAATGCTGCATTACTCAACTCGACCCGGTATATATACAACTCTTCGTGGGTCATTAACTTGGGAGGTCATTAACTTGGGAGATCTAGGATGGCATTAATGGATGCACGAAAGATCAGATTTTGTTGATTTCATTTGCATTGACCTAAAAGAAATCCTTTTTCCTTCCTTTTTCAAGGGATTGGGCATAATTATATATGGAAAAATAATCACAGCTCAATAACTAATATCAACACATATGCCTATTTATATTCTTTCACTCTTTTTTTCATAATAAAAAAGTGATAGCAATGGAAAAAAGTATCACGTAGAGAGTATAAAACAATAAGAAATATCTTGCATGAAACACAATTTCCAAAAAAATCAGCTTTTACAAAGTAAGTCGATTGTCAAAGATATCTAATATCTCACTTCGATCATTTATATCAGCTAATATCCAATAAAAATCACAGATGCATTATACAATTCACTTAACTTTTTTGTCATAATAAAATGATAATGTAAATAAGAGATTTGTTAAAAAAAAAGTAATAAAAGATGCACTAACCGGATTTTGTTGAACTTAACAAGTTCTGACGTATTTACCGTTTTCCTTCCTTCCATAATTATCAAGATCATGATCAATTCAAAAATGCTCCCCCTCAATTTATTGCCTTTTTTAGGTGATCACGATTCTTTCCCTTTCTTTTCAATTTAATTTCTCCCCCTGTCATCAGGACAATATTTGCGAACAGAATTAATTGCAGCTTGTGCACAGAATATTTTTCCACTATTTCCTTTGTAGCAACAACATCCGTAATGATCGTTAACTTAAAGAACTTTTTGCACAAATAAACTATTATAATATCCACGTAATATATAATGCACTTTTTTTCAAATAAATAAATCGAATAGTATATATAAAATTATCAATTAAATAAATTTAGATCTACCCAACCTTTCAAATGACAAATTAGGGACTTCCTCAATGATTTGCGAGAACTCTGCACAAGGAAGAGAATTTTTTTGCCTCCAAAAAATAGTATAGAATCTCCACGATTTTCGAATTGAGCTTTCCAAAATTCATATGAAGGATTCTTTTGCCACCCAAGGTATATGTTTGAAATATACCATTGATTAAAAAATGATTATTGCCAATCTTCGCATGAGATACTTTTCTTATTGCCCCATGATTTGCGTAGATTCGCAATCATTCTTCCCTTATAGAATTTCTAGCCATGAACTCATTTCCTTTTTGGTATCCATGAATTTGGACCCTTCCATTTCGTTAGAGCAAAATATAAAAACAGAATCTTGGTTTCCATAAGTAGAGCTTCTCCGTTTAGAAGGTTCTTATTTTCAAGATCCAATTGTGAATCAATTAGATTGAGTTAATCAAATCTATCTTAATGTAGAATCCAAACTAGATCACTAGGCGTTATATGTTTGGGGCTTGTGTTACTTTTTGTCAAGTTGTCTCGTTCTAAACATGCTTCCTTTTGAATATGCTGCATTGCAAACTTGTGTCTCGTCCTAGACCTTGTCATGTTCTGGACTTGTGCCTCGTTCTGGATGTAAAGTCTGAGTGCGTTCTGTCGAAAATAAAGTCCGAGTGTCTTCCGTCTGAAGTAGACTTTACATTGTTGACGTAAGTGTGAACATATCCTGCTTCTGAACATATTTAGCCTTAAGGTCTGGACACAGTCTGAGTAAGTTCAACTTCAGCATAGAGTCTATCTTCTAGTTCTTTCGAGTATAGACTTGGATAATATCATTTACACATTCTATCATCTCCATAGTCTATTACTCAACCATTTAACTCATAAGTAGCCTTTGATTTATTTTGTCATCTTCAAAACATAATAAGAGATTTCCCTAACAATAGTGAAATAAGTAAGACTACCAACCAACTGCCGATAAAGTGTAAGATTTGGAAGAGGAGTTCCATCCTTGTCATTAAATTTTGCAATCAACTCAATGGGAGTAGAAGCAATCTTATTATCAATGAGCCGAGCTCGAGAAATAAGATTAGTGTCATATTTTGCTTGTGATAGATATTAGACCGAAGCATCAGATGCAACCTCCAAGCCTAGAAAGCGGCTTAGTCGCCCAAAATCTTTCATATCATACTATTTCCTAAGATAAAATATCAGTCTAATCATTACTTGTAATAATCATGTCATCCACGTAGAAGAGTAGCATAATGTGTTTTATGGAACGGAAGGTTACTTTCTTATAAAATTTTGAAATTATGGAGGTGCCTGGCCAAGCTAATAGTTCCTCACCATGGATCCGTATGAGTTGTGATATTGGGTAATTCAACTTCAAAATCTTTGTCTACATAAATCTTTATGGTTTTATTTACTTAATTACATTTGACCTTATATCATATAGTTAGTTTGATGAACCCTGAGGTAGGTAAATTATTTATTTTGTAAGCAAGTTATAACAGATTATGTTTGTACATAAAATTCTCAAACATCTTAATTAAGAATTTCACAATAAATGGGGTTAATCGTACAGATTATCTACTCTTTTTTTTTTTGATGAAGGTAAAATAAGATTCAAGGGTCTTGCCACAACACTTCCTCATTTTCTTACCAAATGAAAATTCTTTTTCGAGAAATGATTGCGTGACAATTTTAATCTACTGTTAGAATAATAGTCTATTTTAAACCGCAAAAAAAAAAAAAAATCAAGTAACATATAATTGTAAATTGTTGTGGCACCCACTCTTTTAAGAATTTGTGGCTCACAATAAACTGTTTTTCTCACAGTAACCCAAAATCTATCAAGCCCTTCTTTTTTCCCTTCAAAGCATAAGTCAGTGATTGCAAGAGCACTTACAACTGCTTATTTGTTCCAAATTGGACACCTAGAAGAAAGCTAGATGGTCAAATGTCCTTAAATTCTGCTACCATAGAATAGAATTCATCCAACTATAAGGATATCAACTTCAAAATAGCTAGTAGAATATCTAAATTCAACATATTATGTATCTTCCCATGGCCATAAATGTAATTCTCTCTCCATATTGTGTAATTATTCCATGATCAAGACCTTTTGTTGCAAAGCTACTAAGATTTGTTATACAAAAGTTCCGCTCAAAAGTTTGAGTTAGCTAGCTCCTCACGAGATTCAATACGCGGACAAATCTTCCTTCGTTCATTTTTTTGACGATTTTCATGCTATTTTTTCTTCTAATGTTAATTCTGTATAACTAAATGTAATTACATAAATGATATTTTCTTTCATATCATGTGAATCCGGGAAATTAACTAATATAATATTTCTTCACCTTTTTTTCCACTAACTTTCTTCACCCTATTTAATAAGAAAGGTCTCTTAAATTTAATTATATATGATTGCGTAAATTAAATAAATTTAGTTATTAATTACGACCGTTACTTGGGGAGTGCACCTCAGATGCATTGATTTGAGATCATGACAGAGCGACAGAATTTTGGGCAAGCCCCAACCTTGCCTGTGCAAGACTGCGTAGTGGTCTCTGCCGAGATGTGCAGAAGTATTTGTTTTCCCCGTGCAAAGATCTTCGTCATGCTATTACGAGGAGCTTTTCCATCTGTACGACTTGCTTGATGGAGAGGGTCTCTATCTTGTGGTGGTTACACGCTGCACCACCACTGGCGTTCATGGCCGCCCGGATCTTCATAAACCGCAAGCAACAACTTCTTTTTTTCCTTCCTTTTGTCGTTTGTTTTACATTTCTTATCCAATTTGGATCTATTCTACTCCCTTTCCTGGATTCTTTTCCCCAAATTTTGTTTGTAACATATCCAAATTTATCTGGTCAAGAGGATGTCCAAAAACACCAAATAGGATCACAAATTATCCCATTCGGACTATAAACGGCCGATGGTCGATGGCGGCCGATGGGCTGTGTGGCAGCGGTCGGTGGTGACAGTCGGCGACCGGCGTTCATGTAGTGGCGGCGGCAGGTGGCGACAGGCAGTGGGCGGCGGTGGGCGGCAGGCGGTGGCGGCTATCCGTGAGCAAGAATAAAAAATAAATAAATGCAAAAAAGAAACTGTTACGTTATCAAACACATTTCTATTCTATTTCTATTCCAAGAGTAGAAATTTTGTGTTGTTACCAAATGGGTTCTTTTACTCAGAAATTGTTCCCCATAATAGATATAGAAAAGAACTATTTCTGAAAAAAAAACTCTTCCCCAGCCAAGAAGCATTGTCATGCGCAGCTTAAGACCATCGCTCTTCCTATTGATCACTTTATTAATGCAAATGATATGATGATTTTATGTAGGAATTACGAAGAAAAAAATGCATTAGAACATGACATGTTAGTTACAATGGTGACTTGAGCAATAGATCCTAAAAGCCCTCCACACTTGGATTCCCCAAATTTATGGTTGGTCTTGCTTAGGACTTTTAATCTTGCAACCCCCCTCATTTATTTAGGATGCATTTATTTTGTAGAAAATGAATGATTTGGAAAAGAAATTCTAAGAATAATCCCTTGTATTGCTTAAAAAATAAACGAATGAATGAAAAAATTCATTTAGAATGAAACTATTTAGATACAGATTGTTATCGACAATGAAACAATTTTCATTAACTAATTATTTCAAACGATATAAACGATCTTTTTTAGGAAAATATTGTCCATATCATTCGTTTTCATGAAACAAATGAAGTCCTAGTTGAGATAAGACCAATATGGTGGAAAAAACTAAGTCTTTATATGACCTTTTGCACGTTTAGTGAGAAAAGGGAATGCACTAGATTCAAAGAACCATGAGATTTCTATTTTAAAAATTTTAAGACATATTAGAGGACGACATGGTATTAATTTATTTAAATTATTTTGAAGTTCCTTATCATCTCAATTTTTCTCCTCCAATAATAGCTGCTATCTCCTCCTCCTGAGTTCAAGTTCCTATTCGAATTGACTATGCTCGATAATCGACTCAAGCTCTCTACAAAGAAAAAAGGAGTTCATGGAGTTTGAGTTCAAATTGAAACACGAGTACTATTAGTAGATCAAAACTAGAAAAAATAGCATATTACAATTCCAAAAATCTAAATATAGTAAAGATACAAAAGTCTAACTTTTTAACTATGCGTACAAGTCACAACCTATTTGAGTAAAAAATTTCACTTGCATATTTACAGGTGTTGAGATATGAAATAATAAATTATGTCTTTCTCTCTTTGCGCACGCTTCGACTAGCTTAGCTCGAGTCTCGTGTTGTTGAACCTCCTCTTTTATAACACCATTATTGGTACAAACTTTTTGTGACATCCTGATTTTTAGGTTCTGTTTTCGATTGAATAAGTTAGGCTTTTCATCGATGCACCTATAGTTTTTTCCTTTAGTTGGCCACTCACGGGATAACTAGCTTACCGAGTGAAGCCGTTAAGGAATCTAAACGCAATAGACTCGAGATTTTGACAAGGAATCGACTACTCGACCATGCTAATCCATAAGGGTCATTACAGCACCGTCAAAATCGATCAGAGACCGGAGATAGGTTGATTCGATAGAGGTATGTGATTAGTGTGTGGGTGATTCCACCTAATTGCAAAATTTTTGTCGAACGGCAATAGACCAATTTTTCTGTCATTTTCATACCCTGTGTCTGTATTTAAAATCTCGAGATTTTCATGACAACCAATAGTCACCAATGTGTCAAAGATGTACAATATGGCTCGAAAATAATCGACCACGGGTCAAATGTACTAAAAATTCTTAAAAGTTACCTGGTAGGTTAGGTTACACTAAAATCGCGCCAGATTGAAATTAACCGCCAATTTGAACCCGATTTCAGAAATTGAAAGTTCTGTCATGTCACGAGTCATTTTAGGAACGTTGACTCATCCTCCGAAGATTTTTCGGCGAGCTTGGGATTTTTACGGAAAATCAATTCGAACGATTTGGAAAAGAACGGAAATTCAGATTGGCCAAATTGAAGGGATTTTTGGCCTCCTTACCGAGCTATTTAGTGAAGAGAACTTGCAGAATTTCTGTGGGCTTCCACCTTAGCGAAATTGGAAAATAAATTGGGGAATTTGGTGAAGAAATTGAAGTTCTATTAGTGAAATTTGGAGGCTGGTTGGTAGGCTGCAATTTTGGCATCAAAATGGAGTTTTTGTGGATTAATTTGCAAGAAATAATTATGGGGGACAAAGGGGATTATTATGAAGGCTTGTGGGACCTTGTATTAATGCTTTTGGATATTTTTTGTTCACTTTTGTTTTCCCCTCATCCAGTTTCTTGAGCACGCCAATCTACCACCATTCTCCTTCACTGCTTCTATCCCTTTCTCATTTCCTTCAAAGAAATGTGCAGCTCCTTTAGTCTTCTACTTTGCTTTCATTTCTTCTTGCTTGGACCGAACTGCTCAGCCCCTCTGTAGCTGCACCACCTTCGCTTGTCTTTTTGCATCGAATAAACCCAGCAAGCAATCGTCCTCCACCATCTGCTGCCACACGTTCAAAGCAGCTCATTCCCATTCAGTCAGCAGTCAACCCCACCGATCCTCCTTCGTTCGCAACTTCTCTTCTGCCAACGCATCTTCAACTAGCCCATCATCCACTGAGACAGCCCACTCCTATCTTCTTTATGTCTTCATTTCTACCAAGTCAATCCCCCAACAAAACCCCACCGACATTGACTCCTCCACGTCCCACTCCACCTCTCGAACAGCCACCAACTCCATCGCAAGCCCCTTTTGTTCGCAACAACTTCACGTCCAGTGATCACATCTCGACCAGCTCCTTCACTGAGCTTCCTCGGCAGCCGCCATGCCTCAGGCCACCGCACCACCAATCTGCCAAGTCCTCCGTGAGCTGCAGCCCCAAAACTAGCAGCTTTAGAACTGATTTTCCCAGCTCGAGCAGCAAGCTTGTTAGTGGTTTTCAACGTCATCCGGGCCCCGCTTGGCTTCACCACCAAGAGGTTTGTCACCCGCTGTCGTACCGCTGTTGCCATTGACTCACTGGCTCGCAAATCCAGTGAGTTTACTCACTAAACCTTGCTTAGGGGGTTAATTATGCTTAGGGGTGATTAGCTTAAGTTAATTAAGGTTTAGGTGGTTAGTTAGATTAGATTAGTGATTTAATTATCCAATTTTGCTTGTTAGGTGGTTAGATTAGAGTAATTAGAGACTAGATAGATTGTATTAATTATCTAGATTGGTTCAGAAATTTTTTGGGCCCGTATCGGTATTTAATTAGGCTTTTTCTGCGTAAGTTCCTACTTATAGCATTTAATTGTATTTATTTAATTAATTTTGGTAATTATTTAATTATTTATTATTTTTCAGAAATTAGACCGAGATAGCCGGTGACCGAAATTATGTGCTAATTGCAATGGTGTGTTCAGGTTTATGCAATTGGATGTTAATTTGTGCAAATTAAGTGCTGATTGGATTTTTGGTCATTTATTCCAAAATTTGGGAAATCTCAATATTTATTCAGAAAATGCCGGGTGTCGGGTTTTAACACCGAAAATGGTTTTATATATATACTATATAAGATAGTGGGATTTTAAAAGGAATCATATCAATTTTTTTGGTTTGATCTGACCGTGTACTCACACACGACTATTTTCAACGGGTATTTTTAATATTAAGAGAATAGGCCAGGATCACTATTTTAATTGAGGCATTTGAGTGCAATGCTCGATGTCTTGGGCCGAGATTGAATGGTCGGGTGTTGGTTAAGAGAACCTGTCCCAAGCGTTTACGTTGAACATTACTCTATATAGGTTACCCACTTAATAGGATTCGGGTTGTAGTAGATTTTGGACTTATGCTCCTTCGGGAAAGCCGTCTTTGAGAGAAGAAGCCGTGCTCAATGGTGGTGAGACGATACCTGGTTACACCAATAGACCGCCGAACTTGGGAATAGGCCGTACCCTTGAGGGGCGAAATTAACAATTGAAACACGTGGTTGGTTGAGTTAGCTGAGCCTAATTATGAGACAAAACTGCGTGACATGGTATGGGATGTGTCATAACGGTTTGGCATTATAATTGAGACCCATGTGATTAATTGTGTTGGTGAGGCATTTCAATTGTTGTGTGCCGTGATTTTATGCCTTGCGTGAATATGAACTATGCTGACGTGCGGGAGGGAACGGAAGCGAGGTAAATTCTCTGTATTGTGTGGCTAGGCCACTCTTAGGTGTATTTTCTTCCTAATAAGGGTTTAGGGGGTGAACTTGTTAAGACAATGTCTCACCCCAACGTGGGCTTATCTTTTCAGGTCATTAGATGGTGTTGGTGGAGGACCCAAAGCCTGGAATCTGTGGAGGTGGAGTCTGAAGGATCAGCGTGTGTGTTTGACTAGTTTGTCGTAGGACACCTTCTTTTTTAGAGCCGATATTTTGTAGACTTTTGTCCATACTCTTTTGTACCTAAACCTAGTTGTTTATAAAAGTTGGCTTTTCTGAAATGTTGCCCTACTTTCCTAGCTCTTGTTATTTATTGTCAAGGGTTTATTGTTTCGCTTCCACATGCGTATTATAAATTGAATGGGTCAGCAATGCGTCCTGGGAACGTCGCATTTATATTAACCATCGAGGGATGAGTGCGCACTCGAGGATCGGGGCGTGACATCTCCGTTTAATTGGTATCAAAGAAGGTTATTGTTTGGAGTAATAAGGTGCGATGAGTTCTTGGGATAGTTAGTAGGAATGACCTCTATTTTATGTTGATGTATGTGAGTGATAGCTGTTTGGTAGTTTGTTTGTGGGGTCACTTAAATTCTAATTTGGTATTGTAATTGAAAAACATGTTTCTATACAGATATGAGTGACCAGGAGCAGAGGACTCCTAGAAAGAGAACCATTGGACCTATGACTCGGGGTAGGACGCCGACTAGGGTCGGTACCCGAGAGGGTTGTGGTAGAGCACCAGCTTAGGCTAGTGGAGTAGCTACACCTCCTATTGGTGCTGGTGTAGTAGCCCCTAGTGATCTGGGAACTATAGGGATCATGCAGGTGCTAGAGGCAATGAGAGATCTGATGGGGCAACAAGCCTAGAATCAAGCCGCCTCCATTACTGCAGCCGCTACAGCTGTCGTTACTGCCGTTGCCAATGCTGCTCTTGTTGTCACTACTGATGTTGTAGCCACTGCTGCACTTGCTGCCGTACTTGCCGAGATTTCACTTGAGAACGTGGTCATTGTGAGGCCTATGCATAGGCTAGTGGAGCAATTTCTGAAATTGAACCCACCAAATTTCACTGGTGCGGGAGATCCCGAAGCTGCAGCCCTATGGATCCTCAAGGCCTTTGCACTGCTGATGTGCAATGGGGCGAAAAAGGTTGTCCTTGCAGTCTATCAGTTACAAGGGATTGCAAGTACTTGGTGAAGGGCCACCAAACCAATAGTATTCCCTGAAGGTGTGGTTCTGGAATGGAACACCTTCGTTGAAGTGTTCATCAACAAATACTTTTCTGAGAGTGCCAGAGAATTGAAGATGGCAAAATTTCAGCGCCTTTGCCAAGGTACAATGACAGTGGATCAGTACGAAGCGAAGTTCACTGAATTGTCACAATACGCCCCTAGATTTTCGTTGAGGATCCGGTAGACCGAGCTAGGAGATTTAGAGATGGACTCAGATAGGAGTGGAGGAGTCCGCTAGTGTGGTTCAATTTGAAGGGCTATAATGACTTGTACGAACGGGCCCAATTGATAGAGAGAGACCATAACGAACAAGCCGCTGCATTTGGGTCAGGTTTGGTTTGAACTGGGATGAGAATCGGTTTGGGAAGAGACCGATGACCAGAGGAAGGTATCTTGTTCCACCCAACAGTGGGATAGGAAAGTTAGCGAGCCAGAATGAAGTGTGTTGTACTTGCGGGAGACGACATGGATCGGCCCCATGCCCTACTAAGACGGGTGCTTGTTTTGTGTGTGGTCAATAGGGTCACATAGCCAGGAATTGTCCAAGAAAACAAATGGGACCGCAGTTACCGCCACCGCCACCGATGGGTTAGATTTGAGGAGTCGCGGCACCGGATGCATTGCAAGGTGGTTTGAACCGACTTCCAGCTCAAGGAAGGACGTATGCTATCACGAGATGACAAGCTGAGGATGCGCCTGATGTGTTCACAGGTACGGTCTCGTTGAACGACCACGCTACTTATGCTTTATTTGACCTTGGTGTAACTCATTCATTTATAGCCGAATAGTATGTTAAATTGGTAGGATTGATTCATGAGTTGTTGGAGTTAGTGGTCAATATATCTACACCATTAAAGGATAAGGTGTTAGCTACAGTGGGTTGTCCTTGGTGCAAGTTAGCGATTGGAGAGCGAGAGGGGAGGATGGATTTGATAGTTCTAGCCATGTATGATTTCGACGAGATAATTAGCATGGACTAGCTCACCAAGCAACGAGCTAAGATGGACTATTATTGTAAAGCAATTCAGTTTAACCCATTAGCGGGTGAAAGTTTCGAGTTTATTGGGAGTCGAGGAGGACCCTCGATTACCTTGATCTCGTCGCTTAAGGTAACCCGTTTGTTAGACGAGGGTTGCCTAGGTTACTTGGCAAGTGCCGTAAACATGATAATTGAGGAGTTGAAGATCGAAGATATCTTAGTAATGCAAGAGTTCCCAGATGTGTTTCCAAAGGAATTGCCAAGTTTGCCACTAGAGAGAGAGAGAGAGAGAGAGAGAGAGAGATCGGGTTGGAGATTGAGCTAGCCCTGGGACAAAGCCAATCTTTAAGGCTCCTTACTAGATGGCGTTATCGGAGCTGAAAGAACTGAAGGTGCAGATGCAAGAATTGTTGGATAAGGAATTCATACGTCCCAGTGCATCATCTTGGGGAGCACCAGTTCTATTCGTGATGAAGAAAGATGGTTCGTTGCGTCTGTGCATCGACTATCGTCAACTCAATCAGTTGACAATCAAGAACAAGTATCCACTTTCGAGGATTAACGACTTGTTTGATCAGTTGCAAGGAGCGTCGATATTTTCTAAGATTGACTTGAGGACGGGATATCATCAGCTGAGGATCAGAAAGGAGGATATACCGAAGTTAGTGTTTCGTACTCAATATGGCCATTATGAGTTTACTGTAATACTATTTGGTTTAACAAATGCCTCGGCTGCTTTCATGGATTTGATGAACCAAGTGTTCAAGGAATACTTAGATCAGTTTGTGATCGTGTTCATCGACAATATCTTGGTGTACTCAAGAAGTCCTGAGGAACACGAGAGGCATTTAAGGATGGTACTCCGTACTCTAAGGATTCATGAGCTGTACACTAAGTTTAGCAAGTGCGAGTTTTGGTTGACTCGTGTTGCTTTTGTAGGTCACGTGATTTCAGGTGAAGGAATCTCCGTGGACCCGTCCAAGATTGAAGCAATAATCAACTGGCCAAGACTGACTACCGTGACAGAGATCAGAAGCTTTATGGGTTTAGCAGGGTACTATAGACGGTTCGTGGAAGGATTTTTAGCATTAGCTTCACCGTTGACTCGACTACTAAAGAAGGAAGAGAAATTTGTGTGGACGGATAAGTGCGAGTGTAGTTTCCAAGAGCTTAAACAGAAGCTGACTACCACACCTGTGTCTTGGAGGATACGAGATCTATAGTGATGCGTTATTTAGAGGATTGGGTTGCATGCTAATGCAGCATAGTAGGGTTGTTGCATACGCGTTCTGTCAGTTGAGACCTCATGCGTCACACCCCGATCCTCAATTGCGTGCCCATCCTTAAACGGGATGTCATGCCCCGATCCTCAATCGTGTGCTCGTCCCTCACCTAGTTGATTAATAGCGACGTCCCAGACGCATCACCGACCCCTTTATTTTAAATTGCACATGTGGAAACAATTATAAATCCCTAGACAATAAAACAATAGGATAGAAAAGTAGGCCAGAATTTTCACAACATGAAAACACATAACCACACTTTTATACCAGGCAAACTATAGTATCATACAGTACTATTCACAAGTCTGATCTACTATATATCCGATCAAAACCCAAAGTTTGCAAAATAGGATGGGATCTCAGTCCTCATCCGGGTCGTACTCAGTATCCTCCTTAAGGTCATCCTCCTCCGACTCTTCTTCACTAAGCTCGTTTTCTTCTAGCTCCTCGTCTTCTTTCGGTTTGTCCTCGAGCTCTTATTCTTCAAAATTCACCTCAGGCTTGTCCTCAGCTTTCTCTGCTACAGGCTCCGCCTCTGGCCATTCCCACTCCTAATCCTCCTCATGTCCCTCCTCTTGCTCGACTATCTCTTCTTCTTCTGGCATGCTCCAGTTAGATCCTGCTATTGAGTATACAGGTGACTCGGTATTGTTCTTGAGCTTCAGGTCCTTTGCATCCACTACCGAACTATACTTGTGATCGGCTGTCCCCTTCCTGAATGCCTCCTCCAAGACAAACATAGGCACATCCGTTTCTGGCATGGGACCCTCCCTTCGCCCATCATAGTACCACGATACCATGATCGATACTTGTGGGGTCTCAGGGCATCTATTCCCATGTCAACCCAGACGGTCGACTGAACTAGGAAATGCTCCAGCCCTTCAGGATGAGGATGAATCGGGAAGTGAGTCTCCATCTCTATGACTTCCACTGGAACACCAAAATTCCTAGGAGGACGAGGAGGTGGAGGTGCTACCATCTAGGGGTCTGAAATGGTTATATAATAACCTCCGAGACCACGTCTCATCAAGTTCTACTCCCTAAGACTCGATTAGTTAACCGACCAATACACTAACCGGGCTACCTATACATGCACGGGTCAGAGGACTTACCTTGGTCTCAGATTCCACCTGCATATTAGCACAATTCAAATAGGCACCCAATCAATCACAACGGATCAAAATATCGATCAATCGACCGAGTCAGATACATGTCTTTCGGACCATGTCTTGGTCGTTTCAATCAATACCATACATTCCCCACGATGGAATATCTAGTTGTCGAGCCCATGTGCATTCTCCAAGATGACATACTAAGTCTTCGAGCCCACGTGCCTTCTCTATGACGACCTACCTACTCACTGACCCACGTACATTGCTCAAGGTGGGATATCTAGTCATCGAGCCCATATGCATTCTCTAGGATGACGTACCGCGTCTCTGAGCCCATGTGCCTTCTCTAAGGCGACCTCTTCGCCAAGATGACATATTTAAACATGGGGCCCACATGCATTCTCTTAGGCGCTAGTTCGCCAAGGTGATGCATGAAATCACTGAGCCCACGTGTCCTTTTTACGATGCCATACTTGATCACTAATCTACTTTCGATACTAACAACCAATACCCAATTATTTCTTAACCAAATAACCAAAAATCAATCACTTAGAAACATATCCTAAAAATTCACAATTAAATCAATTCGGCACGATTCAAAGCTCAAATAAATAAATGGATTGCACCACGACAATCAGCATGAAATTCCGGTCGTCGGCTATCCCTGCCTAATTTCCGGAAAATAAATAAATTAATTAATTAATTTTGAAAATTAATAATTAAATACTAAAAATCCAATTTAGGCCCATAATGCCTAACTGTAGCCCGAGACGGTTCGAGAAAAATCCCGAGATGCATTTAATAAAAAATATAGGCTATCCTCTAGCTAATTGCACTAGTCAAATGCCTAACATGCATCATCATTAATTAATAATCACTAATCTACTCTAATCTAACCACATAATTCTATTTAATTAATAGTAATCAACCCTTAAGCATCATTAGCAAACTAAGCAAGGATTAGTAAGCAAAACTCACTTGTGCAGAGTGAAGACCGGAACACCACGATGACAGCGTGACGGTGGCCGAAATCCAAATTTTCGGCTGTGTCGGCGGACTTTGACCGGGCCTAAACTTAGCCCAACAAATCTCAGCCCAACTGAGATTTGTTTATGAATTAGACTTGGCTTCGCGGGCTTGGGCTTCAAGACTGGGCTGCCGAATATTTTTGTGGGCTTCAATTCAATTGAAAATGGGCTGTCAATTGAAGAGCTGCTGGATCGGATGAGGGGCCACTAGTCTTGGGGTGAACGTGAGAAGCAAGCCTAAGCAAAATGGAGTTGCTTCGGTCCGTGTGGCTGGCGTGCAGGTGGGCTTCCACTGAAGAGAAGAATCGATGGGCCTCGCCGATTGAAGACGAAGACAAAGGAAAGATGGCTCGGTGACGTGTGGCTTCACTGGACGCACGAAGGAGCTGCAGGTCAACCATGGAACTTCGGTGGCTTGCTGTTGACCAGGGAGGAGCAGGCTATGGACGCGTGGAGGCTTGGACGGTGTTGCTGTGGTGGCTCGTGCGGAGAATCGAAGGGGGGCAGAGATCAGTGGAGCAGCAATGTGAGGGGCAGAGAGAGAGACACACTGGTCACTGGGAAACGAAGCAGAGAGAGAGAGGAAGCGAAGCAACTTCGCTTGTGGTGTCTTAGACGCGTGGAGGAGGATGCCTTGCAGCTGGATTTCAGTGGAGAAACAGCAGGCATTCGGTGGAAGAGCATCAGCAGGTCTTCGTCTTCTGCTAGCTTCTGGGTTGCTGTGGTGTGCAAAATGGAAGGGAGAGAGGAAGGAGCTACACGACTAGATAAGGGAGAGGGGAAAGAGATAAGGTGGAGGTTGCCTTGGCCTTTATTTTCCACACACTTGTCTCCTTTGTTCTTATCCCTCATGTAGCTGTCATCCACTAGCAAATTTCCAGCCTTATAGTCTTCTAGAACCCTTTTTAAATGGTCCAAAAGTGGTAGGTTGAGGGGTGTTACGAAATTGCAAGGGAATGGCACAATTTGGATTCAATTTCCTTCTTGAATTAATCAGACTCGGCCCTCATATGATCAATCGATACCTCAATCATCAAATCGATAATTTTCCTCACCCACACATCCATCTTACAATCCCATTTTGCAATTAAAAACCACCTTCAGCATTTTCTGAACAAAAGCGATTCTACGACGACTTTTTTCCCAAAAAGTGTCGGTTGTCAGAAAAATCTTCTGAGACTAAGTCGTGGGTCCTAGAATTTACTATGACATGACAAAATTTTCGATTTCTGAAATCGGACTTGAATTTGCAGTTAATTTTCATTCGACGTGTTTTTAGCGTGACCTACACTACCGGATAGTTTTTAGAAATTTTGAGGGCAAATGACCTGTGGTTGATTTTCTTCGAGCTACTAGGAACCCACTTGACTCAATGGCGACTCTCGGTTGTCGTGAAAATCTCGATGATTCAATTACGAACACAAGGTACCAAAACGACAGTAAAATCGTATTAGTGCCGGTTGACGAGAATTTTCCAATTTAGTGGAGTCACCCACGATCGGCCACACATCTCAGTTGAATAGACCTATCTCTAATCTCAAATCGATTTTTAACTGTGCTGAAATGGCCTCTAAAGATAAGCACAGTTAAGAAGTCGATTCCTAGTCAAATTCTCAAATCTATTGCTTTAAAATTTCTTAATGGCTTACCTAACTAGTTTAGTTATCTCGAGAGTGATTGGCTCTAAGAACAGCCCTATAGACGCGTCAATGAAATGCCCGATTAATTCAGTAGAAAATAGGTTGAAAAATTTAGGATGTCACATCATGAGCTGAATTACCCAACGCATGACTTAGAACTCGCAGCAATTATTTTCACTTTGAAAATTTGGGGACATTATCTATGTGGAGAAAGATTTCAGATCTTCACTGACCATCAAAGTCTTAAGTATCTGTTCTCTCAAAAAGAGTGGAATATGAGACAACATTGATGGATGTAATTTCTGAAGGACTATGATTGTGATATTCTGTATCACTCGGGAAAAGCGAATAAGGTCGCGGATGCATTGAGTTGGAAGTCTTCAGTAGCGCAGATGGTACTCAAAGAATGGATTTTACTTGAGAGGGCTTGAGATTCGGTTTTCAAGTTTGAGGTAGGCCACCTTTCAAATCTTATGGCCACCCTCGAAATTGAGCCGGGAGTGCAGATCAAAGTCAAGACGCTTTAGCCAACAGATCCAAACAATTAGAAGATCCTGCAAGAGAATACCGAAAAGAGGAAGGTTGATTTCCAGATTTCTAAAGACGAAACACTAAGGTTCTGAGGACGATTGTGTGTACCTGATGATGCAGTACTTAAGGAAGAAATCTTATCAAAAGCTCATCGTAGCAGTGATAGCATTTATCCTAGTAGCACGAAAATATATCAAAGTCTGCGTCAACACTATTAGTGGTCTGGTATGAAGGTAGACATCACCAAGCATGTCACCAAGTGTCTGACATGTCAGCAAGTGAAGGCACAACATTGTAAGCCAGGAGGACTTCTGCAACCTCTAGAGTTTCTCAAATGGAAATGGGAACACATTACCATGGATTTTGTGACAGTCTTACCAAGGAGTCAAAAAGGAAACAATTCCATTTGGGTAGTGATCAATAGATTGACGAAGTCGGCTCACTTCATCGTAGTACGAAAGGACCTTGATTTGGACAGACATGTAGAGTTGTATGTGCATCAGATTATTCGTCTGCATGAAGTGCTGGTAATGATTACTTTAGACAAAGACCCGAGGTTTACAGCTACCTTTTGGAAAAGTTTGCAGGCCGCCTTAAGGACGAAATTGCAGTATAGTACAGCTTATCATCCTCAGATGAATGGTCAGTATGAAAGGACGATTCAAACCCTTGAAAACATGCTGTGAGCTTGCGTGTTGGATTTCAAGAGAAGTTGGGAGGAATAGCTTTATCTTGCCAAGTTTGCCTACAAAAACAGCTACTAGCAAAGCATTCAGATGGCTCCTCTCGAAGCGTTGTATGGCAAAGCGTACAGAACGCCAGTTTGTTGGGATGAGAATGGAGAACGGAAGATCACAGGTCTAGAGTTATTCCAGTAGTCAGTGGATGTAGTTGCTGTCATCAGAGACAGATTATAGACCGCTTAGAGCCGCCAGAAAAGTTACGCCGATAAGTGTCAAAGACCATTGGAATTCCAAATTGGTGATCACGTCTTTCTGAAGGTGTCACCAATGAGGGTTACTTCACGCTTTGGCAAAAAGGGAAAATTGAGTCTGAGATACGTAGGTTCATTTGAGATTCTTGAAAGAATCAGGATCCTAGCGTATCGTCTTGCATTACCGCTAAGGTTGGCGCAAGTGCATGACGTCTTTCATATGTCGATGTTGAGGAAGTATGAGCTTGACCTGACCCACGTGCTTAATTTTGAAGAATTGGACGTGGACGATAGAACGTGGTATGTACAAAGCCCGGTTCAAATTGTGGATCGAAAAGAGCAGATTTTGTATACCAAGACGATCCCGTTGGTTAAAGTGGTCTAGCAACATCACGGCACAGAGGGAGCAACCTGGGAAAGTAAAGATTTGATGAGACGACTGTAGCCCCACCTTTTTGTTTAAGATTTGTAATAGGTTTAAATTTCGAGGATGGAATTTTTATAAAATGGGAAGAGTCGTGACATTCCTATTTTCAGGTTCTGTTTTTGATTGAATAAGTTGGGATTTTTCATTAACGCGTCTATAGTTATTTTCCCTAAGTTGGCCACTCATGGGATAACTAGCCTATCAGGTGAAGCCGTTAAGTTGGCCACTCATGGGATAACTAGCCTATTAGGTGAAGCCTATCAGGTGAAGCCGTTAAAGAATATAAACGCAATAGACTTGAAAATTCAACTAGGAATCGACTGCTCGATCGTGCTAATCTGCAAGGGTCATTACGGCACTGTCAAAATTGATCAAAGATCGCAGATAGGTTGATTTGATAGAGGTATGTAATTAGTGTATGGGTGATTCCACCTAATTGCAAAATTTCTATCAAACGGCACTAGACCGATTTTTCTGTCATTTTCGTACCTTGTGTCCGTACTTGAAACCTTGAGATTTTCACAACAACTAACAGTCACCAATGTATCGAAGATGTACAATGTGCCTTGAAAATAATCGACCATGGGTTAAATGCGCTAAAAATTCCTAAAAGCTACGAAGATAGAGGTAGGTTAGGTCACGCTAAAATCGCGTCAGATTGAAATTAACCATGAATTTGAACCCGATTTTAGAAATTGAAAATTCTGTCATGTCATGAGTCATTTTAGAATAGTCGACTCATCCTTTGAAGATTTTTCGGTGAGCTCGGGATTTTTATGGAAAATCAATTCGGACGATTCGGAAAAGAACGGAAATTCGGATGAGCCAAATTGAAGGGATTTTTGGTCTCCTTACCATGCTATTTGGTGAAGAGAACTTGTAGAAATTGTGTGGGCTTCCACCTTAGCAAAATTGGACATCAAATTGAGGAATTTGGTGAAGAACTTGAAGTTCTATTAGTGAAATTCGGAGGCTGGTTGGTAGGCTGCAATTTTGGCATCAAAATGGAGTTTCTGTGGATTAATTTGCAAGAAATAATTATGGGGGACAAAGGGGATTATTATGAAGGCTTGTGGGACCTTGTATTAATAATTTTGGATTTTTTCATTGACGTTTGCTTCCCCCTCATCCAGCTTCTCAAGCACACCAATCTATCGCCCTCCTCCTTCACTGCCTCTGTCCCTTTCACATTTCCTTTGAAGAAACGTGCAGCTCCTTTGGTCTTCTGCTTTGCTTTCATTTCTTCTCGCTTGGACCGAACTACTCTACCCCTCTGTAGCTGCTCCACCTTTGCTTGTCTCTCTACACCGAATCAACCTAGCGAGCAATCGTCCTCCACCATCTACTGCCACACGTCCGAAGTAGCTCCTTCCCATTCGGTCAGTAATCAAACCCATCGATCCTCCTTCATCTGCGACTTCTCTTCTGCCAGCGCATCTTCAGCTAGCCCATCATCCATCGAGACAACCCACTTCCATCTTCTTCATGTCTTCATATCTACCGAGTCAATCCCCCAACAAAACCCCACCGACGTTGACTCCTCCACGTCCCGCTCCACCTCTTGAACAGCCACCAACTCCATCACAAGCCCCTCTCGTTCGCAACAGCTTCACATCTAGTGATCACATCTCGACCAGCTCCTTCATCAAGCTTCCTTGGCAGCCACCATGCCTCAGGCCACAGCACCACTAGTCCGGCAAGTCCTCCGCGAGCTGCAGCCCTGAAACCAACAGCTTTAGAATCGGTTTTCCCAGCTCGAGTAGCGAGCTTGTTGGTGCTTTTTAGCCTCATCTGAGCCCCGCTTGGCTTCGCCGCCAGGAGGCTCATTGCCCACCATCGTCGTGGACTCACCGGCTCTCAAATCCAGTGAGTTTACTTACTAAACCTTTCTTAGGAGATTAATTATGCTTAGGAAGTGATTGGCTTAAGTTAATTAAGGATTAGGTGGTTAGTTAGATTATATTAGTGATTTAATTATCCAGTTTTGTGTGTTAGGTGGTTAGATTAGATTAATTAGAGACTAGATAGGTTGTATTAATTATCTAGATTGGTTAGGAAATTTTCTGGGCCCGTCTTAGTAATTAATTAGGCTTTTTTGGCCTAAGTTCCTTTTTATAGCATTTAATTGTATTTATTTATTTTTTTGGTAATTATTTAATTATTTATTATTTTTCGGAAATTAAACCGGGATAGTTGGTGACCGGAATTTCGGGCTGATTGCAATGGTGTGTTCAGATTATGCAATTGGATGTTAATTTGTACAAATTGAGTGCTGATTGGATTTTTGGTTGGATTTTTGGTCATTTATTCCAAAATTTGGGAAATCTTTGTCATTTATTCAGAAAATCCCGGGTATCGGGTTTTAACACCGAAAATGATTTTATATACTATATAAGATAGTGGGATTTTAAAAGGATGGATATCAATTTTTCTGATTCGATCTGATCGTGTACCTACACACAACTATTTTCACCGGGTATTTTTAATATGAAAAAAATTGGCCAGGATCACTATTTTAATTGAGGCATTTGAGTGCAATGCACGGTATCCTAGCCAGGATTGAATGGTCATGTATTGGTTAAGAGAACTTGTCCCAAGCATTTACTTTGGACGTTACCCTATATGGGTTACCCACTTAATGGGATTCAAGTCGCAATAGATTCTGGCCTTATGCTCCTTCGGGAAAGCCGTCTTTGAGAGACGAAGCCGTGCTCAATGGTGGTGAGATGATGCCTGGCTATGCCAGTAAACCGTCGAACTTGGGAGTAGGCCGTACCCTTGAGGGGTGAAATTAACAATTGGAACGCATGGTTGGTTGGGTTAGCTGAGCTTCATTATGAGCTAAAACTGTGTGGCATGATATGGGACATGTCATAATAGTTTGGCCTTATAATCAGGACCCTGTGATTAATTGTGTTGGTGAGGCGTTTCAATTGTTGTGTGCCGTGATTTTGTGCCTTGCGTGTATATGAATTGTGCTGACATGCAGGAGAAAACAGAGGCGAAGTAAGTTCTCTGTATTGTGTGGCTATGCCACCGTTGGGTGTATTTTCTTCCTAATAGAGGTTTAAGGGGTGAACTTGTTAAGATAATGTCTCACACCGACATGGGCTTAACTTTTTAGATCCTTAGATGGTGTTGGTGGAGGACCCGAAGCCTGGAGTCTGTGGAGGTGGAGTCTGAAGGATTGGCATGTGTGTTCGACTAGTTTGTTGTAGGACAGCTTCTTTTTTAGAGCCAATATTTTGTAGACTTTTGTCCAGACTCTTTTGTACCTAAATCCAGTTGTTTATAAAAGTTGGCTTTTGTGAAATGTTGCCCTACTTTCCTATCTCATGTTATTTATTGTCAGGGGTTTATTAGTTCGCTTCCGCATGCGTATTATAAATTGAATGGGTCGGCGACGCGTCCTGGGAACGTCACATTTATATCGACCATTGAGGGATGGGCACGTGCTCGAGGATCAGAGCATGACACTTTTGGATATGCCGGGTAGATAGGATAGTATATGGTGGAACAAAATCTTGCGTAGGTTCTTTTGGGAAATACTCCTAAATTCTTGACCCATCTTTTCCTAAAAGAAGCAAAAAGACAAGTCAATATCAAGATGGATATTTTTCCTAGCCTAATATTTTAAAAAGCTCCAACTTTAACTTTTGCCTCAATTCTACCTTTTGTCTTATAAAAATCGTCCAACTTTAGATCTAGTTCTAATTCTACCTTTAACTTTTTTTTGTTCCATAAAAAACCCTCAACGTTAGTTTTAATTCTACCTTATACTCTCTTTTTTTCTCATAAAAAACAATTAACTTTAAGTCCAGTTTTAATTCCATCATTTTTTTTTGTCTCATGAAAAAACTCTAGTTTCAATTTTAGAATAATTTTTTTTCGTCTCATAAAAGATCATTAACTTTTACTTGAGTCCAAATCTGTCTCCATTGATCCTTTGTCAAAATTGCCCTTATTATTTTGCACTCGATCTTTGATATCTCGTGTTTAGGATGTTTCATCTCTCACAATCAGAGAGGTTATGCTTGAGACATTCAAATAGCTTGCAATTGGGAGCTTTTCATCTCTTGGTTGTTCAATGAGAATTTTTGGAATGAGGGTTCATGGGGCAAATTTGTGACTCAAGCACAAGTTTGTGTTTTTTTATGAGACTAAAAATTGTAGGGTACTATGGGGGCTAGAAGGTAACATTGGGATAAGACCTAAAGTTGTGGGTTTTTTATGAGATAAAAAAAAGGTTTAGGATAGAATTGGGATATGATTTAAAGTCATGTTTTTTTATGAGACAAAAGGTAGAATTTACACAAAAGTTAAAGTTGGAGATTTTTAAGAATATTAGGCCTATTTTTCTTGTCATTGGAAATTTTCTCTTTTATGTGCCATTGCATGGAGAGAGAGAGAGAGAGAGAGAGAGAGAGAGAGAGAGAAATTGCAAGACTTATCTAATTATTGCTTGTTAATTCTAGAGCTATTGTGTTGTGGCTAGGATTATTTTCCTTTAATTTGTCTTTGACTCCAAGTGGCTTTAGCCTCATAGAATTAAATTTTTATGTACTAAAAGATTGTTTTTGTTGTACTGGTTTTAACAAGTATTGATAAGTGTCAAAATATTAGTGATAAAAAAATAAACAAAGTTAAGTCACTTTTGTTTCAAAGTTGTGACATCCTGATTTTCGAATTCTATTAAATTAAGCTTTCATCGACACGCCTATAGTTATTTTTTCAGAGTTAGCCGCTCATGAGATAACTCGCCTATCAGGTGAAGCCATTAAAGAATATAAATGCAATAGACTTGAGAATTCAACCAGAAATCGACTGCTTGACCATGCTAATCTGCAAGGGTTATTACGGTATTGTCAAAATCGATCGGAAATCAGAGATAGGTCGATTCGACTGAGATATATGATCAAAGTGTGGGTGATTCCACCTGATTACAAAATTCTGGTCAATCAGCACTAGACTAATTTTTCTGTCGTTTTGGGTACCCTTTGTCTGTATTTGAAACCTAGAGATTTTTACGACAACCGAGGGTCGCTAATGTGTGGAAGATGTACAATGTGACTCGAAAATAATCGACCATGGGTCAATTGTACCAAAAATTCCTAAAAGTTACTCGGTAGGTTAGGTCACGCTAAAATTGAGTCAGATTAAAAATAACTGTGAATTTAAACCCAATTTCAGAAATTGAAAGTTCTGTCATGCCATGATTCATTTTAGGAACGTCGACTCATCTTCCGAAGATTTTTTCTGCAAATCGAGTTTTTTGCGGAAATTCAATTTAGGGCTGTTTTCAACCAGAAAATTTGGGGGACCATTTTTTATCGCATTTTTGGGATGCAAGTGGGTTATATTGGCGAGGTAAAATGTAAGTTTAGTCGAGGATCCCTTGGTGGAATTTATAGGGACCGATTTGAGCTCAATTGGAGATGAATTGGTTCAATTTGGGGGAGTTGTGCCCAAATTCGTAGGTCCCGTTGGTGCACAACCTTTTGGACCTTTTGGCAAGTGTGTTGGGGAAGTTTTAGAGTGGATAAGGGTTGCTGATCAAGGCTGAAATGGTGTGCATTGTTGGATGAGCTCAAGGGGACAAGGAAGATCATCTAGAAGGTTAGTGGCCCCCCTTCAAGTTACAGTTGGCTCTTCTTCTTCAGCAGACCTTACTTTCTTCATTGTTGGTCCTTGTGAACTCTAAAAATTACAGAAAAGCCAAGCTAGGCCCCCCTTGCCGTCACACGACCACTTGAAGTCATCGGACCATCGTCACGCTGCTCGTGAGCCCAGCTCGGCGCCCGCTTGCCTCACGCCCCAGTTGGGCGTTCTTGGTTGTCCTTTGCCCTTGTCCAATGTAGCTTGGCCTCCATTCATTCAAGCCAGCCGTCGTACGTTGTAAGCTATGTTCAGGGGGGAGTTATTGTCTATCGTTGGCCTCTATGGTAGAATCAGCCGGGGGGCCGGAGAGGTCCACCCACTAGAAACGCTCGCTTGCCCGCCTAACCACTTGCCTGGCCTGTTTTGGCCTCCATTGTCATCGTAGCCACTCCATCCAACAGCAAGCAGAACCGAGTAGCCTAGTCCAATTGTGGACTTCAAGGCTCATTTTGGATCGCTTCCGAGCCTCGTAGGGTGTTGCCACTTTGTGTTTGTTGCCCGTCAACGCCTTGCCGTCATCGTGGACTTATTGGATTTCAATACTAGTGAGTTTACTCACTAATCTCTGCTTATGGAGTTAATGATACTTAAGGATTGATTAGTTTAGGCTAAGTATGCTTAAGGTGGTTAGTTAGAATGGATTAGCAATTTAATTACTTGTTATTGCATATTTGGTGGTTAGAGTACCTTAATTAGCAAGTAGATAGGTTGTATTATTTATCTAAATAGGTTCGGAAATTTTTCGGGCCTGTTTTGATATTTAATTAGCCTTTTTCAGCCTAAGTTTGCATTTATGGCATTTATTTGTATTTATTTAATTATTTTTGGTATTTATTTAATTATTTATTATTTTTCAGAAGTTATATCGGGATAGTCGGTGACTGGAATTTCATGCTGATTGCAATGGTGTGCTTAGTTTATTTAATTGGATGCTAATTTGTGCTATTTGAGTGACATTTGTAATTTTGGGAATTTATCCCAAAATTAGGTAATTTAAGTATTTAATCGGGAAAAACCAGTCATTGGTTTATAATACCAAAAATATTCTTGTAGACTATATTAAATGGTGAGATTTTTAAAAGAGAAATTATTATATTTTGGCTAAGGCCAACCGTGTACCTAAACACGATTATTTTATCGGGTATTATAAAAACAAAGTATGGCATAGTTTTGGTAAGCATTATTGATATAGCTAGTATAAGCACCTAGAGGGGGGTGAATAGGTGTAAAAATAATTTCTCAAGATATGAAAGCAATACTAGGCAGACAATAGAAAGGAAGCTCTCATTTAGTTAACAAAACGAATTATGATCAAAATAAAACAGAGAGTAGGGAAGAGAAAATTGAACACAGGGATTATAGTGGTTCGGCTTATTCCAAGCCTACGTCCACTCTTCTGCACTGACAGCCCACTGGCTGGATTTCACTATGAACAAAAGAGATGTTACAGTAATGCTTTCCCTTGATTCCACAGTGTAGATATTCTATCACACTTCCTCAAGGTATCTCGAAATATAGACTCTCTTTTGCGTACAAGATTTCGCTCAGTAAATGAATTGACAAAAAATCAATGAGCTTCAGACTTTGGAATTCTTCTATTGTGCACACTCTCGAACAACTGGAAAGTCTTCCTTTTATACTCCTTTATGCCATCATACCCGTTGGCACTTACCAAAGGAATTCTTCCAATCTTCCCGTTGGACAGAATCAATTAGGAAGATTATTCGAGCTATTAAAGGAACATGTCGATAGCCCATCAATCATGCTCGCCCATACAATCAGGATCTTGGTTTCCATAAGTAGAACCTTCCAAGAATACTTCGCCAATCATCGGATCCTTAATCAATCTTGATTTGAATAAAAGAATCCGTTATGTCACATCCAGCCAAGAGATCTTCTTCAGTCGATAAGGCCAAATCCTTAATAAAGCACTCAATTTTGGATAGCTTTTCTTCAACAGATTAGAAACTATCAATGAGAATAGACTTTTGAGTCTTGAGTCTGGCAGTCCGGAGGTCTTCAGACTTTAAATAGTAGAGTCTGCAAATCTTCAGACTAGACTGATAGAAACGTTTTGTCAGCTTCAAAATATTCCAGAAAGATTTCTCCAACAATCTCCCCCTTTTTGATGGTGACAAAACTTTCCTACATATTTGAACAACTTTGACCTGCAAAACATTACTCAAGCAATATGGATATCTCATAAAGATTAATAGCTTAATGATAACACCAGAATCTGCAACCACAGAAAATAAGTTAGTCTTTCATGAGAGTAAAGCCATTCATAAGATATCAATAATACTTAATATAAAAGCAGTAGTCAAATCCAAATCCACATTCAGTCCTTATCCAGACACACAAGTCAAACATCAAAACAAACTAAAATTTCAACAAGTTAAGTTCAAAGTTTCAAAGCCTGCATCTCTCCCCCTTTTTGTCATCATAAATAAGGTTGAGATTGAATAGAATGAAGTCAAATTTGCTTGGGAACGCGAACAAGCTGGAAATCTGCCATAGACTGAACGATGCCTTCCAGCTTTTTCAAGTCTTCCCTTAGATGAGCCACCTCTTCACCTTTAGCATTGGCTTGAATTTGAAGAGCAAGGGCTTGGATCTGATCAGTCAAGGTAACGGAAGATGCTTGTCCAGCATTCTTCAAGTTCTGAATTTCGCACTCCAAAGCATATTTCTGACCCCGTATTTCCAAGAGAACATCAAGTATTCTGCGAAAATCTGCTGTATTATCAGTCTGCGTACTGACTTCAGCACGATCTGATGGTGTAAAGGCAGACGACGGTATATCAGCATAATCACGCAGATTTGGTGATGAAGCATCATGTTCTTCCTCAGGAAATTGAGAGGCATGAATGTCCTCTGGATCTGCTGGAGAGCGGCTTACTCCTTCACTGGTAACAGGATATGAGGTCGTTCCTCTTTGCTCCCCATCTCCCCCTGTTTCTATGGCTTCAGGTGGAGAAGAGTGTTTTTTATGCTCTCCTTCCTCTTGATTTTCTCTCTCTCCTTCTTCTTCTTCAAACCTTTCCTCCTCTGCTTCTTTTCCTTCAGCTTCTCTTTCCTCTTCTTCTTTTTCCTCTGTTTCTTGCTCCTGTGTTTCTCTTTCCTGTGCTTCTCTTTCTTCTTCTTCTTTCTCTTCTTCTTCTCTCTCTTCTGCTTCTTTCTCCTGTCGTTCCATTGATTCTGGAATGGAACGACTTAGCTTCTTCAATGCTATAGCAGAAATGGTGAGATCATCCTCATCATCTTCATCCTCTAAGAGGAGAGCTCTTCTCTTTTTGGATGGAGCAACCATGGGCTCCTTCCCTTTTCTTTTCGCTGCAGAAGAAACTTGATGAGTTTTGACAGGTGTTTTCTCCTTAAATTTCTCCAACGCCTTGTCAAGTTCTTTCAAACGCATTTTGGACACCATTTTCAGTCCTACCACCATTTTGTCACACGGTCGAGCACAGAGAATTTGTGGAGGCTGAATATTCAAATGTCTGAATATCTTTGACACAAGACCTGGATAAGGAAGTTGGCCCTTGTCTTTCACCATTGCTCTATACATGTGGAACAGAATAGTGTGAGGAAGAGAAAACTTTTTCTCAGCATTGATGGCGTACATCAGTTTTGCCTCTGAGTTAGAAACATCAGTCTTGGAAGTTGATTTCGGTCTGAGGCAATTGATCACGATCTTGTGAAGCAGAATGTTGTTCACACGCATCCTTGAGTAGGAAATCCTTCCCTCTGTTCTTTTGTCTTTAACAAGTTCCAATGTGGCACGAGCAATAGAGACATTGATGGGTTGATATCTTCCTCTCTCAACCCCAATCACATCCGCCAGCATATCCACACCAACCACAAAGTCCTGATCTCGGACACTAAAAGATATTCTATTCGCATCCAAGAAACTAAGATTTGAATAGAAATATGCAATTAATTGAGCATAGGCTTCTGTGGTGTCGGAACAGAACTGCTCAAGTTGAAGGAAACTGAACTTTTCTCTCAAGTTCACATTCACAGCATCCAGGAAATCAAAATCCACACTCCTAGGGTTTATCATCCTACATCTCAACAATTTGGAGTATAGATCCTTCTGTTCCTTCGATCTAAACAACTCTGTCCTTTTTCCTCGAATTTTCGCTGCAACACCCATTCTCGGTTGAAATTGGCTGTACAATCTGTCATCATCATTTCCATCTGTCGGATTAAATCCTCCAACACGCGGATCACTTGGGATATTTACAAGGGCTTCTTCTGCCATCCCCTTAGGAGCAATTCCCAAAAGCTCCATTTTTCGCAAAAAGATGTACTCATTCCCATATCCCTTGTCCTTAACAAACTCATCGATGTAATTCAATGGAGTACCAGTCCTCTTTAAAGCACGGTAAAGCTTATAAATAAAAGAGGTCTTTTGAATTCTTACAGGATCTGCGTCTTCAACGATTTCTTCCTCTTGTTGATGACCCACACCCTGTGGACTAGTTGGTGGAGAATGACACTGTTGAGAAAGTTGCGGGCTCTGTTGCTGACTTGGTGACTCCTCTTCCTCGGTGAGATCAAAGTGAGTAGGCCCCTCACTCATTCGCCGTGGTCCCCTGCTTGCGATCCTCGAAGAATTTCTTGAAGACGACATCTTTCTTAGTCTTTGAAAGATTCCTTGCTTGACTTTCCCAAGAAAGATGACAACTTTTTCGAAGATTAAACAAGGAAACGAGACGGGAGTGGAAGATGGATGCTTTTTAGGGTTTTGGAGTTAAGCGAATAAGAACCGACTGTATATAGCCCAGTCGAAAGAGGGAAAAACCAAACGACGTAAAGGAAAGTGAAAAGATGCCTCTTTTAACAATAACTGCCTTTTTCAAATAAATAACTGCCATTTTAAAGAGAAATTAACTCTTTTTGAAAAGGTAAAATTGCACTTTTCACGGAAATTGAAGATAGCATAAATCAATTATAAATAGATAAATGATCGTACCTTTCCGAGATTTAATATAAGAGAAAATAAAATAACTTACAGTCAAGAACCATGATTGTCTGAGTCTGAGAGTTTCTAGACTTTAACTTCTTCAAGCTTCAAGATGTTGAGTCTGGAATGGATGATATCAATTTGATTTTTCTCCAAAGGCTTTGTAAATATATCCGCCAGTTGGTTCTTTGAATCAACAAACAGAATCGAAATTTCTCCATTTTGAACATGATCTCTAATGAAGTGATGTCGAATCTCTATATGCTTTGCTCTTGAGTGAAGAATTGGATTTTTGGTAAGATTGATTGCACTGGTGTTGTCATAGTTAATCTCCGTGCATGAATCTTCAATTCCAAAGTCTCTTAGCTGTTGTTTTATCCACAGAATTTGTGAACAAGAACTTCCGAGAGCTACA
The DNA here is from genome assembly GCA_014182375.1 of Eucalyptus virginea. NCBI lineage: Eukaryota > Viridiplantae > Streptophyta > Magnoliopsida > Myrtales > Myrtaceae > Eucalyptus > Eucalyptus virginea. The sequence goes on along the minus strand of CM024518.1, from coordinate 39,636,113 downwards.
TACTCTGCCTCTGCTATAGAAAGAGCTACTGTATTTTGCTTCCTTGAAAACTAAGACACTGTCCTGCTTCCAAGTAACTGACAGGTACCCGAGGTGCTCTTTCTATCAACTCTGCAACCGGCTAGATCTGCGTCTGAGTATCCAAGAAGAGTAAAGTCTCCCTTTTTAGGATACCAAAGACCGATGCTTGAAGTTGAAGCAATGTATTTAATAATACGCTTTGCAGCACTTAGATGAGATTCTCTAGGTCTCGCTTGAAATCTAGCACAAATGCAAACACTAAACAAAATGTCAGGTCTAGAAGTAGTAAGATAAAGAAGTGAACCGATGATACTCCTGTATAGCTTCTGGTCAACTTTCTTTCCTCCTTCATCTTTGTCTATCTTCAAAGAACTTGACATAGGTATATCAGTCTTTTTGCAATTTTCCAATCCAAACTTTTTGACAAGATCATTAGCATATTTTTCTTGATGAATAAAAGTCCCTTCCTTCAATTGTTTCACTTGAAGTCCAAGAAAGAAGGTTAGTTCTCCCATCATGCTCATTTCAAATTCATCCTGCATAGACTTAGAGAATTTCTTGCACAAACTTTCATTAGAGGATCCAAAAATAATATCATCAACATATATTTGAACAAGTAAAAGACTTTTGCTTTCTCTTTTGATAAACAGAGTAGTATCTACTTTACCTTTGACAAAGCCATTTTGTATTAAAAACTTACTTAGCCTATCGTACCAAGCTCGAGGTGCTTGCTTTAAACCATACAAGGCCTTTTTCAGTCTGAATACTGAGTCTGGCTTCCTTGGGTTTTCAAACCCAGGTGGTTGTTCCACATAGACTTCCTCATGGATAAATCCATTTAGGAAAGCACTTTTGACGTCCACTTAGAATAATCTGAAATTCTTATAACAAGCAAAAGCAAGTAGTAATCGAATTACTTCTAACCTTGCTACTGGTGCGTAAGTCTCATCATAGTCCATCCCTTCTTCTTGCATATATCCCTTGGCCATAAGTCTTGCTTTGTTTCTTACGACTTTTCCTTTCTCGTTCATCTTGTTCCTGAAAACCCATTTAGCTCCAATAATAGATTTACCTTTTGGTTTAGAAGTCAACTCCCACACATCATTAATGCTGAATTGTTTGAGTTCTTCTTGCATAGCTTCAATCCAGCTTTCATCAGATAAAGCTTCTTCTATGCTTTTTGGTTCTATTTCAGAAATAAGAGCCACAGCACTAGACTCTTCGCGCCTTTTGGATCTTGTGCGAATTCCTTCATTAATGTCGCCAATAATGAGATCTTTGGGGTGACTGGACTTATGCTTCCAGTTACTGGTTGATTTATCAGGTTGATGATCACTTCCTTCATTTGAATCTTCAATAACCACTTGTTGCTGGTCTTTCAGAGTCTGAGCTGCTTCTTGAGTTTTAGACTTTGTAGAGTCTAGAGCAGGTTCAGATTCTTCAAGATGAGTCTGAATAGATTCATTTTGCATAGAATCCTGGAATTTGACATTCATTAATTCCTCCACAGATTGACTCTTCTTGTTATAGACTCTGTAGGCTTTGCTTGAGGTAGAATATCCAAGGAAGATGCCTTCGTCTCCAATGCTCTGAGTTCTGGTTGGTCCGAAGAGATCCATGTGCAGAAGCTGCAGTACACGATTAGTGGAAACTTGATTTATTGGTTTAAATGAATTTCTTACCTGCTTTCCCAATACGCATGGTGTGCATAGATCAGACTTTTGGTATGATAAATTGGGTAGACCATGAACAAGCTTCTTTTCTGAAATTTTGGCTATTTGCTTCATATTGATGTGCCCAAGCTTTTTGTGCCATAAGCTCACTTTGTCTTGAATTGAGATTAGACATTGCGATTCATCTGGTTTCACATCCAAGAGGTAGATATTTCCATGTCTTCGACCCATGAATGACTGAGTAGAATCTTTACCGGTTCCTGAACATATTCCCTCTTGAAAGTAGATTTTGAAACCAGTATCACACAACCGACGATGCGAGCGGTTGTAATTGAGTCCCTCCACTAGGGAAACATTGCTTATTGTGAGGTTTCCAATCTTTACATTCCAAATCCCACAATTCTTCCTTTGCTTTTTTCCTCCAAATGAGACTTTTCCACCATTTACTTGAACGAGCTTTATGAAGCAATTTGAATCTCCTGTCATATATCTTGAGCATCCACTATCTTGATACCATTTTACTTTTTTCTTGATAGTGACCTGCATTTAAAAAAGAGACTCAAGCTTTCTTTGGCACCCATATTTTCTTGGGTCCATTGGTGTTAGTATGATATGCGGTATTTGCCCATACTTTCTTAACAGGTTTCCAAATCATAGGACTCTCTTTTTCAAAATGATCTGCACTATTGCACTTTGAACATCCGAGAGCATTTCGACCTCTTTGGTTTTACAAAAACCTTTTGAAATGATTTTTGTAAGCATCTCTTGTGGGTCTTTGCTTAATTCTTTCCTTCACTTTAGGAAAATCAATTAAAGGAATGGTTTCTGTTGTCATTCCTAAACCAGATTTATTGAAATAAGGTCTTTGTGCTGAAAGAATTTTCTCAAGTTTCTCAGATCCTATTGAAAATTTCTTTGAAATATTTGATGAGTCAATTTTTAAAAAAGTATTTTCTTTTAAAAGATTATCTTCGCTTTCTTTAAGAGTGGAAACATTCATGTCTAAACATTCATGTCTAAACATTCATCGTCCATATCGTCTTCAGAATCTGTAACATCAGAGTCATCATTGGATTTTAATGCAATGGATTTCTTACCTTTAGGATCTTCATCTTCATTGATTCGCTCCACTTCATAAGACTGAAGAGTTCCAACCAACTCATCGACAAATAGTGGCATGATTCTTTGTGTCTCTCTTATTGAGGTCTTTATGTGATTCCAATCCTTGGAGAGTCCACGCAGTAGCTTGTTTACCTTCATGGGATCATAAATTGGTTGACCTTGATTTTCAAGACCATTCACGATTTCTGTAAAACGGCTAAACATGTCAGTTATAGATTCTCCTGATTTCATTTTGAAGGCTTCATATTGACCGAGAAGAATGTTGATTCTGGTCTCTTTCACTCGATCAGTTTCTTCATAGGTGATATGTAATCTATCCCAGACTTCTTTTGCTGTAACACAAGAAGATATTCTATTATATTCAGTAGGTGACAAAGCACAATATAAAGAATAAATTGCTTTTGCATCAAGAACTTGTCTCTTGATTATCTCTTCCTGAGTCATTTCACTTGACTCAACAGTTTCTTTTCCTCTCTCTGAGACAGATGCAGCTTTAGGAGTGATTCCTTTTTCTACAATGTCCCATTCCAGAGGATCCTTTGATCGTAGGAACGCTTTCATCTTGTTTTTCCAGATGTTGTAATCCTTTCCATCAAAGTAAGGTGGTCTGGTATTGCTTTGCCCTTCCACCAGCCCTGGAGCTAGCATACTAGCCATGGATCTTTAACTCTGAAGTAAAACACTTCAAATAAAGTGAGTACACAGGCTCTGATACCAATTGATATAGCTAGTATAAGCACCTAGAGGGGGTGAATAGGTGTAAAAATAATTTCTCAAGATATGAAAGCAATACTAGACAGACAATAGAAAGGAAGCTCTCCTTTAGTTAACAAAACGAACTATGATCAAAGTAAAACAGAGAGTAGGGAAGAGAAAATTGAACATAGGGATTATAGTGGTTCGGCTTATTCCAAGCCTACGTCCACTCTTCTGCACTGACAGCCCACTGGCTAGATTTCACTATGAACAAAAGAGATGTTACAGCAATACTTTCCCTTGATTCCACAGTGTAGATATTCTATCACACTTCCTCAAGGTATCTCGAAATATAGACTCTCTTTTGCGTACAAGATTTCGCTCAGTAAATGAATTGACAAAAAATCAAGGAGCTTCAGACTTTGGAATTCTTCTATCGTGCACACTCTCGAACAACTGGAACGTCTTCCTTTTATACTCCTTTATACCATCATACCCGTTGGCACTTACCAAAGGAATTCTTCCAATCTTCCCTTTGGACAGAATCAATTAGGAAGATTATTCGAGCTATTAAAGGAACATGTCGATAGCCCATCAATCATGCTCGCCCATACAATCAGGATCTTGATTTCCATAAGTAGAACCTTCCAAGAATACTTCGCCAATCATCGGATCCTTAATCAATCTTGATTCGAATAAAAGAATCCGTTATGTCACATCCAGTCAAGAGATCTTCTTCAGTCGATAAGGCCAAATCCTTAATAAAGCACTCAATTTTGGATAGCCTTTCTTCAACAGATTAGAAACTGTCAATGAGAATAGACTTTTGAGTCTTGAGTCTAGCAGTCCGGAGGTCTTCAGACTTTAAATAGTAGAGTCTGTAAATCTTCAGACTAGACTGATATAAACGTTTTGTCAACTTCAAAATATTCCAGAAAGATTTCTCCAACAATTATAACTATCGCAAAGTTTTGGTGGGCATTATAAGTATTGCACAGCTTTGGTGAGCAATATAGATATATATATATATATATATATATATATATATATATATATAGTAGCTTTAGTGAGAATTTTTATATATCTATCAACTTTGGTGAGCTATACCATCTATTATCAGCTTAGGGTGAGCAATACTTGAATTGATCGAATTTTATGGATGGTACTGATGATATGGAATCAAATGGATTGATTGGTCAATGATTTGATTGAATTGAAGTGATTGGTGGAGTATTGAATCATACTGACTTGCAAAAAGGAATTGAGGCAAAGGTAAGTCCTTTGTCATATGTGTGCATAGTGAGCCTTTAGGGGTATTTCATTCTTAGTCGGAGTTTAGGGGATGGGCTTGCTGAGACATTGTCTCACCCTATCGTGGGCTTAACTTTTCAGGTTCTTAGATTGCGAATCCCCTTGAGTGTTATGGTCGGCCGATGAGAGTCACCGAGCGAGTTTATAGTTATCCTTACCCCGGAAGGTTTTGGGTCTATGAGCTTGTAGTGACCATTGTCTGGGTCGAAGAGCATCCACGTTATGTGTTCCCTCATCGATTCAGAGTATGGTTCCGCTATGGACCCAATGGTGTCAGGCTAGGTCCCCTTAGGACTTTTGATATTCCCGCTGAGGTAATTAATGTTGCTCTGGTCTAGGATCCAGCTATCCCGATGGCGTGGTGGAGAACTTGAAGTCTCGCTCGGCTCCTGTGGAGATTGAAGAATCGGCGAACAAGTCCGGCTAGTTGGTTACAGGACAGCTCATTTTGAGGATCGACCTTTGTAGACTTTTGTGAATATAGATTAGCTTGTAAAGGACCTAGTGTGTTTTGTATAAAAGTGTGTTGTGGTTTTCAAATTTGTGGCCCTGCTTTTCTATCCCATATTAGTGTTGTCTGGGGATTTATTTATTCACTTCCGCATTTAAAAAAATTGAATGGGTTGGCGATGTGTCTAGGGACGTCGCAAAAATTTAATCGACCACCGAGGGATGGGCACGTGCTCGAGAATCGAGGCGTGACAAAATTAGTTCCAGTACATTTTAGAAAAACACCGATGGTCTCTTAGCTAACAAATTGTTCCACTACTTTTTAGAAAAACGATCGATAATCCCTCAGCTAACTTGTGTTGTTATTCGATTTCGTATAACTAAGCATGAATGTTAGTGGGGGAGAAAGAGAGACCCAACACAATGTAGGTCAATCCAACCTCACCTAGGGGTGTGTTAAAGAATTGGGAACCACCCGGACTGCCTGGAATTGGATCAAATTGGGTTGGAATCGGCGATTCCCAAAGGAGTCGATCTGGTTCTCGGTTCCAATTTATTGGAACCGGTGGGTACCGGTTTAGTTCTTAGTTCTAGGTATGGAACCATCCGCCCACCCATCCGAACTTAACCGGTAATATCTAAATATATATTTAATTTTTGAGAAATTTTTCAAGCCAAAAAATAATTTAAGAAAAATGAAAATCCTAAGACCCTTCATTTGAAGCTTAACAACCATTAAATGAGTGCTCCTCGCGTCCCACTCATACCTCGTCTGAGTTGTATCACTTTCTCTCACTCATAGTCTTTACTCTCAAACTCAACACACATCAATTTTATGGTCTCGACTCTCAACTTTTAATATGAGTTCAATCTTTTTATTGATATTGCAACTAAGAATATGGAAGTTATTTATTTTTTGCTTTACTTAATCTTGCTGGAAAATGTCACACTAAAAGCATGAAGTTTGGTAGAACTAATTCTATGGACCCACTAAGGAATTGGACCACTACTACGGTCCGATTCCCAAGTGGGTCCATGGAACCAATGAGCAACTCTCAATTCCAATTTTTCGAAACTGATCCTTAGTAGACAGTTCTAGATTCTTGAGTGTGAACTGCCCACTTGGATCATGCTCACCCTTTCACCCACATAACCTATCCAAAAAATAATGAAAAATGTCAAATAGATCTCTAGAAATAAATAAACGAAAAATAAAAGGAATCTCCATCGTTGGTGTGACATCATAGAATTTCAGTCATGTTTTCAATTAAATAAATTGAGCCTTTCATCGACATGCCTATAGTCCTTTTCCCTAAGCTAATTACTCATGAGATAACTAGTCTATCAGGTAAAGTCGTTAAGGGATTTTAATGCAATAGACTTGAGAATTTCACTAGGAAACGACTGCTCGACCGTGTTAATTTACAAGGGTCATTACAGCACCATCAAAATCGATCAGAGATTAGAGATAGATCAATTCAACTGAGATATATGATTAGCGTGTGGGTGATTCTGTTTAATTGCAAAATTTCTATTGAACGGCACTAAACCGATTTTTCTGTCATTTTTGTACCTTGTGTCCGTATTTGAAATCTCGAGATTTTCATGACAACCGAGAGTCGCCAATGTGTCAAAGATGTACAATGTGGCTTGAAAATAATCAACCATAGGTCAATTGCACTAAAAAAATTCCTAAAAGCTACCTAGTAGGTTAGGTCACGCTAAAATCATACTAGATTGAAATTAACCGCGAATTTAAACCCGATTTCAGAAATTAAAAGTTCTGTCATGTCACGATTTATTTTAGGAATGTTGACTCATCTACCGAAGAATTTTCGGCGAGTTCGGGATTTTTACGGAAAATTGATTCGGACGATTCGGAAAATAACGGAAATTCGAATGGGCCAAATTGTAGGGATTTTGGCCCCCTTACCAAGCTATTTGGCAAAGGAGACTTGCAGAAATTGTATGGAGTTCTTCTTCATCAAAATTGGACCTCAAATTGGAGAGATTGGGGATGAAATTGAAGTCCAAATTGAGTTAATTCGGAGCTAGGCTTGGGGCTAGAATTTTGGCACCAAATTGAGCTATTTGTGGATTTAATTTCAAGAAAGTAATAGGGATGGGACAAGCAATTAATTAAAGGGATATTTTTCTTTGACTCTCCCCCACCCGCGACTTCTCCAGCAAGTCTCGTCAACTGCTACCCTCCTTCGGTCTCTCTCCCGTGCACTCCATCTTCATCAACTCCCCCCCTCTGCAGCTTCTGTACATTCCTCTACAACACACACTCTATGTTTCCCCCCACCAAACTCCCCTCAGCCTCTGCCGAATTTCTAGCGCCAGCTCCACTTAGTCCACGATCGAATTTTCCCCCTGCAGCAGCTTTTCCACCGAATTTCCCTCTCTCTGCCGCGCTAACTCATCCTAGCATTTGTTCCCCCATCGGTTGTCCCTCTCCACCGACGCTCCATTTCTCTTTTGCACTGCCCCACTGCCAGCGTTCATCCCACCACTGTTTCTCTTCATCCGCTACCCCGTCCGTGAGAAGTCCCACCGAGTCAAACTCTGGCAGAATTCTCCCTAGTGTTGACTCGTAAGCCCCACCAAAGCAGCTCCTCTCCTTCGTCCGTCTTCATTTCATTGTTCGTAGCCTTTGCAATAGCTCCATTCCAGCAACGTTCCCCGAGCCCTACAGCCCGCAAGCTCAACCCGTGCATCTCAGCTTGTCTTCAGCCGCATGCAGCTCACTTTAGCCCAATTTTGTTCCAGCTCGATTCAAGAACGAGGCTAAGATTCGTTGGGCCATTTTTAGGGCCTCCCGAGCCTTCGTTGGCGCCGCTACAAGCCCAAGTTTCGGCCGCCATCGTGGAGAACCGGTTTTCGCGCTAAACCGATGAGTTTATTGACTAAACTCTACTTAGGATGTTAGTGATGTTTAAGGGGTGTTTAGTTTAAGTTAATTAGGGATTATGTGGATAGTTATATTAGATTAGTGATTTAATTGGTTAATTATGCATGCTAGGTGGTTAGAGTAGTGTAATTAGAGACCAGATAAGCTGTAGTATTTATCTAGATAGGTTCAAAAATTTTCAAGGCCTGTTTCGGTATTTAATTGGGCATTTCTGGCTTAAGTTAGCCTTTTGGTATTTAAATTGATTTATTTAATTAATTTTGGTAATTATTTAATTATTAAATATTTTTGAGAAATTAGACCGGGATAGTTAGTGACCGGAATCTCATACTGATTGCAATGGTGTGGTTGATTTATGCAATTAAGTGTTAATTTGTGCAAATTGAGTGCTGATTAGAATTTTGGTTATTTATTCCAAAATTTGGGAATTTCGATATTTATTCAGAATGTGGCACCCTCGAAACGGCCCCCAATCCATTAAGGTTGCCACAATTCGCTTACCTTTCACTTGCCCTAATAATATATATCACTCCGATACCATAGAATTTTAATGGGTCCATAAGTCCTGGGGGTTTATATCATTTTAATCGGTTCTAGCGCAGTTCATATAGCGGAAGCATATTCAAAATCTCCCTATCCCATACTCAAACAAAATAATGCAATGCACACCAACTACACATTTGATATATATATATATATATATATATATATATATATATATATATATATATATAAGTTAGAGCTGAAACACTTTTATTTACATAACTTGATGGGCATCATGAGTCGGTACATCAAAAGGCCAATGCTTTACTAAGCTCGGCTATAACCAAAAGTACTCGACTCCGTAGCAGTCATATACATCAGTCCATCATTTAGTGTTGGCATTCCCAAAAAGAAGCTTCATCCTCCCTCCATTACGCTCAGTCACACCCAGCCCGATCCGTCAGCCGGCGGTGGCGGCAGCATCCCCAGCATAATCCCGTCGCGGCAGACATGCACGGACAAAATCTTCTAAATGATAGGGCCGGCGGGTGATCCAACGTCGTACAAAACCAAAACCCGCACACAAACAAAAACTAACCCCCGTATCTCGGGGTGATGATGCTCCGTACACTCGCACTCGACATCGGTCGGTATGCCATAGAAAGTACCAGGGGTGACTGGCGACAGAGACATATCTCCTAGTCTGAAATGTTAGTCCCCAAAAGGGGTGAGTACAACCACTTAGCAGTAAAAGATCCATCAAACTACACAATGCAACAAGCAAGACAACCAAGATTCCATGTGAAATGCACATATCATCTATGCAATCATGCATATATCTCCATAAGATCCATTCAATGCCTTAATGACCAAATTTTCAATGCCAAATAGTACCAACTCAAATTCATAGACAATTTATGCATCATGCCATATGCACACACATGCGCATGATTCATTTCCCATTTTGATATTCAAAAGGATCTCATTTTTCCTAGGGACCAGTGTTTGCGTCCCTCCTGGCTCTCGCACCCAACCTGGCATCGCGAGATATGTTATAAAACTTCAAGCGTCACTATTACACAGTTTTAATAACAAATTCGGTATAACCCCTAAATGAACTCAGAAAATTCTGATATTTTGATATGTTATAGATAAAATCTAAGGGTAAAAGTTTCGTGAATAACTCGAAGTCAGATTTATGATAGATCAAGAGCTATAATCACTATAACTCTCCCTAACCCTCGGTAACAGTTTCCAGATCTAACACTTTCAAAGAAAAATCGTTTCCCGGACCAATACTTTTCTGTTTATTTCCAAATTTTAGTGTGTTATTCCTTAAGATGTCATCTACAACTTTCATCAAGGACACGAAGTCAAATTTCAACTGGATAATTGCATAAAATTCACGGAGTCGCCAAAGGTCAAGCTATTTTTCCATGAAACAGTTTACTAGTCCTAAGGAACTACTTCTATCCTTTCGAATTTCCAACATCCAGCATCTCCAAAATCTATTACACTTCACACATAACCACAGCAAGCATCGTGTAGATCAATGGACTTCACTTGCCTTAAGTCCAACACAACCACAGCAAGCAAAACAACGACTTGAGGACTTCGAGCGCGGCTCGATTGACGGCGAAGCTAGGCGGCGTTGACGGCGGCAGCAGGCATACGCACAGCGGGGCTGGTCTCCTTCTTCCCCTCGCCGATGCTCCCTCACAACTCTCTCTTTCTCTCGGACTTTCTCTCTCTTTCTCTCGGTCACTCTCCCTTTTCTCTTGATCACTCCCTCCCTCAGTTGCTTCCTCGTTCATTCCGCTCCTTTCTTTTCCTTCTAATTTCTTAATTAGCTAGTAATCATGAGGTTTTGCATGGGAAACCTCCGGTGAAGCAAAGGGGTGGCGACACCTCATGTAGTCCCTCTGCCACTTGTCGATTTTCTTGCATGGAGGTGGCCTAAATCGGCCAAGCCTTGGTCGACCGAATGAAGAGGAAATGTGGGCCAGTTTGGGCGATTTTGGGCCTTAAGTATTCAACCCACGTCTACTCCTAATATCTCACTTTAATCTCCACTTATAATTACATAATCACCAATATTCACATGGCCATAATTATTATAACCATACACAAGGATAGTTCAATTCATTGGGTTCACGGCCAAAAATTTCTTATAAACCCATCTTATAGTACAACCTCGGTCTCACATGAGCATATGATACATTTCCAACAAAACAATAGTCCATTCAATGCTCGGCCCTTGTTTAATTGTAATCCATTGGTCTAATGACTATAATATAGTCTGATGGCGCTTCCATCACCTAGTCATGGGCCATAGTATATCTAGAGATCGTTATGGAATTTGAGGATGCCACACAGAAAATCCCGGGTGTCGGGTTTTGACATCGAAAATAGTTTTAAAGACTATATCAAACAATGGGGTTTTAAAAAGAAGAGTATCAATTTTTCTGGTACAAATTGACCGTGTACTCACACAAGATTATTTTACTGTGTATTTTTAATACAAAAAAATAGGCTAGGATCACTATTTTAATTGAGGCATTTGAGTGCAATGCACGATATCCTGGGCCGAGATTGAATGGTCGTGTGTTGGTTAAGAAAACCCGTCCCAAGCGTTTATGTCAGACGTTACCCTATATGGGATTTGGGTTGCAATAGATTCTGGACCTATACTCCTTTAGGAAAGCCGTCTTTGAGAGATGTAGTTGTGCTCAATGGGGTCAGACGATGCCTGGCTATGCTAATAGACCGCCTAACTTAGGAGTTGGCCATGCCTTAGAGGGGCGTAATTATCAATTAGAATGCATGATTGATTGAGTTAGATGCGCCGGATTATGGGACAAAATTGTGTGGCGTGGAATGGGACGTGTCATAACGATTTGGCCCTATAATCGGGACCCTTATGGCTGTTTGAGAAATGCATTGTGGCGTTCTAATTGACTGAGTATGAATACTGCATATGTCTATGATATAAATTGTGCTGACCTACAGGGAGGATCTAAGACGAGGTAAGTCTCTGTGGTCGTATGATTGTGTAGTTAGGACGCCTCTAGGCGTATTACCCTCCTAATTGGGGTTTAAAGCGTGAACTCGCTGAGATTTATATCTCACCCCGTCATGGGTTTTAACTTTTCAAGACCGTAGGGTGGAGGACCTGGAGCCGAGCTGAGGGGATCTGAAGTGTAGGTTAGATAGGACAGTTCTTTTTTGAGAGATAGTCTTTTGAAGTCTTTTGGTTATAAACTTTTGTATATGACTCAGTGTGTATATAAAAGCATGTTTTGTTTGTGAATCTGTTTCCCGTTTTTCTATCCAAAGCTATTGATGTCAAGGGATTAGTAATACGCTTCCGCATGTGCATTAAAATGTATGAGTCGGCGACTCGTCCTGGAAAGTTGCATTTTTCTTATTGACCATCGAGGGATGGGCACACGCTGGAGGATCGAGGCGTGACAATTGGTCCTCCTCATTTGGACCACGCAGCCATTAGCATTCGGTGGCTTACGAATGCATAAAACACAGGTATATAATCACCTTCACATAGAGCACTAGAAATCGAGAATCAAGAAGTGATGAGTTTGAGCTTGAGAATTGATAAGACTTTCTCTCTCTCTTTCTATGGACACTCTTTCTAAACTAAATGCTCATTCATCTCTCTAGACTTCATGTTGGTATTCTACTCCAACGAAGCTCAATTTAAGTCTGAACCAATTAGAATTTAAATGCAAAATCCATTTAGTAATTTCGGCTAACAATTGAGCTTCATTCTCTTCCTCTAGTCCTCCGTTGCATGACTCTCACCAAATGAACTTCTCTAGCCAGACCACAAGGTGAAATTGTTCTAGAATAGAGAGAGATTGAGATACTTTAGAGAAATTTAATCATCTCATCATCATTTAACGATAAAGAGAGAGAAAACCCCAAAAATAAGGTGCACTACTAATCTCACATAATCCAACAACCCCTCCACAAGAAGAAAAATTGTCCAAAAAGTCATAAACATATTGTACTTTTATGAATTCAGTCTTAAACCTTTTAATTTTGCCAATTGAGTCCATTCGGTCAATTTTCGTCGGAAATTGTTGATGTGGACATCCGGCACTAATGTGGTAATCTTTAATAATATTTTATTAAATTCTTGAATTTTTATGCTTTTTTCTTTTACTTTTCTATTTTTTTAAAAGGTTTTAGAGAGAAGGTTGTCGAGGGTGCCTGACCTTCACCAACCCTAGGCAGGCCTTCACCAGCTCTAGCCGAGGGTCGCGGTGCCCTCATCGATGAAAGTGAGGGCACGTGAGCCCTCGCCCAAAACCGATGAGGACTGTGACACTTGGGGCCGGCAAGGGCCACTAAGCTCTCGCTAGCTAGATTTGGCAAGGGCGTCACGGCCCTCATTGACTCTGGACAAGGGCTCGTGCACCCTCACTTTCGCCGATGAGGGCGTCATAGCCCTTGCTCGCTCTTGGCGAGGGTCAGCCATGCCTCGCCTATGGTCAACAGGGGTCAACGTCTCTCGTTGTGGTTGGCAAGGGTCGGCCAACCACCCTCGTCGGCCTTCTCACCAAAACCTTTTTTTTTTTTTTTAAAGAAAAGAAAAACAAATAAAAAGGTTCAAAAATTTATTAAAATATCATTAAATATTATTTAAAAATTACCACATCAATAGTTAGTAATTTCCAATCAAAATTGATCAGATTGACTCACTTAATAAAAAGTGAAAATGTTTAGGATTCAATTGGTAAAATTAAAAGATTTAGAATCGAGTAAATGAAAGTGCAATAGTTTTAGGATTTTGGGACAATTTCGCCCTCCACGAGATGATCATAATCATCACCACTTGAGGAACAGCTTGCACATCAGGTGGTCGCCACCATCGTGGTCGGCGTGTGGTCAACCTTGGAAGTCTTACGGACCACATTACACATTTTGCGACTCAAATTCAATGGGCTAGCTCAGACATGGGATGCTTGAAAATTCAAAAATAGGTTAAAGAGGGTTCACGGTAGTAAAGCCCAACTAAATGTAGGTCTTAATGAATCTATAATGATCCCTTTTCAACCCATTTCAGCCCAAAACCTTTATTAGCAGAAGAAAACAAATGATACAAATAACTGACAATATCGAAGAAGAGAGGGAGGAAGAGTGAAGAGAACCGCTACTGATGATGCCCCTCCACCATCGGCGATGTCGCCCTCTTGGTTGGTCTCGCCATTGGCATTGTCAGGACCAACGACAATCTGGCCGACAACAGTCCCACATGCAAATGTAACAGTCTCTCTGATCATAGTATAGATCTCTCTCTCTCTCTCTCTCTCTCTCTCTCTCTCTCTCTCTCTCTCTCTCTCATATCAACACTCAGACTTAATTATACAAACTCTAATAACAACACAAGCTAGTTGAGAGATTTTTGGTGCTTTTTCTAAAAAGTACTGAAACTATTTGTTAGTTAAGATATTATTGGTGATACTTTCTAAAAAGTGCTCGAACTATTTTGAAACAAGGATTAATATCATGAAAAAATCAAAATAGTATATGTTTGATAAATTTACCCCAAGTTAATTTTTTGATCATCAAAAATCCCAAATTTGTATACTTACGACAAATTTAGTCCAAATAATTTTTTGACCACCATACTGGTATATTTCCAACAAATCTATCATTCGTTAATTTCTGTTAAATAAGATTAATACCATGAAAAACCGCAAACTAGTACACCAATGACAAATGGATAATAAAATTCTAAATTGATGCACCTATCACTACAATGTGTCATCTAACTTAATAATTTATCGACAAAATTTAACAGAAACTAATGGAAAATAAATTTGTTAAAAGTGCATCAATTTTGGGTTTAAGTTTGAGGGTGTACTAGTTTAAAGTTTTTCATGATATTAATCTTTGAAACAAAAATGACTTATCTTTGTTTTTTTTTTTATCACTATTTTTTGACACTTATCACCTTGCTGAAATTTTCCCTTAAACAAAAAAAAACTGTTTCCATCGCTACCAAATAATATAATTCTATGAGGCTATAGCCACTTGGAATCAAAGGCAAATTATAAAAGAAAATTATCCTAGCCACAACATAATAGCTCTCAAATTAAAAAGCAATAAGTAGAAAAGTCTTGCACTTCATAAATTGCTCTCTCTCAGTATCTTTCCATGCAATGGCACGTAAAAGAGACCATTTCTCATGACGAGAGAAAAATATCCATCTTGACATTGACTTGGCCTTTCACCTCTTTGAGAAAAAGATGGGTCAAGAAGTTGGGACCATGTCCAAAAAAAACCTATCTAAGAATTTTTTCGGCATATACTGTTCCATCTACTTGGCATATCCGAAAGTTTGTGTGAACAATGGTGTTATAAAAGAGTAGGTTGGATCAAGGTAAGGACTTGAGCTGAGTTAATCAAAGCGGGTGCACAGAGAGAGAGAGAGAGAGAGAGAGAGAGAGAGAGAGAGAGGAGTTGTGAAATAACAATGCAGTTCTCCTTTGGCAGAAGATAGACATTGTATGCAAAGCTCGTGATCTTTATCATATAGCTTCTGTTTTGCCAAAGGAGAATTGCCCTGTAATTCCCACTCCATCAGCAAGTTGATGGATTAGGGAGAGAAAGAGTTCTGACAAAAAAAAAAAAAAGAGAGATAAATAGTCAAAGCAAGTTATGGTTTCTTCTTTTTTTGTTCCAAAGCACTAACATATTTTCATGCCACATAGAAACCATCTTGATTTACTTGCTTCCATTTTATTTCTTGAGTAAAAAGAGAAGTGAGTTCAAAATAATATGAACATTTCTCTCCATACATAATGCAATTCATAATGCATCCTCATGAGTGAAGTAGATCATCTTTCCTTTGGCAACAAGAACTTTTGTATTTTAAAAGGAAAATTCTTATCTAGACTCGGGTTCATATGAATCAAATTCATCATTGCCATTATTTGTAAGAGCCCTATGTGTGCCCACATCATCATCAACGATTGCACTCGGTACACGGATCCAAGTCAATGCAAGAGTATCTCCTTTTGAAGTGACTAATCTCACTTGTTCATTGGCAGGTGTACGTTGTGCCTCTCGAAGTAGGTTTTCAGGTGAAGCTTGGCTTAAATAGAAGTGATAATCCAAAGGAAATTGGTTTATTGGCAAATTGATTGGTTTGGCTGCGGGATTTAATTATTAGATTCCAAGGCACATCTCCTTCTCAAAATAATCTTGAGAATCACAGTTACTATCTAGGAGTCTAGTCTATTTTTTCTTTTTCTTTTTTTAATACAGCTCATTGTTTAAATGTGATCAAATCTATTAACATCAATGTTTCAAATCTAGCAATAATCAAATATGATCAAATTGCACTATTTAATTACACAGTTTTGATGATTGGGTATTGCATATAAAAGTGATGAATGTTTCTTACAAAGATGAAACGCAACTTCAAATTGTAAAAGCTAGGCAACTAAAGTCTCTATGATTTTACACTTGATTGACCTAAATCTTTTGAATTGAGACCATTAACCATATTTTTATGAAGCACGGGCAAACTGCACATGAGTTCTTCTCAATATCACCTTGAGGATTATTCAAGTCATACTCAATACTATCTCGATTTATATGATTGAGGCCAATTAACTCAGTTATCGGATGCCCACTTGAATGAAAGTGAATTTTTTTTATTCAAAAAGCTCATGTGCATAGTTAATGTTGGATTCTGATATATTAACTATATTTAGATTTTTCGAATTGTAATATATCATCATTTCTATTTTGCTATAGTGACAAAATTATTGTTTGAACTTGAGCTTAAACTTAATTAATTTTTCATTCTAGTATGAGCTTATGAAACACTCCATGAAATTGCTTGTTTTTCCTTTTAGAGAGAGCTTGCATCGATTATCAAGGACGGTCAATTCGAATACGAACTTTAGTTAATTCAAGCTTGCTCCATTAATAATTCGACATCGTCAATGCCCGACCATAGTAGTCTCGTGGACCACAGCCAATGATAGTCCTACAAGAGTCCCGCAAGCAAAAACAATTGTATTCGTCTCTTCGATCATGTGTAGATCTTCGTCTCTTCTTCGATCTCGTCGATTATTTGTATCTTTTCTTTTCTTCAGCTATTTCTTTTCTTCAGCTAATAAAGTTTTTGGGCTGAAACGGGCTGAAAATGGGTTCATTTTAGACCCATTAAGACCCACGTCTAGTTGGCTTTGATATTGTGAACCCACTTTAACCAATTTTTAAATTTTCAAACAACTCATGTCTCGCCCAGCCCATTTTTGAGACAAAAAATGGGTCATGTGGTCCACAAGACTACTAAGGTCGGCCGCGATGGAGGCTACCACCTCATTTTTGGGATTCTCTCTTGTTATTGTTAAATGATGATGTGATGAATAAATTTCTCCACAATCTCTCCATCTCTCTCTATTCTTGAACAATTTGACCTTGTGATCTAGTTAGAGAAACTCGTTTGGTGAGAGTCATGTGATGAAGGACTAGAGAAAGAGAATGAAGCTCAAACGTTCGTCGAAATTACTGAATGAACTTTCAATTTAAAGTCTGATTGGTTCAGACTTAAATTGAGATTCGTTGAAGTAGAATATCAACACAAAGTCTAGAGAGTTGAATTAAACATTTAGGTTGGAGATAGACGATGACTTCAACAGGGTGGTTGTAATCATCTAAGGCTTGCAACGCAATGTCCCCGGGGGGGAGAGGGTGTGGGGGCGGGCAAGGAGAGAGAGTCCATGTTAGAAAAAATATTTATGCCATCAATTTACTAATTTATTTTTTAAAATTTACAAATTTTTGTTTGTTAATCCTATCGACCCGTTAAAAACGTCCTATCTTTATTTAAAAATTATAAACAGTTAACCAGAGCCACTATAAAAAAAAAAAAAAATGCTAGAGTTGCTAACTTTTCTCCAAATAAGCTACTAATGAGCTTTTTATTATCAATTTTCATTTTAATTCATTACCAATTTTTCTTATCTTTAACAAATTCTTATTCATGCTGTTTACCTATGTATGAAATTTACTAACTCTGATAAGAAATTACTAACTTTATTTTAATGATTTATCAAATTTTTCCAATTAAGTTACAGATTAGTTGTGGATTACCAATTTTAATTTAAGTTAATTACTTACTTTTTAATATAATAATTTTTTTAGTGGGTTACCAACTTTCTTTTGGTCAAATTGACTTATTTAGATTTAGGCTACCATGTGCATGAATTATTAACCTACTTTCTAGACGAACTTACAAAAATATATGAGTGCAACAAATTTATTAGTTTTTATTTGCACGACTTACCAAACTTTTGAGTTGGTAGGTACCGATTAATTTTTGGTTAGCAAAATTGATGCGATACGCTAATCAATTTCAACTGATTCATGCAAATATGAAGTTTCCAAGTTTTATAGTAGCTAGCTTTCGTTTTAAAGTTAGCTACTCTTATCTAAATTCAACGGTCACAATTTAAGAGACTTCACATATTTCACATGGTTGTGTCTAAGTAAGGAAACAGGCAATATTTAGCAATTGCTACGTCGATTGCTGATATCTTATATTTACTATCTCGAACCGTCTTGCATCCATCCATTAGAACTCCGAACTCGCATTAGCTCAGTGTTACTACACCATATTCCAGCTTGACCATTGAAGAAGTTGCTTTCAAATAAATATGTATATTATGAAAAGTTTTCAAGTTTATCCTGAAGTTATATTAACTTTAGAGTTGATGACAAAAAATTGGTAACCTAATGGGAGAAAATTTACTAAATCATATACATAAGGACTTGTGAATTTATATAGAATCAATATATGTAAGACCTGTACAAGAAACAAAAGGAATTAGTAAATAATAAAATGTTGGTGCTTTTTTGAAAACTAAAAATTGGTAAATAACTCAAATGAGAGCTGATAACTTAAAATAGTTGATAACAATCGACAGAAAAAGTTGTACGCCACTCAAATAATGATCAACAATTTCATTTTGTAGTTGACAAACTGTAGGCGTGGATAAGATATGCAAATAAAGTTGATAAAAGATAAGAATAATTTGCAAATTAAAGTGATAAGCGTTGGCAGGTAACTCAATTGAGAGTGACTAACACAATGCTAATTAGTAGCGTAATTGGAGAAAAGCATGTAATTCGTTCAAATAAATGCTGGAAATTTCATATAATTATTGCTAAATATAAGGTGTCGGTAAGAAATGTACATAAACAACAGTAAAAGATAAAAGAAAATTTTTCTTTTTTTCATTAGTAGAGATAGAAAAACTTGATAATTGAAATGAAAATCAAATTAACATGAATAACTAACTCAAATCAAAGTCAACGCAAAACTAATTACTAATTTAATAAAAAAAAGTTGACAGTTACTCTAATTAAGGTTTCTATTTTTTTTTTTTTAAAGGATTGTGAATTTAGTGGTTGGTAAGTAAAGCAACTAAAAGTTAGTAAACAACAAAACAAAAGGTCAATAAATTTTAAAGTTAAATATTTGTAAGTAATTCAAATGAAAGTCAGTAATTACTAATCAATCGGTAAACTAATTGGAAAAGATTTGACCGGTCACACAAATAATGGTTATTAATTTCATATGGTCTTTGGTAAGTCCATTAGTTTGTAAACGATTCAATGCAGTGACTCTTGTGCGGGGACTAGGAAAGGGTTTGTGAAAGACCCGATTGACCGACGACAAGCATTCTAAATCATTGGATGCTGCCGAAGAGAGTGATGAAAAGGCATGGGTAAGAAAAACAGATAAAAAGTGGTAAATGATGAGAGAAGATTTCATTGTCCCAGCTTCGAAAGGATTTTCTCTCTCTAAAAGGGAAGAGAGAGAAGCCATTCGGGGTGACCAAATCCAATTCCATGAATATACCTTTAAGATTTTAGCGTGTAAAGTGTGCGATTATTTTAGATTAAAATAAGATAGTTAATCAGGCGTACTTGTAGATGGAATGTCAGGCTTTATAACTACATAAAATAGTCCAGAAAGAAGATGGTGAAAAGAAAGAACTTGAAAATTTCTCGCACTCTCCATATAAGGTAGTACCATATTGCTTGATGTTGCACATTACATAATATCAAAATGCAAATTCAACTTGGATTAGCTGGCCTTTATCAATTGTCTTGTATCACACTCAAATCACACAACCCAGTGAGTTTTGTACTGTAATTTTACATGTCCACACTGTCCTTGCAAGCACGATCCTCTAGAGAATCGCTTAATACGATAATCGGGAAGGCAAGTGTTCAAGAGTCCAGTAATGTCCTGGCGTTTGTTAGTCGGTGACGATGTTGTACATTAGCCACGAATTGGACGTTCAATTGCTTGGTGATTAACAGATGAAAAATTTGCACATTGATATTCTGGATCCCATACATATTGCCGTAAGTGCAGAAAACTTGTTAGGCAAAGCTAATAAGAAATATTCTGAAATTTCTATAGTTCGTTGATGAAACTGGTTAAGCATGTATGAAACCGCATTGCTCTACCATGTTAAGGTCATCAAAGTATGCAATAATAAGATCATAAAAATGCCACCGTGAATATGACATTTCTATCGCTCCATGCTCAATTTAGGGTAGCGAGAAATGACAATTATTAGGGTTTCAGGGGTGCCGGAGGAGAATGATCATGTCCAGTCCTCGGATAAGGACTATGTCCCGAACTTGTCGACCTAAATCCTTCAATTTGACGATGACTCAGAGAAGATATGAAGGGTCCAACTCCAAGACTATGACCAAGACTTTGGCCTAAATGCTCTAACTTGGCTTCGAGGATGTATGGAGTGTCCAACTCGAGGGCCATGACTAGGACTCGTTGGCCTAAATGCTTCAACCTGATTCGGAGGATGTATGGAGTGTCCAACTCTAGGACCTTGACTAGGACTCGTTGGCCTAAATGCTTCAGCTTGACCCTGACTCGGAAGAGGTAAGAAGCGTCCGAATCCAGGACAACGACCTGAACTCTAAGCAAGCGTTGGAGATGCCTCAATGCATGATTTATTAGATCAACAAGATTGTCATGGTCCACTTCGGCCATCATCATCTCATATTTTCGGCTGATCGACAATGAGTGGAAATTGTTCTTCTTCAGCTTCCATTTCCTTCCTTCAGTCAATCTGAGCGCAAAAAGAGAAAATCAAAGCAAGTATATGACTTAGAACAGTTGCCTTATTCGGATCCTTTGAAAATCAAAGCATGCAGCTCACCTCGACTAATTATATACATGGCACTTTGTTGGTCACTAAGTTGGGAGATCTAGAAGTGGTACTAATGGCGTTGCTATGCATGGAAGATTTGATTCCAGTTGGATTCGCTTGAAGACAAAGCCTTTTTTTCTTTCACGAAACTTCCCGTTGTATAAAGTCCAGCATGTATTAAAAAAGAAATTTTACACCTTGTTATCATAAGTAGCCCAAATTCCAAAACATATTAAGCAAACCCATAAACTTTGGCGGTGCTATGTCCACACTCCTTTTGACAAAAATGCACCTTTTTGAGGTGACGGGCTAATATACCCTTGTAACAGCAGACTTGATCATACATTTATTGATAGACTTTTTTCCTCGCATTCCTAATTTATGAGTAACCGTTTTTGTATTTAAAACTATTTTATAAACTTGCCTTCTTTTTTCTTTTCTTTTTTCCCGTACGGGAAGAAGTAGACTGGTATCTTTTTTCTCCAAAATGGAAAAGGTTAATTTGTTAGAAGCGTGGGGAGATGTTAAAATGTTTATCTTTAGATCATATTTGAATATCAAAAAAAAAAAAAAAAAAAAAAAAGCACAAAAAGCACAAAAAAAAAACAAAAAACAAAAAACAAAGAGAACTTTTTGCTGTTCTACTTCTAATATTATAAAGAATATAATTATATCAATTGTAGATTCAATATCATAGCTAGTGGATCAAAATCTTAAAAAATTCCTCCAAAATAACGCGATGTGAGTTTGACAGTAAAGAATGTGTAATTAGAATTTCGACCCCCTTTGCAATTCAGATTAGAATGTCTGAAAGCTTAAAGTAAAACACAAAGTAAGTCATCTTTCTTGATAGAAACCTACTAATTTATCTGGCCAACGCTCACAAGGTCAAGGTCAACTAGATAACAGATCGGAATTTAATTTTCTTTTCTAAAATATAGTTTCACTCAAACTATTAAAAAAAATAATAGGCAATTAATTGTTTATTCATATGCCATCATGAAAAGAAAATCTTATAATGGAGTTTTTGTGATTCGAATGAGGAAACCATAAATTTAAATTGATAACCTTCTATAGGCCAACTGATAAGAGGATACTCTGCTTCAACTCAACCCAGGGAGGGTTCTTTCCCTCCTTTGTCTTCATTGCCTGTCAGGACGGTGGGCTTGGTTATACCCTTGCGCAGTTTAACGTCATGCTGAGGATCATAGGTACCCAGGGTCCGCACCCACCTAGGTTTGTGGAGCAGTTTAAGGTCCTACTCAAGACCATATCTTGCTAGGAGTGATGAGGCATTTATACTGTGGAAGTAATGAGAGAGGCGGACTGTGCCGCTAAAGCCCAGGGACGCAAAGCCCTTCCTTCGAACTGGTTTATATCACCTCCCCGACCTCTTTTAGATCTCTTATGTTTTGAAGCCCTGGTTATGGGCATGTTTGAATTTCCAATATAAATGAAACTCTCCGTTTAGACCAAAAAAAAAAAAAAAAAAACAAAAAGAGTTGGTTTTCTTGGTTAAATGGGATGAAAAAGGAAACAAATGGGGGAGAGGGAGGGGAGAAAGGGAAGAGGGGGCCCCGGGGGGGGGGGGGGAGGGGGCGTATTCACTAGAAAATTGAGTGTCTACCCAAATGGGGGTGAGTCCTAAACTTTTTTATGAAATTTACCTTTCATAAGCACTCTGACTACTCTTAACTTGCTTCCGTGATGTGAGATGTAGCTAATTTAATATCAATTAAGCTAGTATAAGACAAAAACATAATAAGAAATTAATAACATAATTCAATAACTCAAGAAAAAGTACTCTGGAATTGAGCTGGAATTGAATTTGAAGTTGGTTTTCATTTTTGTAAGGAAACAGCAATCACTTTTATACACAATACCCAACCAACAACAATTCGATTAAATTGGATAATGGCAAACAAATCATGGCCAGATTTAAAACATTTATGCTAATTAGCTTTGATCATATTTAAACAAGGAGCTGAAAAAAAAACAATCTATTAGGTTCATAGATAATAACTGTGCTCCCCAAGATTATCTTAGTGAGAGACGTACATCGTAATCTGATCATGAAATCTACCACATTCAAACAAGTTGATTTGCCATTTAAGCAACCTCTTGAGGACTATTAGTCCTGTTGGAGCCAAGCTTCACCTATAAAAACAGCTTGTAAAGGCACGACGTAAACCTGCCAATGAAGAAGCAAGATTAGTCAATTTAAAAAGAAGAGACTCTTACATTGAATCGGGTCCAACGTACCCAGAGGAGTTACGACTCTTGATAACATGGAATACACATGTGGCGCTCATGAATAATGGCAATGATGAGTCTGGTCCATGGATCTAGGTAAGAATCAATCCTTTAAGACACTTTTCTTGTTTCAACGGCTAGAAGAGAGATGTAAATGGTAGTGGCAATGAAGATGCATTATGAATTATGGTATGTATGGAGAGAAATGTACATATCTATTTCAAACTAACTTTTCTTGTCTCCAGGAAAATATAGTGGAAGCATACAGATGAAGATGTTTGTATATGGCATGAAAACTTGTCAGTGCTAGGGAAAGAAGCAACAAAGAAACCGTTACTTGCACCCGCTTTATATCTCTCTTTAAGCCATCAACTCGTTGACAGTGGAGTGGGAATTACAGGGCAATTCTCCTTTGGCGGAAGAGAAGCTATTTCAAGACCTTTGCATGCAATGTCTCTCTTTTGCCAAAGGAGAACCGCACCGTAATTTCACAACCACATACTCTCTCTGTCTCTCTCTCTCTCTCTCTCTCTCTCTCTCTCTCTCTCTCTCTCTATTCTTCGACTAACTTAGCTTGAGTCCTTGCGTTGATCCAACCTCCTCTTTTATAACAACATTGTCCGCACATACTAGCGGATATGCCAGGGAGGTGGAATAGTATATGCCGGAATAATTCTTGCGTAAATTCTTCTCAGACATGGTCCCAAATTCTTGACCCATCTATTCCTCGAAGAAGAGAAAGGACAAGTCACCATCAAGACGGATATTTTCTTCTCTTCATGAGAAATCACTTTTTTTCAGTAAACTTTTTGGTAGCTTACCAATGCTTTTTAGAAATTGCCATGCCTGTTTGATAGTTTGCAAATGACACCAACTTTCAAATTTACTAAGTCTTATATGAAATTATCAACCAAGGGACTTATGAAATTTGTCAGATTAAGTAACCTATTAATTTTGGATTATCAACTTTCATTCCGCTTACTAATAATTATATCTTGTTAATTCATTAATTATTTTATTGGGTAACAACTTTTATTTTCCTTGGCCAATGACCCATTAAATTTACTCTTTTTATTTTTTTATTTTTTATAGATTACTAACCTAAATCAAGGTAATTCGCTAACTTTTCTGCTATTAAATTACCACAAGGTATTGGGCTACTAACTGTCAATTGAATTACTCCCACTATAATTATTTTTTTTAATGAGATAATATTGCCAAAAGTCCCTATGCTTAGGGTCCACCATTCTCAACGTGACTAGTTGTCAGAAGTCCCATAATATGGTCAACAATTCTCAACACGACTAGTTTGCATGACATGACACTGCACACAATTAAACAGGTTCGCATTTTGCATAAAGAGTTAGTGTAATGAAAAATTGTGTCTTAGGTCGATTGATTTGCTTAACCCATATAGACCGGAATTGATATGAGTAAATTGATGTGTTATTGTGCAGTTCCTCTTAACATGATACGATCGGACACTATTAATACAAATATATGTAAACACTTTTTTATACTTTCAAGTTACACCCATCTTAAAAATAATAAAAAGCAAAGTAAAAACATATATAAGACTACAAAAGACAGTATACATGAAAGTATACTAACTCAATAAGACACTCTAGATGTGATACGAAGTGAAATTAATCTTGTAATAAGAAGTGAAATTAATATTTGTGTTAAACTTGTTAACACAAATTTAACGTGCATGGGTGTTTTTACGTGTTTATTATTTCGACAAGTTAACATATATCACAAGTATGAATCATGTCATTCAAAACGAGACAAGACAACACATTTTATAATGGTGTTAGTTGTTTTGTACCATGTGTCATGTTTGTGTTGAGGTAGTTAGACACTGTTTATTAAATGCATTGTTTTTTAGTTGATGCTGTAGACTTATTTTGAGACAACATGGATTTCCAACCCTGCCCATACTATTGTTTGAAATTCAAAATTGTCCAGATTACCTTTTTTTGTTTGTTTTAAAATAATACTAGTACATTTGAAAGAATAGTCGTCTTTAGTCTCTTTTTGTTTAGTTATAAGCATCCCTATGTTAACTTCGTCCATTGAGACGCTCAACAAGATGTGGGGTTAGATGTGTCCTATGCTGATCGGTTCAATTTGTTTCCGATGCACCATATCGACAGTCTAAAAAGTTCGATAAAGAAGAAGATAAATGCAAGGTGTAGTAAAGAGAGATAAAAAAAACTGATCAGTGGACTACTTGGACATGTGTCGAGTACCGAATGGAGTGTGCTATCGCCTACGTGGCAAGATTGGCCTACATAATATTTTTTTGAGAGAGAAAAAGAGAAAAGGATTGGGAGGTTGTGGGGGAGGGGTTGCGGTTATTCCATCTTCGAAGAAAAATCAACACGGTTAAACCTACCTCCATATGATCCGTCCCTTTTTGAAAAGCACAATCTTTTTTTAATTTGTCAACTATTCTTGATTCCTAAAAAAATTTATTTGTCAATATTACCGACATCTTAAATTTTCACATCACTTTTTCGAAATTACTGACTTTAATTAGAGTTACCAACTACTCTCCAAATAAGTTACTAATTAGCTTTGGCTTATCAACTGTTATTTAAGTTACCTACGACATTTTATTATTTTAATTATTATATTTCTTAACTATTACCAACCGTTATTTATTTTTCTTAACCACGCCTTAAATTTCCAAACTTTTTATAAAAAGTTATTGATGTTAATTTTAAGTGACTAAAAGATTTTTCTAGATAAGACCAAAGGTCCAAAATTTTGTCATAATGTGCAAGTCTTAAAATTTTCATAAATGCAATTAAGTCTTGAAAACTATAAAATCAATACTATTAAGTCCTTCCAATAACTCCTTTTAACTTGGCTAACAAAAAGATGCTGAAATATTTTTTTCTTATTATCTTCTCTCTTCATGGCGTCGACATCACAAAAACATGAAACATAAGGATAAATCAACACTATTATGGTCTAAATCTTTTTTCCCCAAATCTTACTTAAATTAGGTTAAAAAAAGGTTAAATCTAAAAAAAAAAAACCAGGCCAAGGCCTGTGGGCCCTCTTGCTACTGCTCCACCATCGCCGAATTGGGTTAGTGGGGGTTGTTAGGGCTTGGGCAATCACCGTGACCCTCACCAACCCTTGGCCAGATTTGGGCAAGAGTCGTCGGGCTGTTGCTTGTTGTCAGCAAGGTTTGCCATCGCCCCACCACGGCCGACCATTTTGCAAGGATGGTGTGATGACGACAGCGAGGGCCTGGAGGGCTTTTTATTTTTTTGAACAATTAATTTCACCCGCATTCCCACAAGATTTCTTTCAATATTTCTATGTCTTTTCTCTGGATTTTTTTTTTTTTTTTTTTTTGCCGTCTGGCTCTAATGTGCACGAGGGTCTCCGTTTTCACTGAATGATCATCGATGCTCTTTTATAAAAAAGAAATTCCAGACTTCCCTTTGTTTTCAGAATCTCGCGATCTCCTCAATCTTTCCCCTTCTTCTTTCTCTCTCTTTCATTTCCCTTTTTATTTGGCTGAGATTCCCTTATTTTTCATTGATTCTCTCTCTCTTCTCCCTCTTTGTGAGTTTCCTTTTACCTCACCCATCTCTCTTATTCCTTGTTCAGATGCAACAATTATCAATTACCTTAGCTGGAGGTAGCTTAAATATAGCATGTTTACTTTCCATTTCAGAGAGAGAGAGAGAGAGAGAAGCGGGCGATCTTTGGTTCATAATATTCGCGATTTCGCTCAAATAGATATTTAATCGGCATTCTATCCTACAATTTAAGTGCGAGGAATGAGAATACAAGACTATGAACTTCCTGGTGGAAAGGATGGGACGCTGAGGGCTACGGACAACACTTCCTGGCAAAAAGAATAGGGGTGATCGGTTCCCGGTTCGGTCCGGTTCCACCCAAGAACCGGGAACCGGACCGGGAGGACCGGTTCTCACTTTTCTGGACCGTGGACCAGACCGGCTGGTCTTGGAACCGAGAACCGGACCGACCAACCGGTCCGGTCCGGTCCGGTCCGGTCCGGTTCCAATGAACCATCACTTGTTTCATTTCATAAACCTCGAGAGGATTGCCCCGAATCAATGAATCAATTGGCAATTAAAATTTTCACAACTTGTGGAGAAAGAGAAAATGTACCAATTTTGACGATGGAAAGGCATTTGAGTGTTGAGCAAAGCCGAAGGCAAGGTTGTGAGAGGGGAAGGTGTCGATGTCAAGGCTTAAGCAACTTGATCGAAGCTAGGCATGAGGTGAGGTTGTGACTACGGGAGGCTACGACTTGCTCGCTACATGCTTCGCATGACCTATCGCGAGATCCATTTAGAGACTAAACAATCAAGCAAACTCCAATGAGACCACCACACCTATATCAAGTGAGATCATACTAGAACAAACGCTACAAAAGACAGCGATCTAAAACCGACGAAAGTGAAGCCGAGAAATGCACCTATGTCGGTCGAGGCAAACGTCACTCCAAAGAGCAGGAATGCATAGATCTCGGGCAAAGCATAAGAGGAAGAGAGCCAAGCGTAAATGCGCAGATCTCAAGTGAAGCAAAGGAGGAAGAGAGCCAAGCGTTAGAGCGAGCGAGGCGTCGGGGCGAGGAGCTCGAAGAAGGAAGAGAGCCGAGTGTCCGAGCAAGCGCGGTATGAGGCGAGACCTCGCGGATAGGCGCTCGGAAGAGGAAGAGAGCCGAGCGTCGGGCGAGCGAGGAGTGAAGCGAGGCATCGGGGCAAGGCGCTCAGAGGAGGGAGAGAGCCGAGCATTCGAGGGAGCGAGGTGTGAGGCGAGACGTTGTGGCGAGGCACTCGGAGGAAGAGAGCCGAGCATCGGGACGAGTGAGGCGTGAGGTGAGGCATTGGGGGCGAGGCGTCGAGCGAGCAAGAAGGGAGGGGTTGCGGTTTTGAGAGGGAAAGGCAAAGTGAGAATTGCCGCGGAATTGGATTGCAAAATTTGGGAAAATGGAAGTTGATGTGATGGCTACTGTACATTAGAGTAGAAACTAAATAAAAGAAAGAGAGGGGTTAGGCTTACGAGAGGGAAAGGGAAAGTGAGAGTTGCAAAATTTAAAAAAGAAAATATGATGTGATGGTTACTGTAGATAGGTTCAGAAACTAAAAAAAGGGGGAGGGAGTTACAAGAGGAAAAATGAATATGGTGATGGGTAATGCAGATTAGTTTAGAAACTAAAAATAAATAAATATATATAAATGGTCGGTCCGGTCGGTCCGGTTCCGACCCCGAAACCGGGAACCGGACCAACCGGTCACCGGTTCCAACCGGACCGAGACCCTCTAGAACCGCCCCAAACCGACCGGTCCGGTCCGGTCCAGCCGGTTCCCGGTTCGGGCGGTTTCCGTTGCACACCCCTAAAAAAGAAGCGAACTGCTCTGGGATATAAACAACACTTTTGTGCAGGAAACGTCATAATCAAAAAAGGGATGCCCGAGGCTGTAACAGCACTTCCTGGCGGAGAGCTTGGAATGCTCAGGGCTACAAGCAGCACTTCCTGGCAAAGAGGCGAAAAGCTTAGGGCTACAAAAGCACTTCCAGACAAAGATACGCTGATGGCTATTGCAGCACTTCTTGATGGAGAGGATGGGATACTCAGGTCTATGAGGAGCACTTCCTGCCTGGTAAAAGGAGGTGAAACGCTACAGGCTACAAAAGCATTTCCGGGTGAAGAAAACGATCAGGGCTATGACAGCACTTCTTGGTGAAGAGGATGGGTTGCTCCTTCCTGACAAAAAGAGGTCAAATCCTCCGAGCTATAAAAGCTCTTCCGGGCTAACATGTCAAAGCAATCATATTTCTTCCAACAAAGTTTGTGAACATTCAGAAATCATTACCCGTTAAAGATAATCTTTGGCTTCACATCTTTGGAAGGAGATAATAATTTGTTTCGGAATTAAGCAAGACTAAGCAGGACTATTTGTTCAAACTTTGGATCGCAAAACTTTACAGGAAAGAGCGATCATTAGAGTAATTTTCATTCATCAAGGGGCTTACTATAAATGCCAAATAAGAGTATTTCAATATGAAAGGACTTCTCTGCCTATCTCTATTGAGAAGTTCTCACATATTTTCTTGAGAACACTTTTCATCTCTATTTCAAGCTTATTTATAGATCAAAAATTTGTTCCAGAAAATGAAATATGAAATTGCATTATCAAATAGATTTTTGTTCCAAACATGTTCCCGGGAAAAAATAAAAAAACAGAATGGTTATTATACACACTTAAGATGTCGTGAGAATCGAGAAATTCTCATAGATCAATAACATACTCTTCCTCCACTTCTCTAAGGAGTATTGTCGAGTATGGAATTCTCGTAATAAGCCAATTGCCATTGTTCAGAAAGGACATAAAAAAGTTTACATCTTTGCCCAATATTTTTGGCCAGGAAGAATTGCATGGTTCTGACTGAACTCAAGGTTCCGTTGCAAACTGTTCTTGCTGTGAACCTTTTTTTTTTCTAAGACAAGGACCCTGCGACTTTGGTATCCCTGAGATTGCATGGTCCTGGGAGGGGTGGAAAGAGACAAGGTTAGTGGAATCAAAATGGCTAAAATTAGCTTGGATTTGTCAGTTTATTCATGGAAAAAGACTCCTTTACAGCATCAACATTTACAGGACTCAAGAATTCTCGACCATCCATTTTTGTTATTTATCATCGATCAAGGCAAGGTACCAATCCAAGATCAAGGCACCTGCGGTGAGCACCTTTTTGACAACATAGAGCCTGGCATACTTTGGAGTGAACTTCCTACAAGAATCTGGTGCAATGGGCAATATCTTCTGTGGAACCAGATCACAGACCTCAAACTGTACGAATAATGGCAATGTTGGACCTAGTCCAAGTGAACCCATGTTTAGGTAAGAATTTACCCTGTAAAAGACATTAATCGGGTCCATGTGGACCCAAGTCTAGGTAAGAATTTGCCCAATGTAAGAGACATGTTTTGTTGCCAAAAGGATGGAATATGATTTACTTTACTCATAAAAATGCATTACGAAGTATATTATGTATGGAAAGAAATGGACATATCTATTTGGAACTCACTTTTCTTGTTGAAAATAAAAAGGAAGCAAATAGATTGAGATGGTTTCTAGATGGCATAATACTTTTGTCAGTGCTAGGGAAAAGGGAAAAGAAGAAACCCTAACTTGCGCTGATAATATTTCTTTAAGCAATCAACTTGTTGTTGGTGGAGTCTGAATTATAGGGCAATTCTCCTTTGGCGGAACAGAAGCTATTCAAGAACTTTGCACACGATGCCTCTTTTCTGCCAAAGGAGAATTGCACTGTTGTGTCAAAACCCCACTCTGTCTCTCTTGCTTTGACTGGCTTAGCTCGAGTCCTCGGATTGATCAAACCTCCTCTTTTATAAAACCATTGTTCGCACAAATTTTTGGATATGCTGGGGAGAAGAAGCAGTATATGCCAGAACAATTCTTGTGTAGTTTCTTTTCGGACATGGTCCCAAATTCTTGACCCATCTTATCCTCAAAGAAGTGAAAGGAAAAGTCGACATCAAGATGGATCTTTTTTCTTGTCATGAGAAATGCTCTCTTTTACGTGCCAATGCATGGAGATATTGAGAGAGCAATTTATGAAGTGAAACTCTTTTTTAATTAATGCCTGCTAATTCTGGAACTATTTTGTTGTCTAGGATTATATTCTTTTAGTTTGCCTTCGACTCCACGTAGCTATGGCTACGTGGAACTCTATTATTCTGTGTTAAAAGGTATGGATTCTTTTAAATACTGATAAATTTCAACAAATGTTGATAATTTTAAATAAGTTATTGATTTAAAAAAAGACGTCACCTTTTTTCTAGGTAATTTTTTTAGTGATTTACCATTAGATTTAATAAATAAACTTTCTTGTTTGTTAGCTTGCAAAATGACCAAATATTAGACAATTTTACCAACTTTTATTTACATAAGTTATTAACACTTGAATTTAATAATTCCTATGTAAAATTACCAACCTAAGTTAGAACGACTTATTAGCTTTTATCAAATTAAGTTAATTACTAGTTTTGGGTTGCCAACTTTTCATGGGATAGCTGCACAAATAGTTTTTGAACTTTGGCCTAATATGCAACGTCGTCCTTGAATTTTTAACTTGTTGTGTGGTCTATGATATTTTGCCTAATGTACAATGTTGTCCTTATTGTTGTTCCGTAAAATTAGGAATCGACTTGACCCCTAAACAAAAATATCAAAGTCGCATTGCTTACATTTGGCATTGCATCACATTGCATTAAGTAGGTCGTAGGGGCAAAGCAGATAATGTTGGCACAATCTCAATTCGTTTGTTCAAATTTCAATTCTAGGATTAATTTGGACTTCAAGATAGGAAATAGAGATAAAATAGGATAAAAATGGTGGGATAAGGAATCGGATCATGGTGAAATTATGGAGGTGCCTCGCCAAGCTAACGGTTCCTCGCCATGGATCCACATGGGTTGCGATTTCGTGAGTTTTAACTTCAAAATGTTGACTTTGTCTACAGCAATCTTTATAGTTTTATTTACTTAATGATATTTGACCTTATATCATACAATTACTATAACGAACCTTGAGGCAGGTAAATTATTTATTTTGTCAGCAAGTTATAAGAGATTATGCTTGTACATAAAATTCTCAAACATCTTAATGAAGAATTTCAAATTAAAATGGGTTAATCTTACAAATTATCGACTTTATTTTTTTATTGAAGGTAAAATAAGGGTCAAGGCTCCTGCTACAACACTTCCTCATTTTCTTACCAAAATCAAATAATAAATAATTATAAATTATCGTGACGCTCATTTCTTTAAGAATTTGTGGCTCACAATAAACTGTTATTCTTCACCATTTTTTTTGCTCTAACTTTCTTCACCCTATCATATCTAACTATGAAAAGTTTCTTCACCCTATTTATTGAGAAATTTTTCATTATTTATTGAGAAAGTTTTCATGAATTTAGTTACATATGATTTCATAAGTTAAATAAATTTAGTTATAAATTATGACCGTTACTTGGGGAGTGTGCCTTAGATCCGTTGATTTGAGATAGCGATAGAGCGACAGAATTTCAGGCGAGCACCAGCGTCACTTGTGCACGGCTGCGTAGAGGTCTCCGTTGAGCCGTGCGGAAGTCTTCATTTTCCTCATGCAAAGATCGTCGTCATGCTACTCCGACGAGCTTTTCCATCTGCGCAACTTGCTCAATGGAGAGGTTCTCGATCTTGCGGTGGTTGCACGCTGCACCACCATTGGCGTTCATGGCAGCCCTGATCTTCATAAGCAGCAAGCAGCAACTTCTTGTTTTCCTTCCTTTTGTCATTTGTTTTACATTTCTTATCCAATTCGTGTCTATCCTACTCCCCGTCCAGGATTTTTTCCCCAAATTTTGTTCAAACATATCCAGATTTATCTAGTTCAGAGGATGTCCGAGAACACCAAATAAGAAAACAAATTATCCCGTTCGAACTATCAAACGCAGCCCATTAAAGGTTTATTATATTTTGATGACACATTAGTAGACTAGAGAATAATTCTCATCTTGTCCAACATCACAAAACCAACTACTTCTATTGCCCCTATGTCTATAGATCCATCATCATCTTTTAGCAGTTCAGATGCTTCTAAAATAGATTACTTGTATAAAGTATAAGATATCCAATACTGCAATCCCTCTTATAAATCCATACTCTACGTTTGCCGAGCCTGCCTCTTTTGCCCCTATTTAAATCATCTGATCAACTTATTTGCAAGACTCCTCAGGTAGTGAAGGATAAGCATTTAAATTCAATCTCATCCTCGCATTTGTTAGTTGGTGAAGATGTTGTACGTCAGCCACCAATTGGACAATCAATTGATTGCTGACCAATAGATGAAAATTTTGCACGTTGCAATTTGAGATCACCACACATATTGCCAAAGGAACAGCATACTATCTATGCATGTATGCAAGCACTTTGTTATACCATGTAATTGTTGTCAAATTATGCAAGGCATAAGGAAAATAAAATTTATTTATGTATACGATCATAAGGGCAACAGAAATGCCACCATGATGAGCACGACGACATTTGTATTGCTATATGCTCAACTAGGGGTAGTAAGAAACCACATATTAAGGATTTAGGGGGCTAGGGGAGGTAACTCATGTCCTACCCCAGGACTGTGACCAGGACTTGTCGGTCTAAATGCCGCAACTTGGGGAGGTAACTCATGACCTGCCCCAGGACTGTGACCAGGACTTGTCGGTCTAAATGCCGCAACTTGGGGAGGTAACTCATGTCCTACCCCAGGACTGTGACCAGGACTTGTCGGTCTAAATGCCGCAACTTGGGGAGGTAACTCATGTCCCGCCCCAGGACTATGACCAGGACTTGTCGGTCTAAATGCCGCAACTTGGGGAGGTAATTCATGACCTGCCCTAGGACTATGACCAGGACTTGTCGGTCTAAATGCTGCAACTTGGGGAGGTAACTCATGTCCTACCCCAGGACTATGACCAGGACTTGTCTCTGTAGGATGTATGGGGCGTCCGTCTTCACGACTATCATCTGGACCAGCATGGCTAATCGCCTTTTCTGTTGGAGCTAGTGCTGGAGATTTCACAACATGTGGTTGCATGGGAAAATCATGATCGTCGTAGTCCTCTTTGGGCACCATCCCCTCATATTTTCTGCCAGTGGACGTCAGAGGATGTTCAGGGTGTCCAACTCCAGGAGAATGACTTAGACTGGCAGGCATAAATGCCTCTACTGATGGAGCCGGCGCTGGAGGGTACACAACCCGTGACTGTAAGAGACCACGATTGTTGTTGTCCTCTTCGCCCATCATCTCATATTCTCCAGTGCTCGACATTGAGGGGAAATTGTTCTTCTCCAGCTTCCATTTCCTTCCTTCAGACAATCCGGGCGTAGAAGAAAAGAAAATCAAAGCCAGTGCAAGACTAAGAATAGCTACCTTATTGAAAGCCATTGACAATCAAAGCAGGCACAATGCTGCATTACTCAGCTTGACCCGGTATATATACAGCTCTTCGTGGGTCATTAACTTGGGAGATCTAGGATGGCATTAATGGCCTCTGCCATGCACGAAAGATCGGATTTTGTTGATTTCAGTTACGTTGACCTAAACAGAAATCCTTTTCCCTTTCCATGCAGCATTCATGAAACTTTATTGCGCCTCGGGAAATGCATTTGTTCTGTTCCGGACGACACCCGATTTCACGATTTCACACGGTAAGACCTGAAAGCAACAAACTTTTGCAGGTGCGGACAAAGAGCAGTCAATGGCAACAAAGCCATTGCGGCAGATTTTGCGTAGGATCCATGGTCATTAAAATCATAAATATAAGTAGATTTCAGGATTCATTCATTTCGCAAAAAATAAATAATTTAAAAAATATTTTTAAAAATTCACCGCTTATTAATGGATAAAAAATATCTTTATTATAAAAAATATAAATATAAATTATTTTTGGCAATAAAAATATTTTTTATTGGTTAATTATTTCAAGTGATATAATCAATTATTTTTAGAAAAATATTTTCTCAAACGTGTATTTTTGGAGAAACAAATAGATCATCGGTCTTCCATTTGATCACTTTATAAATGCAAATGATACGATGATTTTATGTAGGAATTACGAAGAAAAAAATGCATTTGAACATGACATGTTAGTTACGACGGTGAATTGAGCAAAAGATGGTAAAAGCACTCCACACTTGGATTCCCCAAATTTATGGTTGGTCCTCCCAAGGACTCTTAATCTTGCAACCCCACTCATTTATTTAGGATGCGTTTATTTTGTAGAAAATGAATAATTTGGAAAATAAAAATTCTAAGAATAATCACTTGTATTGCTTAAAAAAATAAACGAATGAAAAAAAAATCATTGAGAATGAAACTATTTTGATATAAACTGTTATCGACAATAAAACAATTTTCATTAACTAATTATTTTCAAGTGATACAAACAATCATTTTTAGGAAAATGTTGTCCAAATCATTTGTTTTTATGAAACAAATGGAGTCTTAGTTGAGATAAGACCAATATGGTGGAAAAAAACTAAGTCTTTATATGACCTTTTGCATGTTTAGCAAGAAAAGGGAAGAAGAAGAGAAAAATCTTAGACATATATGCACAAGATTTATAGAACCATTTCATAAGTGATGTGATGAATAGAGTCAATCATATAAGAGAATACACATAAGAATCCATATGCTTTTGAAAACTCGAGATAGACTCGTTATTTGCGGCTAGGTGTAGTAAAATGAGCTAGATAATAACTTCTTTACAGATACCACCCTCAATAGAGAGAAGGTAACCGCGAGCACATGTTCTCAAAAAGAGGCTTTGTTTCTTTATTTGGCTTTTTATTAGATCCACTGTCAATTTGAAAATTAATTTACATGCTTAGCATTTGATGCTTGACATGTGAAATAATTTGATTACAATATAAACTCTAAATAGAACTGTCAACCATCAAATGGTGAATATATAATAATTAATTCACACGGACAATAATCCTTATTCATAGTGGTTGGTCTTCTTTCGCGTGCATGGATTTAACGAGATGCACTTTCATTTTGCATCTCGTCAAATCCATTTCAAAAAATATGTCCGTAATCAAATTTGTAGTTTTTTTTTTTTTTTTGATATCGTCAAAGCAATTAAGTAGGAGATCCAACGTAAGAGATTTGCATAATTATTAATAAAAAAAAAATTGATTTTGTACTTTCTCGTTTACTTTTCCGATTTTATAGCATTATCCTAGCAAGTACTTATCATTTTTAACCACATGAAACCTCAATTTTGACCTGAGAATTTTTTTAGATCTGACCATACTTTGACCTACTTTGATCCAACCTCATCTGTAGCCCAATCAGTTGTTGTAATTGAATAGCATTCGTCGAGGGTATCTTTTGTTCGATCGCAATGACATCAGCAAACGTGAGGTGTTTTCCCAATTTAAAGAAATTTTCGTAAAATTCAAATGACGTGTTTTCAATGTATCAAGGTTATATTAACGAAGGAGAAATCATAAGTCATCTCAAACCTTTTAAAATGAAAAAAACGAAGTAAGAACAAAACAAATAAAAGAACCAAAAAGCGAGCTGTTTTGAGACAAACTTTAGACCTTCCACGAATTGTGAGAGAGAGAGAAAGTAAACTCAAAATCAACTAGGGTATAGAATCTGACACTAACTTTCGAAACTTTATTTCGACTTTTTGAAAGACCGACTAGATTTTGATAATCTAAGTAGTCAAAAGACGAACCATATTCAAAATCCCGATTGGGGAACATGATTCGGATGAATATTTGAAAATTAGGCATCACAAGCATTCCAACGGTGTAAGAATCACGCCAATCCGACAATTTTCTAGAAAGATATGAACTATGAAAGAAAACATGAAATTTGGAAACAACGAATCAGGAACTGTCATTTTAGCAGATGTGGGTCACCCCAAATCAGATGGAGGTCACCCGGTTTAAGGTAGCACCGCACTTAATTCTCCACGAATTAAGTTGAAATATGGCTCACCTTGAATCATGTTCACCTGATCCGGCTTAGGTGAACCGACCACTTTTTTAGGAATATAAGCAGGCGCCTTCGCCCTTATGTTGATCCATGATGATTGTGTCCTAGATTTGATTGATATTTGGTTAGAAGTCTCATTGCAAAAGTAATGTCCAGTCTGGTGCACTCTTGAACTTACATGATAAATTTAAGTATAATAAAATAAGGCACAAAATTCATTTGGGCTTTCTCAATATCTAAATGAGGATAATGTGACAAACTAAGTTTATTACCCTTAATGACATGAGTAACTCTTGGCTTGCTATTCCACATATTGAACATTTCCAAAATATTCTCCTATTAATCTTATAGTATATACACTAACCCACTTTGTTCTCAACGAAATTGAATGGAGTGACAACATTCTGAAACATTAAGTACTGTTATTTAGAAGTTTGTTTGAGGCCATAAATTGACTTTTTGAGTCTACATACAAGTTTACCTAAATTATCTATTGCAAAGTTTTGGAGTTACACCATATAGACTTCCTCAACAAGCTCTCTATTCAGAAAAGTAGTTTTAACATCCATCTAGTACAATTATATATTAAAATGAGCTATTAATACCATAATCACTTCTAAAAGAATCTTTAGTAAAGAATAAGGAAAATGATACTTTATAATATACTCATTCTCTTCGAGTGAGACCCTTGGCTATTAGTCTAACTTTAAACTTCTCAATTTTTCCTCGGGAGTCAGTTTTAGTCTTAAAACTCATTTACAGTTGATAGACTTATAACCATCAAGTAGTTTAATAAGTTCTCAAACACCATATATCTGACCGAGGGCAAGAAACAGCATCTGCATAAGTCACTAGATCAGTCACATAGCCAATGTCATAGTTATGATGTTCTAGATAAACTACATGGTATGATGGCATAATTGATTGTCTTTACCTAATGGATCTTTTAAGTGGAGCTCTTGGAACCTCATCTTGCACCTAAGGGGCTTGAGAAACTTCATTGGAAGTTTCCTAGATCTCAATACGCTCGATTTATGGTGTAAGCAGTTCCACAATCGTTTATATGGTAGAATGTTCCCCTCCGCACTATTATTCTTAATAATTTGTGAACAACTATCCTCTCCGGCTACATCAAACTCCAAAATCTTCACTATTTATGATTCCACAATTCTTGTTCCTCCATTGAGATTATAAAACCTTCCGAATGATCTGGGTAAAATACAAAGTAAAGCCAAGTAATTCTGGAGTCCAACTTACTTAATATTGAATTATATAACCTCACTTCAATAGGACAACCACAAGCCTTAAGATGGTTTAAGCTAAGTTTATGTCCTGTCTATAATTTAAAAGGAATCAATGGAACAACTTTGGTAGGGACTCGGTTGAAAATGTAAAGGGTTATTTGCAAAGCTTCACCCTACAAAAAAATCAGATAAAGTAATCATAATAATCATACTCTTTTTCATTTCACAAGAGTGTTGTGCCTTCCACTACATTATTTTGTCCAAGATTCCCAACACAGTACACTGAACTATTATCCCAAAATCCTTTAAATATTTGGCAAATGACCCTTTAAGTTGTTCAACATCGCCATGCTTGCCAAAAAACTCACCACCTCAGTCAAGATTTGACAATCTTTATAACTTTTCCCAACTATTTCTCTACTTCAATTTGAAAAATCTTGAACTTGTCAAGGGACTCGAAATTTTCCTGAATCAAGTACAAACAACAATATCACAAATAGTTATCAATGAATGTGATAAAATAAAAATTTCTACATAAGGTTACCATACAAAGTCCACTAAAATTAGTGATGACCTCTAATAAGTCAAAACTATGGACTGCAATTTTTTTATTTATCTTAGTTGTATTACATCTACTAAAGTAAACACAAATCTCTAGGTCTTTAAAGAGTAGGCAGGACGTTGACCATTATCAACCTTTCCACTCTTTTCCTAGTAATGTGGCCAAGTCGTTTATGTCACAATGCATAAGACCATTCTGTAGGTAGATATTATTGCAGTGATGTATATATTATTGGGAGTTAAACACAATCTATATACTCCATTGGATATATTGCAGCACTCAACATAATACAAACTCTATGCTCCGTCAAAAGGAAGGTATATAAATTTTTTCTCTTAACATCAAATTAAACCCATAATCTAGACTTAAAAATGACATCTCTCACAAACTTGACATCAACTTTAATGTTGTTCCTACAGAGAACTTTGATTCATCCTGATTTGGCTTTCTTCAATAATATGGTAAATGTAACATGACTAGTTGCACTGCTATCTAGCCACCATGAATTAGATGAATCTTTTTAAAGAATGGATTCATAAACAGATACCAAAGAATCATTACCTAAAGGCTCACGCTTGGACCACTAAGTTATTTGTTATGGTCTTTCTTTGCATGACCTTTCTTCTTACAAAAAAAGCAATGGTCACTATCTTTTTTGAAAGATGCTTTCTTAGGACCGAAATTGTTAGAATGATTGGTGATTTCATAAGTTCCTTTTATAAGTATGCTTTTTTTTTGGACCTCTTACTCTTCTTATAGTTGAAATTAAAGGCATATAAGGCGAGGTGCCATTTTTATTATTTTAGTTTCTCTTCCTTTGCCACTGCCCTAGTTATCAAGTCATTAACTGACTAGGTCTCATCTTGGGAGTTTAATTAGTCTTGATAATCCCAAAATTAGCGCGAGGATATTTAAGGCCTAATGCACAATGCAAAAATAGGAATAAAAATATTAAGAGGCTCAAGTTTTGTTTATGAATTTAACATTCTTAGGTTGTAATCCCTAACACCACGACAACCACATATCTATGTTGAAAAGTCCTTGTAGATGCATCTCAACTTAAGCATTAGACGAGTCACGATTCTTGACCTCTAAGGCTGCTATCATCTATTTAGCAATGCAGTTAGTTGGCAAACCACTCTTCAAGTGTTTTTAAATGAATCACTTCATAAATAACAAGCAAATCCAATTGCTCTTTTCTTGAAGTTCTATATTGTTGGAAGTGAGATTTGTCGGCTTATCTTCAATAAGAGCAATATGAATATCTGTCATCTCTATCCTAAATAGAAAATCATCTTTCCATTTCTTAATGTTTAAACTAATAAAAATTAGCATAAGTACAGCGCAAGTGGCAAAACTTGACGTGGGGAAACATTGAAGTGTTAGAAGTTTCGAACTGTACACTTAACTACCACTTTCTTTGAAAAATGGGACATTTAAGTACCAACTCAGGCGAAGGGTGTTGGAAATTTGACGTGACTTATTTTTAATAATAAATTCGTCTATGTGACTCGCCAAAAAGCTGGCTCAGTAAAGAAAAGTCAAAACAACGTCGTTTTGCCTTTAATTTGAATTTTAATATAATTTTTTATTAAATTAATTTTTTTAAAAACTTGTAGTCGTTCAATGAGCGCTATGGAAGGTCTAGCCACCGCCTCCCCACTGTCGTCAGGAAGGGTTGGCGACGACGATGACCTCGACTGATCGGTAGTGAGGTCTTACAAGGCTTGGCTTGGCCTGGCTAGGCAATGGCCAGTGACCCTGACATCTAAGGGAGGGTTGCGACCTTCGCCTCACATCTGGGCAAGGGCTTATAGGTCCTCATCACCGGTCAGCTAGGGTCGTTGGCCCCCTAGCCAGAGCCAAGTGACGGTGGAGAGGCGGCAACCAGGGCTTGCATAGTTCTTGCCGAACTGCAATGTTCTTCTTCCTTTTTTCTATATAATAATTTAGTTTTAAATTTACTTTAATTAATATTTATATTAAAATTCAAATCCGAGGCAAAGCGACGTAGTTTTTGGCTTATCTAGCTACATCAACATTTTTATGTCTAAATAGTGGCTTGCGATATGTCCGATGGTGCCACCGGGTATCAAAGGGCAATGTGACCTCGTAAGGGGTCTTCGGCGGTTCCTCGATCACAAAAAAAAAAAAAAAAAAAAAAAAAATACAAAATAACATCGTTTTCGACTTATCTAGCTATGTTAGTATATAAAACGACATCATTTTGCACTTGTCTTGCTGGAAAACACCATGTCAGCATTTTGGTCAAATGTTCTCACCGTTAGCGCTAAAATGATTTATTTTACTTTGATTTTGGCACTTGAGTATACATTTATGAGGGCAAAAGAACCTTTCAAGTGCCATAATTTGGCAGAAATGCACACTTAAGTGCCATAACTTACAAAAAATACACTTAAGTGCCACATTTTAAGAAAAGTGGGAAACCTGAGTGCCATCTCCGGCGAAGTTGGCCGGAAATCATATGTGGCATTAAAATATTAATATTTCTCGCCGATGTGTCTCACCGAGAGCCGAGTCAGCTCGAAATCACCCAAAACGACGTCGTTTCAGGTGTTGGCCAAAATAGAACTCTTAAATCGGCCAAAACAACGTTTTGGCATAATCTGAATTTTAATATAATATAAAAATTATTTAAATTAAATTTAAAAATAAGTTTATTTAAAAAATTTTAAAAATAAATTTAAAAACTTTAAAAACTTTAAAAAATTTACAAAATTTACAAAATTTACAAAAAAATTTAAAAATTTACAAAAAAAGTTTAAAATTTTACAAAAATTTAAAAAATTTACAAAATTTACAAAAATTTCAGCCCTTAGCCACCTCCTTTTTAAAAAATTTTTATTAAAATTTTTTTGTAAATTTTTGTAAATTTTTTAATTTTTGTAAATTTTATTTTTATATGTTTTAAATAAATTTAGTTTTTAAATTAAATTTAATTAATTTTTATATTAAATTTTTTACCACGTCAACACCAAAACGACGTCGTTTCGGGTGTTGGCCAGAATAGAGCCCTTAAATTGGCCAAAACAATGTTATTTTGGCATAATTTGAATTTTAATATAATATAAAAATTAATTAAATTAAATTTAAAACAAAATAATAATATAATTTATATTTATTTAAAAAAAAAAACGAAGGAGGAGGAGGGGGAAGGTAGTCGGCGGCTGAGGGCGAGCCCTCGCCGTCGCCACCTCCCCACCGTCGCTGGAAGGTGGGGGAGGGTCGGCTGGGGCCGCCTCCCTTTTTTTTTAAATTTTTTTTAATTTTTTAATTTTTTAATTTTTTAATTTTTTAATTGTTTTAATTTTTTTAGTGTTTTAAATAAATTTAGTTTTAAATTAAATTAATTTTTATATTAAATTTTTTACCACGTCAGCACCAAAACGACGCCGTTTTGCACTCGCTTCGTCAGAAAAATTGACATGTTAGTGTTTTGGTCGAATTTTGGTCGGATTGGCACTCAAATGATCCATTTTACTCCGATTTTGGCACTTAAGTATACATTTCGTAAGTTATGGCACTTAAGTGTCAATTTATGTCAAGTTATGACACTCTAGAAATCCGCATGTCCATTTATGAGCTTTTCGCACATAAGTGTCCTCTGGTGCCAAGTTTTGGCACTCAAGGTGTTCGCACCCCAATAAAAACCTCAATAGTAATGGACTTATTATTTGTAGAGAATGTGACTGAAAATAAAGTAATGTGTATAATTAGTATTATGTGAGTATTGTGTATCTCAAAATTGTGTAAGTACACATTTTGAGAGTTACATATATCATTATATAATATCTTTGGGCATAATACATGATATGCAATTATGTATTCTCCACATAATAGCAACAACAAGAATATATTATATATAACCCTTTGTGAATTTTTCACCTTTGAGTGTATGACCTACTATTATTAGTTACTCCTCAATCATATGTTATACATGTATGCCTCCATGAAGGTGACACTGCACATGGCCATGCATGGGGGCGCATGCGATGTCCCCTGAAGGCATGCCACTCGCCAATTTGCTCATCTCGACAAGCTCTATTAGTCTATGTGATCAAAATAAATTTTTATCGGACAAACAATTCTTAAAACGGGCAAAATTCGTACGTTCTAGACCTAGATTATGGCTGCCTTGATACCACACGTAAGCAACAAAAACGGCACCTTAAGATCTCCACAACTAGAATCTAAAACATAATAATACTGAAAAAGAGGTTTGCGCATTTGATTTGAAATCTAT
This sequence comes from Eucalyptus virginea, assembly GCA_014182375.1. Classification (NCBI taxonomy): domain Eukaryota; kingdom Viridiplantae; phylum Streptophyta; class Magnoliopsida; order Myrtales; family Myrtaceae; genus Eucalyptus; species Eucalyptus virginea. The sequence continues at coordinate 39,593,313 of CM024518.1, read as the reverse complement.
CACTCTTGATGAGGACTTACAATGATCCAAAGCTCGAGTGATTCTCATCTATTGCTCTCTATATCACTGGCTTAATGAGTCTGCCTCTCACAAATTACATCTATTAACTACTCCTTATATGGGGTTATTTGTTTATCGGGGTTAGATGAGAGAGTTAAGCATTATTTATAGAGTTTTTAGTCACAAACGCTTTCATCAAAGTTCGGGCTTTACTCGATTTACACATGTCAGTCTTATATTATACTAATTAAGAATCTTTATATCTCACCTTATTAGATCAATCCCATAAAATCGTAAATTATAATCTCAATTAATGTAACTTACATTGAAAAAAAAAAAAAAAAAAAAAAAACTCTTACCCTCTATGTGAAGGTCCGATGCTCTATACGTCCGTGAACCATCAGATGCCGATGATTGTGTGGTTTGAACAAGAAGGACCAACAAAGTTAGCGATCAACAAAACGGGCGGTAATGACGAGATGAGCAGCAACACAATGGGAATGACGGGAGATTTCTTTTAGTTTTTGTTTATTTATTTGTTGAGATCTATTTAGCCTTTTTCATTGTTCTTTGGTTGGGTTAAGGTTGATCTAGGTTGTGTTGTGTGAGTAGGTCATTTAAATTGTATAGCCAAAAAAAAAAAAAAGACTCTGTGTGAGTTAGATGGTTAAAATTAGATACAAAATTTATCACCCTCCTAAACCCAACCCAGCCCATCCATTTGTCACATCTCCTAACTAACCACAACAATCTCGAGGATTGTAGCCGACCATAGTTCTCTCTCTCTCATTTCAGCATTCGGACTTAATTATGCCAACTCTAATAACAACACAAGTTATTCCACATTCAGACTTTATTATACGAACTCTAATAACAACACAAGTTAGCTAAGGGACTATCGGTGATTTTCCTAAAAAGCACTTGAACTATTTTGAAACAAAAGTACCTTATCTTACCTTTTTTTACCACTAAATTTTTTACACTTTTACAATCATTGATTTTTATTTTATTTTTTACAAAATAATGGTTTGTTTCTTTTAACCACTTGAAGTCAAAGGCAAATTTAAAAGAAAATAATCCTAGCCACAGCATAATAGCTCTAGACTTAAAAAGCAATAATTAGAAAAGTTTTGTACTTCATTTATTCCTCTCTCCAGTATCTCTCCATGCAATGGCACATAAAAGAGAGCATTTCTCAAGACAAGAAAAAAATATCCATCTTGTCTTCAACTTGTCCTTTCACTTCTTCAAAGAAAAGATGGGTCAAGAATTTAGACTTTCGAAACTAGGATGTATCACTATTTCTAGTTTAGGTGTACCAACAAAACTCAAGTTGGAACTTGAATTTAAACTAAATATTACGTGAAAATTCCTTCTCTTGCGTCGATTATTGAGTGCAATCAATTCAAAGACGACCTTGTGTCAATTCAGGCAGACTCCAATTATACGAAACTATGATACTAATGTGTGAGTTAATATTGGAACCTTTCTTCAATCATATAACTGCTATCTTTCAATTTGAAATCATATTTCGGTGTGAAGAGAGAGTAAGGACAGCAATAATTACCTGTATGGCTGTATCCACGTTGTAGTCGACCGTTGGGGGTAATTTCCACCTTATTCCCCTACGTACGTTCCACCCAAGGCGCCAACCCCCACCTTCTCCTGCAGCGCGTGGATCGCACGCACCACTTAGAATTCAAGAAGAAAGCGACAATCACGTCCCCGAAATTCACCCACCGGCTTCCGCCACCAGTTTTCCTCCGAAAAGACGAAAATACCCCCGCCACTGGCCCTACTACGGCCGCTAGACGAAGGATATCGTCGTCATTCGGCCTCGACCGACGAGAATTCCGCGTTCACGTCCCGTCTTGTCCGAGACAAAAAGATCGCCGCGTAAATCGCCTTTTCGTTTATTGGCAGATCTTCTTCCCCTTTTCTCAGCTGCTTTCCGCTCATGCGCTCACGGGGCAGCGAGAATGGAGTGTTTGTGGGCTGTGGACAGCTTGGACTCCCTCTGGTTCTTCAGCAACGTCCTCTCAATAGCTCGGCCTCTGTCTCCTGCTGCTGAAGCAGAAGAAACGGAAGAGAAAGGAGGAGGAGGAGAGCCCGTCAAGAGCCTGGCGAATGGACCTGAGCACGAAGCAGCACGAGCCAAGCCCGTTGCTACAACTACCGAAGATTCGCTTCCAAAATGCCCCAGATGCAGAAACCTCGACGCTGAAGTTGCAGAGCTAGGAGTGATGAGATCTTTAGCCGTGGAAGCTGTGGGGACTCCGGAGTCGGCGGAGGAAGAGTCGAAGCTCAAAGCGAGTATGAGAAGAAGCAAGAGGAGACAGAGGAGCAAAAGGATGTTCCGCGAAAGAAGAAGGAGCGTCCTTGGGGAGCTTGATCTGGGATGTGATGGGGAGGATTACTCTGGGTTTGAGGAAAATCGCTTCCTCCTGAATCGTCGTCGTCAAGGGTTTGGAGTCGCGAGCGGAATCCAAGCGGTGAAGAAGATGCCTCCGCTGAGCGATGGGATCGCCATGAGAGAGCACCTCAGGTCTTGGGCCATTGCAGTAGCCTGTGCTGTCAAGTAGTAGGGCAAGGCAAGAGTCTAGCGATGTTTAAGTGTAATTTGGAGAGAGGCTGACCTTTTTAACTGACGAATTCTCTCACTCGTGTCGTTGACTAGAGACCGCAAATTCTAATTCTAATAAGAGTTTTCTTTTCCTTTTGGTTTATGTTTATCAGAAGAAATGAGTTTGCGGCTGTCTGATTCGTTTTAATTTTCTTTTTGGACTTTTTATTTAACATATTGAAAATCTAAAATAAATCATTATACACGTAGTGTTTAGATGGTGATAGATATAGTACGTTTAATATTGATAAATAAATTCAGTCCACGATTAGTATATAAGAGTTTTTATTTTGCGACCTTTTATATGGAAAATGTGTTTTACACTACCACGAATATTTTTCCTCACTCACTTCTTCTATCTTACAATACAAAAAGAAAAAAAAAAATATTTAATTTCTTTACTTCATAGAAAATGAATAATTTGATATATAATTCTTTGAAAATGATAACTTGTGTTGCAAATTTAATGAACAAAATATTTACATTATTAAAGAAAACGTTTAGTTGCATATTGCTATTGATAATAAAGTTATTTTGCATCGAATAATTTTTTTAGTGAAATGTGAGCCGTGATCTTTAAAGAAACTATTTTTCAAACCATTAGTCTTTCACGGGTAAAAAGTGCTTTTTCTCTCGCTGATGTAGAGCTCTCTTCTACAGCCATGGTAGCTTCACCCAAAACCCTCGTCAAACCCTTCGTCTTTTTCACGCGTTGCGCTTCTTGATTCTGTTCTCCCGTTACTCAATCCCCTGATTAAATCTTATCTCTCGCTTTGTTGTGCTACCCAGCCATCCCAATCATCTCCTCCGATTTGCCGCACCCCTTGTTTTCGTTTTCCCCTTCATGCATGGCGTCCGATATTCCCAATTTGGTTGCCATTTCTCTCCGTGGGCGGTGATTTGGTCTTCACCACTCTTGCGATTATGGAATCGACAAGCGACAATCAGGATCCTCGCCTTACTGCTTTGTGCCACCGAATGGGTCGCCTCTGGAATCCTCAGGAAATTGAAGACTGGAATGACCTGACATCTCCGGCACAAATGGATGAATGTAAGTTAATGCTCATAGGTAAAGTACCCTCTGCTCCTTCACTGAATTTACAAGCTTTCCAGTCTACGATGCAACGGGTTTGGAGGATTTATGATGCCGAAATTACTTTACATGAGGGAGATTTCTATGTAGCGAAATTCCAATCAGAAGATGACAAAATTAAAGTTCTCTCTGGGGGTCCCTGGTTGTTCTCTCGGCATCTGGTCATCTTCAAACCGTGGGTTCCTGCTACGCGGCTTCATTGTTATGACTTCTCTACATGCGCTTTTTGGGTACACATATATGGACTGCCTTTGGAATGGTATTCTGATGCCATGATATCCCGAGCTGTACAATCTGTAGGGAAGGTCCTGGAAGTCAGATTAGATGCTAAAGAGGGTACAACACTTAAAACAGCAAAAGCCCGTGTTGATATAGATCTCAGCCAACCTCTCAAGCAAGGAAAGCTAATTAGAGTTGCTGACAAACTACTTTGGCTTGATTTTCGTTATGAACGACTCCCCCATTTCTGTTATTCGTGTGGGAAATTAGGACATTATGCTACGTATTGCCAAGATATCCCGTTTACTGATGCTAAAATGGAAGGGAAAGAGAAAATGGCTTATGGACCGTGGCTAAAGGCTGAAGTAAAGGAATGCAGCCCATATTGGAAGACCTTTTATGAGGACAATCAACTTACCGAGGAGGAGATAGTACCAGAAACTCCTCCAACAGCCCTGTTGCCTCAACAACTACACACCACGTCTGCGTCAGCAAGTGACAACCAGCAGCCAATACCTGCACCAGAACAGACAATTGAGGTTCAGTGTACCGAGATCTCTCCCCTTGCAGTGGCCCATCATCAACATCCATGTTATGATATTTATGCCATCCAACCTCATATGACTACAGACTATAACGCTACTAGTATGCGTCCCGTTGAAATACAAACAATCAAACACTAGGCAACAGCTACTTCAAGTCACGGGAAATTCAAACATACCAGAGTTACTACTACAGAAGGCGCAGCTAAGAAGGCTAAGCGCTATACCCCGTATGAGACCCGTAGCCCGGTTGAAGGGGTGATCGATGATAGCACGTTGTTAGATACTCCTGTACTGTTGGCTCCTGAGGCAAACCCATGGGCAATGGCGGCTGGCCCTAAACAGTCGCCGCAGGACAAATGAAGCTTATAAGTTGGAACTGCCAGGGGTTGGGCTCCCCCCTGACAGTTCGTGCCCTCGTGGCCCTAGTGGCCAAAGAAAAGCCCAATGTTGTATTTTTGATGGAAACAAAAAATAGAGAGGAAGTGATCACCCGTCTCAAGCATCATTTGAAATTTAGTCACTCTTATATTGTGAATCCAGCAGGTATAGCAGGTGGGCTAACTCTTCTGTGGCAAGATGATATAACAGTTACTATGTTTCAGTCTTCGCAAGATTTCCTTGACTTGTTTTGTATGGACTCTAACTGTAGCACCTCTATGCGCATCACGTGTGTCCATGCACCTACTGCGCTTCACCCTCGTCTTTCTTTTTGGAATGTTCTTAGACAGATTGTTGCTACAAATACCCTACCTTGGGTTTGTCTCGGAGATTTTAATGAAGTAATGTACTCTTGGGAGAAGGTTAGCAGGCGACCAGCTGATGCTCATTGGATGAATTCTTTTAGGTAGGTTGTACAGGACTGTGCACTTATGGACATGGATAGTAAAGGCTGTGCGTTTACATGGTCCAATAACAGAGTAGGGGCTGATTATGTGAAAGAAAGACTTGATCGGGTTTTTTGTACTTATGACTGGCGTATAGTTTTCCCAGAAGCTGAAGTGGTTGCACTTCCTGCAGTGGGCTCTGATCATAGCCCTTTAGTTTTAACCACTGAGGTCAGCCTGAGGCGTCGTCATAAATTCTTTACCTTTGAAGCTTTTTGGTTACAAGAAGGCGACTGCGGTACAATTGTTGATCAATCTTGGAAGTCTAGCCATGGTACCACTAGGACTCTACCTCAACGCCTCAAACAAGTTTCAATTGCACTTAGTAAATGGAGTCGTCAAAGGTTCTCTCCAGCCATAAACCAAATAGCTAACTATCAACTACAGCTTCAGGATATCATCAACCAACCACAGTATCAATATGATAAGAGGGCTGAAAGCAAACTGAAGGAAGAAATCCATAAGTTATGGCAGCAAGAGGAGCAATTTTGGGCCATGCGCTCGAGAATCAGCTGGCTTACATGGGGCGACAAAAACACCAAGTTTTTTCATGCTACGACTATTCAAAGACGGCAGCGAAACAGAATTCGTTTGCTCCGAGATGGTGACCAGGAGTGGGTTAGGGAAGACAGTCTTTTGAAAAATATGACTATCCAATACTTTTCTGATTTGTATCGATCAGTTGGTCCTAGAGATTTTCAGCCGATTATTGCACAATGTCAGCCAATAGTCTCCTCTACTATGAATCACTTATTGACAGCAACCGTCATGGAAGATGAGATCAAGGCAGCCGCCTTTCAGCTTGGATGCACAAAAGTACCCGGACCTAACGGTTTGAATGGTCTTTTTTACCAAACTTATTGGAACACTTTGTGTGATGATTTTATCCCCCTTATACAACAGTTTTTTTTATCTCAGGGGTTATGCCTTTAGCTCTAAATCAGACCATTATTACCCTGATCCCCAAAGTTTCAAACCCTGAAAGCTTAGATCAGTACCGCCCTATTAGTCTGTGCAATTATGCTTATAAGATTATCTCAAAAGTGATTGCAAATAGACTTAAGCCTTGGCTCCCTGAATTGATATCTCCTGAGCAGAGTGCATTTGTTAGTGGTCGTCAAATTCAGGATAATATTCTCATCGTCCAGGAAGTGCTACATCAGTTGCGCACTAGGAAAAGCCAGAAGACTTTCCATGCAGTTTTAAAGATGGACATGCAAAAAGCTTATGACCGGGTGGAGTGGGATTTTCTAGAGGCTTATCTACTAAAGTTGGGATTTCATCCTATTTGGGTTAGATGGGTCATGCAATGTATTACCATTGTGTCTTACAGTGTGCGATTTAATGGTGAACAACTACCCTTCTTCCAGCCAACCCGCGGTATCCGACAGGGCGATCCCCTTTCCTCTTATTTATTTATCCTTCTAGCTAACATGTTATCGAATATGATTAGTCAGGCTATCAACATGGGAAATCTCAAAGGCATTAGGCTCAATAGGTGGTGTCCTGTCCTATCTCATCTATTCTTTGCTGATGATGCAATTTTCTTTCTAGAGGCCAAACTACAGGAATGTCTAAATCTTGCCAATATTCTCAACCAGTATTGTTTGGCTACAGGACAGGCAATCAACCGAAACAAGTTTGGGATTTATTTCTCTAAGGTTTGTCCTCTACATTTACAGCACAATTTAGCTAATGCGTTGAGAGTTCCAATTCTTATTCAGACTGGCAAATATTTGGGAATCCCCTCGGATTGGGGACAATCTAAGAAGGAAATGTTCGCTTGGATACTTGACTGCGTGAACAAAAAATTAGAAGGATGGAAAGAAAGACTCATATCTAAGGGGGGGAAGGAAGTTCTTATTAAAGCTGTGGTTTAGGCGATCCCACAGTTCGCTATGTCTATCTTCAAAATCCCGAATTCCATTTGTATAGCCATTGAAAAGAGAATTGCACACTTCTGGTGGCAGAATGACTCTTCAAAATCAGGCATTCACTGGACACGATGGGAGTACCTTAAGGGTAGCAAATCTGAAGGTGGTCTCGGCTTTCGGGACCTATTGCAATTCAATAAAGCCCTACTAGGTAAACAGGCTTGGCGACTGCATCAAACTCCAACGGCTCTATGGAGCCAGCTTCTCAGAGGTATTTACTTCTACTCTACGGATTTTCTTAATGCTGCTAGAGGTTCTAGGCCTTCTTGGGGATGGCAGGGTCTTTTACTAGGTCGGGATTCCATTAGTCACGGCTTCCGTTGGTCAGTAGGTGATGGCCGAAAAATCAGAATAAGAGAAGATTGTTGGCTACCCAAAGGAGTTCTAGGAGGTCCAGCTAACCAAGATGAACCTTTTAAGGTTGCTGATTTGGTTGATCCCAACACAAACGACTGGAATTTCTCTGTTATTCATGAACTATATGATTATCATACAGTGCAGGAGATACTCGCAATCCACGTCAGCCCCTCACATACTGAGGATAAGCTGATTTGGACAAAATCTATTCATGGAGAATATACGGTTAGAAGTGGTTACCAATATCTAAGGCAAACTGCACTAGATCAAAGTCAGCCTCAAGTTTCGCCTGTTCACACTCTCCCTCAAGCATTGTGGAAACTTATTTGGAAACTACAAGTAGCCCCTAAAGTTAAATTTTTTATTTGGGCCTTATGCCATAATGTTTTACCCACTAGAGATAACCTATTCCATTGGCATATTACTTCAGACCCGATTTGCCCTCTCTGTCAGGATACCCTACCTGAAACAGCAACCCACCTGTTCCTATTCTGTCCAAAAACAGTCCCTATTTGGTCCATGCTAGCTCAACATATGCCCATTCATATACACACTACGCACAGTATAGAACATTGGGTAGCAGCTCAGATACTTAAACAACAGAACACACCTGATTCAGCTACACTTGCTTATGTTCTTTGGAATCTCTAGAAGGCGAGGAATCACTTTATTTTCCGTCATCAGCAACTGAATCCACGCCGGATTGTGGACTCAGCCCTTATACACGCCCGATCAATTATGTTATCTTCTCCTTCTTCTGCAGCACAAGCGCAACAGGGGATCAGTGGTGGCGAACTATGGAGACCACCTGAACAAGACACACTCAAGGTTAATTTCGATGGGGCTTTTGATCCACAATCCACAAGCGGCACAATCGCCACTATTTGCAGAGATCAACGAGGTACCCTGCTCGATGGACTTACCCGGACGATCACTGTCTCTTCGCCGCTACAGGCGGAGTTTATGGCGCTGTTGCTCACTCTTCGTCATCTGCAACAAACTGGTAGACAGCAAAATAAACTCATCCTCGAATCGGATAGTTTGATTTTGGTGGAAGCGATGAATGAACTTACCTTGCCGCCGTGGGAGGTTCGTTCGGTTTTTGCAGAGGTTCAATTCCTGCTGAGAAGTTTTCCCTGCGCTAGGGTTGTCCATTGTCGAAGGGGGGCTAATCGTGTAGTGGATTGGGCCGCAAAACTTCATAGAACTGGGGCTCTCTCTGATGCGTGGCCCATGTCCCCTCCCCCTCTGATATTAGATCTGTTAACTGCTGATATTTTAGCCGCACGGTGTAATCCTCAGTTTTAATGAATATAGTTATGTTTTCTGTCAAAAAAAAAACCATTAGTCTTTCGTGAAATAAACGCTTCCTGTGTCTTGGGGCAATTCCCGTGCAAATCCAATCTTATTAAATTGATTTATTGTTTAGGGTGAGCACTGAGTCCACTTCAACTCGAGAATTGGACTAAATCAGCCTGGACATTTTATTTTTCCAAATTGTTAATTTTTCGTGCAATAATTGCTTTGTGCGTCTTGGGGCATTCCTTCACGATATCCAATCTTATTACACTTGTAAATTATTTGGGGTGAGCATCAGCACCAATTCAACTTGAAAATTGGATGAAATTAAAAATTTTACACAAGGTTACCGTATAGGGTCAATAATATTAGTGTAAATGACCTCCAATAGGTTAGTATTGTGAACTGCAGTTTTCTTCTTTATTTTAATCATCCTCTTAAACAATCTATGCAAATCTCTAAATCACTTTTTAGAACAAGTAGAATGTCAACTTTTATTAGCCTTTGCACGATTTCCCTAGAGATGTAACCAAGCCATTTATGCCAAATGCATCTTTTGGAAACAACTTTTTCGGTAGTATAAGCAATGCATATATCTTTGGGAGTTAAACGCAATATGGACAATTCATTGGACATTTTGCAACACCCAACCTTTTTTGAATTAAAAAAAAAAACATTTTAAAAAAAATACCATTCCTTATTTCAAAAAAGTAGCCACACATATCTAGACATGATACGGAAACTAAGTTCCGTCTAAAGGAAGGTACATAAAGTATATTTCTTAATATCAAATTAAAACCAAAATCTAAATTTAAAATAACATCTCACATTAACTCAAGGTCAACTTTAATGTTCTTTTTTTTTTTTTTTCCCACAGTGAGCTTTGATTTATCATAATTTAGCTTTTTCCGATTTATAAATCCCTGTATGGTAAACATAACATGATCAATTGTAGCACTATCTAGCCACCATGAGCTAGACGGAGCTTTTGAAGATTCATAATCATATGCCAAAGAATCATTACCTGTAAGCTCACACATAAATAATCAAGTTTTATATTTGTCGCAATATTTTTTTATATGACTTTTCTTCTTACAAAAGAAGGAGTGGTCACCATCCTTCTTGGAGAATGCTTTTTTAAAAACCAAACTGTTAGAATGACCAGTGTTTTAGAAGTTCCTTTATGAGTATAATTTTTAGACTTCTTACTCTTCTTATTGCTAGAACTAGAGGTATATAGGCAAGTTGCCCTTCCTTTGCCACCACCCGAGCTATTAGGTCATTAATTGACCGTCTCATATTAAGAGTTGTAGTTAGTCTTGATAATTCCAAAATCAAGTGAAAGGATGTTTAGGACTTGATGCACAATGCAAGCAATATAAATAGAAACATTAAGAGCCTTAAACTCAATTTGCAGATTTATCATCTTAGGATGTAATCCCTAACCCCACCAAATCATCATATCTCATGTTGAAGAAACTTTGCAGATGTGTCCTTATCTTAACATTAGACAATATATGGTTCCTAGCCTTCATGGCTACCATCATCTATATAGCAATGTACTTACCTGGCATATCACTTTTAATTGTTCTTGAATAGATTGCTTTATAGATAACAAGTAAATTCGATTGTTCTTTTCCCAAACAGCAAAGTATGCTTTCTAGGGTCGCATACTATCTATCGGCTTATTTTCAGTAATATGTACAATTAGCATCATGTGAGTATTGTGTAACTTGAAACCGTATAGGTACACATCTTGAAAGTTACACATATCATTATATAATCACCTTTGCGCGGAATAATATAACATGTAATTGTATACTCTCCACATGACATTGGGCATGCAACCTTCGTTAATTCACTACCTTTAGGTATATGAACCATTAGGATCCATTATTCCTCAACCATATGTGGTACATGTGTTGCTCTATGAATTAATACACACTCGCCTTCTTTGCGAATATAACCATACATTAGAACAAGAGACGTTCTACCACAATATAAAATCATTTTTTCTCAAATACAATCAAGTGTGTTATTTTAACAGTCATAACTTAATTTAATCCATGAAACTCTCTCATATCAAGAATATTACATATATGTCTTACATTTACTCTCTCTCTCTCTCTCTCTCTCTCTCTCTCTCTCTCTCTATGCATATTTAAACTTGAAGACAGGGACAAATTTGTTACTAAAATTACATGCCATGCTAATTATATTGTTCTTTTCATTGACACATGTTAAACCTTACACATGCTATCAATAAATTAAACTCTACACATTCTATATCTAATGATATACATGTGAGTTAGCATCTACATTTCTGAAACCATAGAGAAATACAGGAAAATATGCATAAATATCTAAAAATACACATGTATATGGTTATGTATGTATTTTCATATCCTTAAAAGTTTCAAAATTGTAAAATAAATGCATCACATTGTAAAGCATCTTGATACAAGAACGCTGACACCGAGAACGCTCCAAACAGAGCTCTCACGCATCCTCATGTGCTACTCGAGTGCGAGGTGTGTCTCAACCAGCTAGGATCACTAGCAACGGTCAAGTAGGTCGTGTCAATGGGTTAGATCCTCACGTGGGATCTTGGGTCATCGGCTCGAGTCACCTATGGTCAATCGGGTCTACGTTGCAAGTCATAGACGTCAGCCCTAGCGCTAGGTGACAACTGCGTATGATGGTGCATGCAGCATTCCTTAGAGGCACCCACCCATCAAAATGCTTGTCTTGACAAGTTCTGTCCATCTATGTGATCAAAATTAATTCTCACTGGACAAATTTTTTTGAAATAACGCCAAATCTGAATGTTTGAGAGCTAGACTATGGCTACTCTTATATCACATGTAAACTATCAAAATTAGAACCCCAAGATCTCCATAACTAGAATGTAGAACACATTAAAACAATTGACAGTTTAAGCTTTTAATATAATTGATAGTAATCTTACAAAATCTCACATAGTATCAGAACATGAGGTATTGAGTTAAAAAAATTTTCAAGTCATATTTGTCTTCCCAATTAAATATGTTCATGCTTAATACTATGCAAAAATACCAGCTTAAACGTGAGAGGCATTGATAAAATAATTAAATATTAAATTGCCCATTCATCTAAAATTTTAAACTTTTAGAACAATGGTCTCACAAAATCTCATAGCTGCATTTATCAGCTTTTGCTACTTGTTTTAGATACCCTACTCACCATCATTGCCCCCAGATCTATCTCTCTCTCTGCGCATGCCATAGATTTCTTTGTGTTGCTCTCTCTCTCTCTCTCTCTCTCTCTCTCTCTCTCTCTCGGCCTTGACTTGCCAAAGAGAGACTAAGTGATAGGACTCTTAGCGAGGGACGAGAGAGAGAGAGGTGGCACATCAAGCCGGCGAAGGGTGGGATTGTGGAGATGGAAATTGTTAGAAAGTTCAACTAAGAACTTAAATTTAAATTGAAAGCAAGAGAGAGACCATATGCATATAGAGAGCATATAAATCCCATTGTTAAAAGATGTGATATATTTCAACACCACATTCTTGGATGGCCAGTGGTGGCAAAGAATAGTGGCAACAGAATTAAGGTTAGGTGGCTACAGTTATAACTTTGTAATTGGAGCTTTATTTTGGAGGGCTGAAAATTCTGAAGACGGGAAGGGGCAGTTTGAGGATAAAAAATGGCAAATTTGTAAATTAGTTTAGGAGTTAGTTCACGGGAGGTGCAATTTTGTATCTTCTCCACAGAAATTAATATGGGCGCAATCTGAAAACTCAGTGGCCTTGAAACCCACGAAATGCTATGGTCAAATATACTCTACGTAGAAAATTAGCACGGATACATTAGGTGGGGTTTAATATTCGAGTGCTATAAAATCGACACCAGTCCAATCTACAAGTCATCGTCCTCCGGAACGGGAAAGAGAGAGAGAGCAACGACAAATGGTTTTTCGAATTTCAGGTGCGGCAGCCGGCGATAAGTGGCAAAACTTTGACGAAAAACTTGCGTAGATTTTGGTGCACCTGAAATAGTGTTGATTTACGTGCATCAAATGACATCCTTCGAACGACATTATTTTTCCCTAAAGCAGGCATTATATGCATGTATGAAGAAAATTAAAAGGGGAAAACCTCAGCGAGTCTTTCATGTGATTCAAAGAGATAAGATTCAGAAGCTCTTAGATAGTAGAGGGAGACAAGAAGTGATTGCGTTTACGCAATTAACATAATACGCCACCAATTACGTTGTAAATGATGTGAAAAATCCAATCATTGATGAACGAAGCTGACATACGTTGTCCTGATTTTGGGGAAAAGAAAAGTCATCAAATCAAAATGGTTCCATAAATAATAACTCAAAGAAACATCACATTTGCTTTCCTTAAACAAAGCCGAATCAAGAGTTACCCAAGATGAGAATCTCCAATTTCATTGACAACTAATTCATGTGTAATGTATTTACATGAAAAAAATCGAGCTATCTTCTTATAAGAAGACAAGACGGAAGAAAGAAGAATTATCAAAACTTCCAAATTGAACCGATAACCACAACAACAACGGAAACAACCGTCATCTAACGACAGTTGAAGCGACCGTGTGAGCCCACGATTTGAGAATCTCTCTCATGTCGGTCTCGTTCCCAAGAGCAGGAACCTTCCAGTTCATCAATGGATCCTCCTCCTTCTTCTCCTCCCACCATTCCCACGCCTCCGACAGATATGGCCTCGCGACAACAGCAGGCTCGCCAACAATCTCTTTCTCATCACCATCTTCTAGATGATGATCGCCATCTTCGTCGTCTTCATCGCCATCTTTGATTTTCTTGCCCAGTCTCTGTAGCCCAGGAATGATGGAGACCAGGCTCGAGTCAACTCTGTCTTCCTCCGAGAAGACGAACCCCAGATCCATGAACCCTTTTACCTCCTCGAACTCGAGCTCCGACAAGCTCTTGCTCAAGGCCCTCCTCTTCCCTCTTCCTCCCATTTGGCCCTTGTTTCTGCGTGAGAACTCCGAGCTTCTCGGGTTGTTCCATTGGAAACCTTCCTCTTCTTCTCTGATTACCTCTTCTTCGTAGATCATGCTGTGCATGGGAGTCGCGCGAAGGACTGAGTCTGGAGAGAGAGGGCTTGATTGGAAGCTTGTTGGGATGATGATCGTTTGATCGCTCATGGACCTCACAAGAATCGACGGAGTCCGAGAAATTTGAAGACGCGGGCTTCCTTTCTCGGGTATTTCTATGCTTTCTTGTCCCGGATCGGATCTCGAGGCTGAAGGAGGCGATGTGTCTGGTCGTTTCTTGAAGATCTCGAGCTCGAACCAGCACGTATCGATGATCTTCATGACTGCTTCGGCTTCTTCCATTGATGGCGGCCAGAGGAGATTGCGTGATTATGGAGATTTAGCAGGGGCTTGGGTTGCTCAGTATATATAGAGACTCTCAATTACCGAGATTGCCCTTGGGCTTTCCTGTTATTAACGGAAAGGATTCAAACTCGGCGTTCACACGTTTGGGTATTACTTTGATTCGGTCTTGGGCCTTTGTCCAAATGTTTTGATTTCATTGGTCCTTTTTAGCCTTGATTACATCATACGAGAAGGTCGGGTTTTCCTAGAAAGTGAGAGGAAAGGGGATGTGAGACAGTAAGCCGACGTGGATGAAAATGAATAGATTTGCTTGAGGTAGTGGTCATGCGCAGTATAAGTACGGATAAATTTTGAGGTAATGCCGGAGAATATTGCTATAGTATACGATGCAAATGACAAATATTTATAAACTAAGGAGTAGGGTTAACGAGGGATGTCAATCTTTTATGGAGGTTGGTGAGGGTTGCTAGCCTTCGACCGATTCTAGCAAGGGTTGGTTTGAGGTGGTGGCGACCCTCATTGATGATGGCGAACTCTTCTCCCTCCCAACCAGTGTAGATCAATATGATGTTGCTAATTCCGTCACTTTAGCAAAATTAATGTCATATAAATTTAATTAAAGGATTTTGATTGCATAGAAAAAGAAACATTGACATTGCGTAAATTACATACTTACTGGATTACAATAATCTAAAGTAGGATTGTGTATGACACTACATTAGAATTCCATTTAAAGGTTTTTGTAGTAATTCGAATTCAGGCTGGCATTTCCCCACTGCCAAGTCTGAAGAATTTGGTCCTAGTGTAAACTAAACTATGTGATACCTTTTGTCTTGCTTCATTAAGTAAAAGGTGCAAGAGAGAAGGATGACCGGTGTAGTTACCACTTCTAGGCATTACCATAAGAATATCACTTATGCTAAAATGTCCAAATTAAGCCATAATTACTTTGTCAAGACATAGATATCAAGTTCGTCATCTTAGCTCCACTGAGTGCCATAAGTTAAAAAGTTTCTCCACATGAAAAATAAATGTCCAATGCAAGAGTTGGCCACAAATTCACTCACTACATGCGTTGAATTTGTAATCTCATAAAAGATAGTGTGATCTTTTACCAATAAAATTACTTGAGATATTAAAAAACATAATACAACACTGCACATAGTATATAACGATGAATTCATTTAGTCACTAATTGAAAATAACGTTGACACGAACTGCTGAGTCCCATTTCCATAGAAATAAGGACAACACAACTTTTCAAAATTGACCCTTAAAAGCAACATCTTGTTGCTTGCACACCACACTCACTAGCGGCTTCCTCTAAGCATCATTCACGCTGCTAAGCCATTCACTTTGGATTGCTTCAAGAGTAGAGAGTTTATATCCAACAAGTGCATAACCTACACGAATTATTCGGAAGACAATTGAACCTTATCGCAAATCTGCTTGAAAATCGGTTTATTTTCGACATTTTGTCTTTGGAATTTTCGGAAAACAAATGAAAGGTTTTATTTTTATAGTCTTAATATAATTAAAAGGAAGTAGTTAGGTCATATTAGTTAGATGAGATCAATTCAAACGTATATAGGAATATCTCAAAAGAGTGATCTAAGCCAATGATGCATTATTCAGGCCACCTAATATGATAATTACATGTTTTCTTAATTTTTTTGTGGGGGAGGCCAAGCAATGGTTGCGTGTTTTAATCAATTTATGTTGAAAAATACACTTTTGTCTTTTTTCTAGTAGGTTGGTCAAAGTGATGCTTTGGTAATGTCGAGGGCAGGATGGTAAAAGAGCAAAAAGCTCCTTCGGAGAATATTCTGATCGTAGTTTTTCCATTATGCTAATTGAGAAGCTCCATTATTTGACTTATGGTCAACTTTTGAAAGCACGTGCGAAAGATTTAACAATTTCGCTCGTGCTTCTCGTGCGACTTTTCACTTCCCTGCCGATGATTAGTTTCAAACACGCCTTAGACTTTGTCGGCACAAAAATAATAGTAAATAAATGAACACGATATTTAACACTGGACAATAGTCCGGCAATTATCTGTTTACACGTGATTGTTAGGTTTGGTATAAACAGATTTGTGTCACCAGAAATATTGCGTCCTGCGTGGGTTTGTTTCAACACAATTAGACATGTTTAGTGAAATGCCTAAAAATTCAAGTAGCAGCTTATATCTATTGCTTACATGCAGAAAAAGGAAAAAAAAAATATCTGTCATTAGACTATTTGTCCCCTTAATCGATTGTTTCTTTCTTCCACTCTCTATTTTCAATAAGCCTAAACAAGTGCATAGTGTGGATATACACCTTTGCTTATGGCATTGGTGCAAATCATCAGTTCATACTGCTAATTAATACATCTTCTAGCAACCCGACAGAAGGTGGGAAGACCCAAAGTATCACCTATTTGTGTGCTTGAAATCTCTGACTTTTCTGGGTCCAGCAGTATTGCTTGCTAATGTGACCAGGAATTTCTCATGAATATTCGATTGTCTGTCAGTATTGATAATACAAGAACCGGCAGGCACCAATAGGGGACTAATTTTCTGTGATCTTCAGCAATTTGTAGTTGATCTTGTGAGTCACGGAGAGAATGTGGTTAATCAAGTGGACAACCAAACCGATCTGGACCCTACTGTGTAGCAAAACTCACTTGCAAAATAGTAAGAGAATCCTTCTCTTCTGTTATGCAATCTTGTCCTCATGAGCCCACAGAAGCAACAATATTGACCCTCTGTGAAGTTTTTTCTCAATATGATCACATCGGTTTGCTTACCACGCGACTTCACATTGGAAAGAGATACATTGGATTACATAGGATGCCAATTCGTTAGCCCTCTCAGTATAAAACTAGGGGAAGGCCAATACTTTCTGCACAACTAGAAATAGCACTCAAATTCAACAAAAAGCAAGTTCGCTCTTCCGTTGAGAATTTCTCGGAGTTGAACAAAATGATAAGCACAAAGAAGCTGATTCAAATGGCAAGGAAGTGGCGGAAGATGGCTGCAATTGAAAGAAAAAGAACTTCGTTTCATCGGACGAACAGCAAGTCCGCTTCGACAAATGTAAATAGATCATCAGTTGCTCAGAAGGGTCACTTCGTTGTCTATACAACAGATGAGAGACGCTTCGTGATCCCTCTTTCGTTTCTCAGCAACGATATAGTGAGAGAGCTCTTTAGAGTATCGGAAGAAGAGTTTGGGATTCCATGTGATGAAAGAATAAATGATTAAATAAAGTCAGTAAACATTAAAAAAAAAAATCTAACACACATACATTTTTCATCACCAATATGGCCAACAAAGCATATTATAAACTGACAAGAAATATTTCAAAATCATCAAACTGACAAAAACTGGCACAAGCTCAATGATACAATAAACCTTATTACTTTAACTATGTTGAAGTAGTCATGTGAGCTCTAAAAGATTTCCTCACTCATTGATGGGTCTAGGTCAAGATTAGGATTTGCATCAGTTGAAATCTGGTTACCACGTGTCTTTGAGATAAGATTCTGCAGAATATAACGGGTCTTGTAAAAAATCAATTGATTATGGCTGATTTCGCATGTACTTAATGTCCGGTGGATGTAATTTCTAGAGGCATAATATGTGTCGGAACACTCCCACGGCATTTCATTTCGATAATTTCATACCTAATGTTAAAGCTAGAGATAAAGAAATCCCCTTCAACTAAATTTGCAGTGGGAATGCGATGAGCAATGAACAATTTAGTTTGGCATTGATGAAAACCTCTACTTTCAAATATGACGGCAACATGGTATCAGATTTCTCCTTTCCTATATGAACGAAGGTCTCCAAAATAATTAAGGAGAATAGACGATGGACAATTTATACGTGTGGGGAAAAAGTTAAATGTTTTAATAAATTAAATGAAAAAAATTTCTAACTATAACCAAGAAATGGAAAATGATAGAGAAAATTATCAAAACATGAAAATAATGGTTGTGTTTGAATGCTAGGAGCGGCTAGAACTAAAGGGTTTGAGGTTATAAATCCAAATAACTAATTCACTAATGATTCGAATCACAATATTATGAAAATGAAATTTTTTTAGTTTGAGTGTGTTCTTCGATATAGACATGAATTTTGGATTTTGGTTACCTGAATTTCACTGAAAATAACCACTGGCCCATTTTCTAGGAATTGAGATCTTCACCATTAATGGATAAAATAACATTTATTTTTTCTCTTTTAAATAAAATGATAGATAGACCTTTTTTTTTCAGGTCAGTTTTCTCCTTTTTTGTTGCGCCTTTTCCTTTACCTAATAATCATGAATTGGGAATCTATGTATTGCCAAGTCACCTTGTCTCGATGCCTCTATGCCTATCGGCTATCTTTAGCCACCACAACCTCCAAGCCATCACTCACACCTTTTTTTTTAAATGTGCCTGGGGGTGCCACCTGAAGGGATTAGCATAAATATTTGATCACAAAAGTGACATGACAAGCTAGCAAAATTAAGGTATTGCTAGTTGGGCTAAAAGCCTACCCACACTATTGCCAAATGAACCAAAAAATATTTTTTTTTATATTGAAAAATATGAAATATAATTATCGTTGGAGAAAGGATTTGATTTGGTTTGATGATTAATTCCCCATCCAGATTCCAATTTGGTGATTGAATCAGCAAATCGTAGATATGAAACATTTAAGGAAAGATAATATTGTGTACATTATTTCTTATTCATTTATTGCACTACAAATACATCCATATACTTGTACATTGGACATAATGAGAAATACAGAATAAATTTCTCTTCATTCCCTTTACGTTTCTTGTCATGGTACCAAAGCCTTGCTCTTGATCCACCTTTCGCAACTTTTTTCTTGAATTGTCTTTGATTGTTTTCTGGTTTGTTGCTGCAAATCACTGCCTAAAAAACAGAATCAACACATTGAAAATGGGTTCAACCTTACATTCAATATGCAAAACCCAGACAATAGTGAAGTTCAAAATCCAATCCTACCCACATCGAAAGAAATACCCGACCAAGTCCCAGAACAAGTTGAGTAGACTGCTTAACACCCACCTGCTCTAGTCGCAATTCAATTGCTCACTCCAATTCAATCGCCATATGTGTCATGGGTCCAAATTTAAGGACCATGGGCCTCTGGACCTAGTTAGTGGATAGTGGGCAAATTATGGGCCACAACAACAGACAAACCCAAATGGAGATCCAGATCTAGTTTCCCCAAGTCACGGACTCGAATTCAACTCGGGTGGATCGAGGACAAATCCCTAACTAAGTTTTCCACTCAGGTTTGTGCCACTGCCCTTTCCAACCATTGCCGGCGATCCAAAACCTAACAATCCGCTTTATACATCACCAGTTGATGGACCGGAATTGAGATTGATTACACTTCAACTTTCTAGACCAGACAACTATTTAACCTAGGCAAGAGATTTCTATCAAGCCCTCATCACAAAAGTCAAGGATGAATTCCTTGACAAATATGTCCCTTTTCTAGTCAATGACTGCATGCAACATCATTGGCGCAAATGCAACCACTTGGTACAGACATGGATCGGGAATGGGTAACAACCGAGGTTGCTATTGGGCTTCCTCCAACCGAGGATGCAAAAATGATGTAGGAAAATATTAAGGAGATGTATGGGAAGCTTGGGTTAAGGTTTTTTCCCTAATCCAAGCTCTCATGGAATTGAAGCAAGGGAACCTTTTGGTTACTACTTGCTTCAACTTGTTTTTAGTCCTTTGGAACGAACTTGAAGCCATGAAGGAGCAGCTTGAAGCGCTAGAGTCAACCCTCAAGCAATACATGGAGATTAAGAAGAGAGAGAAGGCGACTTGCTTCCTATTAGCCTTAAACGATAGTTACGTACCTTTTTGCTCATAGATCCTTGCCATGGAGCCGATGTCGATGATTGGCAGCATATTCCAATTGGTTATCCAAGA
The DNA here is from genome assembly GCA_014182375.1 of Eucalyptus virginea. Classification (NCBI taxonomy): domain Eukaryota; kingdom Viridiplantae; phylum Streptophyta; class Magnoliopsida; order Myrtales; family Myrtaceae; genus Eucalyptus; species Eucalyptus virginea. The sequence goes on along the minus strand of CM024518.1, from coordinate 39,573,036 downwards.
AGAAAACCAGTGCCTCACGACCACCGATAATGAGAGGGGAGGAGAAAGTGTGGTGCTTGCAGCGCTAATGAAGCTTTTAGGTGACCCTCATGGTGGCTTTCACGCGCCATAGCGAATATCGAGCTCGAGGTTGAGCTCGGAAGGAAACCCTTGATCGTTGATCAAGAATGAGGAGGAAGACAATGGTAACCCTAGAGGTTACCAATTCAACGGCTAGGAGGATGTAGATCCAAATGGAACTAAATCCAATGGCCCTTATTCCCAACAATTGGACAGTCCAAATTGGCAGCAAGGATGTAGATCCCTATGGGTCCGAATCCAATGGTCCTTATGGTGCCACGTCATCACAAAAAAGAAGAGGCCACAAATTTAAATTCAAGGGTAAGTACTGTGAATATTGCCAGCATCCACATCACACTATTGAAATATGTTGGAAATTACATGGTAAGCCTATTTACAAAGAAAAGAAAGGAAAATAATTTTCTGCCTATTAGGTATCAATGCATGGAAATGACAAAGCTCGTCAACCAATTACCCAGGATCACATCATGAAGGCACTAAATTAGTTGAGGACAGTTGACAAGACTATGAATTTTTTAGGTACTTTATAATGCAAAGCTAAGAATGTTTTAGTTGATGCATTGATTGTTGACATAGGCGTCAATGCCACATAATTTGCAATTAATGTATGTTTTATGATGTCTGTACAAAGCCTAATTCCTCCATATCTATTTGGCTTCCAAATGGGACTATTATTAATGTCAGAAAAGTTGGCTTGCATGCCTTAGCACAAACATTATCCTTAAAAATGTGTTATATATTCCTAAGTTTGAATTCAATTTCATATTTGTTTCCAAAGTCTATGAAAATAATAATTATTAAGCCAATTTCAATTCCAAAAATTGTCCCTTTCAAGATCTTTTGACTGGGAAACTAATGAGCTTGGATAGAATGAAACAAATGGGCTTTATTTTTGGTCAACTTCCTAAGAAATTTTGATTTATCCATATCTTGTAATGCTATTGCTAGAAATAAATTTGCCCGTTCTCATAAGCGTCTAGGTCACAGTGCTCAATTACTTTGTCCTGATTGTAAGATATGCCCTTTGTTGAAACAATCACGAGCACCATTTCCAACTAGTATATCTCGTGCCCCTAGTGTTTTCTCATTGCTTCATATGGATATCTAGGGTCCTTAGCATACACCACACCATGACGGATCCCATTTTTCCTCACCCTAGTTGATGATTATTCTCGTGCCACTTGGATATTCCTCATGCAATCCAAGAGGTAGACTCTTTCATATCTATCGAAATTCTTGTCCATGATAAAAAATCAGTTCGATAAAAATGTTCAAAGGATTCGCACAAATAACGGAAGTGAATTTTTCTCAACTAAGTGTCAATGTTTTCTATCCTCTCAAGGAATACTCCATGAGAGTTCTTGTGCTTATACTCCTCAAAAGAATGGCATTGTTGAATGTAAAGATCGACATCTTTTAGAAGTTGCCCGAGCATTGAAATATCAAGCTTCCATTCTAGAATGTTTTTGTGAAGATTATGTGGTTACGACAGCCTATCTAATTAATTGCATGCCAACTAGAATATTAGAAAGATGCACCCCATTTGAAATGCTTTTTGGCAAACAACCAAAGATTGATCATCTCTGAGTATTTGGTTGTCTTTGCTATGTGACAAATATGAAATGTCAACATAAAATGGATCCTTGTGCTCTTCGATGCATCTTTATGGGATATCCAGCTCTATAGAAGGGTTATTGAGTTATGGAGATATCTATAGGTCATTTTGTTGTTAGTCGAGATGTTGTCTTCCATGAGGATGTATCCCCTTTCCAAGAAATGGCGTCTCCACATGAGCTGCCAATACCAACATCAAATCATTGACAATTCTTATCGGTAGAGGATATTTCTATAAAGCCACTATACATTTTGATTGCATTGGATCTCCTGATTTTTCTATTGAATCTCCTAATTTTTCCTCTGCAATAAACAAATTGCCTATTTCACCACTTGAGCAGAACAATAATGGGTCTCAATCATCACCACAACAACAACACACTAAATGCTCATCACCAGGTGCTAAAGGAACACTAGTTCATGTGCCTAGATGTTCAAGACAATAGGTTTGGCCTCCAACATGGACAAAGGACTATATTTGTCCCACTTTGGAGACTCCATGTATGCAATATCTAGTGTCCTCCTATGTTTCCTTTAGTAGGTTATCACTTGAACACATGTGCTGCATTAGTAGAATATCTAAAGAATAGGAACCATCTTCTGATGAGGAAGCAACCCGTTGTATTTGATGGCAAAGAGCCATGAAAGAAGAATTAGCTGCTATTATAGAGAATAATCGTGACAACCTGATTTTCATGTTTTGTTTTCAATTGAACAAGTTGGGCTTTTCATTAACGCGCCTATAATTCTTTTCTCTGAGTTGGCCACTCACAAGATAACTAGCCTATTAGGTGATGCCGTTAAGGAATCTAAACGCAATAGACTCGAGAATTCGATCAGGAATCGACTGCTCAACTGTGCTAATCTGCAAGGGTCATTACAGCACCGTAAAAATTGATCAGAAACTGGAGATAGGTTAGTTCGACAGAGGTATGTGATTAGTGTGTGGGTGATTCCACCTAATTGCAAAATTCTCGTCGAACGGAACTAGACCGATTTTTTTGTCATTTCTATACTTTGTGCCCGTATTTGAAATCTCAAGATTTTCACGACAACCGAGAGTCACCAATGAGTCGAAGATGTACAATATGGCTCAAAAATAATTGACCACGGGTCAATTGCACTAAAAATTTCTAAAAGCTACCCGATAGGTTATGTCACGCTAAAATTGCGCCCGGTTGAAATTAACCGCGAATTTAAACTGGATTATTCTGTCATGTCACGATTCATTTTAGGAATATCGACTCATCCTCCGAAGATTTTTCTGCAAACCCGAGATTTCGGCGAAAAATCAAAGTAAAGCTATTTTGGACCGGGAAAATTATAGGGCCGTTTTTTGTCACTTTTTTGGGATTCAAGTTGGTTCAATTGATGAGGAAAAATCATAAGAGGGACGATGGAACCTTGGCTGAATTTATGGACTCTAATTTGGACTCAATTAGAGGGGAATTGCACTAAATTGGATGGGAATGGTCCAAAATTCGTAGGACCAAGTGGCAACCACTTTTGGACCTCTTCAATGGCTCCTAGGGGAAGTTTTGTGCTGCAAATTCGCTGAGGATTGAAGGCTGAAGGTGGTGGGCCTTTGCAATGAGCAATTGGAGATATTTGTGTGAAATTTTAGGGCAATTGGGACCCTCCAAGCTACAGCTGTCATCTTCTTCTTCAGCAACCCCACTTTATCCATTGTTGAGTGTGTGTTGAAGCTTGAGAGAACTAGAGAAACCGAGCATAGCCCCCCTTCACTATTGACCGCCCTGCTGCAGTCTAGCACTGTCGCATGCCATCATTTCACGCGCCAGCCCACATGCTCGTCCTGCTCGCCTGTGCCTCTTGTCACGCCTAGCCGCTGTCCCAAGCCTCTGTCCAACCCATTGTAGGTCGCCTAGCCACTGTTCGCCACTGTCCAACAGTCGCCGTCACCCGCAGTAGTCCCTCACCGCCTGCCTGGCCCATTCCAGCCCAGCCAGCCGCTTGTTCTAGCTCTTTTGGCCCAAGAACAGAGCCGAAAGCTTAGCAAGGGTTGTGGTCTTCGAGGCCCATTTCAAGGCTGGTCTAGACCTTCGTTGGTGTCGCCGCAGGCTTGTTTATCGCTCGCCTCCGCGTCACCGTTGCCGTAGACTCACCGACCCGCTAAACCGGTGAGCTTACTTGCTAAACTCTGCTTAGGGAGTTAATTATGCTTAATGGGTGAATAGTTTAGGCTAATTAGGGATTAGGTGGTTAGTTAGTGTAGATTAGTGATTTAATTATTCAATTATGCATGTTAGGTGGTTAGAATATATTAATAAGGAGCTAAAGAGGTTGTGCTATTTATTTAGATAGGTTCAGAAATTTTCTAGGCCCGTTTAGGTGGTTAGATTAGCATTTTCGGCCTAAGTTGATATTTTTGGTATTTAAATTGCATTATTTAATTATTTGTGGTATTTATGTAATTATTTATTATTTTCTGGAAATTATACTTGGGATAGCCGATGACTGGAATTTTGTGTTGATTGCAATGGTGTGCTTAGTTTTTGCAATTGAGTGTTAAATTGTGCAAATTGAGTGATGATTGTAATTTTGAATATTTAATTCTAAATTTGGAAATTTTGGTAATTATTTAGAAATTACCAAGTGTCGGGTTTTAACATGGAAAATGGTTTTAAAGACTATATCAAACAGTGAGATTTTAAAAGGCAGGGTATCAATTTTTCTGGTGCAAATTGATTGTGTACCCACACATGATTATTTTTACCGTGTGTTTTTAATACGAAGAAAATTGGCCAAGTACGTTATTTTAATTGGGACATTTGAGTGCAAAGCACGATGTCTTGGTCGGGATTGGATGGATGCATGAATAGTTATGAGAACCTATCCCCGAAATGAGTCGAGTGGACATGCCCTTATATGGGATGCCTTATCAATGGATGCCGGTTGGAGTAGAGGCTGGACCGATGCTCTCTTGTGGAATGCCATCAACGTAGTGACGTTGCCTTGTTCGATGGGGTGAAACAATGCTTGGTTACGCTAGAAGACCGCCGTACGTCAAGTAGGCCGTACCCGTCTATGGCCATGATTAACAATGGGAACGCATGTTGAGTGAAATTGACGTGCTAGATTATGGGACAAAATTGTGTGGCACAGAATGTGATGTGTTATAACGATTTGGCCCTATAATCGGGATCCTTGTGGTTGTTTGAGAGATGAATTGTGGCGTTCCAATTGACTGAGTATGAATACTGTTTATGTCTGTGATATGAACTGTGCTAACATGTAGGGAGAATCTAAGACGAGGTAAGTCTCTGTGGTTGTGTGATTGTGTGGCTAGGTGTATTTCCTTCCTAGTCGGAGTTTAGGTAGTTAACTTGCTAAGATATTGTCTCACCCCGTCGTGGGCTCAATCTTTTCAGGTCCTTAGATGGCGGTTCCTCTAGAACGTTTTGGACAACCACGGGCTATTACTGAGCAAGATATAGACGTCCCTGTCCCTGGTAGTCATTAGGTCTATGAGTTATTCGTGACCACCGTCTGGGTCGATGAGGGCCTACCTAAGAGGGTACCTCATCGATTCAGGGCGTAGTTCCACCATGGACTCAATGGATACAGAGTAGGTCCCCTCCAAGGTTTTGAGACCCTCGTTGTGGTTGTCAACGCCACTTTTGGCGAGGGTGCAGCTGACCCTTTTGATGGTGCTGTGGAGGACCCGGAGCCTATGGAGTCTGAAGGATCGGTGAATGTGTCCGACTAGTAGGTCATAGGACAATTCCTTTTTGAAAGCCGATCTTTTGTAGACCTTTGTATATAAACTTAACTTGTTTATAAAAGTGTTCTTAGTTTGATGTGATTGTCATGCTTTCCTATCCCATGCTATTTGTTGTCAAGGGTTTTTAATTTGCTTCCGCATGTGCAATAAAATTAATAGGTCGATGACACGTCTTGGGACGTCGCAAATTTATCGACCACTGTGGGATGTTCGAGTGCTCGAGAATCCATGGCGCGACAATAATACTTAGGACGTCATTCCCTTGCCTTCCCACAAAAAGCCCATCGGCTACAAATGGGTCTACAAAATAAAATATAAGGCAGATGGTTCAATTGAGTGGTACAAGGCTCGTCTCATCGCTAAAGGATTTATGCAACGTGAAGGCTTTGATTATCATGAGACATTCTCTCTTGTTGCTAAAGAAGTGACTATTCACTTTTTTCTATCTGTTGCCACATTGCGTAATTGGGACTTACACCAAATGGATGTGAACAATGCATTTCTTCATGGTGATCTCGATGAAGAAATTTATATGGAACTTCCGCTGGGATTACGTAAACAAGGAGAGTCTCGAGTGTGTTGTTTCCGCAAATTCCTGTATAGACTCAAACAGGCTTTTCAATAATGGTATGCGAAGTTTACTGTGTCACTTACAAGTGCAGGTTTTGCACATTCCAAGTATCATTATGTATTGATCACGTGGACCAAAGGTGTTTCATCGATCTACTTGTTGATTTATGTTGATGATATACTTATTATCGAAAATAATGATGTCGCAATTTGGAAGCTCAAGAGATATTTGCATATGACCTTTCATATTAAGAATTTAGGACCTTCCAAATATTTTCCTAGTATTGAAATGGCTTGATCCAATGAGGGAATTTGTCTCAGTTAGCGAAAACTCGTTCTAGAAATCATATCAGATGCAAGATTATCGGGATGCAAACCAGCTTCTATACTTATTGAGTAGAATGTCAAATTGGCAACATATGAATATGATGCAAGCTCTTCTTCTCCAAATAAGGATCCACTGCTCAAGGATCTATCAAGATATCAACAACTCATTGAAAACTTAATTTATCTCGCCATGATTAGGCCTAATATATGTTATGCAGTATAGATATTTATTCAGATTATGCATAACCCAAAGCAATCACATATGAATGCTTTGTTGAAGGTTGTGAAGTATTTGAAAGGATGTCCAAGACTTGAAATTCTAATATCCTGTGACTACAACATGAAGATGATGGTCTATTGTGACATAGATTATGCCACTTGTCCAATGACAAGAAGATCCATTACTGGTTTTTGCATCAAGCTTGGAAAGTCTTTGATTTCATGGAAGACAAAGAAGCAATCAATAGTTTCATTGTCATTAGTTGAATCAAAATATTGAGCCATGGCAAAAACTATTTGTGAAATAGTTTGGATATGGGGATTACTTTCACATCTGGGTGTGCTAATCAATGGCACAAGTGAATTATTTTGTGATAATGATGTTGTGCTTAAATTGGCGCCAAATCCGGTAGTTCATGAGAAAACAAAGCACATTAAGGTTGATTGCCATTTTACTCGAGAAGAATTCAGGAAGGGATTGTTGCTACTTGAGGAATTAAAATTGTGAATCAGCCTACAAATATTTTCACTAAACCGTTATGCTAGAGACAACACAAATATCTATTGAGCAAGCTTGGCGCCTTCGACATTTATAAGCTGCCAGCTTGAGGGCAAGTTGGAGAAAGGATATGATTTCGTCTGATGATTGATTCCCAATTTAGATTCCAATCTGGTGATTGATTCAGCAAATCATAAATAGGAAACATTTTAGGAAAGATAATATTGTATACATTCTTTCTAATTCATTTATTGTACTACAAATACAGCCATATACTTGCACAATGGGCATAATGAGAAATACACAATAAATTTTTCTTCATCCTTTTACGTTTCTTGTCAATCAGTGCTGAATGTTTTACAATTTTTAAGATCTAAGGCAATAATTATCAAGTAGGTTCAAGTCAAACGCTACAATTGCAATATGAAACCAAAAGTTGATGGCAAAAATCATCTCGAAAATGTATGCACATCTCTTCTCGCGAAGCAAACAACGTGCACTTGCCGATGCAGAATCGTCTATAATCATAATATGCAAGAACTAAGATATAGTCAAGAACATATGCTAGGGAAGTCCAAAGTATGACTAGTATCATCACTAAAGAATCTTACCTAAAATATGTGGAAAAATTAGTAAATGAACAAATTACTAAAATGAAATAAATATAGTGCCGTAAATGAAAACCTAAATGAAGCATCCTAGAATTGTTGAAGATTGCAACGGTGAATTGCCGGGCAAATCTCCTTTGGCAGTGAGCTTATATTGTATCCACTCCCATCGAAAGTATTTGCGGTTGTAAGCCACCTGCCAAAGGAGTAAATGCCCAGTAATTCACCACTCACATACCATGCACTCTTTATTACTCATGTGCCATAAATAAAACTATAATTTCTGTTTTTTGGGCTTGGATGAATAGGGTTAAAGGGCAACATCTATTTATAGCCTCCCAGAAGGTTAGAGACACTTTCCATGCACACGGCATATTCTCAGAACATCCAAAATCCAAAAAAAAAAAAATGTTGTTTTTGGCACTTCAATTTTTGCCAAATAATAAAAAAGAAAAGCTAGTGGTCCAATGAGTTAGATATTCGTACCAGGTTTTGGCCACGGCTGGTGTCAACATATATTCCTCCGTCCAACTAATTGAAGTGGAGAAATTTCCAGAAAAGTTTAGTTTTAACACATTTCGATCTTGTCATTACATTGAGCAAACTCCTAGTGTCTTTTCTTAATAGATTGAAGGACATGTAAATTAATTCTATCAACTCAAATAAACGAAAAACGACAATGAACTTTTAATATAGTCTAGGAACTACAATGAACATTTAGTGATAACTTAAGGACCATATTAAATAAATTAAAAGTATAGGGATGATGTTGAAAATTGGGCTAAAAAATTAAACAAATGATAATTAGGAAAAGTATAAGGTGGAAACTCTCTTTTAGGTTTGTTTTAGGGTGGCATTATTTACACCCATTTTGGTTAAGACACTCATTTTTTGAGTTAACTTACTAATATACCCTTCTCTTCTTTCAATGTATTGTTTTTCTTCTTCTTATTCTTCTTCTTTTTTATCCTATGAGGCTAACCAACAAAATTGATTCCGTTTCTATAATCTCTCTCATCAGTTTCACGATATAAATGCTCAATCACACCAAACAAGATATTATTAGGGGTGTGCAATAGAAACCGCCCGAACTGGGACCGGATCGGATTGGACCAGACTGGCCGGTTTTGGGCAATTCCCATAGTCGGCGGTCCGGTTCCCAATTCCTAATCTTGGAACCGGCGACTGGTTGGTCCGGTTCCCAGTTCCAAGGTGGGAACCAAACCGACCGGACCGACTAGACCAAACCAAATTTTTTTATATATAATTTATATACATATAACATATAAACACATATAATATATGAATATTATATATGAAACTTATTGCAATCGGAATTGCTATTGAGGTAATAACCTCTTATGTGGCCAAGAGACCACCAAAGCTCTTGTTGTTACTCTTTATTTATAGAGAAAACTTACTTGTTAGTTTCATCTTCTACTCGATATGGGACAAGGCTCTAGGAGTTCATTCACACTCTCTCTCTTGCTCCCCTCACTTGCAAACGATAAGGCACTTAAAGCCTCAAAAAGTCCCAAATCAATTAAACATTCAAAGCATAGAAGAGAGATTGTCTATAAAACCTAAGCCAAGCACAACCTTTAATCAATTTGTTCATGGCTTTTATGCTTAAAATTAAGCGTGAAACACATAAACTGTGATTGATATTCACGCAAGTTCAGTTTGAATATTTTGCACGTGGAAACATGTGTGAGTAGTTTTATTAGATCGTCCGGAACGAAATTAGATTGATCGATTCGGAGTATGGTTGTTCTTTAGTGAATGGTCGTTCTTTAGTGAAAAAAGAAAGTGCCGATTCTGTTGGACCAGACCGGATTAGAACCAATGGTCCGGTCCATGGTTCCCAAAATTGGGAACTGGTTCTCCCGATCTAGTTCCCGAATCTACCTTGGAATCAGACCGAACCGAGAACCGATCACCCCTAGATATTATCTTATTCTGCATAATATATTTAGCATTATTCCCCACTCAAGAGGGGAGGGAGCGATGCCGCTATAGTTTTCTAAGTAACTTCTTTATATATTTTGATGTGGCGCCAAGAAAAACGACTTTATGTTGTGAGTGCTTTGTCACGATATTAACAGCCACATAATGTTACCAAATATATAAAAAAAAAAAAGGCCAAGTGGTGTTTTCCGTTTATGAGGTTGACAAGTTGGAGAACTTGCACTATAACAATTTCTTCTTAGAATCATCTATAAAATACAAACATTTTATTTTGTGAATTATAGTCATAGCCTATATAGTTTTTGAAAAAATTGCACCACAGGTTCTAAACCTCATGTATAAAATATAATCAATTAAGTCCTCAAATTTTACTTAAAGGTACAATTAACTCATAAAACTTGTGTTGAGAATAGCAATTTAAGGATGCCATATAAGGCAAAATTTCAACAATACATAAGTAATTTAGGCACCATTCACTTAAAGGAATTAATTAGCACTTTTTGAAAAAGGCATAGGACTTAATTAAACTATTGAAAAATCAAGGATTTGATTGCATTTCGTACACAGGCTTCAGGACTTTGGTGCTTTTTTTTTTCTTTAGATATTTCTCTTTTCCCATACATAACACGTATATACACCTCATTAAAGGTTTTTGTTGCTGACCACAAACCATGAAATTTAAAGAAGCACGCACTCTTGGAAAGAAGAGGCTGAAGTAGTGATAGGACTTTGGTTGAAGAATATAAAGGTGAAGAATCGGGACCATGCGTTCTTTACCAGAAGGAAGAACCCTAGGCAAGAATTGTGCCCCGGGATATACCATCTCTTCCTCTGGCATATACCTGGTATTGTGCCGAATTTGGTGAAATAAATAGGGGCTTGATCATCAATGTGATAACTCGGGCATGACCACACGGAGTGGTGCCGAATGTGATGGCGAATAACAGGGCGATTCTCCTTTGGCATAAGAGAACTGCACTGTCATCCATGCAAATGTTGATGTTGTTCTTGCTTACGCCAAAGGAGAATTGCCCTGCCATTCGCTTGCACTGAATATATATACTTACTCAAAGCCAGCTAAGGCGCTGCCAAGCCATCTATCGTTTCCACAGGGCAACTTTCAGACATATATTATTGCACAAGGTACAAAGGGTGACTATCTGATTTACATGCCTCGTCACTTCATTCTATGGTTATGTGATAGATATAGATTTCGTGTATTTATTGGCATTGGAAATACTTTATCGTACTTTTAATTAGGTTATACTATACCTCAATTTAATTTTGAGATATGGAATTTGTAGAAGTGTCAAGAAATAATAGAGTAATTATAGCATACACTGTCAATATAAAAACTATTTTCACAAGCGATCTTTTTCACCCTTTTTTTTAATGTTTATTGTAAGAGTGAGAAGTTTAAACTCTCAAATTAATAATGAATAATGTGTAAAGTCTTATACACATTAATGCTATATGCTCTAATTTTCCCGAATACTATATATGTCTAGAACTTATATATCTTGTTTTCCTAATGCGGGGTATGTAAACCTTTTGATTTTACTAATTTATACAGACACATGCAAATCGCCCCTTCCATTTGCGTCGATAAGACTTGGTCTGCAAGGTGGCAGCTATAGGTTACTTTAAATGAAAAATGATGTGATTTGCTAGACTACAATCAGAATATTTTACTATTATATCATTTTGTCTATGAAAAATAATGAAATTCCCTTTTTTGTGAATGTCATACAACGTAGAAGATAGAAGACGTCAAACAACCGTCGCTTTTTGAGATCCATTTGTCATCATCCAATTTTATCTTTATCGAAATATTTCGATCTTTTACTTGGCTGTAGCGCAACTTTGGGCAAAATATTGACGAAAGGTCACTAGAAAGTGGATAAATTAGCAGATTGGAAATAAAGTAAAACTATTTTGGAATGCAGAAAAAAAATGCAGATTAATAGACAAGTTCGGATGTATATAATGCAGATTTTCTAAAATTTGTGCACACAATCCATCTTCATCCATCATCACCATTGATATAGTAGGACTATGATCCTTCTTTCAAAGAATTTTGCTTCCTGTATTAGTCGATATTGTTACGAATTTGTGGAGTATCTTGACTATACATAGCAACAAAAAGACTTGATTGCACGAAGAGAACTAATTGATCGTTGACCACTTACTTAGTTACGAAACAAAAGTTTGTTGACAATTGGAAAAAGAAAAAATGAAAAATGTACCAATTAAAAGAGCAAAATTACCTCAAAATCTTTGTCAACTTGATCTTGCTTAGAATTCATCAGTCATGGTCATCATATAAAAAGTAAAGGAAAAGTAAAAATCCTTCGAAAACTCAGGGAAGAATCTGCAGAAACTATGGCGTAGACCTCTGTCCATGGCGCCATCCACCGCAAATCCTTCGGCAACCAGCCAAATTGCACCATACAAAACTGCCCTCCTCCTCCTCATGTCACCATCTTCAAGTACGATGAGGCTGAACGCCCCAAGTTTGACTTCTGGCTGCGCTTCGCAGCAGGGCACAGCATGGAGGAGCTCCGCCTGTGGCTGATTACTACCAAGCCATCGTTGTTGTATATACTGCCACCGCTGCTCAATTTCTTGAGTCGGTTGGTGCGCCTGGAAGTTGGTTTCTGCTGTTTTTCGTTGGGTAGGACTATAAGGCGGCCTTGTCGTAAGGTCTTGTTGATCGAATATGCGGAGTTGGGTGATACTATCCTCGAGGGAATTTTCAGGGGAACTCCTGTCCTAGAGTCCCTTGAGTTGCGCCACCATTGGGGCATGAAGAACGTTATAATAGAATCAATATGTGTGCAAAAGAGTTGGTACTCGTCAGCCTCGGGTTCCCTGACACAACGAAAATTTGGGACCTGCATTCGCTGTCATAGCAGGCTCCGGAGAATTAGTATTGTCATGCCATGTTCAAACTTGACGATATATATTTTCTTTGGTGAAAATCAAGTTAGATTTTGTCATTTTAACTCGTGTGTCTAACAATAAGAGGATGTGCAGCGATTTGTTGAAGGAATTTTTTGAGAAGTTACGTGGAATTTCTAAAATCACCAATGGTGGTGATATGGCTATGAGTTTCCTCACAATCTAGCTGCTTCCTTTTTAATGGTTGGAAGTGAAGGTAAACACCTTTTAGCGACCGCCCAGCACGTCTTGATGTTAGGCATGAAGGGATGTCAATTTGGACAGTAGAAGATGCACTGGATCTTCCATTGCATGGAATATGCCAAAACTTGCGTTGTTCTTTTTTAAAAAAAAAATTCCGTACTCCCATCCCATCCATTGATGCATTTAATTACTTTTCCAATTTCCATAGCCCCATCCGATTAATTACAACGGGGAAATTTTCCCATCTTTTTAAAAATATTATATCATAACTGAATGTTTGTCTTTATATCTTACTAAATAATGTGGCAATACGACAGTAAAGAGACAGTGTGAAAGGATAAGGAAAAATAAAGGTTTAATTTGACCGAAACAAAATGTATTTAGAAGGTGATGCAACATATTATAAACAAGCATTAAGTAAATGATTCATATCCATTCGTTCACTAAATCTCTGCTATATTACTTCACATATTTGCATACGTAGCATCTTTTTTTGATAACTTCAATGGCAAATACATCATAATATTAAAAAAAGGATATGCAAATAAAAAAAAATATACACGCACATATATATCTCATTATCATTCAATTCATTTTATAAGCTTTTTGTACATGCATTGTTAAAATATGACCATGTTTACGATTGATATCTGTCCAAACATAGAAAAAGAAAATATTATTTGCTTGCCCTCACTATGGTATTCTTGAGATTAGAAAATGGCTAACTTACGTATTCCTAGCATGTTAGTAGGTCAAACTTCTTACAGTAACGCATTGCCAAGGGAACATCACATCCGCTTATCTTAAACAAAACAAAATCACGAGTTACCTAAAGTGGGAATTTCTAAAACGATTGACAATTAATTCATGTGTATCATATGTACATGGACAAAAAAAAAAATCATATGTACATGGACAAAACAAATTATAAAAAAAAATTTATAAATGAAGAAAGAGAGTAGAAAGAAGAATTATCGAAACTTCCAAATTGAACCACTGTCGACTATGACAATAACAACAAAACAACCGTCATCTAACAACAGTTGACGCATGACAGTTGACGCAACGGTGTGAGTCCACCATTTGAGACTCTCTCTCATGTCGGTCTCGTTCCCAAGAGCAGGAACCTTCCAGTTCATCAATGGATCCTCCCTCCTCTTCTCCTCCCACCAATCCCACGCCTCCGACAGATAAGGCCTCACGACAACTGAAGGCTCACCAACAATCTCTTTCTCATCACCATCTTCTCGACGACGATCGCCGTCTTCGTTGTCTTCATCACCATCTTTGATTTTCTTGCTCAGTCTCTGTAGCCCAAGAATGATGAACACCAAGCTCGAGTCCCTTTTGGGTCTTATAAGCATGATGGCTCTATACCTTGAGTTTCTTTTCGACTTGGGCTCTCGCAACCTTCCTTATTACCTCACGTCATGCGCTGTACCTGGAAGACCTCCTCTAGGTCATCAACTCTTGAATCGCCTACCCAAGAAGGCACCTTCAGACATTTCTCAAGCTCTGACAAGCTCTTTCTCAAGGCCCTCCTCTTCGCTCTTCCTCCCATTTGGCCCTTCTTTCTGCGTGAGAACTCCGAGCTTCTTGGGTTGTTCCGTTTGAAACCTTCCGTTTCTTCTTCTGTGATTACCTCTTCTTCGTAGATCATGCTGGGCTTGATTGGAAGCTTGATGGGAAGATGCTCGTTTGATTGCTAATTGACCTCACAAGAATCGACGGAGTCCGAGAAATTTGAAGACACGGGATTCCTTACTCGGGTATTTCTATGCTTTCTTGTCCCGGATCGGATCTCGAGGCTGAAGAAGGCGATGTGTCTGGTCGTTTCTTGAAGATCTCATGCTCGAACCAGCACGTATCGATGATCTCCATGACTGCTTCGGCTTCTTCCATTAATGGCGGCCATAGGAGATTGCGTGATTATGGAGATTTAGCGAGGGCTTGGGTTGCTCAGTATATATAGAGACCCTCAATTACCGAGATTACCCTTGGGTTTTCCTGTTATTCACGGAAAGGATTCAAACTCCGCGTTCACACGTTTGGGTATTACTTTTTTTTATTCGCTCTTGGGCCTTTGTCTAAATGTTTCAATTTCATTGGTCCTTTTTAGCCTTGATTACATCATACGAGAAGGTCGGGTTTTCCTAGAGAGTGCGAGGAAAGGGGATGTGAGACATTGAGCCGACGTGGATCTTAGTCAGAGAAATTGAATAGATTTGCTTGAGAGAGGTTGTGGTCATGCACAGTATAAGTACGGAGAAATTTTGAGGTAATGCTGGAGAACGTTGCTTGTCGACACCTAATTTTTTCTCAAATAACTAATAAATAATAAAAAATGCGCGAGAGAGGTTGGGTCGGGCAGAATCCGACCTCGGCCCGACCCGCCCCTACTTCCTTCCCCGCACGGCCCAGCCCATTTTTCTTTTTCTCCCTTTCTCCTTTTCGAGCGGCCGGGCCTGGCCCAGCCTTCCCTTCCCTTTGGCCCGGCCCATCCCAGCTTGTCTTCTTGCTCCGAACCAGCTTCGCGTGCGACCTGCAGAAAAGGAGGGAGAGAGCAGCAGCAACAGGAGAGCAGGGGATCGCGAGGGGCAGGCGGGCGACGTGATCCGCGGGTTGGGAGCAGTCCGGCTTGCAAGCTGGCAGCGGCAGAGGCCATGCGCGCCTGCCGGTTGCTCTCAAAAGTGAGCGACTCGCTCATTTGCGAGGGGGAGCGGCTGGAGATTGATAGAGAGAGAGAGAGAGTCCGAGCGAGGAAGCGACTAAGGGAAAGCGAGGGAGCTTCAGCCGTCGCCTCAGCTACGCGCGAGCCCCACCCGAAGACCCCTCGGCCGACGTCCTCAAGTTGAATCCGGTAGGCCCTTCTTGTGCCCTGTTTTCACCCGGTTCTGTGCACCCCGGGCCGGAGTTCGCGATCGACCGGTTTGCGTGAACTCCGGCCCTTTCCATTCCTTCTTTGGTTGTTGCGTGTCTTATTGTTTGTTGGTGAGAGTTTCGGTTTGGGTTCGGGTCCTAGTTGAGCCAGAAACCGCGTGATTCAAGAGCGCCCTCCACACGTTCGACGAAATGCCTCAACCAGATCTATTTTTGTACTTCCCTTTTTTTTGGCCGAAACCGAGTGTCCATGGGTTGGATTCGTTTGGCTGAGGCGTCGTTTTTGTGATTGGCTTTCTATGCGTTGGTCGTTTAGTCATTTTGCCACTTTTCTGCCGTCTTTCACTATTTGCACGCTTGGCCAAGAGGGGGCCCTCGGTCGGCAGCGAGGAGGTCGACCGGCAAGTGGTGGTTGGAGTGGGCGTTTGACGAAAAGTGGTGGCTCGGCAGTGGCGTGAGTTTCAGTCGAGGTTTGTCTTAAAAAAATGGGATCTTCGGATGGCTGGAGCTCGTTGAAGGAGATCGCACGAAGAAGAAAACCAGAGAAGAATGAAAAACAAAAGAAAAAGCAAGAGAAAAAGTGCAGCCAAAAGTAAAAAAAAAAAAAGAAAAAAAAAAAAAGCAAAAAAGTTGCTTCAGGAAGGAGGAGTTGTAGAAAAGAAAGTGCAGAAGAAGACGAAATAGGGAAGAAGACAAAAGTTTAAAAAAATACTTTTAAAAAATCTAAAACAAATGTCTTTTTATCCGATTGGGTCGGATCCGGGTTTGGGCCGGGTCAGCGAGTCAGATCGGGTTCATCCGGTCCGAACCCGCTCCATCGAATATTATCATATTAAAAATTTCAAATTTTTTTTTTAATTTTTTAATAATTTAATAGATTAATTAATAAAAAAATTCGAAAAATAATAAAAATTCAAAAAGTCCACCGAAAATTAAAAAATTCAGAAAACATTAAAAAACTCGATTTTTTTTTTCAAAAAAAGTTTCAAAAATTATAAAATCTTTTTGGGGGGAATTTCGAAAATTCTTTTTTTCATAAAAAACCAAAAACTACGAAAAAAATATCTAAAAAAATTAAAAAATTAATTAAAAAATCTTCAAAAAAGTTAAAATTAATCTCTTGGGCTAATTTCTCCTAAAAAATGAAAGTATTCCAATTTAGAATTATGCTTAAGTTTGGTTAATCCTTTGGGGCTTTTACCTTAGGATTTCAATTGTCCTTAGGGACAAATGTCGTTGAATGCATAATATTGATACATTGAGTTTAGCTTCTCTTTAGTCTCGTTAGGATTAGCATTTGTTTTCTCTGTAGTATTAATTATTTGCTCTCTCATGCAATTTATTTAACGCTTTCTTTGGTAGCTAATTGTTATTTTAATGATTGCTCACTCGCATGATCACCTCACATGTTAATGGATTGGTTTAAAGTTAATCCAAACCACTTGACAAAAATCTTTTTTAAAGTGAACACGATTAGGTACTGAAATTGCACTAATTAGTTAATTAGTATAATCAAGTCCCCAACCATAGATTCTCTGGTTGGGTAGGAAGTGAGGTACGCTCTCATGTCTTACTTGATTTCTAGCCGACTCCAATAGGCTAGTGGCGACTCCTTCTTGCGAAATTCTTAAGAACACCCCATGTTGCGCGAGGTATGGGCTTGGGAGAGCTCGTGCCTGATCGTGATCCATAGACCCGTCTTTTAGACAATGCCCCTAAACCTATTCCCTCTCCCTGAAGGATAGGTCGCAACATTGCTACAGTACTGATGCAAATGACAAAATATTTATAAATTAAGGGTTGTTAGCCTTGGACCGATTCTAGCAAGGGTTGGTTTGAGGTGGTGGCGACCCTCATTGATGATGGAGAACTCTTCTCCCTCCCAACCGGTGCAGATCAATATGATGTTGCTAATTCCGTCACTTTAGCAGAATTAATGTCATATAAATCTAATTAAAAAGGATTTTGATTGCACAGAAAAAGAAACATTGACATTGTGCAAACCACACACTTAATGGATTATAATAATCTAAAATAGGATTGTGTCTGCATTAGAATTCCATTTAAAGGTTTCTATAGTAATTCGAATTCAGGTTGGCATTTCCCCACTACCAAGTTTGAAGAATATGATCTTAGTGTAGGCTAAACTATGTGATACCATTTGTCTTGCTTCCTTAAGTAAAAGGTGCAAGAGAGAAGGGTAACTAGTGTAGTTACCACTTCTAGGCACTACCATAAGAATATCACTTCTACTAAAATGTCCAAATTAAGCCACAACTACTCTATCAAGACGTAGATATCAAGTTCATCATCTTAGCTCCACAGAGTGCCATAAGTTAAAATGTTTCTCCACATGAGGTATAAATGTCCAATGCAAGAGTTGGTCACAAATACACTCACTACATGCGTCGAATTTGTAATCTCATAAAAGATCGTGTGACTTTTTACCAATAAAATTACTTGAGATATTAAAAAACATAATATAACATTGCACATAATATATAATGATGACTTAATTTAGTCACTAATTGAAAATAACGTTGACATGAACTGCTAAGTCCCATGTCCAAGGAAATAAGGACAAACTAAATTTTCCAAATGGGACCATAACTAATGTTAGAAAAATTGGCTTGCATGCCTTAGCACAAACATTATCCTAAAAAATGTGCTATATATTCCTGAGTTTGAATTCAATTTCATATCTATTTCCAAAGTCTATGAAGATAATTATTGTTAAGCCAATTTCAATCCCAAAAATTGTTCCTTTCAAGATCTTTCGACTGGAAACTGATGAGCTTGGGTAGAATGAAACAAGGACTCTATTTTTGAGTCAACTTCCCTAGAAATTTTTATTTATCCATATCTTGTAATGCTATTGCTAGAAATTAAATTTCCCTTTCTCATAAGCGTTTAGGACACGGTGCTCAATTCCCTTGTCCTGATTGTAAGATATGCCCTCTGGCAAAACAATCAAGAACACCATTTCTAACTAGTATATCTCGTACCCCTAGTGTTTTCTCATTGATTCATATGGATATCTAGGGTCCTTATCTTACACCACACCATGATGGATCCCATTTTATCTCACCATAGTTGATGATTATTCTCGTGCTACTTGGATATTCCTCACGCAATCCATGAGTAAGATTTTTTCATATCTATCTATCACGACCTTCCCCAAGGTGAATTACCCAAAGAAGGCTAATGGATTACTAAGTCTGAAGACTTAGTATGGACCCTCCCAAGTCCTACCAATCTAAAAAATCGATCCATTTAAACATGCAATTTTACTCAATTTGAAGCTGCCACTAATCAATAGGGTTGATTAGAAACCCACGTAAAGCATGGGAGAATACTTTACTTTTGTGAACTAGAGATTCAATAGGATCAGGGACATGATTACGCTAGATTAATCTAATGTCCTTTAGGTACCTTTTCATTTTAATTTCAAAAATATTTTGCAAGCAGTCTTGACTAATTTTTACCTAAGCCACTAACATGCAAAGGGTGATCATGTGGGTGTACATTAAAAAAAAATAACATTCAATAAACCCAAGTGATGAATTGTAAGAAATTATAACTAACCTTAAGCAGCACAAACTACACCTTTATTAAGGTTTATTCTCTAAAAAAAACTTACAACACGTTGATTAAAAATGCATGTCGTAAACATGATTTCCAAATGACATGACACCTAATGTTTTTATTTTCTTTTAAATGTTCATTATATGCAATCATAATCTAAATTTAATATACATGATTTTTACTCTAATGACATGTGATATGTAATTCATATGACATAACTTGAACCATCACAATATGTGTGCAATCTGATTTACGTGATCTTAAATATGCATGTGCTACATAATGTACAATGTGGTAATTGTATGTGCATGCATGTTCTTTTATGATTTTTCTTTTTAAAAACAAATAATGCAACTCCGATAAATTCTTTTTTTTTTTTATATGCAACCTACACTAAATAATAATGACATGAAATGGGATTAGTTATGAATTAACTCTATTAATTAACCAAACAAATGACCTTTGTGTTTTCCTTTTAAATAGATAAAAAAAAAAACTAACACGGCTTAATAACTTTTATTAAAAAGAAAATGACCTAATGATGCAATGCTAATCGTTTGGCATTTTTTTTTTTTTTTTTTTTGTGGAGGAAAACTGAACCATATACATCATTAATAATGCATGAAAAAAAACAATAATTAATTACGGTCCGATTGCATTACAAGAGTATTAAAACAATGAAGATGTGACTCATCAACTAACGTGCAACATATGATATGCATACTATGAAATCTGTATGACTTAAATAACATTTTTATTTTTATTTTTATTTTATTAAAGAAACTCTATATTATCCTAACTCCATAAGGATTTTAAAGATCACATACATTGCCTTAAACATGATGCCTGATATGCAATGTGTACTTAATGATTAATTAATCAAATAACTCATCGAAATATATGTCCTATTGATAATCCATAAATACAAGTCAATGACACATTATCTTAATGCAATCAATTATGCAAAACAATCCGTAAATTTGCCATGAAAAAGTCAAAATAATAAAAAATCTAACCCAACATCTCGCGGCTCAATATTCTTGATTATTATGACTTAACACAACAAATTTCCTAATTAGATAATGATTAAATAAATCAAAACAAATCAAGTTAGAATCACAAACTATGAAACTGAATATTTGAACTAAATTTAGTCCAAAGAGATTACCTAATCCGGGGCACGGCTTCTCGAGGGGGCGGCGGCAAGGCTTGCAAACCGACGAATGGGGGTATGACAAAACCTTCACTAATGCTTGATGAGTAGCCGATGGTTGAGGGTTGGTAATCTAGCAACGAGTACACCACCTTGGGGTCTAGTCAATGCACCGAGAACCTGCACAGAAAAGAATCAACACACCACGTTGATTGGATGTTGGCTGAAACATGTTGGAGGCTTCATTGGAGGTACAATTGCTGCTGGAATGTCTCTTGGAGTTGACCCTTCAATGTTGATGCTTGACCGGGAATTCATCGGGAAGCAGCAAGTGTCTCGGAGGAAAACTGCTAGCATCAATGGGATCAGTTCATTCCAAGGAGCAGCAGACTTCGTCGCCGGGATTCCGAATGGGATTTCCTGTTCGTCACGATGTTGATGTTGTAGGAGTTCGCTGGAGGTCTGAGACCGAATAGAGACAAGGGACCTCGAGCGCTAGTATCCCACCATTTGAGAAGCAGTTTCGAAACAGCGTGTGGTAACAACACAGATGCGATGGCAATCGTGGAGTGTGACGGCTACCGACAACATATCATAGAGGAAAAGAAAATTTCTCCATGGCTTTTCTCTCTCACGAGTACTCTCTCAAGAAACTTTCCCCTACCATTTCTTTCTCTCCCTTCTTTCTTTCCTCCCTAAACTTACGAACATTCTGGCAATTTCTCTCACCTTTTCCCTTTCAACAAAGCTTCTCCAACACTTTGCCTATTTCTCTCCTCCCCTCAAACGAAAAATTTTCACTCCTTATTTATAGACAAAAAAAAATGTTGTAAGTGAAGATTTTCCAAGATAATTGTATATATTCACTCAATCGCCGACGATCATCTTTTGAAAAGGGGGGATATGCTCAACAAGAAAATGGCTTCAAAATTTAAAATCTTTTGTGAAGATTTTTCAAGATAATTCACTTAATCGCTGACGATCATCTTCTGAAAAGGCTCCATTATCCAAAATCTAAAATCTTTCAAATCTCCCTCCACAACCAAATGTTTTATTCTATAGATTATTTCTTATCCTCTCTTTTTTTTCAAATTTTCTATTTTTCTAGAACAATTTTTTTAAAGATAAGTTTAAATCGGATAAGTTTGTTATTAAATATTATTGTCACCTAAATGCAAATGTTATGAAATGCTTAACATAATTATATATGACAAACAAGTAAATAAAATTATCAAAATTTAGATTTCAAAAGCTGTCCCTCTTTGAAGGAGAGCTCATAGAGGTTTCCTTCAAAGATAAATGATAAATAAATTTAAATCATGCAAAATGAATGTGCAAATGTTAATACGGTGACTCTTTTTTTAGGAATGGCCTCCAATGAGTTTAATCCTATTTTTAAATGCGAGGTCATGCAATAAAGAATGCAATGTAAATGCAATGATTTGGTCAAGAACATAGATCCCAATGCCCAATTTAGAATGTAATGAAATGCAAATGCAAAGAAGAATACATACCTATCATACCTATTTGGAGATTCAAAAAGCATAATTGGGTACGAAATGATTTCCATGAGACACGACAAATATCTTGAACTCTCTTCAGATAATTGAAAGACTCAAAGATCTTTTTGAAAAGGAAAAAAAAATCTTCAAGGATTTCGAAATCTCATCAGATTCTGAAAGAGATCAAACACCTAGAAGTTACATCAGGTATTTGAAGTTTCAAAAATCTAATGTTCACGTCATATATTTGAAAACATTTACTAAACACTTGGAAACCACATCAGATACTTGAAAAGATAAACAACTGGAAGTCACATCAAGTGTCTAAAGGTTCAAAATCTAGAATTCACAATGGACATTTGAAAACATTTTATAAATGGGTACTTGGACTTCTCATCAAGTATTCTGAAGATTCAAAAGTGATTAGACAAACTCGAGGCTTCAAAGACGAATTGGTCTTTGAGGAAAAATTCATTCTTTAAAACTCAATGAAGGTCTATGCAAAATGGCTTTATCAAATTTCCACTGGGAAAAATTATCATTAAGACAATTTTCACTTATAGCATAGACTTCTTAAAGATGCTAAAAGAGACACTTTCAGTGTGAAAAGGCTTTTCACTCGCTCTCATTTGGGAGGGGTTACTTGTCCCGACCATTGATGCATGAATATATAAATCACTCAATCTTATCATCATCCTTTCAACAAGAGTTTGAGTTTTCTTGCAAGTGGTACGATTTATGTCTTTACTAGGATCGTATGTGAACTTGGTCAATGGCTCAGCAAAGGAAAATTTGACAGCTCAGAAAGGAATATTTTACGATTATCATCTCTAGGTTTACAAGTCAAGAACCCTGTGAAATAAGATAGAAAAAACCTTGCTCGCACTTCTTCAAGTGAGTATTATAAACATATGAAGTCCTACGTTAATTCAAGTGCCTTGATATGAAGTGACTTTGTAAGGGACGTAAAGTAGGCTAGGTTCATGGATTCAGAAACGAAAGGATTCATCAGGCTCAAAGATGTGTATAGATGGGGTGAGAGTTGGTGATCATTTAGGCCTTGTTGTTGGTCTTTTTCTTCACCACGGATTGTCTTACTGATAGATGCCCTCATTGGCTTTGCGAGTTCACCACATGACTCCTTGTAATACAATGATTACTCTACTAGGGATCGTTTCTTTAAATTTTTTTTTTCTAAGTATTTTCTTTGATGATGGGCATCGGCCTTACTTTTACCAAGCACGCTACTTTTTCATGCCTCCAATTCATCAGTCATTTCTCTCTCTCTCTCTCTCTCTCTCTCTCTCTCTCTCTCTCTCTCTCTTTAATTTATTTTTTAGGATTTTGTGCTTGGAGGTCTTTATCTTCAATTAGCACTCTAGATTAGCTACTCAAACAGTCAGCTTGCCCCAATGTGGGGTATAATCACCAATTGGGTTCATATGAAATGAAATTGCAGGCTCAAGTAGGCTACATAATGGATATAAATATGTAAGATAGAGAAAGAAGTATTTTTCGTCATCCCAAGGCACTTAAATTTTGTATGAGTTCAGTTGAAATACTAATACATGAAGATTGATACAAGTGAAAGTAAGAAAATTTCTATCAATTTCCCTCACCTCTAATGTCGACTTACCTCCATTTGCCTCGATGTAGGGTGGTCCTTGACAGGGGTAATATGAAAGAAATTCTTCAAGTATTTAGGCTCAAAAAGATTCCTATGTAGAGAAATGAACTGCCTCTCGTCATTTTAGTTATCGTACCTCTTGCGAGAAAACTCTTCACCTTACGGACACAAATTTTTTTCATACTCATCTCACAATGTATAGATAAAGGACTATGTATGGGATAAGGCTTGCCTTTCACGCATCATTTAGTATGTTCAAGTAACTCGACATCATTCACTAAATTATCCATTTTGATAAATTTCAAGTGGAATTGGTGAATTGCACAATGTCATGTGAAAGCATTCCATAATGATAAAAAGGCCATGCTTTATTCCTGCACATTGGATCATAAAGTCAAAGCTATCATGTGTCCGTGTCTTGCCCCCTCTTTGTAAGGGAGCTCATAGAGGTTTCTTACAAAGATAGAGGACACTATCGTTCACATCTGTTCTTTGCTCTTGCAAAAATAAAACATGCATAATTATACATTAGAGATGTGGTCAACTTTGAGCGAGGGAAAGGCTTTTATGAGCCCATTTTATTCATGGATAGTACTTCTTTACAGCATCAAAATTTACAAAATTCATGAATTCTCGTCCATCCATTTCTACTAAGATTAAAGCACTTCCAGGAAGTACTTTCTTCATAATGTATAGCTCACTGTAATTTGGAGTGAACTTGCCATGAGGATCAAGGTTAATTGGTAGCATCTTGCGTAGCACCAAATCATGGACCTTGAAATGTCTTGGGGGAACCTCCTGATTGAAAGACTTGGCCACCCGTTGCTAATAACACTGACCATTACATATAGCCTTCAATCATTTTTCATCAATCATATTGAGTTGGTCATGCCTTTGTTGCACCCATTTAGCTTTTGCCAGTTTAGACTGAGACAACACTCTTAAAGAAGGGATTTCTACTTCAATTGGCAAGACAACTTCCATGCTGTACACTAGAGAAAAAGGGGTTGCCCCAGTAGAGGAGCGAATTGAAGTCCTATATGCCATCAGAGCGTATGGAAGCCTTTTGTGTCAGTCGCGATAATTATCAGTTGTCTTTGCCAGATATTTTCAATGTTCTTGTTCTCTGCTGTAACAGCACCATTCATTTGGGGGCGATAAGACGATGAATTCAAATGACGAGTTTTAAACTCATTGAACAGATCATTGACAAGCTTGTTGTTTAGGTTTGTCCCTTTGTCAATGATGATAGTTTCAGGCACACCATAATAGGCAATAATATCACATCTCACAAACTTCATGACATTCTTTGCAATAACAATTGCATAAGATGCTGCCTCTATCCATTTTGTGAAATAATCGATGACGATAGGGATGAAACGATGACCATTCGAGGTTTTTGGGTTAATTGGGCCGATTACAACGATGCCCCACATTGAAAAAGGCCATGGTTCCGACAATTGATGCAGTTTATTTGAAAGGATATTTATCTTGTCTCCATAAATCTAGCAACGGTGGCAACTCTAGACATGCTGAATGCAATCACTCTATAAGGTTAGCTAAAAGTAACCTAGCCTCATAATTTTATTTACTAATATGTGGCCATTCATGTGAGGACCACACACTTCGTCATTTATTTCTTCCATGAACTAAGTGGCTTCTTTAGCATTAATGCATCTAAGTAGGACAAAGTCAAAGGACTGTTTGTATAAAGTATCCCCGCCATAAATAACGTGGAGGCAAGTTTCATAAGATGCTTTCGGTTAGTTGGATTGCTACCTTATGGGAACCATTGCCTTTAAATATAGGTCATGATGTCATGGTACCATGGTTTTCCATCTGGTTTTTCTATCACTACCATGCAGTAAGCTGGCTTCATAAGAACTTTAATCTTTAAAGGTTCAATTTCTGACCCGTCCATAACTTGGAGCATAGACTACAAAGTCGCAAGTGCATATGCAAACTGATTGTAAGACCTTGACAAGTACTCGAATGATATTTTATCAAACTCCTTCACAAGATCTTCTAGGTAATCATGGTAAGGAATTAGTTTGGCATCTTTAGCCCTCCATTTCCGACAATGTGGAGGATAATAAGTGCGGAATCACCGAACACCTTCAACTTGCTAACTTCCATTTCAATGGTCACCTGAAGGCCAGGAATGCATGCTTCATATTCAGCTATGTTGTTGGTGCAAGGAAATACCAACTTTGCAGTACAAGATGGTGTTGACCATCAGGAGAGATTAGAACTGCTCTAGTACCAAACCTGAATAGGTTAACTACACCGTCGAAGAACATGGTACATGACTTCTTTTCCATTGTCAAAATGCAATCATCCAAGGAATCATATTCATCTTTGTCTTGCATCCTCATAGTGCCGTTTGCTAACATGTCCACAATTACTCGACCTTTAATTGATTTTTGTGGTACACTTTGCACATCGAACTCTGAAATCATGATTTGCCATTCCGCTAACCTCCCCACCAGAGCTAGTTGTTCTAACAAGTACTTGATGGGATCTTTTTCACTAACTAGAAATGTCTAGTGTTGACACTTGATTTTTAGTCGACATATCATTAAAACATAAAAAAATCAAGATTTAGGTTTTTGATCGCAACGGAACCCTATCTCTCGAATAAAAAAAAATGTTATTTTTCATTTCTTTCTTTTGCATTGTCGTTTTAAGCAATTTTTAGCTCATTAAAAAAAAAAAAAAAAAACCAGAAAGTCAAATGGTTGACTTTCAGGTTGACTTTTTGGTCAACTCTTTGACCAAAAGTCAACCCGAGTCAAAAATTGACTTTTTGCCCAGAAAAATTCGATTTAACTTTAATTTCACTTTTTCAAATCAATTTCTTGAAAATTCAAAGATTTCATAAAAAAAAAAAAAAATCAACCTTTTAGGAAAAGTCAACTAAATGGTTGACTTTTGGTCAAACCTTTGACAAAAAAATAAAAATAAAAATAAAAATAAAAATAAAAAATTGCACAAATATATTTCTTTTAATGCCAATTTGACTTTTGGGTTAAAAATTTCACAAAATTCGATTAAGAACCTGATTTATGAATTTTTTCAGTTTTAGGTTCCAAATCGACCAAAAATAAAATTACTTTTATTCTAGTCATAATTAGGTGTAGTTCCTTGTTTGACATCTAGCTTAGGGACTATCTGAAATCTATTTGAACATTCAATTTCCCGATTTACCGAGTCAAAATATGGATTGCCGTTTTGAGCCCTAATTAGGGGACCAAAATCGATCTTTCATAACTTGTGAACGGACAATTGTTTCTCACTTATTTTCTTAAGATAAGTCCAAATTCGAGATCGATTTTGTGAAATTCACACAAGAACTCATTGATTTAAAGAATTTTATTCTCCCAAGCATTCGAAAGTCAAGCAATTAAGCTTCAATTGACGAAATTTGAATTGACCCATTCATAGCTATGATTTAATTTCATAAATCTAGGTCCAATTTTAATATTAGGCTTAAATCCATTTTTGACCTAAGCTTGAGTACTTCAATTCAAGGCCAATTTGAATGTGGTAAGTGATCTTACCGATAGGTAACTCATTAGATAAGGCAATTGTGACACTAATTGAGTTTAATTTTAGTTAATTGTAATTTTGCCCATTGAATTGCAAATTTTACCATTTTAGCCCTTTAGGCCCAATTCAAAGCACCCATGGTTTCGACTCTTTTTTTTTTAACGATAATCCTTCAATTAGGTCAATAAAAGACCCCTAGATCACGTTCATAAGGTTTGATTAGCTTAATTGTATCTTAATTGGTCAATTTCTTCATAAAATGATAAAATTCCTTTTCAATTAGGTCCTTTAGGGGTCAAATTGCATAATTTATAAAGGACAGACAAACAAACGCTATAATAATATTATTTAAAAATTAAAGAAAAATTGAAAAATATAATAAAATTATAACATAAATTATATTAAAACTATGATAAAATAATTGAAAATAAAATAAAATAATCTAATAAATTTATTAAAAAATTAAAAGAGAAAAATATAATAAAAGTATCAAAATAATAAAAGAAATTCTAAGTCACAAAAAAAAAAAAAAAAATTTAGGGATCGTAAGAAACACATACCTATTCCGAGATATAAATTTTGAGTAATTATCAAACACCTTCAAATGTTAATGAATTAGTCTGAGGAAAAAAAAAAAAAAGGAATAATTTCTAAGTAGTAATTGTTCCCATGATTAGAATAGTTACCAAATACATCCTGAATATCCAGCTACGCCTAGATATTCAGTTGGTCGGGTAATGGCCGGGTACCTAGGCCTATCTTCATATGGGGTTTGGTCTTCTTTAACCCGTGCCTGCCTACACAAACTTGTAGAAAACATGTAACCATTACAATATACAATTTCGGGTGAATAACGATAAATTGCAAATAAAAGCTGCAACTAAAGATTAGTAGACTAAAATTTTAACTTTTGACTGCTTGTTCTATTATGAATCAGGGAAAAAAAGAATCTAATATGTTATAATAGCAACGGAGAGTTTTGTGGTGTCTTGCGTAGCTCCATCTTCACTTATGAGTAATTATACTAGGAAGAAAGGGCAAAAGAGCGAGGATATAACTATACTAGACAATCAGGTTTTACGAAGATTTTGGAAAGATTTCTCTCTCTCAATATGTAGAGTTTTCTCTCTACCCTCTGGTAGTCTCCTTTCATCTAAACCCTCAATTCCCACCTTAATTTCCTTCGATTCCTCCCCTTCATCACATTTTCCAGAAGTTTTATCCCAATTTCAGTATGGATTTCATCCAATCGAGACCTCCATCTCAAAGTTGAAGTTTCCGCCTCCCTCTTCTCCGACTGTAACCCTCTTACGCATGCTGTGCCTTTTATCCTTTCGTTGCCCATCTCCACTTTCATCGATGGGCAGGGTGAATTACCTTCAATTTCACCATTTTATATCATCCTTGTGCTCCAGTTTTCTCCCCCGGTGTTTTATTGGTGTGGTCCCTACGGCTGAGCTCTGGTTTGCTCCATATTCATCGATGCGTTGCATGCAAAATCCGCCTACCTATCAGCTTCTCATTATCGACAAGCTTGCTGATGGATCAAACTAGACAACAAGAAGATGCCCGTCTTGCAGTGCTCTGCAATAGACTTGGACAACTCTGGTTCGAACAAGAAGTGGAAGTCTGGGATGAAGAAGTCCCAGCAGAGAAGCTACAAGAATGCAAATTAACTTTAGTGGGTAAAATTCTGTCCAACCCCTTTATTAACTTTCAAGCGTTTCATAATACTTTAAAAAGAGTGTGGCACAATGACCAAGTACAAATTTCTCAACGCGAAGCGAGACTCTATGTATTTAAATTCAATTCAAAAGAGAAAAGGCAGCGAATTTTAGATAACGGCCCTTGGCTGTTTGCGAATCATATGGTTATTGTGAAACCTTGGGTGCCAAATACACCCCTGCATTGCTACGACTTTACAACTTGTGCAATTCGGGTGCAAGTTTTTTGGGCTTCCATTGGAAAGATGCATCAAGAGCATGATTAGTAAAGCTGCGAGACATCTCGGCAAGGTGCAGGAGGTGAAAATTGAGACCAAAGAAGGTTCTATACTTAGATCAGGGAGGGCATGAGTGGAACTCAATCTAAAAGAACCGCTGAAATCTGGCAAACTTATCAGATTAGAGGGGAACAACATATGGATTGATTTTCGATACGAGTGCCTATCCCATTATTGTTATTCGTGCGGCATCCTAGGTCATTACGCAATGTACTATAAAGACATCCCATTTGATGAAGCAAAAATGGATGGAAAAGATAACCTATCTTACGGTCAATGGCTGAGGGCAGAAGTCAGACAACACAGCCCATTTTGGTTAGCATTTTACGAGTAGAAACCAAATCAAGACGATGTCGAAGAGATCATACCTGAAACTCCACAGCAATCACCTCTCTTATTCCCTGCTGCACCTCAGGGTACCAATTAGCAACCGGCCAACGTGGAGGCCAGCACAGAACAATACCTTCATCGCACTCCAAAACCTACCCTGCAGCATCCTTCACTTGATGATCATCCAAAAGGCATTGAAGAACCTAAACTGAAGTCACCTACAGTAGACCAGTTCACTTTAATCAGAGATGCAGCCAAAGGTTCCTCAAACAATAAGAAGCTAAAGAGTCCCAGAATGATCACAAAAGCGAGTTCTCTCCATAAAGCCAAGAGATATAATCCTTATGGGGAGCGCTCTAATGTCAACAAAAACCTTGATGAATCACACCTTATGGACACCCCTATATTTGCAGCTGAAGGGGTTGGTAGCTGGGCCGTGGTGGCTTGCCAAAAAAAGCCACCAAGTGACAAATGAGGATCATTGGTTGGAATTGTCAGGGGCTGGGCAACCCCCTGACAATTCAAGCGTTAAAGGCCCTAGTGGCCCATGAAAGGCCCGATGTTGTTTTTTTGATGGAAATGAAAAATCAAGACATGGTGATCCAGAATATTAGGAGGAAGCTGAAATTTTCTAGCTGTTTTATGGTTAGTCCTATGGGTTTGGCTAGAGGGATGGTGGTTTTCTAGAATGATCAAGTATCTTTAAGCATGGAGCATCACACTGTATATTTCATCGACATGATTTGTACTGATACACAGAGTGGAGATACAATGAGACTTACTTGTCTTCATGCGCCAACGATATATCAACAAAGACAGAAATTGTGGGCAGGCTTAAGACAACCTAGCTCTTCAAATACTCTACCATGGGTGTGTATCGGTGATTATAATGAGATTATATATCATTGGGAAAAGGCGGGCAAGAAGATAGCAGAGCCGTATAGGTTGCATCCCTTTAGAGAATTTTTAAATGACTGTATGCTAATGGATATAGAAAGTAAGGGTTGTACTTATACATGGGTGAACAATAGAGATGGCGATGAGGTGGTTAAGGAAAGACTTGACAGGGCACTGTGCACAATGGATTGGAGATTAACTTACCCGGAAGCGGAAGCCTTTACTTTTCCTGCTTTGGTCTCAAATCATAGCCCTCTTCTTCTTATTACTGAACCCAGTCCTTCAAGGCGGAGGAAGACTTTCACTTTTGAAGCTTTCTGGCTTCAAGACAAGGCCTGTCGCTTGGTCATCAAAGATGCTTGGGCCTCTTCATCAACACTAGCTCACTCTCTATCCCACAAGCTTCGAGAGACTTCCTTGGCGCTCGCCAGGTGGAGTAAATCAAAATTCTGCAATGGCCAAAAACAAATCCACCTGTTACAACAACAAATCCAGCATCAAATTAATCAACCCAGTCATGACTACGATAAGGCACTTGTATCTAGCCTGAAAGATGAAGTACAATACATATGACAACAGGAAGAACAATATTGGGTGATGAGATCGAGGATTCAATGGCTGCGATGGGTGGACGAAAATACTAAGTTTTTCCATGCAACGACAATACAACGCAGACAATGTAACCGAATCAGCATGTTGCGGGATGAACATATTGGGTGGACTTGCGATCCCAATCATCTGAAGAATATGACGCAGACATACTTTCAGAATCTATATTGTTCGATTGGCCACCGAGATTATGGCCCTATTCTCACACAATGTTCCTAAGTGGTCACAGCACAGATGAATACAGGTTTAACAGCAAAGGTCTCTAGGGAGGAAGTCAAGCAAGCAGCTTTCCAATTAGGGGCTACTAAAGCCCCAGGACCCGACGGCTTGAATGGGTTATTCTATCAAAACCACTGGGATATTATTCAAGAAGATATCTTTACTTCGGTGCAAGATTTTTTCAAATCAGGAGTGATGCCCCCTGTTTTTAACAGAACTCTCATTTCTCTGATCCCAAAGGTGCCACACCCAGAGAGGTTAGAACAATATAGACCCATCGGTCTTTGCAACTTCATATATAAAATCATTTCAAAAGTGCTAGCGAATCAACTAAAGACTTGGTTACCTAGGTTGATTTCAACGGAACAGAGTGCTTTTGTCACAGGTAGACAAATACAAGATAATAGTTTGGTTGTGTAGGAGGTCCTTCACCAACTAAAAGTCAAGAAAAGAAAGAAAAAATTCCAAGCAGTGTTAAAATTGGACATGTAGAAAGCTTATGATTGGGTTGAGTGGGATTTTCTAGAGGCCTATCTTAAAAAATTGGGGCTTCATGATTAATGGGTATGGTGGGTGATGCAATGCATTACCACGACATCCCTTAGTGTCAAGTTAAATGGCGAACCATTGCCATACTTTTGTCTTACAAGGGGGCTAAGACAGGGAGATCTTCTCTCTCCATATATGTTCATCATTTTAGCTAATGTCTTATCTACTCTTATTCAGCAAGCTGTCAACTCGGGAACTCTCAAAGGGATCAAACTTAATAGGTGGTGCCCTACTCTTTCTTATCTATTTTTTGCGGATGATGCAATATTTTTCTTGGATGGACGAACCCTAGAATGCTAGAATCTGGCGAATATTTTACATCAGTATTGTGTAGCAACGGGCCAAGCCGTGAATAGAAACAAATCAGGACTCTTCTGTAGTCGAGATTGCCCCTTTATTTTACAACAAAATTTGGCTGCAGAATTAAGAGTTCCTGTGATTGAAAAGGTAGGGAAGTATTTGGGTATACCATCTGACTGGGGGTTTTCCAAAAAAGACATGTTTGCTTGGATTCTGGGTCGAGTAAATGCGAAGCTGGAAGGATGGAAAGAGAATTTCATTTCTAAAGGAGGAAAGGAAATTCTGTTAAAAACGGTAGTGTAAGCACTCCTGCAGTACGCCATGTCCATATTCAAACTTCCTATTTCTATATGTCAGTCCATTGAACGAAGAATAGCAAAGTTTTGGTGGCAAAACACTAGTACTGGATCCGGCATACACTAGAGGGCATGGGATCTTCTCAAAGAACGGAAGACTGAAGGGGGGGCTTGGCTTCTGAGATTTATTGACTTTTAACAAAGCTCTTTTGGGAAAGCAGGCTTGGAGACTTTTCCAAAACCCTTCATCCTTATGGTGTAGCGTTTTTAAGGGACTTTATTTTCATTCTGGTAATTTCTAGCATGCAGCAAAAGGCACTAATTCTTCATGGGGCTGGCAAAGTTTACTAATAGGCAGAGATGTTATCCTAAACAAGCTGCAATGGTCCGTCAGTGATGGGTAGAAGATAAACATACGTGAGGATAAATGACTCACTAGAGAAATTATCGGCGGACCAACGCCTAAAGGAGAGCCAGAATAGGTAGCTGGTTTTATAATTTCAGACGAAAATAGATGGAACGTCCCTCTTTTAAGAAACAATTTTGACTACCAAACAGTTGAGGAGATTGTTGCTATTCCGTTAAGCCATGCTTCTACCATGGATCAAATTATATGGACAGGAATGCATACATGTATATACTCAGTAAAAAGTGCCTATCATAATCTCAGACACTCAGATCATAGCAGGGACAGAAATCGCGCCTCATCCTCATATCAGCCTTCACCCCATCTCTGGTGACAAATCTGGAAATTAAAGACGGCCCCAAAAATTCGAATTTTCATATGGACTTTATGTTATAACGCACTCTCTACAAAGGATAACCTATTTTGGCGACACATCATTCCAGACCTGGGATGTCAGTTATGTGCATCACAGACACCTGAAACAACTGAACATATCTTCTTGTTTTGCCCGTGGACGAAGAACATTTGGTCTCATTCTAGCTTATAGATTGATATCTCAGCTTACAGAAGGCATAGAATGGATGTGTGGCTAGAAGATATACTTGAGAATTAGCCTGACTTACCTTCAATGGAGATCATCGCATCCATTCTTTGGCAGATATGGAAGGCGCGGAATCACTTCACCTTCCGGCATCAACGTACCAATCCCGATCAGCTGGTGGATCTGGCACTTGCTAATGCAAGGCTGATCAGCAGCATGATGTAGCCGGCGACAGACACGGGACAACCTCTTCTAAACCCTAATCGGGCGTGGACTCCTTCGGATCGGGGCAGCATCAAGGTCAATATAGATGGGGCTTTTCCCACGGTGAACCTCATAGGTGCCATCGAGTGCATTTGCAGAGATCACACCGGTACTTTGATCGACGGATTCACTAGCAATGTCCGTGCGTCTTTGCCGCTGCAAAGTGAGATTCAAGCCCTAATTTCCACTCTTACATATCTACAACAGAGAGGACAAGATGATGCTCACCTTATTATCGAGTCTGATTGTATGATGCTTCTGGAGATCTTCAACCATCGCTGTTTACCGCCATGGGATTGTCGTGCGATGGTCGTTAATGCTGCAGCTTTGATCCCCTGTTTTCCCCATCTGCGAATTCGGCATTGCAGAAGGGAAGCAAATACCACAGCTGATTAGGCCGCCAAGGCCCATGGCCGCGATACTCTTTCTCCTAATTTGGCTTCCTCACCTCCCCAACTTTTAATGGATTTGCTATATATTGATGCCCTTTCTACGGGTTGTAACTTTGGTTTTCCTTGAATGAAATGCAACATTTTCAGTCCAAAAAAAAAAAAAGAACCTTGAGCTTTCGTTAAATCTTATGAATAAAAAGGACACATGTCCATTTGTCTTAGCATTGCTAATTAAATTAATGCATTTGTTGAAATATAGAACGTCATTATGAGGACTGGAGGTTGATAATCTGTGATTATTATGATGTCATCAAGACATCCAATTTAGGCGAGCACACACGATCCACTCTTTTTGGTTGACTCTCTTTTCTCCTAATAAACAAGCACATCTTTTTGAAAAGTTTTGGGCTAATAAGGTATTATCAATTTCTCCGATCCTTAACCATCTAAAGCCCCATGAAACTGGGAGACAACAAAATAAAAGTCCTCGCGCTGAATAGAGGAAGCCAAGATGCTGAGAACCCGAAGTGATGCTGATTCTCGGAGTTCTAGCCGTCGGAATGGGATGATTTATGGAGGGAAGATCCCTCTCTTCCCTCTCTCTACTTCCACCGAAGGATTTCGCTAGAGCTGCTCTACAATGCGAGATCTTCCTCGACCTAGGGGGCTGGTCGAACTACAGTCTTCTGCTGGGTTTTACTGGTTTTATTCCGATTTTGGAAGCCTCTTCAGTTGGATTGGGCTGAAATTTAATTTCCTTGCTTGGAATGCGCCCGGTTCTGGTGTGCGACTCACTGTGGGCTATCGGGCTATCGTCTGATCTTGAATTTCGTGAAGCTTTCAGCCTCTTTATGGCCCTTTCTCAGTTTTTCTAGTATTGCATGCTACGCGTTCGACGAATGGCCTCAACTGCTCTTGGCGGGGTTGGGCCTCCCTCTTCGAATCAGTTTGCTGCTGGAACCTCCCGTGGTGGTGCCGGGAAGGAAACTATGGGAAGGACCGATCATTCTCCTGCTGCCCCGACTAATGTCTTGGCCCATGCCCGTTCAGACCAAGCCCCTGCTGTACCGAGAGGTAGGAGCAGGGGAAGATTGGGATCCAAGCGCCCTCAGCAGGCGATATCCAGGAACTCCAACTTGCGTAATTGGGCTAGTGTTGCGGTGGCAAAGGTGGCCTCCAAAGGCTATGACTTGGAATATTGCCCTCCAAATTATGTTGGAAATAGAGCGATTGTTGAGATGACCGAAGACGACATTCAAGCAGCCGACCCTAAACTCAAGGAATGCCTTGTTGGCTTTTACATTGGCAGGCGTATTCCATTCAAATTGATTGAAGCAGCCTTCAAGAAGGCTTGGGGGGAAAATCTAGCCAAAGTAATGGCTAATGGAAGATGACTTTTCTTCTTCCACATCCTGGATAGAGAATTTCGTCGTAAGATCCTTGAAGGGGGGGCTTTCACAGTCTCGAAACAACATATTGTTTTCCAGCAATGGAGGCCAACCCTGGAGCTTCAAAACAACACCCTTATGTCTGTGCCGGTGTGGGTTAAACTCAAAAATCTTCCCATTGCTTTTTGGTCCTCTCAGGCAATTAGCAAGATGGCAAGCTTTATTGGGAAGCCCCTTTATGTTGATCTAAACACGGAACAAATGGAAATGCTTGCCTTTGTGAGAGTGTGTGTGGAGATCACAGCGAATCAGCAGCCATGTGAGTTCGTGGAGGTGGTTCTCCATGGTGAAACATGTGTCGTTGAAGTTGAATATGAGTGGAGACCTTTGGCCTGTGCTGAATGCGACATTTTTGGCCATAACTACTATCCTCCGCCTACTCAACAGTCGGCCAAGAACACTCACCAAGCTGGTGTAGCGAACCCTCCTTCTTCTCGGGGTGGATCCTCCTCTCCCGTTCCTGACTCTCAATCGACACTTCATCCACAGCAAGTGCAAATCATGGAAAGGACAAGAGACAACCCGTTGTATATCAATAGGCTTGTTGCAATTCGTGCGCCAGCTGCTGTGGACCCTATCGCTTCGGACAAGCTTGCTGATTCGGCTACTATTCACCCACAGCTTTTCTCATCGCCTGCTGTGTTGGTTGATCCTATCAAAGACCGGGAGACCGCCCCGCTATCGGTTCCTACTATCCCTCCTTCTGCCTTGGACCCCTCTTGGAAGCAGGTCAAGGGCAAAAAGAAGAAAGGCCAAGGGAGCAAGGTGGCTGCCTCCTTCAGCTTTGACCCATCAAGTGAAGATGGCCATTCCTTGAAACTGGAGAACTCAGCCCAAGCCGGCCCACCCCAGGTGCCCCGCAAGCTCGCCGACAACTCTCTTGCTTCATCGAAATCCCACGCAAGTTCTTCCTTGCTGGCTTAGCCGAAATCTACTACCGTGCCTGTGTTGCTACCGGATGGTTCCAATGAAATATTCAGTGCTCATGCTGGCGCAGATGATGAGGATCTCTTATCAGTTGGGTGCTCATCCCCAACTTCTTCTCCTTTGGGTGCTCCGGCCGAATCTATACAAGATAAACTATTATTGCTTTGCCCAGACCCTCCTCCTTCCTTGGCTCCATTGTCGGTTCTTGCCAAGAAAAAGGCTGTCAAAAAGAGGTAACCCCTCTCCTCCTTGTATATATGTATATAGGAATATGGAATATTAGAGGCCTCAATGACCCCTTGAGGCGGGCCAAAGTTAGGAGTTTTGTCTCCAAATATAATCTATGCTTCGTTGGCCTTATTGAGACAAAAGTCTCAGCAGCTGACTTTGATTCAATGTCATCTTCTTTGCTAAATGGCTGGAATTGGGTTGCAAACTATGATTTCTCTAGTCGGGGTAGGATATGGGTTGGTTGGAACCCCGATGTCGTTAGTTTTGATACTTTGGTGGTCAATGACCAGGCTATTCATGGTCGTTTAAAGATCAACCTGTCTGGCGAGTGTTGTTGTGTCTCGGTAGTTTATGGGGAGCATACCTTCTCTCATTGTCGGCCTCTTTGGGACGATCTCCTACATATGAGCACTATTCTCCAAGATTCGGCTTGGTTAGTGGCTGGGGATTTCAATGCCATAAAGGATCCCTCTAACCGGTTCGGAGGCACCAATACTTGGATTCCTTATTTTGATGAATTTGCTAACTGTTTAGCTCAATTTGAATTGGAGGACCTCAGATATATTGGACTTCGTTTCACTTGGTCGACTTCTTCTAAATTGACAAGAAAGATGAGGAAAATCGACCGGGTATTGGTTAACTCAAAATGGAACATGGAATTTTCTTTCTCGGAGGCATCATTCTTGAACCCGGGCATTTCAGACCATTCTCCTATGGTTGTCAGAGTCCTCAATCCGGTTTTTAAGAGAAGACCCTTCAAATTTTTTGATTATTGGTCAGACCATCCGAATTTCTCATCCATTGTCCAACAGGCTTGGGAGACACCAATTATTGGATTTTCTATGTATAGGCTTGTCTCCAAACTGAAAGTGCTCAAAGGTAGTCTGAAGCATCTAAATAGAGAAGCCTTTTCGAATATTTCTTCAAGGACAGAGGAAACTAGAGAAGCCCTTTGGCTCGTACAAAATGACCTTCAACTTGATCCGAACAACTCAGAGTTGGCCGATCTTGAGAAGACAAGCCGTAGAATTTTTGTGGACCTGCGCCGAGACGAGGAATCTTTCTTCATACAAAAATCTAGAGTTCGGTGGCTTAAGGAAGGTGATCGGAATACCAAATTCTTTCACCTTTGCGTCAAAAAAAGGCAACTCAGAAATAGAATCCTCTCGGTTAAAAATACATCGGGCGAGTTGATCACGGACACAAATACGGTCCCCCAGGTTTTTGTCTCTTACTTTGACGACTTGCTTGCTCCTCATTCGTTCCTATCCAAGCCTTCGTTACTAGAGGTTAAAGAGTTTGTTCGAAGACCCTTATCTACGAACCAGGTTAGTTCTCTTTCTAGCTTGGTTATTGATTCGGAAATTCGGGATACAGTTTTCTCTCTCCCTAGAGGCAAAGCTCCAAGCCCCGATGGTTTCACGGCGGAATTCTTTAAGAATAATTGGGAGATTGTTGGCCCTTCTATCATAGAGGTGGTCAAGGAATTCTTCACTTCGGGTCGTCTCTTAAGAGAGGTAAACAATACTATCCTCGCCTTGATACCTAAAGTGCCTAATGCCTATGCGGTCTCTAACTTCAGACCCATTGCTTGTTGTAATACTATATACAAGGTCATTACTATGATCTTGGCTAATCGCCTTGCTACTGTCTTGAACGAAGTGGTTGATCCATCTCAGAATGCTTTTATTAAGGGTAGGAGGATAAGGGATAATATATTGATAGCTCAGGAAGTCTTTGTTGGATTTCATCTTGACCCGTACCTCCCTAAATGTGCTGTGAAAGTTGATTTTCAAAAGGCTTACGACACGGTTGATTGGGATTTCCTTCAGCTAACTCTAGTAGCCTTTGACTTTCCTGATTTCCTGATCCGGTTGATCATGATATGCGTTTGGACACCGAAATACTCATTATCAATCAATGGAGAACTTCATGGGTTCTTTCCTGGTGGCCGGGGCCTGCGACAAGGCAACCTGATGTCCCCTTATCTTTTTAACTTGGTGATGGAGGTATTCTCAGGAATTTTAAGTGCTCGCACCTCCCACAAGGAATTCAAATACTTTTGGCGGTGCAAAGCGGTCAAGCTATCTCACCTTTTCTTCGCCGATGATGTCTTTCTTTTTAGTCAGGCTGATTGGGTGTCCATTACCTTGCTGAAGAAAGGCTTGGACTTGTTCTCTTCATGGAGTGGCTTGATTCCAAACAAGAACAAGAGCGAAATTTTTCTCTCGGATGGTCCTCCGTCTCTTCGCAACTACATATCCTTAGCCTTTGGGTTTCAAGAAGGTAAATTGTCGGTACGCTATCTGGGAGTGCCTATCATATCCTCCAGGCTTGGGAAAGCTGACTGCATCACCCTTATTGATCGGATTACAGCTAGAGCCCAATCTTGGGCTCATCGTTTCCTCTCTTTTGCTGGAAGGTTGTAGTTAATCAGGTCAGTCTT
This sequence comes from Eucalyptus virginea, assembly GCA_014182375.1. Classification (NCBI taxonomy): domain Eukaryota; kingdom Viridiplantae; phylum Streptophyta; class Magnoliopsida; order Myrtales; family Myrtaceae; genus Eucalyptus; species Eucalyptus virginea. The sequence goes on along the minus strand of CM024518.1, from coordinate 39,534,108 downwards.
GCACTCTATCCAAACCTTCTGGTCGAGTGTTTTTACATTGCCGGTTTCGGTTCTCAATAGCATTGAAAAGATTTTGAGGCAATTTTTTCGGAAAGGATTCGCCCTCGGTGGGGGGCGAAGATGTCGTGGGATGATATATGCCTACCAAAAAAAGAAGGGGGATTGGTATTCGTAAATTGAGAGATTGCAACAAGGCGTCCATGATGAAGCACATTTAGATTCTGTTCACAAATAAAGAATCCCTTTGGTGCCGTTGGATTCATTCCAACTTTTTAAAGAGGAACAACTTCGAAAGCTTCATCTCCTAAAATATGCTCTTGGGCTTGGAAGAAAATTTTGCAATTAAGAAGTGACTCTCGGCTTTCCTTCCTTTGGAAGATTGAAATGGACACTCCACTTCGTTATGGTTTGATCATTGGCACCCAAAAGGCCTTCTTGATATTATTATGCCGCATCCCGTTATTCAGTGTTTTGGTCTACCCAAGCATGCAGTGGTGGCTGATCTCCTTTCGCCTATGGGCCTTTCATTTCGTAGTATTATGGAGAGCTGCGGTCTCTCTATCCCAACACTCTCCCAAGCTCCGGACCGGTTTTCCTGGCATTGGCATCCGTCCGGATCCTTTTCGGTAGGATCTGCTTGGGACCACTTCAGGACCAAAAGAAACATAATGCCCTGGGCTTCGCTTATTTGGAACAATGTCATCACCCCTAGGTTCAATTCAATCTCTGGTTGATTGCTAGAAACTGTTTGCCTACCCAGGAACTTCTTATTTCCTATGGTAGAATTGATTATGCCACTTGTGCCTTTTACAATGAAGTTCCTGACTCTATAGATCACCTGTTTTTTGATTGCCACATATTGGCTTCCATTGCTTATTTTTGGGCTACTCGTTGCAACCTTCCTTGGCGCCCTAGGCCGTGGAAGGAGAATCTCCAATGGGCTACCTCCTTCCTAAAGGGCAATGATTTCTTTCACAACTTAGCTCGTTACTCTTTTGCTGCCATGTGCTACTTAATTTGGAAGAAGAGGAATGCTATCATATTCCGCGACGAAGCAGTGGTTCTTGCTGCAATGAAAAATCACATTATCAAGATGGTCAAGGACAAAGCTCTCACCTTCTCTGATGTCCCGAATACCCCAAGAAATAGAAGGCTTGAGAGAAACTGGGGCTTCGACCCTTCCATCTTCGTTGATCGTGAGGAGAATGCGTAGATCCGGATGAAGACCAAGCTGTGCGATCTTTTCTCCTACCCTCCTTGGGTGTCCGGCCCTCGGCCTTCTCCTTAGGTGGCTGAGGTTTTGTTTAGCATTCTCTTTTCGCTTGTGACCGGTTGGTCTTTGCTTCTTGCTTGTGCTTGTCTTTTTCTCTTCTTTGTAATCTTTTTGTTTCGGCTCCCTAACACTCTCTATGCGTAGCGCCCTGAGAGTGTAAGCTTTGGAGCCGGTCTTGTATATTTGTCCAAAGCTATAATACCTTTTACCTTTACCAAAAAAAAAAAAAAAAAAAAAAAAATTTCTCCGATCCTTTTTCACACGAAATTATCTAGTGTGATTTTTTTTTTCTTTTTAATTTCCTGCCTCTCATATGCACTAGATATTCTCTCTTGTGTGTGAGTCTATTAAACAGGGGCCAATCGTTGCCAATTGATACATAACATCCTCTTATAAGAATCATTGAACGCTTATTCTTATCCCAGATGTCAGATGTGGCATTTTTTTCCACTTCATATGTGCACTCAATAAACGATCACCGCAAAATGTATATATTAATGCCAAAAAAGGCAAAATCTTCAGCGTTTTATTTAAATTTCATTACCGATAGATTGGTTTGTATCGCCGACTTTCAAGCATTTTGCTTTTCGTTTTTGGATTTAAGGGAAGGGATCACTCGCCAAGCACTTAAAATGATTGAAGTGAAATTCATAAATTGTTAAAGGGCCAAATTAACTAACATAAACTTCACATGAGTCCACATGATCAAATAAAATAGGCTTATTATCAATTACAACCACAGTGGAAGGTCCTATCTACGAGCCGTCCATTAGCTATATATTTTCAATCATGGAGTAACTAATTAATATATTTATTTTATTGTGCACACTAAAGAGAAAATGTGTATGGGTATGAAGAAATTATTACATAGGCCCTTACGTTTATGTTTTGTCTTGTACTAATCATTGCATAAAAGAAGAAATACTAGTCTCTCTCCACATTTTTGTATCTTGCGGCGTGCTTATGTGAATAATTATTGCTTATCAAAACTTGTCCATATTAGATCGAAGAGTTCGAGGAAAACGTCTTAGTTGAAGGGATCACGTCACACCATAATTGTTGCCTTTTTTAAATTGTCATTGTCCGAAGGCCATTTGCAATCATATATTTGCGCAAGTTGGAGAGAACGACAACGATGAATTCTCTCCTCGTCATTTTTCGTCTAATATCACACATTTCTCGACTAATCAATTCCTTAATTGAAAAAAAAAATCCTTAATAGTGGTTCAGTCCAAAGGAGCGCTACTGACTCCACTTTTTGACAAGAGCAAAGTTGCCAAAGGAGAAGCTCGCATGCTCATTGTTCATCAATAGTGGTTCAGTCCAAACTGGCGCCTAACTCCTTTCCTAAGACCGATTTACTTTATGAAGGTTGGCTTAATGGAGCCACTACTCCTTCAAACATGGTGTACTCTTCTATAAAGAATTTCTCTAACAAATTTTATCTCACAAGAAGTTGATTTACAAAGTGATTACGAGAGGAGTTCTTGTATTTTCAATGTACACACATGCACAAGACAAGGGGTTACCCTATTTATATGGAAAACAAACTCAACTAGCTATTATTAACACTTCAAATGGCTAATTTTTTGACTGTTGAGAATTTCAGGTGCCCATAAAAAATGGTCGTACACCTGCTAGATTGAGCAGGCGAAGCTTAAAATTGAACTGCAAAGTCAAGTATTCGACTATTACTCAGCCGGGTAAGCAAACCTCTTTTTAGATAGAAACGGGTCTTCTTGTAGAGAACATATTCGAATAGTTTGTAACAATTACAAATATACGAAAGTGAGTTTTGGGATCATCAAAATTAGTTAGGAATAGCAGTGACAAATTGTAAATAAAACGTGCAACTAAAGATCAGGTATGATTATCAAAGATTAGATTTTATAAATGTATGTTTTTTGGCTGTCTAATCTATCATATGAATTGTGGAAAATAGAATTTAATATGTTAAAATAACTACTGGGGTTTTGTGGTGGCTTGTGTGAACTTCATCTTCGCTAATGAGTAATGATCTTGGAAGAAACAATAGAAGAGAAAGGATATGACTATACTACAAAATGTTGATAAAATCAGGTTCTGAAACCTTACCTTTAGCTTTCGTTAAATTTTATTATTTGAATTGCCGACTTTCAAGCATTTTTTTTTTTTTTTGGTGCTTTTGGATTCAAGGGAAGTGATCACACCAAGCATTCAAATGCTTCAAGTGAAATTTATTACTTGTGAAAAGGGCCAAATTAACTAAAAAAATATTCGCAAGAGTACACACCGTAAAATAAAATAGGCTTGTTGTTTCAACAACAGTGGAAGATCCCATCAGCAAGGCGTCCATTAGCTGGATGTTTTCAATAAATAAATTTATTCTATTGTGAACATAAAGAAAATGCGTATGGCGACGAGGAAACTATTACATAGGCTCTTACAATTATGTTTTTGTCTTGTACGAATCATAGCTTAAAAAAGAGAAGTATTAGTCTTTTTTCACACAATGTAAGCGAGAAAGGAGAATCTTAGGGCATGCTCGTGTAAATTATTGTTCACCAATCCGAACTTGACCTTATTAGATGAGAAGGGTTCCAGAAAAATGTCTTTGTTGAAGGGACCACGCCACGCCATAATTGTTGCCCTGTTTTGTTTCTATTTGTCCGATGTTTAGGTGGCCCTTAAATAATATCATCGTGTAAAAATTAATTTCTAGTATGAACACCTAGACTCTAACATAGGCATCGATTCTTTGCGAACGTCTACTTGCAAAAAGACCAATTTGAGACTTCATTTCTTTTTTTCGGTGAAGGTTGACCATAACAATAAAAGAAAAGAAAAGAAAAAAAAAAACTGGGCGGAAAACTTACATTGGGCCATTAAATATATTTCTGGCAATGACTTCTCGCAATGCATTTGTCGGTTTGCTTTTGGCGCTCTTTATCACCTTATTTGGAAGACAAGGAACAATATCTTCTTCCGAAGCCATGCCCTTTTTGTCCCTGCCTTGAAGAATCTTGTCATTAAAGTCGTCAAGGACAAGGCTTCTACATTCAGCCAAGTTGCGGACACACCAAGGAGCAGGAGGATTCAGCATAGTTGAGGATTAGATCCCTCTATATTTTCTTCCATGGTGATTGTCCCTTCATTGTAAAGTTGTTTCAAGGGTGACCACTGTTTTGGTCTTCCCTTTGGTTCTTTTCTCTCGGCACCCTTCCACTCGTGATGACTTGGGTGTCATCTAGAGCGCAAGTTTTGTTGGAGCCGGGCTTCTTGTGCTGTATAGCTATGTTTGGTTGAAAGTTAATATACTTCTTACCTTACCAAAAAAAAAAACAATAATAATAATAAAAAAAAACAATAATTGGTTCGAAACTTTCCTTATGCTGTCCAAATTTACCTTCCTACGAGTTCCAATTGCAAAGATATTGCTATTTTTTGACTTGCTTGTGCTTCATAACTGATTTGTTGGTGAAATGTTTCTCTAGCCTAAGGAGTACTGGGATTGCATATACGTTCAAAGTGTGTCGAGAGATTAAAATTTTTTCCTCATTTTGACCCCCAATAGATTACACTGCAGATTTGTTCAACTTTTGTAAATCACAAACACGACTTTTTCTATTTCTCTTCCCATAAAAACACTTTCAGAAATTATTTAATAAGTCCAGATGTATATAAAGTTGGCCGGCGATCAGGCCGGCCCAGAGTTGAAAAAAGGAAGAAGAATAAATGAAAAGTAAAAGGAAGAGAGAAATAAAAGAAAATAAAAGAATAAAAATCTCAGATAAATAAAAAAAATTGCAAAAGTTATCCACGTTAGTGATAGTTACTGTCCACGTCAGCGATTTCTAACCAAGATTAGCCGAAAGGACTACATTAGCAAATCATCAAAAGTTTTAAGACTGAATTGGTTGCTATACAATAGATTTAGGATATTTTTAATAATTTTCCCTCAAATTATGTTTTAACTACATATAACTTTTAAGACCAAAGAGGCCCAAAATAGAATTGTGTTTACAATAATAGTAGTTCCATGGCTTACTCTATTTAAGTTGAGGGGGTGAGGAAACTTATGGGAGAAAATGGAGTTTGGAACACCTGGAGTGCCCAAACATGGCATAAATGAATACTTAAGTATAAAAAATTAGGAAAGTGACACTTAAGTGCCAAAATTGGTACAAAAGGGATTACTTAAGTGTTAACGGCGAGAAAATTTTGCCAAAACACTAATGTGGCGATTTTCCGACGAGCCAAGTGCAAAATGATGTAGTTTTGCATGCTGACATGGGTAAATAATTAATATAAAAATTAATTAAATTAAGCCCTTAACTGTCGGCTACCTTCATCTTCCTTTTTTTTTTTTATAATTAATTTGGTTTTAAATTAAATTTAATTAATTTTTATATTCAAATTTAAATTGTGCCAAAACGACGTCATTTTTTGTGTTTCTTTGCTGAGTCAGTCTTTCGATAAACCATGTACGCGAGCAAAATTAATGAAAATTTATCATTTAGGATTCTGATGGGATTTGCCGGATATGGCGCTCAAGTGTCCTATTTTTCAAAAAAAAAAAAATGTCACTTAAATGTCACTTTTCTAACTTTTGGCACTTAAATGTCCCATTGTGCCAAGTTTTGTCACTTTGAGTGTTCTTTTGCCGGAGAAAATGTCAACATTTGACATGTTTTTTTTTCTCGACAAAATTATAAAGTTTTCTGCATTCTCCACCCAAACCTTCAATTTCTGCATTTTCCTTTGTTTCCCAAACATTATGAAAGTAAACTCTACCATCGGTAATAAACAGAGGTTGACCATTACCAATCGATACATGACCTCCTCATTTGAGAATGATATAATACTTTCTTTTTATTCAAAAATGTCGGACTACATTTTTTTCACCTCATATGTGCATTTAATAAAGGAACTCTTCAAATTGTACTTACTAATGCCGAAAAAGAGAGAAGCAAAATCTTTAGTGGGCCATAGATTAGTTTGTAGGGTTAATATCCTGAAAACCCCAAACTGGTATATTTGTGACAAATTTATCCCAAACTATTTTTTTGACCACCAAAAACCCCAAACTAGTATACCTTTGACAAATTTACCCCAAACTGGTACACTTGTGACAAATTTATCCTCTGTTAGTTTTAGTTAAATTTTATTATCAAATTATTAAGTTAAATGACACATGACAGTTGACCGGTATACCAATTTAGGATTTTACGCTTCGTTTGTTACAGTTTACAATTTTTGTGATTTTTTTGTGGTATTAATTCAATTTAGCAGATGGTATATTTGTCACAGATTTACCATTTTGGGGTTTTTTGCAGTCGAATAAATTAGTTTGGGGGTAAATTTGTCATAAATGTACCAGTTTATGGTTTTTTATAGTTAGTCGGAGTAAATTTGTCACAAGTATACCAGTTTGGGGCTTTTCATGGTCAAAAAAATAGTTTGGGGTAAATTTGTCATCAGTGTACCAGTTTGGGGCTTTTCAGGGCATTAACCCTAGTTTGTATTGCTGACCTTCAAGCATTTTTTCTTTTTTTCTCCTTGAACATAAGGGAAGTGATAATACCAAACGCTCAAATGATATAAGTGAAATTCATTTCTTGTGAAAATGACTTAATTCGAGTCCATACGGTCAAATAAAATAAGCTTGTTATCAAATAAAACAATAGTGGAAGTTCCTATCTATGAGCTGTCCATTAGCCATATGTTTTCAATTAGAGTAATTAATTAATAAATATATTTCATTGTGCACACTAGTGTGAGAAAATGTTTATGGCAATGAATAAATTATTACATAGGCCCTTACAATTTTGTTTTTGTCTTGTATATCATAGCTTTAAAAAAGAAATATTAGTCTTTTTCCACACATTATGACCCCAACTATGACGACGAGAGGCTTGCGCTCATGCCTCTTAAATCGCCCACCTTAACCTAATCTTGTAAACTCAAATCTGAAGTGCATCTACAATAGCTCGTCTGTACATCTAAAATCGTCTAATCAAGGCTGTCCGTTCTAGATATAACGTCCGATTCATAAAATTTTTTCCCTTCAGTCGTCCTCTTTTTCACCGTGATTTTGTTTGCGCTTGTCATCTCTCTGCAAATTGAATGAAGAAAGAGGAGGAAAATGCGACTTTTGCTTTTGCTTCAAGATTCTGTTACATTGGTTTTTCACCTGTTTGATAAGAATTATTTTCTCTTGAATTTAAGATCACTAAATTGTTCGTCTTTTACTTTTTTAATAACAAAAAATGCCACATTAGCTTACACGGGAAGCTCCATTTTGCCACGTAAGCTCGTTTGGACGGGAAAGATGACAGTGGCCGCGTTTGTCTGTCCGAGAATACCACATGCTTTTGTTTTTAGGTTAATACCTTTAAAAATCCTAAACTAGTACACCTATGATAAATTTATCCCAAACTATTTTTTTTACCATCAAAACCCAAAACTACCATCTTTGACAAATTTACCCCAAATTGGTACATTTGTGACAAATTTACCCCATGTTAGTTTTCGTTAAATTTTGATTAAGTTAAATGACACGTGACAGTTGACTGGTATACTAATTTGCGATTTTACGCTCTATTTGTCACAGTTTATAATTTTTGTGATTTTTTGTGATATTAATCCAATTTAGCGGAGTGTATATTTGTCACAAATTTATCAATTTATGATTTTTTGCGGTCGAATAAATTAGTTTGAGGTGAACTTGTCATAAATGTACCGGTTTAGGATTTTTTTATGGTCAGTCGGGATAAATTTGTCACAAGTGTAGTAGTTTGGGGTTTTTCATGGTAAAAAAAATAGATTGGGGTAAATTTGTCACAGAAATTTATCACAGATGTACCAGTTTTGAATTTTTAGGGTACTAACCATTTGTTTTTTTGTTTTTTAATATTGTTTTTGTGATATGTACACTGTGAGATTATTTTTATCCCTCTCATATAAATATATGATTTTTTTTTTAACTGGATTTGGCCCACCACTTAGTGGGAACTTCAAATGGCACTCCAAGCCACCGTGGTCACTGTGCCCCAGCGCTCATTCTTAGCAACTTCCTATGTCCAAGTCACAATAGGATCATGGTCAATGAAAACAAAGACTAAAGAACAAGAAATGCCGTGTTTTTCCACGCCATCGACAAGAAGTAAGAAAGATTGACGTTGAGGTCGTTGCCTCGTTTTGTTTCTCTTAGTCTGATGGTCATTTGCAATAATTTATCTGGGCAGTTGGAACAGAACCACAGTAATGAGTCCTGTCTACATCATCTCCGTTCAATGTTTTACATTTCTCAACAAATCAATTATTTAATTTCAAGTTGTAAATAATTGATTAATTGTTTGCTAATGAACAATGAACTTCGCTCAAGTCAAAGTAGAGTTACCAGTGCTCACTATAAAGAGGCCAACCAACTACGTGCGCATTGCAAGAACTCAGCAAATAATCCATAAATCCTCTAGTCGTTCTAAATCGACCCTGAAGGTATTGAAACATTTTCCTCCATTACATATTCTTTTCAACGAATTTTCAGTTCCCTGCTGTTTTCTTCCCCCACACTGTCCACTTGTTTTTGCGTCGTGCTAATTTGTCCACTTATATTCTGATGTTATCAGGATTGGTTTTGGCCTGCATTCCTCTTCATCCATCTTTACAGACAAGTCAATGAAGCCACTCCTGGTACGTGTGTTATTATACATCTATTTTTTGTGTGCTATCAGCGCTTGTTTCACTTTCACCCTCTTTGTTTGGTAATCTGGTTCTATTGATCGAACCCTAGAAACATAAGAGCAAAAATAATAAAAAAGGAAGAAGAAAAACATGGGTGAGATAATTGCGACATAAACTCATTGTAGAGGCACCAATATTTATCTCTCTTAGCTTAATATGTCTGTAAAATGGATGTTGTATGTATAACCATCTTCTTGTTGCTAGTGTAATTTGTGACTTGCAAATAATAGGGTGAATTTGGAAAAATAGCACGTCTCTGCTCATAGGCATTACGATAATCTAGCCTATTACAATTCATAGGGAAAAAAATTGATATTTACTAATTGCATAACACCTAAAATCCTTTAAAGCATACATGTTATCATTAGACTTTTAATTCATTCAATGTGATCTCTAAATTATTCTTAAATATTCAATATAGTCCATAATTTTTATTTTTTTTTTGGTAAGGACCATAAATTTTTTATTTGTTTAAACTATTCTCTCAACTTTCCAGCCAAGTCAAATCAATCTTTTAGTACCACTTATAAGTTTTCATAATTACCCTATTGTCCATATTTTATTAAAAAAAATCTTTTCAATCCTTCTCCTCAATGAATAAAAACATATATGCTATATTTTTATTACCTTTTTTTCTTTACCTTTTTATTCTTTATAATTATTATGATGTTATACTTATGTAAAATTTTAGCTTTATTATCTTTACAGTAGTAAAGAAAAAAATTACCTATCATGAGAGACTGGAATGGTTGACTAAAAGTCATTCAATTTTTTCTTTGAAAAGGTATGTGATAATAATTAATTGAGGGCCTTCACTAAAGATGAATTGGAAAATTGTCCAAAAAGTCCTAAATTTATTGCACTTAACCTTTTAATTTTTCCAATTAAGTGTTAATTTTTTTTATATTTTGCAAACTAAGTTCATCTAATTAATTTCAATTAGAAATTGCCAACGTGAATATTAATCGTTTTACGTGGCATGGTTGGGCACTGATGTGTAAATTTTTTTAATAATATTTTAAAATTTTTTCCTTTTTTTCTTTCCCACTTCCTCCTTTAGTTGATCGCAACACTGACCCTTGCCTTTGGTCAATGGCCAGGCCCAAGGACCAGACTGGAGGAGGAAGAAATGAAGAAAAAATGAATAAAAAATTTGAAAATATTACTAAAAATTTTCTACATTAACGCTAACCATGCCATATAGAACAGACAGTGTCAACGTCAACAATTTTTAGCAAAAGTTGGCCGGATGGACTCGATTAGTAAAAACGTGAAAAAGTTTAGGACTCGATTGCAAAATTAAAAATTTTAGAATTTGATTGGCAAAATCATAATAAGTTTATGACTTTTTAGACAATATTCCCCTTCACCATTGGTTCAAATATCTTTACGTATAATTCCTTTAATGGATGACCTCACTCTTAATTGACTAAAATTGCATATGCTTTATTTGAAAATGTATATATAGATTATACTTATTGAGAATTGGACATCGTTGCTTTAAACTTGCTTTGTCCTTTTACTAAGCGAGAGGTTTTACAAAAGATAAACGTTTTGAACATGGAGAGAGAGAGAGTCCCATGCAAACACATGCTAACCGTAATTTCCTTGATTACAAATAAAATTTATCATCTTTTATGTCATCCTAACTTGATGATTGTACTTTATTGTGCTTAGCACATGAAATTGCACATGACTACATTATCTAACCAAGTAGGGCCCAACTTGTTATGGCTTTATCTACCTCACAATCTCACGTGATAAGTGACGATGGAACCATGTTGAAAATTATGATAACTGTAACTTTTTGGCAGTCTATTCTGTTATATTATTAGGGGAAAAAGAACCTGTTATGTTAAAATAACACATCAAGAAATGATCGAGGGTTTTCTGGTGGCTAGTGTGAGCTTCATCTTCACTAATGGATAATGATACTTGGGAAAAAAAAAGTGAGGATATGACCATTCTACAAAATTCTGTTTAGAAAATCAGGTTCTTAGAACCTTTAGCTTCCATTGAAGTTTATGAACAAAAAAGGCACATGTCCATTTTTCTTCAATGACCGATAATTAGATCTTGACTTAGACAATTGAATGATGTATTTATTGAAATATAGAACATAATTATGAGGAGTCGAGATTGATGACCCCTGATTACTTAGAATGTCGTCATGCCATCCAATTTTGGCTATCGCACATAGTCTACTCTTTTTGGTTGACTATATTTCTTCTTAATAAACATGTACCTCTTTTTGAAAATTCATGGGTTAATCAATTACTCCGACCTTTTTCACTCTAATATCTAGTGTGGGATTCTTTTTTTTTTGCCCTGCCTCACATGTGCAGTAGATGTTCCCGCTCTTATGTGGCCATTGTCAATTGATACATGACATCATCTTTTGAGAATCATTGGATAACTCTTTCATCCCAAATGTCCGATGTAACGTTGTTTTTCACCTTACACGTGCCCTCAATGGAGGACGCTTCGAGATGTATTTAATTCCAAAGACAGAAAACAAAGTCTTCAGTGGGCCATAGATTGTTTTGACTCTCAAACCTTTTTTTTTTTTTTTTTTTTTTTTTTTTTTTTTGGGGGATCCATGAGAAGTGAGCACTCCAAACACTCAAATGATTCGAGTGAAATTCACTTCTTGTGAAAAGGGATAAATGAACTAACAGAAACTTCACAAGAGTCCACGCAGCCAAATAAAATAGGCTTGTTATCAATTACAGCAACAACGGAGGTTTCTAACCACAAGCCGTCACTAGATGTTTTAAAACACAGATAAACTATTTAATGAAAATATTTTATTGTGCATGTTAGTGTAAGAAAAAGTATATGGCGATGATGAAATAATTACTTAGGCTCTTACACTTATGTTTTGACTTGGTTATACTTCATAACTCCTTTCTTGACCCCAATCTAACAAGTGTTGGTACCGCATATAATCTCAAAGTGCTTTGCGAAATTAAGATTTTTTTTCCACATTTCGATCCTCGACAGGTTTTTTTTTTTTTTTTGGGTCAGATATCCCCAATAGATTACGCAGCGGATTTGTCCAGGTTTTAAAAACTATGAATACAATTTTTCCTATTTCTCTTCCAACGAAAATGATGTCAAAAAGTATTTGATAAGTCCAGATGTCTATCAATTCCGTAATTTGCATGCATTCATTGATTCCTCAACTTTAAATAAAGGTACTCCATTTTTTTTTTGTTAAAAAAGGAATATTTCACAGGGAAAAATTAAAATTTTTGTTTTCCGCGTTTGGGACGAAAAAGGTTCCTTAAATGAAAATTCCGAATCTGTAGGATTTTGTACAACATCAAAGGGAAAAGAAAAATGATCCCACTTTTTAAATGTCTCCAGAAAAAAAACACTTACTCTTGATTGAGAGATAAAAATGGCATTCCGTTATTTTTTCCATCCAAATGAACCTTCGTGCCAATTGACGCGACAAACACCGCTTACATGGAAGTTGATGTGTTGCTTATTATTATTTCAAAAAGTAAAAAAAGTAAAATTAATAATTTTAATCTCAAAGTAAAATGATTTTCATCAAAGAGAGAGAAAACAAAAACTAGAAGCAGGGAGCAGGATAGTCGTGTCCGGTTGTGGTGGCCACGCCGCTGTTGAGGTGAGCGGGGCTGCTACCGCTACCGTTTTCGACTCTGGCGGCCGATGCCATAATTATTTTCTCCATGGACCATGGAGAAAGTTCCATTGGCAGACAAACTATCTAGTCTTGTCTTACTAGGCCTCACCATTTCTCTTATAGCTCGGCAAAAAGGAATGGCCTCGGTCACAAGCCCGATAAGTGATTCTAGTGATCACCATGGAGACCGGTTGCAAGCCTACGACAATGGCTGGCTCGCACTCGCGCCTCTCTAATCAGGCATCCTAACCCTAACCTTTTTTACGTTTAAATCCGAAGCGCATAGAAGGGAACTCCTATGCATTTTCTGAAATTGCATGCTCAATGCTGTCTGTCGTACGTATAACGCCAATTCATATTCCTTTCTCCCATCATCGTTCCTCTTTTTCATCTTATTTTGTTTTTGCGTTTGTATCTCTTTGCGAATAGAAAGGAAGAAAGAGAAGGAAAATCTGACATTTGCTTTTGCTTCTAGATTCTGTTATTTTTTCTTCTCTCTTTGATAAATATCACCTTGTTTTAAGTTTAAAATCATCAATTTAATATTTCTTGTACTTTTTAAAAAATATAAATCAATAGTGGCCATGATTGTTAGTCACGAAAGACTACGTGCTTTTTTTAGATATTTAGAAAGAGTAATGATTTTTCTGTTCTGATGTTAATACTCGATTTATTTGCTGGATTTGGTCCGTCACTTATGTGAGAACTTCAAATGCCACGCCAACCCCACCATGGCCATTGGACCCCAACTCTCTTTGTTAATAACGTTCTATGCCCAAGTCCCACATAACATATGGTCAATTGAAAAAAGAAGTGTCATCTGTTTCAACCCACTAAGAATGAACAAAGGAAGAAAGATGTTAAGGTCATCACAGCTTGAGGCGTTGACTAGTTAGAAACGTCCAACTCCATTTGGGCTGGGGTTGAAACATGTCTTCAGGGAGATCGAGATATCTGGTGATATCTGTTCGTCAAGTTATTTCCCATTAACGTTACACAATATTTCTCAACTAATCAATTTCTTAATTGCAAGTTGCGTATTTTTGGTTGCCTTGTATTGTTTGTCTTTGTCCGATGGCCATTTGCAAATATTTATCTGGGCAAGTTGGACAGAACCACATCATGATTTCTGTCCTCATCACTTCCCCGCTAGTATTGTACATATTTCAACTAATTATTTTCTTAATTGGAAGTTGTTCGTTGATGAACGCGGAACATGAGTATCTGTGTTGCATGAGAGAGAGAGAGAGAGAGAGTTTTTTTTTTTTTGGCCAAGAGAGAGAGAGAGAGTTTGAACATTGTAAAAATGGGCTCACGTCGTCATATTACTATTAAGATGAATAGAGTAGTTACATTAAATCAATAACAGTCTAAGCAAAGTATTATATATGGAGCAAAAATACAAACTTAAAAGTATTGCAGAATTTTATTCATTATAGTTTAAAAAGAAAACGAGAGAAGCAGTGGCGATAGTGAGCGAGAAAAGGTGTGATTGGTAATTGACGTTGTTTCTTATCATATTTTTCATAATTTTGTCCTAGCTCTACCTTATTATTTTTGTGTAAAATAAATTTGAAATATCTAAACTTTTATTTTGTGCAAAGTTGTCATTTAATTTAGAATTTCTCTTAATTGAATTTCCCACATTAAAGGCAGTTAGTGGCCACCCTTCCATCTTGGAAGGGGGAGGTGGGGGGGTTCAAATCCCCACCTTCTCAGGGGAGATTGGGATGAGGACGATTTCATTTCAGGAGTAGGTTTCGACTCCCACGCCCTGCAAGGAGGCAGGACAAAAGTCTGAGAGTGAGTGTTAGAGTAGGATTAGAGTAGGACTGAACAAAAAAAAAAAAAGTTTAAAAAGAATCTCTTTAGTTATATAAGAGACATGGCATCTGCTATGCGCTAAGAATTGATTGCAATCCTTCACATAGAATATTAAGTGCTCCTGGACCTGAACGTCAGCCACTTTTCATCTCTCTAAAACGCTTTCACCAACCGAAGCTCATCGTCTTCATCAAGCATCAACTATGGGTAAGAGGAGACAAAACCCTTAATCACCCACTCCCACACCCTCCCTTCGTCGCTTTCCCACTCCTCCTCGTCCTCCTCCGACTTCGAGTTCACCATCCCTCTCTACCGCCGCTCCTCCTCCACCCTCTGCGTCGCTGAGGAGCTCGTCTGCAAGGGCAAGCCCCTCCTCCCACCCCATGATCCGTACCCTCCTCATCTCCTCCTCTACCTCCGACTCGGCCACCACCTCCTCCGACCAGAGCTAGCTGAATGACGCCAATGACAGCCATGGATGACCGTCGGCGTTGCTTGCAAGCCGCTTGTCCAGATTTAGAGAGTAGCCTGTTACTGCGCTCAGCTGCCTGTAGGACGGGTGGCAAAGATCTCCGACTTCTTCATCTTCGGCGGTCCTTGAGACCCACAATGGCCTCCCAACTGCATCGAAACATGAGAAAATTGTTGAGCCGTCAATGGAGTTTCGAAATTGGACATGAAATAGAACAAATGAGAGAAATTTATAGGGATAATGACACAAATGATCTATGAATTTTGGCTCAATATTTAATATAATTCCTACATTTTTAATTTGTTAAATGTTATCTCTAAATTTTGGCCTAATGTATAATGTAATCCCTGAATTTTTAATTTGTTCAATGTGATCTCTGAACTTTTGGTAAATGTTCAAACAAGTTCATGAACCATATAAAAATATGCAATGTTATCTTTCATATAATCCACGAACTTATTTGAACATGTACTAAAAGTTTAGGGATCGGATTACACAAATTAAAAGTTTAGAGATTATATTAAACGATTTAGAAGTTTAGGGATTATATTGCATATTGAGTCAATTTTTAAAAACTATTTATTTCATT
The DNA here is from genome assembly GCA_014182375.1 of Eucalyptus virginea. Taxonomy (NCBI): domain Eukaryota; kingdom Viridiplantae; phylum Streptophyta; class Magnoliopsida; order Myrtales; family Myrtaceae; genus Eucalyptus; species Eucalyptus virginea. Next base: position 39,518,570 of record CM024518.1, on the reverse strand, counting down.
CTCCCAAATCTGATAGGTGGGCCCACTCAAACACGTGGCAAAGTTTAGGAGCACCCAATATTTTTCTATTCAAATCCAGATGGTGGATGGTACAAACATCGAAACATGTACCAGCTGTCAAATGTTATTTAATCACCATTTTTCTGAAAGTACTATTTGCTTTCCTGCAAAATCCCTAAAATGAGAGGAATGTTTTGAGCTTTAAGATAATGAGATAAAGTTCTATATACTTCCAACTGTCAATGCTTAAAAGAATCAACAATGTGCATGTAATATGTTTCCCCTGATGCTTTGGATTCAATTTGGAGCACAGTTGAACTTTCTCTACGTAGAATTGTGATGGAGACTGTAAAATGTGCTGGAGCCCTCGAAGAGTCATTCCCGTTGTCAAGAAACAAAAAACTGAACAAAAATGAAAGAAATTTAGACTCTATTGCACGTGTTTGAACAATAAAGTGTTTCTTTTCCCCGTAAGATCATCTGCCAATTGTCCACGTAGAAGAGTAACGGGTTACGTGTCGACGTAAAATCATTAATGTCTTTTATTTCTTTCTTTGGTTCTTTTTTTTGTTTCCTCAATCTGATTGTATCTAGATTGTGTAAGGCCTTGAGATTATTCTAAGGTGCTCTGGTTGATATTCCTCAGTCTGTCTGTTTATTTACATCGCTCTTGCTTCCGTACACTCGAGGCTCTCTCTCTCTCTCTCTCTCTGGTTTTGTTTTGTTTTTTGTTTCTTTTTGGTAAGGACTCTCTCTGGTTTTGTTTTGTTTCACTGATCTCATTATTTTGAGACTTATGCTCTTCCTTTCTTTTCATACACCGAGTGCGTAGTTCTGTTCTTTGTTCAGGTTACTTCGCACCATTTCTTTAAGCAAATGACACAAGGAAGCTGCAACAAGAGGAACAAAAAAGGGTGAAAAGGGAATTTCTATAAATCAAAGCAGAAACTAAGGTGAAAAAGGAATTTCTATAAATCAAAGCAGAAACTATGTGTGGTGCATTTGCTACCTCTGTCACATTGAATCTTGTGTCGAAACTCGGAGACTGTCTATTTGCTCCCGTCGGACGTCAATTTGGGTACGTGCTATGCTACAATAGCTACATTGAAGATCTCAAAAATGGAGTCGAGAAGTTGGATACTGCAAGGGAAAGGGTGCAACACTCCATCGAAGAAGCCATGAATAATGGAAAACCTATAGAAAATGATATTGCCAATTGGCTGGAGAGTGTGGAGAATAGGGCTAAGGAAGCACAAAACCTATTGAAACATGGTGAAAGTGGAAAAATTGCTTGCTTCTGTGGGTGGCTTCCCAACCCTGTGGTGCGCCATCCAATTGGTAGGAAGGTGAAGAAGATGACTCTAGTCATTCAAGGACTCCTTGATGAAAGCAAAAATAGTAACTTCCAGAAGGTCTACTATGAAAATACTCCGATAGGAATTGTCAGTGCCACCACTTCCGCTACAAGATCTGTTGACAAGAAAGAAGATGTCTTTGAGTCGAGGGCTTCAATCACGGAAGATATAATGAAGGCCTTAGCTGATGACAAGGTCCGTGTGATTGGGGTGTATGGTCCAGGTGGGGTTGGCAAGTCCAAGCTTTTGGAGGACATTGAAAGGCGAGTAAAGCAAGAGAAGCTATTTGATGTGATTGCTATGGTAAATGTATCACGCCATGTGAATCTAAAAAGAATCCAGGAATATATCGCTTATGCAATGGGTCTGAAGTTAATGAATGAGGAAACTACTCGTGGGAGAGCAGATCGTTTGAATAAGAGGTTAGAGAGTGATCCTACAAAAACCATTCTCATAATTTTAGATAATTTGTGGAAGAAGTTAGAGTTGAAGGAAGTTGGAATCCCTTGCGGCGATGATAATAAAGTAAGAGGCTGCAAGCTATTGCTAACATCTAGATACCGAGATGTTTTGCGCATTGACATGGGCACTGATCAAGAATTTCGACTCAATGAGTTGGAGCATGGAGAAGCGCGAAGACTTTTTGAAAGGATAGTAGAGGACAGAGTTAATGATCCTAACATTAGACCCATGGTGGATGGAGTGGTCAAGAATTGTGGTGGCTTGCCTCTTTTGATTCTATCGGTGGCAAGAAGGTTGAAGCATGGAGATATGGCTGAATGGAGGAATGCTTTGACCAATATGGAATTGACGGATGCAAAATCACTAGTGGAACTAAATTACAATGACTTAAAGAATGAGAGGATCAAATCATTGTTCTTAGCTTCTGCTCTAGACTCTGGGTTTATTCTCTTAAGGTGTTCCCTTCCGTACTGCATGGGTTTGGGTTTATATAAAAAATTCAAGACGATCGAAGACGCAAGAGATAAGTATATTATGGATCTCCGTAGCCTGCAGGACTCTTCTTTGTTACTAAATAATGATGATGCGGAAAGGTTCTATATGCATGACGTATTTGTTGACGTGGCCATCTCTATTACTTCCGCTCAATGGAAGGCCTTGGTTGCGATGGAGGGTTATGGGTTTAAAGAATGGTCAAAGGAGGAGCTCCGAAAATGCACCGCGATATCCTTCCCTTGGGTCGGCATTGATGAGCTTCCCGAAAATTTGGACTGCCCAAACTTGAGGATGCTTTTGTTATTCGAAGACAACCCATCTCTCAAAATTCCCGAGTTATTTTTTGAATCTATGAAGAAGCTCCAAGTCATGGACATTGGTGGCTTATCTTTCGCCTCTCTACCTTCGTCGATCAAGTCCCTTGAAAACCTCAAGTCGCTAGGCCTTGAGTACTGCCATCTGGAGGATGTGAATGCTCTTGGAAAGCTGAAAGGATTACAGTTCCTAAGTTTCCACGGATCTGCAATTACTCAGCTACCCAAAGAAATAGGTCAACTAATAGAATTGAGATTTTTGGACTTGATAGGGTGCACTAAGCTCAAAATTATCGAATCAGGAGTGCTTGGAAGCTTGTGTAATTTAGAAGAGCTATATATGGAAGACAGTTTTGATCAGTGGGAGGCTGAAGATGAAGCAATGCAAAGCAACGTGAGCTTGGCTGAGTTGAAGAACATGAAAAAGTTGAGCACCTTGTACATTGCCATCCCTCATTCTGCCTATCTCCCGAGAGATCTGCCATTTGGGAAACTGACCAAGTATAAAATCCAAATTGGGGGCGTTTGGAATTGGAAGTGTAAATACACAGAATCCAGAACCTTAAAGCTTAAGCCAGATTCAGGCAACCTTCTTTTTGAAGAGTGGGTGTTGAAATGTTTGCAGACAACACAAGATCTCCACTTGGATGGGTTGCAAGATGGCATCGATAGCATTCACGATTTGTGCATTGAAGGATTTCAGGAATTGAAGCATCTTCATGTACAAAATAGCCCATCATTTCAGTATGTTGTTCACTCCACAAAGAATGTCCAATGCACTACATTTACTAGATTGGAGCATTTGTTTCTCGAGAATCTAAACAACTTGGAGAAGATTTGTCGCGGGTGTCTTGCCTTGGAATCTTTCACCAAATTAAAGATTGTGAAAGTGGATAACTGTGCTAAAATCAAACATTTGTTTCCTTTGTCCATGGAGAGAATAATATTGCAACTTGAAGAGATTGAAATAAGCAGATGTCACTTGATGCAGCAAATTGTCCTAGATGTCGAGGCAAATGAAGATGAAGATGAAATAGATGGTGATACTGAAGGGAAGTCATGCAATTTGCGTAGGCTGACATTACGAAACTTGTCAAAGTTGACGAGCTTCTGTAAAGCTGTGAAGCATTCGGTCGATTTCTTTGATGGGCAACAGGTACATAATTTGTTTTTGAAATTTTGTGCATGGATATGTGAGAGTACAATAGGACGTAGAAAATCTAGATAAATAATTTGCTTTCGAGATTTTGTTTTCCAGAGTCATTAAGACAAATGATAATTTAATTTTGCAAAATGGAATTGCTATTTGATACATATATACATAAAAACATTTGCACATTCGTTAATTACACCTCACTTTATTTGTGTTATGTTATCAACATAGTCATAGAAGCACTGTACGATGTATAGATTGTGGAATTGTGGTTCAACACAATGTTCCATTATGCTCTTATTCCTTAAATGACAGAACTATTGCGTGACTACAAATGAAAATATCAAATATAGTATTCAATTGGCCAGATTTTTTTTTTTTTTTGGTAATTTTGGTAAACTAATGAGATGTTAGTGGGATAATTAATTTTTTTTCTAATTCATGTAAGCTAATGGACCTTTTGTGATGAACAAATCTACCACAAATCTTTGTTTTAACTACTTTTCTAATATTATCAGTAGAATTTATTGTGCCCTAATTTAACAATTGCTTTAACTGTTCAATCAGTATTAAATAAAAAAATGGAAATCATTTTTCGAATTATTTTTTAAAATTATGTTGATCATTTGAACCAAACCGCAAAAGCATGATGCTCGTTGAAAATCATTTGCTGAATTAAGCAATTCAGCTTTTTGGCTACATAAATAATATTTGCCATGTAAATGAGCTCTTTGATAAGGAAGCGCATCTTAGGTCCTTATATAGGTTAATTAATTCCTTTAATGAAATTGACTTTAATGAACCTTTTTTTTTTTAACTTTCGGCCAATGTGGCATATATTCCGCATCATTTTCAATCTTTTGACTACTTTTGTTTTCTCTCATAATTTACAAGAACTTTTTACTTTCAATCTTTCAATAAGAGACGTATTTTTCTAAAAAACTTAGGATAAAATGCCAGGCTTAAAATTACAACTGCAAATTAATTAAAAGTATATTTTTCTCTGTTTGTCAATTTAGTTCACGAGTATTAGGTAGAAAATAACTCGTTTGAGGTATCATATAAAATCATAGTCAATGACTAAAAAATCAGTGGAGCCTATGCCATGAATTTGGAAAATTTAGGTAGAAAGCACAAAATTTGAGGGTAGATTTATTAACCTTAATAATTCAGGGAGTACGAATTCTATCTTATTATTATATATTCAATGTAGTCCAAGCACATAATAGCTAAATGATAAGTAAGTACAAAGTTGATAAATTCTAAAGAAGAATAAGGTAATATTCAAAAATCACTACTTTGCTTTTTCTTCCTTTATCTTTAAATCTATTGTATGAGATTATTTCCTTTATTATTATTTTACATGCACTTGTATTTCTAGTTACAAGCATTTTTATGAGATAGTGTGGGATTATTCACCCTTTGCAGCTAATAAAGCTAAAGAGTTTGGAGGCCATAACCATTGAAAGATGTCAACTAATACGAGAAGTATTTGACCTGGAAGGACTGATGGCTAGTGGGGAAGTCGAGATTTTGTCACAATTGAGAGAATTAACTTTGAGTGACTTATCAAGTTTGGGACACATATGGAACAGAAATCCACCAAGAACCTTGTGTTTTCGAAACTTAAGGACCCTGAAGGTGCAAAACTGTCAAAACTTGAGGTTTCTTTTTTCTTCTTCCATGGCTAAAGCACTTGGGCAAATAGAAGAAATAGAAATAGCAAGTTGTAAAATAATGGAGGAGATTATTAAAGTGCAAGAAGAAGAATCAGATCAAGCTGCCACCACTTACACTTTAGAGTTCCCCCTGTTATTATCTTTGTCTCTTGATGAATTGCCAAATCTCAGGACATTCTCTTATGCAAAGTATTGTATTCACTGTCCATCCTTAAGAAGACTGATGATATCTGGATGCCCCAAAATGATGACATTCTCTTCATTTGAAGGAATGCAACACCAGATGATAGCTGATACAGATTTGCAACAAACGTTTGGTCGTATCAACTCTACCTTGCCTGTCTTCTTCAATGAAAAGGTATGTAAGCATCTGCAATATTTTTCTGTAAACCATTTCTCTAGTTCTAGTCAGAAAAGCAATTTAGGAGAAACTGGATCATTATTTTGTACCAGAAGGTTGGCAGTTCGTGGGGGAAAAACCAACTCGCTGCTGGTCATTCCCAAAATTGCCCCCACATTTCAGCATAATTCTGTACCAAAAATTTCAGTCATTCTACATATACAATGTTTTCACGCAGGTCCTTTTTCCATGCTTGGAGGAATTGAAGCTTTCATCCATGTGCCAATTAAAGAGGATATGGCACGATCAACTCCACGAAAAGTCCTTCTGTAAACTTGCATCCCTCACTGTTAGACTTTGTGAAAATTTGTCACATGTTTTTCCGTCAAATATAATGGATAGGTTGCAGAGCTTGAGTAAAATTAAGGTGGTCGGGTGTCCATCCTTGGAAGCATTATTTGAATGGGTATGTCTCAGCTCTGAGAAAAGGCAAAAGCCATTAGTTCTCTCTGCATTAAAAAAAATGAAGTTGTTGAATCTACCAAGGCTGAGAGACATTTTGGAGAGTGACTGCAAAGTAACATTGGCATTTCCTAGTCTAATGGAAGTGAACATAAGGCATTGTCATAATTTGCCACATCTATTCTCGAGTGCCACGGCCGAAACTGTTGATAAACTTGCGGTGCTTGATGTTTCCTCTTGCAATAACTTGCGGTGCATAATTGTGATGGAAGAAGGAAAAGGGAAAACCGCAGAGACTTTGAAGTTCCGCCAATTAAGCACACTTAAGCTTTGTGACCTTGAGAATTTGATTAGTTTCCACTCAGCGAGTTGTGCTAGCGATGGATTACATCCTCTATTTGATGAGAAGGTATTATGTCCCACTTTATGTCATCTATTATTTTACTCTGTTTTTTATGCTTTGGTGGTTTTAAGAAATTTTTGGGTATTTTTTGTTATATCTTTATACATTTGTAGCTTGCATTTCCAAAGTTAAAAGAGCTACACATCAAGGGAGTTCAACAAGCAGAACTATGGAACGATAAAATCCTTGTGGTGTCCTTTTGCCGTCTAAAGGTCCTCAAGGTGAAGCAGTGTCCCAACCTACTGAATGTGATTCCTTTGTTCATGTGGAAGAGGCTTCTTCACTCTATGGAGTCCTTGACAGTTGAGAAGTGCCCACGACTAAGAAACCTTTTTACAATGTCTATGACAAAAAGTCTAGGACAACTCCAATATCTTGGTCTTGGTGGTTGTGGAGAGATGGAGTACATTGTCACCAAAGAAGAGGAGAAACTTGAAAAAGTAGCCGAAAAAATTATAATTCCTCAACTTGTCACTCTGTATCTTCACAATATGCCAAAACTCAAAAGTTTCTGCCAAGGGAAGCATATTTCAGAGTGGCCCTCATTGAAAGAGTTTACTATTGAAGATTGTGAAGCTGTGGAGGTGATTCTTGGAGATGCCAATTATAGAAAACTAGATGGTAGCATTCCGACACAGCAATCACTTTTACTCGTCAAAAAGGTTAGCACTAGCTTTTCTTTAATGGCATATCTAGTTTGGTGTCTTGATGGTTTGAGCTAAGACAATGTAAGGGCTGTCGGGTCACTTATGCTAGCTTACAGATCTTTGACCTTAAATATGAAACATCTCGAAGGTACTTCTTTAATAAGAACATATTGACATGTATATCAAAACTTTTTCGTAAGTTTCAAACTTAATATTTTTTTTCCTTGTCAAATCTTAGGCTAATGTGAGGCTTCCTTAATATTGTAGCTGAAGTATAAATATTAATGAGAGGCTAAGCTTCAATTAACAACTTTTGATTAATCTACGGTCTAGATAATGCTGAAGATGTTGGCTCAAATTTAAATCTTATTCGACGTAAGATCAAGAGTTAATGACTCTATGAGTCCTAAAACTTGTGTTGGTTCGGCACTTAAGCTTTATAATTTTTTTTACATATATTTAAGTTGTAATATTTGCACACCATATGCATTTCAAGACTTGTTAAGTCCCTCCCTTTTTTTGTAGATAAAAATCTGCATTTTTTAGTATAGTTTCAGTCCTACATAGCTATTAACGCGGTAACGGAGATTCTTCAAGGACAAAGGGAGCAGTTTCAGTATTGCCACATCAGAAAATTTGATTTTTTTAAAAGAATAAAAATTAGAAAGAAAAAAAAAATCAGCAGTAATATGAAAACACAAATAAATAAATAAATAAATAAATAAAATCCTAAGGGAGACCACCCGTCAAAGGGGTAAAGGCCGCATAGGGAGCGGCACTACTACTTCCCTTGCTATCGACGAGGGCTGACAACCCTCACCAGAGTCATAGAAGGCCATTGGCCCTTGTAGGGTTAACGGTGAGGGCTAGGACTCCCCGTGAGCCAGCAATGGCTTAGTACTATCCTTGCCGAATTTGGGTGAGCGCAAGCGTGCTCACTCACGTGGTGGCGAGAAGGTAAGTCCAGCAACTGATGGTTGCCAAAGAGGGTGCCGCGCATCCTAGAGGTGACCCAAGTGATGTTTGCGGCCATCGTCGGTGCAACAGCCCCGCCCCCGCCAAAAAAAAAAAACCCTTTTTATTTTATTTTTAAATTTTTTTAATGAGGCATCACCGTATTAGGACCACATGTTTACAATAAAACAAGGAAAATTCAATAAAAAAAAATGCCATATATACTTTCCGTCCTTGAAACTAATGTGGGCAATGGAAAGACTCAAATGCTGAGTCGGCACAAGTTTTACTAGGAAACAAAAAAAGAAAAAAAGTTTTAGTTCTTAACCATGCCAAACCAGCATAAGTTTCAGGACTTATCTGTCATTTTTCATGAAGTCAATTGTAAATATTTTGATGGGGAAATCATTCCACAAGTCCTAAAAAGTATTTATGAAATGCAATCGAGTCATAAGTTTTTCAATCGGTGCAATGAATTCTTAAACCTTTATAAAAAATGCAATTGAGTATTAAATCTTTCAGTAAATGAAGTCCTAAATTAAAACAAAAAATGAAATTTGAGGTTGCCACATATAAAATCTAAGTTATTGTGTAGCATAAGAAATTGATTATGCTTTTTCAAAAAGATTTGAAATTGGAGCAAACTAATTTGAAAGGTTTTGGACTTGACTACATTTCATACATAAGATTTAGGGCTTCTAATGTATCTTTATTTTCTGATTATGCCCAAAATTGCAAGTAGTTAACATAATATTTTTTTCTCTTTGGGGTCAAACCTAGTCAGCTAAATCAAAAGCTAAACGAAGGAACTTTGGTGTTAAATGGAATCATGTACTCAGCAAATCTGTATTCGGGGCTCCACACAAAACAATATTTTCTATGCATGGCAAGAGAGTGGCAGTTACATGCATTATATACTAATAACTCAATTGCACTGACATGAAATCTATAATTCAATGGCGGTCTCATTCACTATCACCAAAAATTTGAAGAGATTTTACTACGTGAATGATACATATATTAGCAACTGATAATGTAGAATGAAAGTGCATAGCAAGCTTGGCTGATTAGTCAATGAATTCATTCTCAAAACTGAAGAAAATTAGTATCTTGGCCTATATCTATAGCTAATCAAAACGAAAGTTCAAATTAAGAAAGCATATCTAAATAAGAGAAATAAATCAAGAAACGTGTCTTAAATTATAAATAGTATCAAATAAACAAAGTAAATAAAGAAAAAAAATCAGCAAGGTGGTTAGAGAATCATGTCATCTATCAATCTCCCTCACCAAGATGAAGTCAAGGCCTCTACAACTACTTTTGCTCTACAAGAAATCTTCGCTACATCTAGAGCGCGTGACATAATTGGTTGTTGCGAAACTCAAGAAATCTCCGCACCGAATGATCTCACAATCCACAAAGGAAAGATTTGGATATGCACCTATGAAGTATAAGGCTACACTTAAGAATTTTAGTACCAATTTAAGCACCACGAATTTTCACTTCTGTGAACGATCAATAGGAGAAATTAAATCCTGAATTTATTAAATTTCAGAAGGTGTTTCAATAAATTCATCCAGATTAGTTAGGAGGATTTTACTCCATTTGCTTCACTATTTCCATAAACAGAGTTCTTATTTAACTCTTCAAGACAGTAAGAGTACTTATCCATGTTGTTGGTGCTTCGTTCATTAGAGAACTAGTTTTGGACCGATTTCACGTCTTCCTTACAATTTTTTATTGAATCTATTCAATTCTCACAAAAATTATTGAAATATTCTCTCAGAGCATAAAAGTTTCTTTAACCTCTTCAAGATTATTAAGATTTATAATAATCATAATCAGAGCCACAGTCATATTACTCCTAACAGTCAAAATTATTTGAATAATATAATAATCACAATAATGGTAATCGCCATACCAATCGATATAATTTAATAACTCCTACTCTTTTCAAATTTCGATATACCGGATTCAATAAATATTGCAACATTATTCAAATAGAAAATTATAGCAACTAATGAGTGGCTCCAAATCAGCAAGCATGGCGGCTGAAGTTTCGATGGGCATGAATGACATATATCCTCATGAACATATCAGATCAAAAAATGCAAGTATAGCAACTAAAATAACTACCACATAATTGGCCCTTGGTCTAGGATAGTTGCACAACGATAAGACGTACTCAAAGCAAAGTTCTGATACAAATTAATTTTGAAGAGATCTAGCTCAAAGACCAATTGATGAAGAACAGATCTAGATCTAATACCAACTAATGTCGAATGAAAGCACGTAGAAATTTATCTTTAGATTGGTTACAAGTGGAGGAAAATCAGATAATAAGAAAATGGGGAGAAGTTAGAGAAAAATGAAAGAGATAGAAAGGCCAAATCAGGTAGGGAAAAAGATACAGATAGGTAAACTTAGTAATCAAAATCAATTAAACATTAGATCTAAAGGAAATTATTCTCTTGGTATAATTTTATAGGAAACTTAGAAAAGAGAATTTGACTATTAAGAGAAATAATTCAAGATCAAATCCTAAAACTTCGAAAATTTTGAATAACTGAACTTGTGTTAATTGTTGGATTTCTTTGTTCGGTATATGTCATGTTTTCTTGGAGTCTATACTTTGTCGGAGAAATTTTGAAGTGTAAGACCCATGCAGCATGGGTTCGTTCTAATCGGTTTTTGTCTTGTCGTTATCGATGCCTAATAACGCACAAGCTATATTCTTTTTAAATGGTTCAAAGAAATGGGAGAGTACGTTGGCTATTGTGCATTTGTGTGTTGTAATGAGCAAAATCTAAGAAAGGCCAAATTTGAGGTTTATGGGAAACATGTGACGTGCGAAATGATTATGCTTGTTTAACTAAGGTGGTTATGGGTCTTGCTACTGATCAAACATAATGCTTGATATATATTAGATGAATATATTTTCTACTATAAAAAAAATATGGCAGGAGAATGGATTTTAGGGGGTCGCATATGCTAAAAAGAAAATAACGTGCATCTAGTCTTTTTTTTCTTTATATCCTATTAATAATGTTTATCCTGTGATTTTCCTTATAATTGAAATTAGAGTTTTCTCTCTTTTTAGGGGAACAGAGAGTCAGCTCTAATTAATTAAATTGAAAAATTATAGGTTGAGTTTCCTAATATGGAGTTGATAAAGATCTCGCACATGGATAACGTGAAGAAGATATGGCTTGATGATCTTCCTTCAAATGCCTTCAACAAACTCAAGACACTAGTAGTGGAGTACTGTGAGAAACTTTCGTCCATATTTCCATCTTATGCTATACTCATAAGATTTCAAAACTTAGAGAAAATAACTGTGACTGATTGTGGATCTTTAGAAATGCTATGTCATGTCCAAGAGATCAATTTTAGTGAAGCTTGTTCTACAAGCGCTTTTCATTTGAGAGAATTAACTTTGACGCGACTCCCAAAAATGAAGCACATGTGGAATGGACTTCCTCAAGGTCTTATCTTTGGATGCTTACGATGCATGAAGGTCGTCAACTGTATGAGTCTCAAAAGTTTATTACCAAGTTCGGTGGCAAAAAGTATGACACAGCTCAAAAAACTTTTAGTATGGGATAGTGGGGTAGAAGAAATTATTGTGGAGGAAGATGGAGTAGGGATGAATGCCGGTGATCTCTTCTTTCCACGATTAATCGACTTAAGATTACTTGAGTTGCCAGAATTAAGGAACTTCTACAGGACTAGTCATACTTCAAAATGGCCACTTTTGAAGGAATTACAAGTGAAACACTGCAGCAAAATGAGGTCATATTCATTTGCAAGTGGATTCCAAAGCTGCCAAGGTACAACTACCGGAGAGAACCCACCTGCACTCTTTTCTTTTGAAAAGGTACTGTCCTAATTCTAGCTCTGTTATCTTCATTCGTTTATGTGCATTGCTTTCGGTGCTTTGTTATTTTCCATAGGAAATTGAAATTGTCAAAAATTTCATGCTTATTAGTACTCACCAAACCACACCTGTGAATTGCTTAGAAATTCAAAGATTTTTTGCAGTTAATTATTTCTGGATCATATTCTTCGGAATGATCCTAGCTTTTACTTTGCAAAAAAAAAAAAAAGTTTGTTTTATTGAAATACTTGCATAGACATTCATGCTTCAAATGAGCTGTTCATGTTTTATGACTGGGTTTTGCCCATTTAATTTAATTTGATCTACACCATCCGCCAAATTTTTTTTATAAAAAAATAATATTTGGCATATTGCTACTTAGGTACAGAACAAAGTTCCACGCTTGAACATCGTGAACATAGTTGGTCAAGTACCACAAATAACTTGCTTATCTAGTTGCATGTTAGTAATTTATCCATAGGTCTTGAAAGGCATGAAATTTTTCTACTTTCAAAATTACCAAATACTTTAATAATATACCAACATTTATTCTTGTGGTTCGCCATTGTATTTGACATTACTAACTTTATTTTAATTTACTGAACTTGATTGATTGATGTAATAATATCCATCACATTAAGATAAAAACTGATTTTAGTTGCCAACTTTTTAGCTTGTTACCGACCAAAAAAAAAAAAAAAAAATTTTAGCTTATTAGGTTTTGAAAAGTACCAACGTTTCCAAAATTACAAACTACTATAATAATCAACCAATATTTATTCTTGTTACAAAGCATGGCCTTTCAAATCACTAACTTTAATTTGAAATTACAAACTATAATATGAATGATGTACCAGCATTCGACAAATTAAAATTACAACTGATTTTAGTCACTTGCAAACTTTTTATCTTATAGATCTTGGAAATAACTTATATATTTTTGTACTTTCATGATCATCAACTACTTTGATGAACTACGAATGTTTATTCCGATTGCTTACCTATGCTTTTTGCTACTAACAAATTAAATAAAAATTTCCAACTTTAATTCGAGTGTTATATCAATGATATACCAACACAGAATTAGGTTCCGTTTCGAACCGCACAGAAAGCTGAAAACGCCCGTCTATTTGGCGTTATGTACATTTGGTTTGGTTCTTAGGTTATCTGACGTTTTATTGGCAATCATTTGTTCAGTTTGAATGCATTCTTCTCAGAGTCATAGAACAGTGAAGCCACGCACTACTCATGATCTATAATAAAATCGATATGAGAATTGCAGCTTAGAAAACAGAGTGCAACATACTAATACAACATCTTACTATTGAAACACATCCACTTACTATATATGTAGCACGATTTGGTAAAACAAATAACTTTTTTTTTAAAAGGTCTTGCTATGAACTTGTTGAAATTCACGTATTTTAACTTTTGGATTGAATTAGTCAACAATTGAAATAGCTCAAGTATGACTGACAAATAACTGTGTTTATCCAAATTCGCGAAACATATTTTGATTGAATTGCGCGAAACTCAAACAACAAACATCCCTTAAAATAATGCTCTTGGGTTGTGTTTCCTCTTTTCTTTAAAATGAATGGCATTTTAGTCATTGTGGCCGTGGCTGTGCCCCTTGTCATTTTTGGTGGCCTAATTAAACGCATATTTCCGTAGGTCGTTCCACGCTTGGAGATATTGAGATTAGCGAGGGAGGATGTTGTGATGCTGGAGCAGCATTGCATCTTTGCCAATCTCAGAGGGTTTGGTTTGCAATGCTACCATGATGAAGATGTCACTTATCCCTCTGACTTCCTTCTCCAGAGATTCCCCAATCTAGAAGATCTTTGTGTGTCCTGTAGTTCCTTCGAGGAGATATTTCCAGAAAATGCGTCTGGACATGTGGGAGCACTTGGAAATCTAAAGCAACTTAGGCTAAAGAAGTTGTGTAACTTGAGGCAAATCTGGAAAGATGGCTCCTTGATGGCTGAAATCCTTAAACAGATTGAAGTTTTGTCCCTTTTGGAGTGCCCGAGTTTATCAATCATATTTCCATCTCCAGCTTCATTCCAGAGATTGATGCAATTAGAAGCAGAGGATTGCGATGGTTTAGTTCAAATAGGAACTTGCTCAACAATGACAAGTCTAGTGCACCTTACTCGGCTAACCCTAAGAAATTGTGGTGCAATGGAAGAATTGGTAACAGATGATGGAAATGGAGTAGAGATGATCTCTTTCCCAAAGCTGGAAGAGCTGATACTTGACGGTTTACCAAGCCTAGAGAGCTTCTCCCCTACAAATTGCACCTTTAGGTTCCCATCATTGTCGCGTATTATCGTCATGCGGTGCCCCAAGATGAATAAATTCTGCAAGGGTGCCTTGAGGACACCAAACCTAGATAAAGTACTCCTCTCCTACAGGAATGATGAATGGTGTTGGGAGGGTGATCTTAATACCACCATCCAAACCTTATTGGCTTGAAATGATCCACTCCAAATTCAGCAAGGCAGGTAAATTTGTGTGACTAATCATGTTTTGCCTAATTCTGATGTCAAAATGAAGACATTTGCATTCTTTGAGTTCTATATATGCTCATATGATGTTGGTCTTTCTTAATAGAATGTTTGACTGGGTTTGAAAGGAATTGTAACCTTATCTGAATAATAGGTGCTTGGGGGAACTTACTCACCGAATATTAGGTGCTTGTAGGAACTTACTCACCAAAACATTCTAGTAGTTTGATGAATTGCTGAGAATAACCTCTGTCAATGTAGCTTCAAAGGATGAGAGGTTTTGTTATATGGGGCTGTGTTGTTGCCCACTTCTCTGGTTAATCTTAACAAGTCTAGTAGTTGGCCATTGTCTTACTGACAATGTTTATTTCTTTCAGGTGTCATGCTCACTATGATCAAAGTGACTGCTTTTAGTTGCTAGAAAGTGTCTAGTAAGATGTTGAAGCAAGCTTTTTTGCAACCTGTGCATTAATAGTGTTCTAATGCATGGTGTTGATGCCTCTCGACGTGACTTCTTTGTGCTGACATGTGGTATCGAGGGGCACAGGTGCTTCATTGAATCTCTCAATTGATAATGGTACTGGTGCAGCGTAACGGTTAAGCAAATAATCAGTTGAATGTGGGGGTGTTCTATCCTTTATCGAATTGTATAGAGATCTTGAATGGGTGTTAGCTTTTCGGTGACCGTTTTGTGGGTAAAACATAATTGTTTGTTATTGTTTTTATAGGGTATTTGATGCACAGTCTCCGGGGTCTTTCATCTACTAAGATATTGCCGGTTGGGAACCTTGACACTCGTTTCATTCGTCTGAACGACCTCATGTAGCACCATAAAGTTTCTTGGGAATTGGCTACTTGGATGATGATTATAGCCGGCCACACGCTTACCAGGAGGGCAAGAAGTCTAGGAATCCGAATAAGCACGTGTCCTTCAAACAGTGCACCATAGCCTACATGGAGCCGTTCGTGCTAGATGGTCTCATCTCCAAGCTCTTCATCTCCCTCTCGACTTCACTCATGCATAAGGTCACGTGCAAGCAGGTCACTGTTGGGGGTACCAATTGCAAGGACATCAAAGCCGTAAGTGATGATTGGACATACAAGCATGTTTGGCCCTTGGCCGGATTTTGGCATATTGGGCGGGGGAAATTAATCTAGAAATTTACCCCAACTGGTTTTCCCTCCTTGACCAAGATCTTATTTATGTGCACAACTCCTAATAAGAATATATTGTTTTGAGAATATGCATGAAGTAGTCTTGGTTCTTTTGCTGGTTATTTCTAGATAATAGTAACTGTTTGTATGACGATAGCAGATTCAAATTTTGTTTTGGCTTTGTTGAAACATTTACCTTGATTCTTGGATGAGTATTGTGATCGATATTATTGTGACATTCTAATTTTCGGGTTCTATTTTCGATTGAATAAGTTGGGCTTTTCATCGATGCGCCTATAGTTCTTTTCTCTGAATTGGCTACTCACGAGATAACCAGCCTATCAGGTGAAGCCGTTAAGAAATCTAAACGCAATGAACTTGAGAATTTGACCAGGAATTGACTGCTCGATTGTGCTAATCTGCAAGGGTCATTATGGCACAGTTAACAATCGATTAGAGACCGGAGATAGGTCAATTCGACAGAGCCACGTGACTTCGTAGTTGAAATATTGAGATTTTTACGATAATCGACAGTCGCCAATGTGTCAAAGATGCGTAATGTGGATTGAAAATAATTGACCACGGGTCAATTACACTAGAAATTCCTAAAAGCTACCCAATATGTTAGGTCACGTTAAAATCGCACTCGATTGAAATTAACCGCGAAATTGAACCCGATTTCAAAAATTGAAAGTTCTGTCATGTCACGATTCATTTTAGAAATGTTGACTCATCCTTCGAAGATTTTTTTGGCAAATCGAGATTTTCGGCGAAAAATCAAATTTAAGTGTTTTGAATCGAGAAAATTAGAGGGCTATTTTTTTGTTGCACTTTTGGCATTCAAGTTGGACTAATTGGCAAGGAAAAATATGGAATTTGATGTGGGCACCTTGGCTGAATTTTTGGGCATCAATTGAGCTCAATTGGAGAAGAAATTGAATAAAATTGGATGGAAATTGTCCAAAATTCGTAGGCTAAGGGGGCAAAATCATTTTGGACCATTTGGGAAGCTTGTTGGGGAAGCTTGAGGGTGAAAATTGGTTGTGGATGACAGCCAAGGGTGGTGGGGCATGAACTTGAGTGAAATAGGATATTTAGCTTGACTTTATGGCTTGGTGGCCCCCCTCTTCAGTAGCTCACTCCTTCTTCCTTTGGCTTGCTTTCTCCATTTTTGAAGTGTTTGAGAGCTCAAAGAACCAGAGCAAGCCAGCCAAAAGACCATCCAGCTCATCGACCGCCCGCGGAAGCCACCTGAGCACCGTCGCTGCCACCGCGAGCCATCCACGACTGTCCTGCAATCCCACAACGTCGTCTGCGCCTAGGCCATTGTCCCTTGCTGTCCCGTGCTCGCCCTGGTCACTGTTAGAGCCGTCCAAGCCACCAGAGCCATCGCCTGGTCCCCCTGCTCCTGCCGCTACCACTGCCGCCCTATCGTGCCCCTTTCTTGTGCAAGCTCGACCGTTCTACCAGCCCTCCTTCGGCCCAAAGCAGAAACCGAGTCTCAACCCAAGCTAAGACTTGCGGGCTATTTTCCGGGCCCGTCTAAATCTCTATTGGTGTCGCCGCAGGCTTGGTTCTCACTCGCCTCCGCGTCGCCATCATCGTGAACTCATTGGCTCGCAAAACCGATGAGTTTACTTTCTAAACTCTGCTTAGAGAGTTAATTATACTTAAGGGGTGATTAGTTTAGGCTAATTAAGGATTAGGTGGTTAGTTAGTTTAGATAGCGATTTAATTGTTTAATTATGCATGTTAAGTGGTTAGAATAGATTGATTATGGGCTAATTAGATTGTACTATTTATCTAGATAGGTGCATTATTTTTCTAGGTCCATTTAGGTGGTTAGATTAGCATTTCCGGCCTAGGTTAGCATTTATTGGATTTAATTTGCATTATTTAATTATTTTTGTAATTTATTTAATTAATTAATATTTTCCGAAAATTATACTGGGATGGCCGATGACCAGAATTTCGTGTTGATTGCAATGGTGTGCTTAGTTTATGCAATTGAATGTTAATTTGTGCAAATTGAGTGGTGATTGTGAATTTGAGTATTTATTTCAAAATTGTGAAATTTTGGTATTTTAATCAGAAAATACCGGGCGTCGGTTTTTAACGCCAAAAATGTTTTTAGGTACGATATTAAATAGTGAGGTTTTTAAAACAGGAAGATATAGTATTTTTGGCTCAAACTAATTGTATACCCACACAAGATTATTTTCACCAGGTATTTTTAATTTGAAGAAAATAGGCCAAGATCGTTATCTTAATTGAGGCATTTAAGTGCAACGCACAATGCCCTTGGCCGTGATTGAATGATCGTGAGATGGGTTATTGTCATGGCGAGGTGACATACGTTGTGTTGAGGGAACCTAATAGGTTGTGAGCCGGTAAAAAACTAAGTGCTACATGATAATGAAACCTCATGTGAGCCACCTCTAGTACCTTGTACCATTGCTTAATTATAGTCAAGGTCTAAGTGCTACATGGCGACTTAAGTCACATGGGAGCCACCTTTAGAAGTCTCGCAGTACTATCATGCATAGTCAAGAACTAAGTGCTACACGATAGCGTAACTTCGTAGGAGCCACCTTTAATACCTTGAGCTATTGCTTATTATAGTCAAGAACTAAGTGCTACACGATAGCGTGACTTCGTGGGAGCCACCTTTAGTGCCTTGAGCTATTACTTATTATAGTCGATAACTAATGCTACACGACAGCGTGACTTCGTGGGAGCCACTTCTAGTATCTCGTACTATGGCTGATTGTGGTTAAGGACTAAGTGCCACACGATGTGATCAATTGATTGATAGATGGACAAATCGATTGATTAAATGATGGATCGATTGGATTGATTGTATTGATTGAATTGATTGATTAATTGATTGACTGAGATTGAATTGAGACGTTCCAAATGCTCAAGTGTTATTATTGTACATATGTGATATATGAATTGTGCTAACATGCAGGAGGAACTGAGGCGAGGTAAGTCCTTTATAAACTGCCTCTAGGCGTCTATAAACACAATTCATATATCAATAGCTCAAGGCGAGGTAAGTCATTTGTATTGTGTTTATAAACTGCCTCTAGGAGTATTTCCTTCTTAGTCGGGATTTAGGGGGTGAACTTATTAAGACATTGTCTCACCCCGTCGTGGACTCATCTTTTCAAGTCCTTAGATGGTGGCCCCTCCAATATGTTTTGGTCAGCCTCGAAGGGTTACTGAGCTAAGTACTAACTTCCCTGTCTCCAGAAGTCACTAGGTCTATGAACTCGTGGTGACCATCGTCTGGGTCAATAAGGGCCTACCTCAAAGAGTATCTCATCGATTTAGAGCGCGGTTTCTCCACAGGCTTAATGGATACGGGGATGGTCCCCTCCAAGGTTTTGAGATCCTCGCCATGGTGGTCGACACCGCTCTAGATGAGGGCGCAACTGACCCTCCTGATGGTGCTGTGGTGGACCTAGAACCCCCGAAGGCCTCGGAGACTTCAGATGGGGATTCGTGTGCTTAGATGGCTTGTTGATTCTTTTTGGAGTAGGCTTTTAGTTATAGCCTAATTTTGTATATAAACCGGCGTGTTTATAAAAGTGTTTTGGGTGTGAAATTGTTGTCATGCTTTTCTATCCCATGCTATTTGCTGTCAGGGGATTTGTTTATTCGCTTCCGTATGTGCATTAAAATGAATAGGTCCGCGACGCGTCCTGGGACGTCGCAATTTCATCCACCATTGAGGGATGTACACGCGCTCGAGGTTCGGGGCGTGATATCCTCGCCCGGGGTGGTATCAAAGCTGGTCAGTAATTAGAGTGATAAGGTGCGATGGGTTATGGGATAGTTAGTAGGAAATATATTTTCTTTATGCAGACGCCTATGATTGATTGATTGATTGTTTATGTGGGTCGCTCAGTTTTCCTTATTCGGCGTGGAATTGGAAAGCAGGTTCTGTAGAGATCCTGTAAGATGAGCGATCCAAAGCCGAGGACTCCTCAAAAGAGGAGCGTTGCGTCAACCTCTTGAGGTAGGACGCCAACTAGGGTCGGTGCCCTAGGTAGTGCGCACATTGAGGAGAGCGTGAGTGAGAGAGTACCGCCGTAGGCCGGTACTGGTGTAGTGGCACCTGGCGATCCTAGAATCGATGGGATTGTGTAGGCGCTCGAGACTTTGGAAAATTTGATGGAACAGTAAGTTCATAATCAAGTTGCTACTGCCACTACTACTACAGCCGCCCCTGCTAGAGTCCAACCTAGGATTGTGATCGGGGAAAGACCGATGCACAAGTTAGTTGAGTAGTTTCTGAACTTGCAACTGCTGAAGTTTACAGGAGCAGGTGATCCCGAGGCTGCAACCCTCTAGATCCAAGAATTAAAAAAGGCCTTCGAGCCGCTGAGGTGTTTGGAGGAAGATAAGGTAGTCCTTGCGGTCTACCAATTCCAAGGTAATGCAAAGACTTGGTGGAGGGCCACCAAAGGAATAATGTTCCCAGAAGGCATGGTTCCAGTGTGGAACGCCTTCCTTGAAGCTTTTAATGGATATTACTTCTCTAATTACGCCAGGGAACAAAAGATAAAGGAATTTCAACGCCTTCGTCAAGGTTCAATGACTATGGATCAATACGAGGCCAAGTTTGCAAAGCTATCTCAGTATGCCCCGAGATTGATAAAGGATCAAGTTGATAGAGCTAGGAGGTTTAGGAATGGCCTCCGACCGGAGCTGAAGAATCCGCTGGTGTCGTTCGATTTGAAAGATTACAACGAGCTATATGGTCGGGCCTAGTTGATAGAGAGGAACCTGATCGAACAAGCATCCGCATCCGGGTCGAGGTTTAGTTCGAACAGAGATGATAATCGGTTTGGGAAGAAGTCGATATCTGAAGGAAGATATCCCATTTCGCCCAACAAAAAAGATGGGATTGGAAAGTCAGCACTTGACTCGGACGACGTGTGTCGTTTCTTTAGGAAAAGACATGGTTTAGTTCCATGTCATCTCAGAACAGGAGCTTGTTTAAAATGTGGCCAGCAAGGCCACCAGTTTAAGGATTGTTCACACAGGTAGATGGGACCATAGCAGCTACCGCCGCCACCGATGGGACAGAATAGAGGGAAGACACCGCAAATAGAACACCACTAGGATAATGAAGGGAACATGAACGAACCGAGCTATGTGTGGATTGGGAGAAAGAATATTTTTGAGTTAATTTTATCAAAGTGGGGCAACGGGATTTTGGTTAAGCTTGTAGAACTTCAATTCGTTGTAATAAAGCCGTAGAAAGGAGAATCGCTGGCAAGAGTTGTACTTGAAAATTTTGCCTATGTATAACTTTGATGTCCTACATGAAAAGGATTGGCTCAATGAGCACCTTGTTGTAATGAATCGTTCTTATGCAGTAATCCAGTTTAATCCATTAGCATGTGGAAGTTTTGAGTTGTGGGGTGTCAAGGAGAACCCTCGATTACCTTAATCTGATCACTTGAGGCAACCCATTTGTTAGATAAGGGTTACCAAGGTTACCTAGCGACTGTAATGGATACGGCAGTTGAGGAACCAAAGATGGAGAACATAGCCATGGTACGGGAGTTTTCTGAGGTGTTTCTTGAAAATTTGACCATTCTGCCCTAAAAAAGGGAGATTGAGTTCCTGATTGAGTTGGCCCCTAAGACAGAACCAATCTCTAAGACTCCTTACCATATGGCGTTGTTAGAATTGAAGGGATTAAAGGTGCAGATGTAAGGGTTGTTAGACAAGGGATTTAAATGTCCCAGTGCATCACCTTAGGGAGCACCAGTTCTATTTGTGAGGAAGAAAGATGGGTCGTTGCCCCTTTGCATCGACTACCGGCAACTCAACTAGGTGACGATCAAGAACAAGTATCCGTTGTCAAGGATTGATGATCTGTTTGGTTGGTTACAAGTAGCATCAATATTCTCGCGGGTCGACCTGAAGACGGGTTATCATCAATTGAGGATTAAGAAATAGTTGAACATGAGACAGTGTCATTGGATGGAACTTCTCAAGGATTATGATTGCGACACTTAGTATCATCCCGGAAAAAGCTAATAAGGTTACAAATGCGTTGAGTCGAAAGTTTTCGATTGTGCAGATGGTGATTAAGAAGTGGATTTTACTCGAAGGAGCTAGAGATTTGATTTTCAAATTTGAGGTAGGCCACCTTTCAAGTCTTATGGCCATCCTCAGAATTGAACCAGAAGTACAGATTAGAATCAAGACGCATCAGCTGACAGACCTAGAGATCCAAAAGATCCTACAAGAGGATGCGGATAAGAGAAAGGTTGACTTTCAGATTTCTGAGGACAGAACACTAAGATTTTGAGGACGATTGTGTGTACCTGACGATGTAGAGCTTAAGGAGAAGATTTTGTCAGAAGCTCATCGTAGTAGTTAACATTTATTCAGGCAGTACAAAGGTGTATTAGAATCTGCATCAACATTATTGGTGGACTGGTATGAAGACAAATATCGTCAGGAATGTTGCCAAGTGTTTGACATGTCGGCAAGTGAAGGCACAGTGTTGTAAGCTGGGAGGATTTCCACAACCTCTCAAGATTCCCGAGTGGAAATAGAAACATATCACGATGGAATTTTGTGATGGAGTTACTAAGGAGTCAGCAAGATACGCTGAGTTGTACGTGCATCAGAATGTTCGTTTGTATGGAGTGCCCATGACAATCACATCTGATTGAGACCCAAGATCTACAGTTGCCTTTTGGAAAAATTTACAGACTACCTTGGGAATGAAGCTGCAGTACAGTATGGCCTATCATCCACAGACGGATGCCCAGTATGAGAGGACGATTCAAACCCTCGAGGACATGTTGCGAGCTTGTGTATTGGACTTCAAAGGAAGCTAGGACGAACAGCTTCATCTTGTTAAGTTTACCTACAACAACAGCTATCAGCAAAGTATTCAGATGGCACCCTTTGAGGCATTGTATGGCAGAGCGTGCGGAATGCTAGTGTATTGGGATGAGGTCGAAGAACGAAAGATCACTGGCCCAAAGTTAGTTCAATAGCCAGTGGATGCAGTTGCCGTTATCAGGGACAGATTAAAGACTGCTCAGAGCCGCTAGAAAAGCTATGCTGATAAGCATCAAAGACCATTGGAATTCTAAGTTAGTAAGCACGTCTTTCTGAAGGTGTCACCGATGAGGGGTACTTCGCGCTTTGGCAAGAAAGGGAAGCTAAGTTCGAGGTACATAGGTCTCTTCAAGATTTTGGAAATAATAGAGACTCTAGCGTATCGTCTTGCATTGCCGCCGAGGTTGGCACAAGTGCATGACATTTTCCATGTGTCGGTGTCGAGAAAGTATGAACCTGACTTGACTCACGTGCTGAATTTTGAAGAATTAGACGTGGACGACATAGTGTCGTTCATGAAAAGACCGGTTTAGATTGTAGATTGGAAGGAGTAGACTTTGCGCACTAAGGTGATCCCATTGGTTAAAGTGGTCTGGCAATACCACGGCTCAGAAGGAGCAACTTGGGAAAATAAAGATTCGATGAAATGACAATACCCCCACCTTTTTGTTTAAGAATGGTAATAGTTTAAATTTTAAGGACGAAATTTTTATAAGAGGGGAAAAGTTGTGACATCCCGATTTTCAAGTTCTGTTTTCGATTGAATAAGTTGGGTTTTACGTCGATGCGTCTATAGTTCTTTTCTCTGAGTTGGCTACTCACGAGATACCTCCTAGCCTATTAGGTGAAGCCGTTAAGGAATATAAACGCAATGGACTTGAGAATTCGACTAGAAATTGACTGCTCGATCGTGCTAATCTACAAGGGTCATTACGGCACAATTAAAAATCAATTAGAAACTAGAGATATGTCGATTCAACAGAGCCATGTGATTAAGTGTGAGTGATTCCATCTAATTGCAAAATTCTTGTCAATTGGCACTAGATCAATTTTTCTGTCGTTTTGGTATTCTATGCCCATAGTTGAAACCTCGAGATTTTTATGATAATCGAGAGTCGCAAATGTGTCAAAGATGCACAATGTGGATCGAAAATAATCGATCATGGGTCAATTACGCTAAAAATTTCTAAAAGCTGCCCGGTATGTTAAATCATGCTAAAATCACGCCCGATTGAAACTAACCACAAAATTGAACCCGATTTCAAAAATTGAAAGTTTTGTCATGTCACGATTCATTTTAGGAACATCGACTCATCCTCCGAAGATTTTTCGGCAAATCGGGATTTTTGGCAAAAAATCAAATTTAGGCGTTTTGGATTGGGAAAATTATAGGGCCATTTTTTGTTCCACTTTTGGCATTCAAGTTGAACTAATTGGCAATGAAAAATGTGGAATTTGATCTGGGCACCTTGGCTGAATTTTCAGGCATCAATTGAGCTCAATTGGAGAAGAAATTGAATCAAATTGGATGGAAATTGTCCAAAATTCGTAGGCCAAGGAGGCAGTAACATTTTGGACCATTTGGGAAGCTTGTTGGGGAAGCTTGAGGGTGGAAATTGGCTAAGGATGACAGCCAAGGATGGTAGGGCATGAACTTGAGGGAAATAGGATATTTAGCTTGA
The DNA here is from genome assembly GCA_014182375.1 of Eucalyptus virginea. Taxonomy (NCBI): domain Eukaryota; kingdom Viridiplantae; phylum Streptophyta; class Magnoliopsida; order Myrtales; family Myrtaceae; genus Eucalyptus; species Eucalyptus virginea. The sequence continues at coordinate 39,494,203 of CM024518.1, read as the reverse complement.
CTTTATGGCTTGGTGGTCCCCCTTCTTCAGCAACTCACTCCTTCTTCTTCCCTTGGCTTGCTTTCTCCATTTTTGAAGTGTTTGAGAGCTCAAAGAACCAGAGCAAGCCAGCCAAGAGACCAGCCAACCAGTCGACTGCCCGCCAAAGCTGCCTGAGCACCATCGCTGCCATCGCGAGCCGTCTGCTCATTCGCGACCGTCCCACAATCCCGCGCCGTCATCCGCCCCCAGGCCGTCGTCCCCTGTCATCTCGAGATTGCCCTGGTCATCGTCGGAGCCGTCCAAGCCACTAAAAGAGCAGCTTGGGAAAGCGAAGATTCGATGAGACGACTGTACCCCCACCTTTAAATTGGATTTGTAGTGGTCTGGTAACACCACGGTACAAAAGGATTTGTAATGGTTTAAATTTCGAGGATGAAATTTTTATAAGAGAGGAAGAGTTGTGACATCCTAAAATTTGAGCCCTCTGAGGGATGAATGAATGTGAATTTTATCAATGCATTGTTGGTTGATCTCACTTAGAATTGATCACTCCTGAGATATTGATCTTGAGGGAAAAGGCTAATGAGGACAAAACTTGTATGACTAAAGAACTTGACCTAAGAAAACAACTTGACCGTAAGACTTGCGTGAGGACGATCTTGTAGATAGGCATGCCAATTTCAATGATGACTAGAAGTTGATTCGCGGACAGGACATAATGGAACGACAGGTGATTCTGTTTACTGTTATCGAGCCCGCGAACGACCCTAGGTCGATCCTCAGTAATCGTGTACTTTGAAATAAGAATTTATCCTCTGCAATTTCATATAGTCAAGGACATCCATGTGTCGAGATGTCTTGAACATGGTTTGGCACAAGTCGGTTACACGTGAATCCTTAAAGCCACTTGTCAGTCTGAGTTGTACCCAAAATGGCATTAGGGCAAAATTGACATAGCATGAGATCCCAAGATTGGACTTCGAATTATCGGGAATGTTCGAGGCGGATTTTGGATGATGCTACTTCGATGGTTGACATCACCGGTTAAGCTGAGAACTTGGGAAAAGGACTCACGGTCCGAGGAAGCGAGCCCATGAGGATGTGGGTCGAGTAAGGTTAGTGTAGGCCTCAGGCCCAAGGTGGGACAGCCACCATGGAAGGCTCGAGTGAGCAAGTGAGCCTGTTAGGCCTAACCAACCATTTTTCCCTCCAAGCCCATTGTCCAATCTTTAGCCCTTTCAAGCCCAATCAATTCCCAAGCCCATTCCTATTCTCTTCCTAGCCCATCTTCTAGGCCCATCCACTAATTTCAGCCTAAGGGCAGATGGGGAAATTGTGCAAGGTGGAATTGACCAAATTGCCCCTAAAAGCATTTGGATAAGGGCAAGGGAAGAGAGAGAAAAATGAGGTCATCTTTGCATGGGGATTTGGGGCATGCTTGATGGCCTTCTAGAAGAGTATAGCTAGCCCTCCAATCACTCTCTCTCTCCCTCCTTCCTCCCCATTTCAACTGGACCCTCTCTCTCCCTGTTTTCCTTCTTCTCCTATTTCTGCTCTAACTGACCTTTCTCCAAAAACCCAAGTTAAAAGTTGTCTTCCCGTGAGAATCAGCCTACGTACCACCCACCACCATGTCCAAGAGGTCCAGTCCGTACGTAAGAACCCCGCCGCTCGCCGAACAAAGCCACCAGCCAACCCGCCTGCCGGTCGGAAGCAGCCGCTCGCCAGACCGCCTCCCTATATGCCCGCCTACACTGTTTCGCGTTTTCTTCGTGTTTTCTCCCATTTCGACCCTTCCTCCACCTAGCCCAGCTACCACCAGGTCCCCCTTGACCCCCAGCAGCTGCCGGTCATCGGCCAACCCCTCGCCGGAGCTCCGATCAATCGCCCATCTTCTTTCCTCCTCTACTGTTTGGTTTCCAGTGTTTCAGTGGGAGTCCGAATATATGGCTGCTGTTCCAGCCCTAGGACTGCCTTGGATCGTCGTGGTTGAGGTCCCCGAGCATAGCCTCCATCGTCGTTGTCGCGTCCGTGTCTCCGACCCATTTAACGGGTGAGTTTAGCTCCTAATCCACCAATTAGAGCTTAAACTTGCTTAAGATTGGTTTAATTAGTGTTAATTCTAGTTTAGGAGATTTAATTATGTTATATTAATCCTAAGATAGGTGGTTAGATAGATGGTTAGGATTAGTTTAGCTTAATCTCACTTTATTTGCTTAATGTAGCTTATGTGGTTAATTAAACATGTTTGGCTCTAATTGATTGACTATTTACTTTAATTAATGTTTTTAATGATTTTTTGATTTAATTTATTAGTTATTAAATTCTGAAATTTCACTGTTCATGGGGCACTGTTCACAGTTACTGTTCACATGGTACTATTCACGAGCACTGTTCACCTGAGAATGAAAAGTGTCTAATTTCATGTGTTTTGATCTTATGAAGTGATTTGAGTGTATAAATGCATGGACATCCGCATGAATTGAGTCATTTTCACAAAAAGGGAATAATGGATTGTCCAAGGGACATTAGAGATGGATCGTTTTTATGAGAGAAGGATTTTAGGAGGTATGTTCGCGTGATCAAATGTTGGACCATCACCCAACGGGAGTTTGGGGGCAATACTCGGCGAGAGTCGGAAGCCGGTCACAGTAGATTCTAAATTGATGTCCTTTTTTGGGAAATCGTCTGAACGGGAGTTCCCAACGTAGCTGTGCCCGACAGGGTGGGACGAAGCCTGATCTTTTTATCAGTAGCCCGGTGGGAGTTGGATGATCGCTAACTAGAAAGTTAGCCATGGCCAGGAGGTCATTAATATTTGGAGCACGCATGAGAGTTGAGGTCATTAATAAGTGGAACACAAGTGAGTGTTGAGATGGTTGAGCCTTATTATGAGATAAAATTGTGTGGTGCGGTATGAGATGTGTCATAATGATTTTACCTTATAATTGGGACCCGTGTGATTGATTGATGCACGAAAGGTGGCGCACTAATGTGCAAAAGCGTATGAGAATCATGACATTATTGGTTTTGACTGTACATGAGTTGAGCACACTGTTTATGGTATGCACGCATGAATCGATAACGTGCAGTGTATGGCAATGGCCAGGTAAGATCGCTTGTGACGCGACTCATATGTAATTGATGAACTACATCATCTAATGGCCATATGCATTGTGTGTTTTGTGCTGAGATTCAATGTGCAGGGTATGGCATATCAGGTAAGGTTGCATGCGAACTGACTATGTGATTAGTGGTTGACCTTGGCTATTGTGATTTGTTGATTGTTGATTATTAGTCATGGTAAGTTTGTGGGGTGGTTCTGGAGAGATACCCTGAGTTGAGTTAGTGTTCTAATCGGGGGCTTAGGGGAGGACTCACTGAGATTTATATCTCACTAGTTATTGTATAATCACTTTCAGGTCCTTAGGATGGCACTTCCGCCAATGAAGTTCGGTATCCTTAAAGACTAGGATACTGTCATGACACACCACCGCTTTCCAGGTCGAGCATATTTGTACAAGAAGTATCTCACCACCATCTGGATGGATGAGGGACCGGGGCAATGGATACCCCACAGGTTCTTGGCATGGTTCATCCAGAATGGAGATATGCCGATCGGTCCTCTATAAGGTCTGGACGGGCCGCTTAGTAGGGGCCCTAAGGACGCTGACTGGGATCCAATGGAGCTGGACCCTCCTGACGGTGCAGTGGAGAATCCTGGCCCCACTTCACCAGCTACTGACCCGTACGGCTCCAACTCTGAATTGACGGAGTTTGAGTCCCCTGGATCAGAGTGTATAGTTGGATTAGCCTAGCCTAGTTTCTTTTTGGTCTGGCTTAGAGGATGGATCGGCCCTTTGTTGGGCTTGTAGATCGGAAGCGATATTCCATAGGTTGATCTAATGTAGAAATGTATATATATGAGTAGATGTTTTGTTTCTGATGTCCATCTCACTATCCTTATTTGATTGCTTGATTGTCTATTGATGGGGAGATGGTTCGTTTTCCGCTTGCGCATAATGAAAGATTAAAACTGAAGGGTTGCCGATTAGTCCTAGGACATCGCTTTCTATTGACCAAGGAAGGGGTTGTTGCGTGCCTGGGATTCGGGGCGTGACACAAGCTAAGCCTAATAAACCTAGCCAAACCATTAGCCTCTATTTGCGCCCCCTCTAATCGAGCACTGAAAAAAAAGGTCGCGATAACTGCCAGCAAGGGTTGTGGCCCTTGCCAAAAGCCATAGGTGAGGCGAATTTGCCTAGATTTGGGTGAGGCTACCTTCACTTGTGGCAAGGCCAAGGCGAGGTTGGTCTTGCCTAGATTTGGGCAAAGCCACCTCACCTGTAGCCTTAGGAGAGGTCGGGCAAGGGCCGCGTCCCTCGCAGGTGGCCGGTAAGGGCTTGGTGGTCCTCGCCCAATGGTCGGCAAGCCTTTGTAGGGGTTTGTTGACCACTGCAAGAAATCCAAGGATGAAGAAGTGAGAAATCAAAAGGAAAAAGAAAATAAAAAAAGTAATAAAAATTCAAAAAAATAAAAAATGTATAGTAAAAACTGCCATGTCAATGTTTGTCGGCGGATGGACTGAATTGGTATAAATATGAAAAAAAATTATGATTAAATTGATCAAATTGAAAGGTTTAGGACTGAATTGGTATCGATATCATAGGTTTAATACTTTTTTGATACTTTATCCCCGCAAGATCTATAAACTTAAGCTTTTAAGTTGGATATTATAACAATTCTTGCGAATATGGCTGATTACCCTACAAGTGTAGAGATTTGGTCACATGAATAAACTGTTACGAACAAATGTGCGCAGGATTGCACCCGAAACATAAAGTAGATAATTGAAAAAAAAAAAACAGGGTAAATTAGATGCATGCTAGAAAATCATTTTATTTTGGAAAAATTTTAACCGGAACATGAAGAAGTCTAGCCTTCTTTTGGTAGGATTTTATCACAGGGCTAGTTTGGTGTACTTTAACATGCCCTTAAAACATGGAAAATCTTCATGTATTTTATTAAATGAAAAGCAAATTACATTATTGAAATGAGAGAAATCCTACAATTGAAAATCCTAACAAGTAAATTAGGAAAGCAATAAAAACTCCTGCATAGAGGAATGTGCAAACAATTAAAATTCTTCTACTCTCGAGCATTGTCGATGGCAAACACTAAATTCTCCTCGAACAATTCAGTCATCCCTTTGAGTGTGTCGTCTTTTCCACTAAATTGAATGGTGTATGCAACGGGCTTGTCTACCTCTCCCCATCCGATAGGGACAACTTTACAAACATCGATGTTAGCACTTGGAGGCTTGGAATATCGAGCACAGGTATCAATTGTCCCTTTTTCCTAATGCATCATCTTCACAAGCCTAGCGAATGTGGACCTAATATGGGGTATAGTGGAGGCATTTTGTCCTCATTCTCTTCCTCTTCCTTTGTAGGATCATCCACCTCTACCATGATATCCTAGTCTAGTCATGTATGATTTATGCCCAGCTTCAATTGGTTGGCGAGTGCCCTAACCATGTTGACCTAAACCATTACTCGAGGCAAAACCACTCCTCACCATGATCTTGCCTACCATGATCGCCGAGTTTGATACTTCTAGAGTGGGTAGGGTAGTGCCTCAAGAGACGTGAATGGTTGAAACCAACTCAAATGCCTGAAAATTGGATTATGCTTTACAATCTGGTTCAATATAAGGGATAGCCGTCTCGTGATAAATCTTGAACTAATCTTCTCATCGGATTGTAATAAGTTTTCCTTTCGTCATGAACTTCACTTTTTGGTGGAGAATTGAGAAAACTACACTTACTGCATGTATCCATGGACAACCTAACAAAAAGTTGAATGCTGTAAGTATGTCTAGGACCTAAAAAACTACATTAAATAGCACTGGCCCTATTTTCAAGTGTAAATCAAATTCCCCAACTACCTCATTTTTTCTCCCATCAAATACTTGAACAAACGTCTTAGCCGTGCAAATTTTCCCCAAATCATACCCAAGGCGCTTCAGAGTTGCTAGAGAGCATATGTTTAAAGCTGATCGATTATTAATGAGTACGCGAGACACCAAGGTATTTTGACACTTGATTGAGATGTAGAGGGCTTTGCCGTGTCCTCTTCCTTCGTCTGGGAATTCCTCATCTGAGAAGGCAATCTAGTCCTTTAACAAAATAGCCCCCACGAATTCCTTCAACTTCTCAGGTTCAATGGACTTTGGGATGTGTACTTCGTTAAGGACTATCATCAATGACTTTAGATGTTTTTCCGATGTCAAGAGCAACTCTAATAAGGAGATTTGTACTGGCATTTTGTGAAGTTGGTCCACTACGTTATACTCACTTGCCTTAATTACGGCTAAGAATTTTTTAGCCTCCTTATCAATGATCGGCTTGATAGGTTGTGAGTTGGCTTGAGCATAGGTGCGTCTTGATCGAGTGACCACATCTATCTCCACATCATAACACCATGGGATGGCTTTATCATTCATAAATGCATAGGGTTGCGTAACATCGATAATTAATTCTTCATCATGAGACGGTGGCACATCGTTAATGATTAATCCATCCTCATCCGACGCGTCTTCCAACGATGGCATGTCAAGAGCTAAGGAATCGTTAGCTTCAATATTCAAGCTAGTAAACTCATCCTCAAAATCAGTAAACCTGTCCTTCAAATCAATAATGATTGGAGCGATAGTCGTTTGCATCTTCTGAAACATGGTGGACTCTTCTACATCTAAATAATACCTAGCTCAAACTAAACCATTATAAACATCGTCTACATGTACTTTCAAGCTCTTCTTTCTACCAGCATCAAAACTGAAGATGGCGTTCATAGCTTCTAGGTGGTCAGGGAGTGGGTTATTCTGGATGTTTGACTATGCATCACGGAATGAGACCACCTTGGCATCCAGAAGATTTTGGATTTTGTGTCGCAGTGCATAACAATTGTCAACGGAATGCCCTACCTCCCCCATGTGGTAAACACATGTCTTGGATAGATCATAGTTGGGGAAATGCTTGGGTTTATATCGCTTAGGCTCCTTAGCGAGTAATACTTTCTTTTTGAAGGGTCGGCAAGATCTTGGACAAGAGTTTAGGAAGTGGCATGAATTGACACTTGGAAGAGTTCTTCTATTCGCCAAAGAATGATCGTGCTCCTCCTTGTTGGGTGTTTGGGGTAGAACGAGATGGTTGAGTATAAGCTGCATTAACCTCCACTACGGGTTCCTTATCTTTCTTGGTTGAGACTCTCCTATACGAGTTGGTTTGATCAGATGCCCATCCATCACGCAAGGCTACTTCAATTCGCTTGCCAATAGGAATTAATTGATTGAATGACTCAGCAATCGAACCAAGCATTCAATTTCAATATTGTGCGAAAGTGTCTTCATGAACAGATCCATTAGCTCCTTCTCCGTTGGCTCCGAAGTAATTTGAGCAGCCACAGTCCTCCATCTCATGACATATGCCTTGAAAGATTCCGTCTTCTTCTTTTCCGTGCAAAGTAAATCTTCTCGAGATGGAGTGACGTCAATATTATACTTATATTGCTTGAAGAAAGCGTTAGTCAAATCCTCCTAAGTATCTAAGAGATTAATTTTCTTCATGATATACCATTGTAGCGCCAGTCCTATCAGGCTTGCTTGAAATTGTTCAATCATCAAGGGTATATTGTCAACATATTAGGTTATCCTGACCACATAAGTTGTAGATGGATTTTCGGGCAAGAGGTGCCGTCATACTTTTTAAAGTCTGGCATTTTGAACTACTTCGGTATCTTGACCTTTGCATAATGAGATAGTTCAGTTGGGCCTTGGCTCAATGAACCCTGCAGCTACTTAAGTTTCTCCTCAATTTTTGCCAAGCGTTTTTCTTGCTCAATTTTCGGTATAGCCGAATGTATCACTTGTACCTTATCATCAGCAACGGTTTGAGGCGCGTCAATTGTTTTAACCATGGAGGCATCATTAGAGGTTAATGGGCCGGTTGCGGTCGTTTTCTCACCATTATCTCTCAGATCAACCATGGGAGTGTGTTGTGATAACACCACTTCAACTTGCAAAGCTAGTGGGACAGTGTTTGGTTGGAGGGAATTGATTTGTTTAGAGAGCTACTCAAGGACATTCAAGGACAGCGATGCGAGCTTGTTCAGCAACACGCATTTGTTCAATGTTATCGGCCATTGTTGCTCTAGAACGACTACGGATTAGCGATCTTGGGTGAGCGGTGTCATATCAACATTACCTAATTATGTAAAAAGTACATTAAGCATTATAACGAATGAGATTGGCCCATGACAACAGTCGATCGTGCATTTTATTAAGTGAAATCAAATTCCAAAGATATCAACCTAAGAAATTAAAATAACTCCTTAGGAAATTAAATTCCTAAAACATCAATCTAAGAAATTGAAATATCACCCTAAAGCTAGAACTAAACTCTTAAACCTAGCAACTCTTTTCAATATACAATTGGGAGATCACTGTCTTTCGAAGCTTTTTGTTCTGTCGAGCCAACTCAGAGATATGAGCCTCATTCCTTTCCACCGTTTCTTCAAGATGTTTGATTTGTGTTTTACGAGTGGCTTTACGGTCAGTTCAAGTATCATGGGAAGTAGAGCTGGAGGGATTTTATGCTGGTGGATAAAATAATCCAAGGCATGAAAAGTCCTCTCTTCTCCCTTTAACCTTCTAGGCACCATTATCTTTTCTAGATGGCATTCCTTCCATGCATTTTCAAGGCATTCGATCTCATCCAGGTATTTGTGATCCTTGCGCACGAAGCAGGCTTAGAATAGGTCCATTCAGAGAGGAGGTGGGATATCTTGGAACACTCGATACTGGTAGGCCACTTTATAAGGGTAGTAAGATGTCACATCGGTGATTACCATCAGTGGAACTGGATCATCTGTCTTGTGAGAGAAACGAGTCACACCAATACGGAACCATTTAGCATACCATAGGTAGCCCCTGGGATCCAGATTTTTTAGAAAAGTTACCCAATTGAAAAATGATTTTCCGATATACTTTTTCTCTAAGATTGAAAGTCTCTTTATTAGGTGATTAGAATCATCAATTTCACCTCAACGCATGAAATGACCAAACTCCTTAATGTGAGAAAGAAACCAGATTTGTAAAAGTTCAGGAGAGGCACTCATGATTTTTCCTCCATTTTGTTTAAAACGATTGAGAGATAAAAATATCTTAGTTAAAATCATGTTTACAAAGTTCATGCTAGCACATACTTGTCAAACCACCCATGCAATCGAAGGATTAATAGCATTTCTTCAATGAGAAAAGATTATAAATCCAAAGAATGCTAAGATGAATATCCTACCCTTTGGCACATTGATGATTAATATAAAAAGTGATCGGCCAAAAAGGAGAATGGGCATGCATTACAATTAGCTTTCAAAACTTTCTTAACCTCATCAGTTTTAATTCTTAAAAATTGAGACAAAATTGATGTGGGTTCCATGCCAAGAGGCAGCCTAACAAGTTCAATCTTAAGGGGCATTCCTATTATAACGCTATACTTTTCCAGTGTTGGAGTTAGCTCGTTCTTACCAAAAATAAAAGTAGGCATCTCTAGACACCAAAAGTGTTATATGTCTTGCAAAACACCACTATGGGCTCTAATATCCAAAAGGGGTATGAGCCGTCCCAGTATCGACTCCACATAATCTTGGCCTTCTTTACTTAGTTTATTCCACCATCCTTTGAACTTGATCTTAGGAGTTGGAACGAATTGAACGTTGGATCTCTCCATTGTATATTGATTAAGACCCATGATCAACCTTTTGTCATGGACCAAAAAGAAAGTGTGATAAAGTAAATAGGTTGCATAATATAAGGTAAGAATACTTACTTTACAAAGGAAAAAAAGGCAACCACATAGACAAGCGCACGAAATGTGAGGCTCAACACCTAAACGACAAGGCTTAGCAAGTTAGAGCCAAGAGAATGATCCGACTAAGTCGCAATCTCGCGTTCAAAGGTCCGGTTCCCTTAACTTTGGCTCAATCGAAAGGAAATCCTATAATCACGCAGTTTTGCGGACAAAGATAAACATTTTGACACTAAGAAAAAAAAATTGAGGTTGAGAAAGGTAGCCTCTACATCGCAGTTTCACGTTCAAGGTTGGCTCATTTCTCAACACTATCCTAGAATCCTTAAATGCGGCCTAGGTCCGACGGTAGGTTGTGTGTGCAATGTGTAGTGCTAAAACAATTTTAAAATCATGCATAGCAATTAATAATACAAGTAACACTTCAATATATAAGAAAAACATTCAATCTCAACACCTTCCTACAAAATAAAGAGTTGACAAGCACTACTCCCCTTATACTTCCTTTCTATTAAAACATTGAACACCTCATGTTAGGAGCGTACCTTCTTTCCATGCCACCAAACAAAAAATATTTTTGAAAAGAACAGGCCTATGTCCACTGTGAGTTTTAACTCTATTCCCAACGGAGTCACCAAAACTGTCGTGACCTTGCGGAAGGTGAATTACCCAAAGAAGGCTAATGGATTACTAAGTCTGAAGACTTAGCATGGACCCTCCCAAGTCCTACCAATCACAACTTGACACTAAAAAATTAATCCATTTAAACATGCAATTTTACTCAATTTGGAGCCGCCTCTAATCAGTTAGGGTTGATTAGAAACTCACGTAAAGTATGGGAGAATACTTTACTTTTGCAAACCAGAGATTCAATAGGTCCGGGGACATAATTACACTAGATTAATCTAATGTCCTTTCAGTACCTTTCCATTTAATTTCAAAAATATTTTGCAAGCAGTCTTGACTAATTTTAACCTAAGCCACTAATATGCAAAGGGTGATCATGCGGCTGCACAATAAAAAAAAAAAAATAACATTCAATAAACCCAAGTGATGAATTGTAAGAAATTATAACTAACCTTAAGCAGAACAAACTACAACTTTATTAAGGTTTATTCTCTTAAAAAAAACCTTACAAGTTGTTGATTAAAAATGCATGTCCTAGACATGATTTCTAAATGACATGACACCTGATGTTTTTATTTTTAAAAAAATGTTAATTATATGCAATCGTAATCTAAATTTAATATGCATGATTTTTACTCTAATGACATGTGAGATGTAATTCATATGACATAACTTGAGCCATCACAATATGTATGCAATCTGATTTACGTGATCCTAAATATGCATGTGCTACATAATGTACGACATGGTAATTCTATGTGCATGCATGTTCTTTTATGATTTTTCTTTTTTTAAAATAATGCAACTCCAATAAATTCTTTTTTTCATATGCAACATACACTAAATAATAATGACATGAAATGGGATTAATTATGAATTAACTCTATTAATTAACCAACATGAAATGGGATTAATTATGAATTAACTCTATTAATTAACCAAACAATTGACCTTTGTTTTTTCCTTTTAAATAGATAAAGAAAAAACAACTAACACGGCTTAATAACTTTTATTAAAAAGAAAATGACCTAATGATGCAACACTAAACTTTTGGCATTTTCTTTTCTTTTCTTTTTTAGGAAAACTGAACCATATACGTCACTAATAATGCATGAAAAAAACAGTAATTAATTATGGTCCAATTGACTTACAAGAGTATTAAAACAATGAACATGTGACTCATCAACTAACGTGCAACATATGATATGCATACTATGAAATCTATATGACTTAAATAACATTTTTATTTGTTTTTTAATTAAAGAAAACTCTATATTATCCTAACTCTATAAGGATTTTAAAGATCACATACATTGCCTTAAACATGAATTACGTATGCACCTAAGTTCTAAATACGAAATACGATGCATGATATGCAATGTGTAATTAATGATTAATTAATCAAATGACACATCGAAATATATGTTCTATTGATAATCCATAAATACAAGTCAATGACACATTATTTTAATGCGAATCAATTATGCAAAGCAATCTGTAAATTTGCCATGAAAAAGTCAAAATAATAAAAAAATCTAACCCGACATCTCGTGGCTCAATATTCATGATTATTATGACTTAACACGACAAATTTCCTAATCGGATAATGATTAAATAAATCAAAACAAATCAAGTTAGAATCACGAACTATGAAATCAAATATTTGAACTGAATTTAGTCTAAAGAGATTACCTAATCCGTGGCACAGCTTTCTCGAGGGGCCGGCGGCAAGGCTTGCAAACCGATGAATGGGGGTACGACAAAGCCTTTACTAATGCTTGATTACACCACCTTGGGGTCCAGTCAATGCACCGAGAACCTACACATAAAAGAATCAACACACCACGTTGATCGGATGTTGGCTGAAACATGTTGGAGGCTTCATTGGAGGTACAATTGCTGCTGGAATGTCTCTTGGAGTTGACCCTTCAATGCTGGACTTGCTGGATAGATTCGGATGAAAGATGGTGATGCTTGACAGGGAATTCATCGGGAAGCAGCAAGTGTGTCGGAGGAAAACTGCTAGCGTCAATGGGATAAATTCATTTCAAGGAGCAGCAGACTTCGTCGTCGGGATTCCAAAAGGGATTTCTTGTTCGTCACGATGTTGATGTTATAGGAGTGTGCTGGAGGACTGAGACCGAATAGCGACAAGGGACCTCAAGTGCTAGTATTCCCCCATGTGAGAAGCAGTTTCGGAACAGCGTGTGGTAGCAACACAGATGCGATGGCAATCGTGGAGTGTGACGGCTACTGACAACAAATCATAGAGGAAAAGAAAATTTCTCCATGGCTTTTCTCTTACACGAGTACTCTCTCAAGAAACTTTCCCCTACCATTTCTTTCTCTCCCTTCTCTCTTTCCTCCCTAAACTTACGAACACTCTAGCAATTTCTCTCACCTTTTCCCTTTCAACAAAGCTTCACCAACACTTTGCCTATTTCTCTTCCCCCCCTCAAACGAAAACTTTTCACTCCTTATTTATAGACAAAAAAAATTATTTTGCAAGTGAAGATTTTCCAAGATAATTGCATATATTCACTCAACTGCCGATGATCATCTTTCGAAAAGGGAGAATAAGCTCAACAAGAAAATGGCTCAAAAATCTAAAATCTTTTATGAAGATTTTCCAAGATAATTCACTCAATCACTAACAATCATCTTCTGAAAAGGCTCCATTATCCAAAATCTAAAATCTTTTAAAATCTCCCTTCACAACCAAATGTTTTATTCTATAGATTATTTCTTATCCTCTCTTTTTTTCAAATTTTCTATTTTTCTAGAACAATTTTTTTTTTAAGATAAGTTTAAATAGGATAAGTTTGTTCCTAAATATTATTGTTACCTAAATGCAAATTTTATGAAATGCTTAATGTAATTTTTATATGAAAACTAGTAAATAAAATAGTCAAAATTTTGGTGTCAACACTATTGGAATTCTTGTCCGTGATAAAAATGTTCAAAGGATTCGCACGGCTAATGGAAGTGATTTTTTCTCAACTAAGTGTCAATCTTTTCTATCCTCTCAAGGAATACTCCATGAGAGTTCTTTTGCTTATACTCTCCAACAGAATGGCACTGTCGAACATAAACATTGACATCTTTTAGAAGTTGCCTGAGCATTGAAATATCGAGCTTCCATTCCAAAATCTTTTTGGGAAGATTATGTGGTTATGACAGCCTATTTAATTAATTGCATGCCAACTAGAATATTAGAAAGATGCACCCCATTCGAAATGCTTTTTGGCAAACAATGAAAGATTGATCATGTCTGAGTATTTGGCTGTCTTTGCTATGTGAAGAATATGAAACGTCGACATAAAATGAATCCTTGTGCTCTTCGATGCATCTTTGTGGGATATCTAGCTCTACATAAGGGTTATTGAGTTATGGAGATATCTACAGGTCATTTTGTTGTTATTCGAGATGTTGTCTTCCATGAGAATGTATTCCCTTTCCTAGAAATGGCGTTTCCACATGAGCTACCAATACCAATATCAAATCATTGACAACTCTTATCGGTGGAGGATATTTCTATGAAGCCACCGTACGTTTTGATTGCATTAGATCTCCTAATTTCTCTACTGAATCTCCTAATTTTTCCTTTGCAATAAATAGATCGCCCATTTCACCACCTCAGCAGAACAATAATGGGTCTCAATCATCATCGCAACAACAACACATTGAATGCTCATCATCAACTGTTAAGGAACACTAGTTCATGTGCTCAGACGTTCAGGACAATAGGTTCGGCCTCCAACATGGACAGAGGACTATATTTGCTTTGGAGACTCCAAGTACGCAATATCTAGTGTCCTCCTATGTTTCCTTCAGCAGATTGTCGCTAGAACACATATGCTGCATCAGTAGGATATATGAAGAATAGGAACCATCATCCTATCACAAAGCAGTGCATGATATTCGATGGCAAAGAGCAATGAAAGAAGAATTAGTTGCTCTTACAGAGAATAATACTTAGGATGTCATTCCCTTGCCTTCCCACAGAAAGCCCATCAGCTGCAAATGGGTCTACAAAATAAAATATAAGGCAGATGGTTCAACTGAGTGGTACAAGGCTCATCTCGTCGGTAAAGGATTTATGCAACGTGAAGGCTTTGATTATCATGAGATCTTCTCTTCTATTGCTAAAGACCTGATTGTTCACTCTTTTATGTCTGTTGCCACATTGTGTAATTAGGACTTACACCAAATGGACGTGAACAATGCCTTTCTTCATGGTGATCTCGATGAAGAAATTTATATGGAACTGCCACCGGGATTACGTAAACAATGAGAGTCTCAAGTATGTTGTCTCCCTAAATCCCTGTATTGACTCAAACAAGCTTTTCAACAATGGTATGCAAAGTTTACTGCGGCACTCACAAATGCAAGTTTTGCACATTCCAATTATGATTATGCATTGACCATGTGGACCAAAGGTACTTCATCAATCTACTTGTTGATTTATGTCGATGATATACTTATTATCGAAAATAATGATGTCACAATTCAGAAGCTCAAGAGATATTTGCATATGACCTTTCATATTAAGGATTTGGGACCTTCCAAATATTTTCTTAGTATTGAAATAGCTTGATCCAATGAGGGAATTTATCTCAGTTAGCGAAAAGTCATTCTAGAAATCATATGAGATGCAAGATTATTGGGATGCAAACGAGCTACTATACCTATTGGGTAGAATGTCAAATTTGCTACATATGAATATGATGCAAGCTCTTCTTCCCCAAATGAGGATTCACAACTCAAGGATCCATCAAGATATCAATGACTCATTGGAAAATTAATTTATCTCACCATGATTAGGCCTAATATATGTTGTGACATCCTGATTTTCAACCCTATTTTCGATTGAATGAATTGGACTTTTCATCGATGCACCTATAGCCTTTTTCTCTAAGCTAGTCACTCATGAGATAACTAGTCTATCAGGTGAAGCCATTAAGAAATCTAAACGCGACTAACTTGAGAATTCGACTAAAAATCGATTGCTCAACCGTGCTAATCTACAAAGGTCATTACGGCATTGTCAAAATCAATGAGAGACCAGAGATAGGTCGTTTTGACAAAGGCATGTAATTAAAGTGTGGGTGATTCCACTTGATTGCAAAATTCTTATCGAACGACACTAGACCGATTTTTATGTCATTTATATACCATGTGTCTGTATTTGAAACCTCGAGATTTTCACGACAACCGAGAGTCGCCAATGTGTCGAAGATGCACAATGTGGCTCGAAAATAATCGACCACGGGTCAAATGCGCTAAAAATTCCTAAAAGCTACCCGGTAGGTTAGGTCACGCTAAAATCGCATCCAGCTGAAATTAACCGTGAAATTGAACTCGGTTTCAGAAATTGAAAGTTCTGGCGTGTCACAATTTATTTTAGGAACATCGACTCATCCTTCGAAGAATTTTCGGCAAGTTTGGATTTTCGGCGAAAAATCAAAAGTCGACAAAATTGATTAAGAATCTGAATGGACCAAATTGAGTGCTCTTTTGGCCTTCAAGTGGGATCAATTGGTGAGGAAAATTATAGAATTTAATGTGGACACCTTAATTGGAATTTTTGGGCACAAATTGGATTTAATTGAAGAGGAATGAAGAAAATTGGAGGGGAATTGTGCAAAATTCGTAGCTGGGGGGGCTACAACATTTCAGCACCCTTGGAGGCTTCTTGGAGAAGATTGGTGAGGGAAAAACAGTTGTGGGTGAGGCTAAAGACTTTGGGGGCAGCCACTTGAGTGTTTGTGATATTTATTGTTGACTTTGTGGCCATTTGTTCCCCCTTCAACTAGCGGCACTTCATCTTCTTCCTTCTTGTCTCATCCTCCTCCTTTGTTGCTAATACAAGAGCAGAAGACCAGCAGAGCCGTCAACCAGCCTCCACTGCCGTCCAAGCTACCGTCGAACAGCCCGAGCCGTCAGGTCGCGCCTGCACGCCGTCCTGCTCGCCATGCAACTCCAGCCCGCGTGCCCTTCGCTCGCACACTAGTCCGGCGTCCCAAACCGCCATTCACCTTCGCCAGCTCACCTCCGCCTCACCTGCTCGTGCTGCCGTCCAGCCTGCTTGTCTCCGTTGCCATCTGCCACCCGCTTGACCGTTTCTAGCCACCGTAGCCACTCAGTCCAGCCCTTTCCAGCCAGCTACAGAGCCAAACTCACAGCTGGGTGCTGTGACTTCTTGGCCCGTTTCCGACATCTTCCGAACCTCATTTGGCGTCACTCTAGGCGCGAGTCTCGCTCACCTCTGTGTCATCGTCACCATCGTCGTGAACTCACCAACTTGCAAATCCGGTGAGTTTACTTGCTAAACCTTGCTTATGGGGTTAATTATGCTTAGTGGGTAATTAGATTAGGCTAAGCTTGGATTATGTGGTTAGTTTAGCTTAATTAGTTATTTAATTGATTAATTAGGCCAATTAGGTGATTAGATTATATTAGTTAATTAGATTGCTTGATTTATGTAGATAGGTGCATTATTTTTCTAGGTCCAATTAGGTAGTTAGATTAGCATTTTTAGCTTAATTAGTCATTTATGTGATTATTTTGCATTTATTTAATTAATTTTGTAAATTTATTTAATTATTTAATATTTTCCGGAAATTATACCGGGATAGTCGATCGTTAGAATTTTGTGCTGATTGTCGTGGTGTAATCAATTTGTGCAATTGAGTGATAATTTGTGCAATTGAGTGGTGATTGTTAATTTTAAGTTATTATTTCAAAATTATGAAATTTTGGTATTTAATTAGAAAATACCGAGTGTCGGGTTTTAACCCCAGAAATATTTTTAAGTACTATATCAAATAGTGGGATTTTTAAAAGGAATGATATCAATAATTATGGTTCGATCTGACCGTGTACCCAAATACAATTATTTTACTAGGTGTTTTCAATATGAAGAAAATAGGCCAAACGCATTATTTTAATTGAAGCATTTTAATGCAAAGCACAATATCCTTGGCCGGGATTGGACATGCATGGAATCATTATTGGAACCCGTCACGAGCTTTTAAGTCGGACGATGCTCCTTCGGGAATGCCCCAAGTCAATGGATGCCGGTCGCAGTGGAGGCTGGAACGATGCTCCTACGTGAAATGCTGTCTAGATGTAGACGTTGCCGTGCTCGATGGTGCGAGACGACGCTCGGCTATGCCAGAAGACCGCTGACTGTTGAGTTGGCCGTGGTCATTGAGTCATAATTAATTGGGATGCATGAATGGTTGAAACTGACGCACCTGATTATGGGACAAAATTATGCGACACAGTATGGGACATATCACAACAATTTGGCCTTAAAATTGGGAGCCCTATGATTGCTTGACTTATGAAGTGAGGTGTTCCAATTGTTGAGTGTTATTACTGCATATATCTGTTATATGAACTAGACTGACATGTAGGAAGGAACTAAGGCGAGGTGAGTCTCATTGGTTGTGTGTGTAGACTACCTCTAGGTGTATTACCTTCCTAATTGGGGTTTAAGGAGTAGACTTGCTAAGACATTGTCTCACCACATATATCTTTTCAGGTCCCCAGATGGAGGAGCGCCAAGTGCGGTACGGGGTCCCGCAAACGATGGATTTTGAGTTCATCTACATCCCCATTCCTAGGACCACCCTAACTCAGGAGCTAGTCGAGTCCATGGTATGGGTCAATGAGGGACTACCTCAGTTAGTACCTTACCGATTCATAGCATGGTTCATTGGCTTTCGATAAGGGGGTCGGGAGGGTCCCTTGTTGGGTTTCGACGGGCCTCCCGTCGGGACTGGACAGTGGGAAGCAGCTCACCCAATGGATCTCGACACTCTTGATGGTGTCGTGGTGGACCCTGAGCCCCCTAAGCCCATGGACGAGGAGTCTACTGCTTAGATAGCCTAGTAGCTCTTCTTTTTGAATTAGCCCCTTTTTGTTATAGACTTCTGTATATAAACTCAGCTGTTTATAAAGGTGTGTTTGATTTGTTTTGAATGTCCTACTTTTCTATCCCATGTTGTTTGTTGCTGTCTAGAGATTGTTTATTTCACTTCTGCTTGTGCATGCATCGATTGGGTTGGCGATGCGTCCTAGATGAAAGGGCTAGTAAGATCACCTAGAGGGGGGTGAATAGGTGATAAAGAAGTTTTTGCAAAACTTCAAAATAATTTGCTAGCAATATGAACAACAGTAAACAGTTAAATAAAAACCGCAAATTAAAATAAGGAGTTTAAGGGAAAGAGAATAGAAACACAATGTTTATAGTGGTTCGGCTTAGATCAAGCCTACGTCTACTCTCCTGCACTGACAGCCCACTGGCTGGATTTCACTAAGGATCAAAAGAGATGTTACAGCCTTATGTCATTGACTTTACAGTATAGAGACTCTACTACACTTCTTCAAAGTCTCACAAGTGTTTGCTCTCTCTTTTGAGTATAAATAAAGCTCTAAGATTAAAACAACAAAAACTAGAAAGCTTCAGATTTTGGAATTCTTCTTTCACGCACACACTTGAATAACTTGAGCATTCTCCTTATATAGTCCTCCATACCTTTTCAACCATTGGCATTTTCCAAATGAGTTCTTCCAATCTATCCGTTGGACAGAATCAATCAAAGAGATCTCGAGTCATTTAAGGAATGTTATGACAACCCACCAATCTTGCTTGCCCATACAATCAGAATCTAGATTTTCATAAGTAGAACCTTTCAAGTATACTTTGCTTTTCAATAGATCTAATTATCCAAATTGATTCCAATAAGAATAATTAATCACGATGTGCTATCTCCGGCCGTAAGATCTTCTACAAACCATTCAAACCGAATCCTTAAAGATAAACTTGCATCTGGATAAGTCTTCTCTTCGTCGGTCTGAAAACTATCAATGAGAGTAGACTTTGAGTCTTGAGTCTTGAGTCTTGGAGTCTTCAGACTTTGACAACAGAGTCTGGAGTTTGTCAGACTTTAACACTTGAGTCTAGAAGTCTTCAGACTAGACTGATGGAAACGTTTTGTCAACTTTAAAATAATAAGGAAGTTTTCTCCAACACTAGGAACGTTGCAATTTAGTTGACCACCGAGGGATGTGCGCACGCTCGAGGTTCGGGCCGTGACATATGTTATACAATATAGATATTTAGTCAGATTATGCATAACCCAAAACAATCACATATAAACGTAGTGCTAAAGGTTGTGAAGTATTTGAAAGGATGTCCAGGACTTGAAATTCTATTATCCCACAACTACAACATGAAGATGATGGCCTATTGTGATACAAATTATGCCACTTGTCCAATGACAAAAAGATCCATTACTAGTTTTTCATCGAGCTCGGAAAGTCTTTAATTTCATGGAAGACAAAGAAGCAATCAATAGTTTCATTGTCATTAGCCGAACAAAATATCGAGCCATGGCGAAAACTGTTTGCAAAATAGTTTGGATATGGGGATTACTTTCATCTAGGTGTGCAAATCAATGGCACAATTGAATTATTTTGTGCTAATGATGCTGCACTTAAATTGGCGGCAAATCTAGTCTTTCATGAGAGAACAAAGCACATTAAGGTGGATTGCCATTTTACTCAAGAAAAAATTTGGGAAGGGATTTTGTTACTCGAGGAATAAAAACTGTGGATCAACTGCAGATATTTTCACTAAGCGTTTATGCCAGAGGCAGCACTAATATTTATTGAGCAAGCTTGGCGCCTTCAACATTTATAAGCTGCCAGCTTCAGGGGGAGTGTTGGAGAAAGGATTTGATTTGGTGTGAGGATTGATTCCCAATTCAGATTCCAATCTAGTGATTGATACAGCAAACAGTAGATATGAAACATTTTAGGAAAGATAATATTGTATACCTAGAGGGGGGGTGAATAGGTGTGAAGACAATTTTTCAAAAGAAATAGTAGAAATATTTTGCGTCTAAAACAAAGTCTTAAGAACAATAGACTTTGAGCAAGTTCAGACTTTAGCAATTAAATAAAATTACAAACAAGGTAAAGAAGTTTAGGGAAGAGAATAAGAACACAGAAATTATAGTGGTTCGGCTTAGATCAAGCTTATGTCCACTCTCCACGCTGACAGCCTACTAGCTGGATTCTACTAAGAATCAAAAGAGAATTTACAGTCTTGCGATCTCGACTTCATAGTGAAGAGTCTTTACTGCCCTCTCACGAAGTCTCACTAAGAGTTTTTCTTTTGTATACAACTTTGAGCTCAGTATTTGGAGTAACAAGGAAATGGAAAGTTTCAAACTTTGAAATTTCTCTTTCACGCACTCTGTCGAACAACTGGAGAGTCCTCCTTAAATACTCCTTCGTGCCTTCTCGACCGTTGGCACTTTTCAAATGAATTCTTCCAATCTACCCATTGAATAAAATCAATTAAGGAGATCTCGAGTCTTTTGAAGATTGTGATGAAAGCCCGTCAATCATGTTCACCCATACAATCAGGATCTTGATTTCCATAAGTAGATTCTTTCCATATTTACTTGCAATCCGAAAAGATTTGATTTATCTAAATTGATTCCAGTAAAGATAATCAATCCTGTAGGTGATATATTCAACCAGAAAGCCATCCATAATCCACCAGAATCGAACTCCTGAAGAAATAAACAAAATCTCGCATCTGGATAAGTCTTCATTCTTCAATAGCGTTCAGTCTAGAATTTGTCAGTGTGGGCAGACTTTGACACAAAGTCTAGGATACTTCAGACTTTGACACTAAAGTCTGGAAGTCTTCAAACTAGACTCTATATAAGTTTTGTCAACTTCAAAACATTAAAGGAGTTTTCTCCAACATATACATTCTTTCTGATTCATTTATTGTATTACATATACAACCATATACTTGCACATTGGACATAATGAGAAATAAAGAATAAATTTTTCTTCATCCCTTTACGTTTCTTGTTAATCAATGCTGAATGTTTTACAATTTTTAAGATCTAAGGCAATAATTATCATGTAGGTGTCGAATTTCAAGTCAAATGCTACAATTGCAATATGAAACCAAAAGTTGATGGCAAAAATCATCTCGAAAATGTATGCACATCTCTTCTCGCGAAGCAAACGACGTGCATTTGCCGATGTAGTATCATCTGTAATAATTATACACAAGAACTAAGAAAAAGTCGAGAACATATGCTTGGGAAGTCGAAAGTATGACTGGTATCATCACGAAAGAGTCTTACCTAAAATATGTGGAAAAATTAGTAAATGAACAAATTACTAAAATGAAATAAATATAGTGCCGTAAATGAAAACCTAAATGAAGCATCCCAGAATTGTTGAAGATGCAACGGTGAATTGCCGGGCAAATCTCCTTTGGCAATGACCTTACATTGCATTCACTCCCATTGAAAATATTTGCGGTTATAAGCCACCTGCCAAAGGAGTAAATGCCCAGTAATTCACCACTCACATACCATGCACTCTATATTACTCATGTGCCATAAATAAAACTATATTACTCATGTGCCGTAAATAAAACTATAATTTCTGTTTTTTGGACTTGGATGAATAGTGTTAGAGTGCAACGTCTATTTATAGCCTCCCAGAAGGTTAGAGACACTTCCATGCACACGGCATATTCTCAGAACATCCAAAATCCAACAAAATGTTGTTTTCGGCACTTTAATTTTTGCCAAATAATATAAAAGAAAAGCTAGTGGTTCAATAAGTTAGATATTCGTACCAGGTTTTGGCGACAACTGGTGTCAACATATATTCCTCTATCCAACATATATTCGATCTCGTCATTACATTGAACATACTCCTAAGGTCTTTTCTTAATAGATTGAAGGACATGTCAATTAATTCTATCAACTCAAATAAATAAAAAACGACAATGAACTTTAATATAGTATATATAGTATAGGAACTACAATAAACATTTAGTAATAACTTAAGAACCATATTAAATAAATTAAAAGTACAAGGATGATGTTGAAAATTAGGCTAAAAAAATAAATAAATGATAATTGGGAAAAGTTTGAGGTTGAAGCTCTCTTTTGGGTTTGTTTTAGGGTAGCATTATTTACACTCATTTTGGTTAAGACACTCATTTTTTCAGTTAACTTACCGATATACCCTTCTCTTCTTTCAATGCTTTTTTTTATATGATCCTAACCAACAAAATTGAATTTGTTTCTATCATCTCTTCACTAGTTTCACAATATAAATGCTCAATCACTCCAAAAAAGATATTATCTTATTTTGCATAACATATTTAGCATTACTCCCCACTCAGGAGGGAAGGGAGTGATGCCGCTCTGGTTTTCTAAGTAACTTCTTTATATATTTTGATGTGGCACCAAGTAAAATGACTTCTATGTTGCAAGTGCTCCGTCACAATATTAACAACCACATAATGTTACAAAATATTAAAAAGGCCAAGTGGTGTTTTCCGTTTACAAAGTTGACAAGATTGAGGACTTGCGCTATAACAATGTCTTTTTAGAATCATATATTGTCACGCCCTGATCCTTAGGCACGCACACATCCCTTAGCTTTGGTCGATTTTAAAAGCGATATTCCAGGACTACGTATCACCGACCCTTTTTTATTTTAGTATGCACATGCGGAAGCAATTAAAATCCCCAGACAATAAAACAATGAGATAGAAAAGTAAGGCCATATTTTTCATATCGAAATTCACAACTAAACTTTTATACAACCACGCCTCAAAGTAATTTATCATACTAATCACAAAGGTCTAGTCTCACACTCAACCATCTACAAACAGGGTTCACAAAGAGGATGGGATCATAGTCCTCATCTGGGTCGTACTCGGGATCATCCTGATTCTCTTCTGACTCTTCTTCACTAAGCTCACATCCTTCAAGCTCTTCATCTTTTACCGACTCATCGTCCTCTTCTGGTTCCTTCTTCAGAGACTCATCTACAAGCCTGAAATGTTGTCCCACAACCGGGATGAGACCACGTTTCAGCAAGTTCTATCCCACTAAGACTCAATTAGGAAACCAATACGCTAACCGGGCTGCCTATACATGCACGGGTCAGAGGACTTACCTTGGCCTTAGATTCCACCTGCATATTAGCATAGTTCAATAGGCACCCAATCAATTACATCACAGATCAATATCTCAATCAATCGACCTAGTCGATTTCATGTCAATTCGACCATTCCCCAGTCGTTTCCCTTATTCAGTCTCAAATCGTTCTCATGACTTCACGAGCATAGTCTACCACTTTTCTTGGCAACAAATTACGGTCCAAAGGACACGACCTATCTTTAGGTAGCAAATTACGGCCCAATGGGCACGACCTTTAATAGGTGGCAGATTACGGCTTTATCAGGAGCGACCCCTATCGGGTGGCAAATTACGGCCTTATCAGGCGTGACCTTTAATAGGTGGCAATTTACAACCCAACAAGCGCGACCTTTAATAGGTGGCAGATTACGGCCTAATGGGTGCGACTGACTCCAAATTCGGTGGCAAATCTCGACCCAACTGGCATAGCCATACTTCGGCGGCTTCCGAGGTTCAACTCACAACCACTCACAGTCAAATTCTAATTGAATACCAACATTGATCAATCTTGGGATAAATCCCCACATACTCATCAACTCACTCAATTTTCACACGATATTAACATACCTGATGGATCTTAGCCAAGAGTATATTCAAATCACTCTCACAAACTTCTCCACTTAACAGCCCATCAAAGCATTATTGATGCTAAACAATCATACTCGGCCATCCACAACTCAATTACTCAATCTCAATCAATTTAGGAAAAAATTCTTCAAATTGCACATCTCGGAATCTCTGAAAAATCTTCTGAGACTGAATCAACATTCCTAAAATAACTCGTGACATCACAGAACTTTCAATTTCTGAAATCGGGTTCGAATTCATGGTTAATTTCCACTTGATGCGTTTTTAGCGTGATCTAGACTACCGGGTAACTTTCAGAACTTTTCAGTGCAAATGACCCGTGGTCGATTTTCTTCGAGCCACAATGAACCTACTCGACTCAATGACGACTCTCAATTGTCGTGAAAATCTCAAGGATTCAAATATGGACACAGGGTACCAAAACGACAATAAAATCATATTAGTGTCAGTCGATGAGAATTTTCCAATTTAGTGGTGTCACCCACGATTAGCCACACATCTCAATCAAACCAACCTATATCTGATCTCAAATTGATTTATATCTGTGCCGTAATGATCTCGACAGATGAGCACGGTCGAGAAGCCGATTCCTGATCCAATTCTCAAATCTATTTGCCTTAAAATTCTTAATGGTTTCCCTAGATAGTCTAGTTATTTCTAGAATGATCAGTTCTGAGAACAACTCTATAGATGCGTCAATGAAATGCCCGATTTATTCAATAGAAAACATGACTGAAAATCTGGGATGTCACATATATAAAAATACAAACATTTTATTTTATAAATTATAGTCATAGCCTATATAAGTTTTGAAAAAATTGCACCATAGGTTCTAAACGTAATGTATAAAATATAATCAATTAAGTGCTCAAATTTTACTTAAAAGTACAATTAACACATAAAACTTGTGTTGAAAAATGCAATTTACGGATGCCATATAGGCAAAATTTCAAGAATACATAAGTAATTACATACCATTCATTTAAAGGAATTAATTAGCACTTTTTGAAAAAGGCATTTGACTTAATTCAACTATTGAAAATGTTTAGGGTTTAATTGCATTTCGTACACAAGCTTCAGGATTTTAGTGGTCTTTTAACACCTCATTAAACATTTTTGTTGCTGACCACAAACCATGACATTTAAAGAAGCACACACTCTTGGAAAGAAGAGGCTGAAGTAATGATAGGGACTTCGGTTGAAGAATATAAAGGGGAAGAATCGGGACCATATGTTCTTTACCGGAAGGAAGAACCCTAGGCAAGAATTGTGCCCTGGCATATGCCATCTCATCCTCTGGCATATACCTAGTATTGTGCCGAATTTGGTGAAATAAATACGAGCTTGATCATCAATGTGATGACTCGAGCACGACCACACGAAGGAGTGGTGCAGAATGTGACGGCGAATAACTGGGCAATTCTCCTTTGGCATAAGAGAACTGCACTGTCATGCATGTAAATGTTAAGGTTGTTCTTGCTTACGCCAAAGGAGAATTGCCCTGCCATTCGCTTGCACTGAATATATATACTTACTCAAAGCTCAGCTAAGGTGCCGACAAGCCATTTATCGTTTCCACTGGGCAACTTTCAGACATATATATTGCACCAGTTACAAAGGGTGACTATCTGATTTACATGCCTTGTCACTTCATTCTGCGTTTATGTGATAGATATAGATTTCGTGTAATCATTGGCATTGCAGGTACTTTATCATACTTCCAATTAGGTTATACTATACCTCAATTTCATTTTGAGAAGTGGAATTTGTAAAAGTATCAAGAAAGAATAGAATAATCATAACATACACTGTCAATATGAAAAATATTTTCGCAAGTGATATTTTTCACCCTTAATTTAATGTTTATTGTAAGAGTGAGAAGTTTAAACTCTCAAATCAAGGATGAATAATGTGTAAGTCTTATACATATTGATGCTAATGCTCTAAGTTTGCCAAAGTATATATGTCTAGAACTTATATATGTCTAGAACTTATAGATATTGATGCTAATGCTCTAAACCTTTTGACTTGGTCTGCAAGGTGGCAAGTGTAGGTTACTTTAAATGAAAAATCACATGATTTGCTAAGACTACAGTAAGAATATTTTACTTTTTATTTCATTTTGTCTATGAAAAAGAATGAAATTCCCTATTTTTGTGAATGCAATACAACATAGAAAATAGAAGACTACAAAAAACGTCGCGTTTTTATTTCCATTTGTCATCATCCAATTGTATCTTTATCGAAATATTTCGATCTTGTATTTGGCTTTTGTGACATCCAGATTTTCGGGTTAAATTCGATAAATAGGTAGTTTTTATTCGATTGAAGCGGGATTGTGAAATTGGGATGCAAGTGGCTATATTGGTAAGGAAAAATACCAATTGGAATGACGAGTGTTAAATGAAATTATGGGAGTCAATTTAAATTGAATCAAGAGGGATTAAGGCGGTGGGAAGAAAACTTAAGAAAATTCGTATGCCACCTGTACCTCATATTTTGACTTACCTAAATGCTTCTAGAAGGGGGCATATTTGTCAAAAATTGAAGAGTGGGAGACAGCTAGTGGTGGCCCATGTGTGGCTGACCTAAGAGAGAGAGAGAGTGAGAGAAAAGAAAGGGAAATTGGGTTTTTCTTCCTCCCCTCTCTCCTCCGTCGAGCATCTCCATCTTCTTCCCCTTTTCTTTGGGTTTCTTCTTCAGCAACAACCGAAGACTAGCGAAGCAGAAGCTGCTGCCGTCGTCGCCCACCGAAGCCGGAGCCACCGCCGCTGCTCCGCGGCCAGCCGCGCCTCACCGCGCGACCTCCGCTTCTCCCCCTGCTGTTCGACTGTCTCTTCTCCTTCTTCGGTGTGCCTTGAAGACTTCGAATCTCAGCAGATCTGAGAACGCCGGAGCAGCCAGAGACCGCACGCGACGCCATCGCCTCCGCCGTTCGCCGTCGTGCTATCGTTCGTCTCCCTCTCGCTCGCTCGAACGCCGTTCGCCTAATCCAGTTGAGCTGCCGCCTCTGTCCAGCTCCTGCCGCCTCTGTTCAGTCCCGTTTAGCCGCCTTCGGCCATCGCCCGACCACCTCCGGCCACCGTCGACCTCGCCGGAGCTCCGCCTCGCCCTCAGCCGCCCTTGGCTGCCTCAGCCAGCCCCGAATCTGCCCCGACCAGCAGCGATCAGAGGGTTGCAGAAATGGGTATGACAGTGGGGTTTTGGCCCGTTTTGGCCGCCTTCCCGAGCCCGGATGCTTGGCCCGCTTTGAGGAAAGTCGATCCTCGCGTCGAGCCCGTCGTTTTGAGTAAGTTTTACTCACTAATGCCTTCTTAGTGCGCTAATTATACTTAAAGGTTGATTAGTGTTAATTAAGTGTAATTAGGTTGTTAGATTAGAATTGATTAGTGATTATTAGTAAATTGCTTTGCATATTAGTTGTGTGATTAGTGTAATTAGATAGAGAATTACCTATAGTATTTATTGGATGCTTCTTGGGATTTTTCCCGTCCCTTATCGGGTGTTAATTAGGCGATTCGGGCCTAATAGGAATGTTTAGGAATTAAATATTAATTTTCGAAATTAATTATTTAATTATTTATTTTCCGGAAATTCAACTGGGATGGCCAGTGACCGGGATTTTATGCTGATGATGGTGGCGCAGACCGTTTACTTAATTGAGCTTCATATTGTGCTAAATTGGAATTATTGTGTTTATTTATTTATTTTTCGGAATTAAATTAATTAATTAATTATTTTCCGAAAATTCAACTGGGATGGCCAGTGACCGGAATATTATGCTGATGACCGTGGTGAAGTCCGTTTATTTAATCGGGCTTTATTTTGAGCTTAATGGAATTTTTAATATTTATTAATTATTTATTTTTCGGAAATTAATGCTGAGGTGATCGACGACTGGAATTTCGTGCTGATTGTCGTGGCGCAGTCCATTTATTTATTTGAGCTCTGTGTTGTATGGAATTGAATAAATTGTGATATTTTAGGGGTTTACCCTAAATTGATTGGAATTGATTGAGATTGAATTGTTGAATGGTAAATGGCCAAGTATGTTATTCAGCATTTTTAATGCTTTGTTGAGTCGATTTAATTATTTGATTGAGAAATCGTTGGGCATTGGTTGTCGGTATTGAAAGTAGATTGTAATCACTTGAAAGAGGGCACGTGGGCTCGGTGAATTGGAATATCACATGGAGAATGCACGTGAATTCAATGGTTGAATATGTCACTTTGGCGAAAAGGTCGCCTAAGAGAATGCACGTGGGTCGGAGACTCGGTATGTCCTCCTGAGAATGCACGTGGCTCGGTGACGAGTTTGGCATCTAAAAGGGCACGTGGGCTCGGTGAATTGATGCATCACTTTGGTGAGATAGCACCTAAGAGAATGCACGTGGGCCCAGCATCTAAAAGGGCACGTGGGCTCGGTGAATTGATGCATCACTTTGGTGAGACAGCACCTAAGAGAATGCACGTGGGCCCGGGCATCTAAAAGGACACGTGGCTCGGTGATCGATGCGTCACTTTGGTAGCGAGTACCTTAGAGAATGCACGTGAGTCCAGTGTTTGAGAACGGCATCTAAAAGGACACGTGGCTCGGTGATCTGATGCGTCACCTTGGCAAGCGAGTGCCTTAGAGAATGCACGTGGGTCCAGTATTCGGAAATAACATCTAAAAGGGCACGTGGCTCGGTGACTTGATGTACCACCTTGGCGAAGAGGTCGCCTTAGAGAATGCACGTGGGCCCAAGGTTCGAGGCACGTGGCTCGGAGACCTGGAATGTCGTTACGGAGAATGCACGTGGCCTAGCTTTTAAATATCCCACAGTGGGGATTGATTTGTATGACATGTAATCGACCATGGTTCGATTTGTTTTGAGTAAATGGGTGCCTATTGTGAATTGTACGACTTGCGGGTGGAATGCGAGGCCAAGGTAAGTCCTCGACTCATGTTGTGCATAGGCAGTCCTAAGGTGTATTAGTTTACTAATCGGGTCTTAGGGGGTAGAACTTGCTGAGACGATGTCTCAGTGGTTATTGAATAACCATTTCAGGACCCAGATGAGGAGCTTAAGGAGGAGGAACCTGACAAGGAAAACCCTGATGAGGAACCCGAAGAGGAGTACGTGGAGGAGGACCCTGAGGATAACCCCGAGTACGACCCAGATGAGGACTGAGATCCCGTCCTGTCTTGTCAGACGTTGTTTGCACGTGAATAGACGTTAGACCAGATTTGCGTATATATAGTATTGTAGAATACTATGAGATGCATGTAAAAAGATGTAGTTGTGAATTTTCAGTAAGAAAAATATATGGCCTGCTTTTCTATCCCATTGCTTTATTATGCAGGGAATTATAATTGCTTCCGCATGTGCATTGAAACTTGAAAGGGTCGGCGATACTTAGTCCTGGGATATCGCATTTTAAAATCGACCAAGATTGAAGGATGGTCACGTTACCCAGAGTCGGGGCGTGACAGCTTTGGTGCAACTTTGGGCAAAAGTCTTGGTGAAAGGTCACTAGAAAGTGGATGAATTAGCGGATTGGAAGTAAAACAAAACTATTTCGGAATGCAGAAAAAATTGCAAATAAATTTTAGAAATTAGTGCAAAATTTAATAGAACAATTTCGGACGTATATAATGCAGATTTTGTAAAATTTTTGCCAACAATCCATCTTCATCCGTCATCACCATTGATATAGTAGGACTTTGATCCTTCTTTCAAAGAATTTTACTTTATGTATCAGTCGATATTGTTACGAATTTGTTAGAGTATCTTGACTATACATAACAACAAAGAGACTCGATTGCACAGAGAACTAATTGATGTCTGACCACTTGCTTAGTTACGAAACAAAATTTTGTTGACGATTGAAAAAAGAGAAAATGAAAAATATACCAATTAAAAGAGCCAAATTACCTCAAAATCTTTTTCAACTTTATCTTGCTTAGAATTCGTCAGGCATAGTCATCGTATAAAAAGAAAAAGAAGAGTAAAATCCTTCGAGAACTCGGCGGAGAATCTGCAGAAACCATGGCGTAGACCACTGTCCATGGCGCCATCCACCGCAAATCCTTCGGCAACCAGCCAAATTGCAGCAAACAAAACTGCCCTCCTCCTTCGGGACGAAGCAGAAATCCAAGGGATCTCATCAGCGCCTTGCCAGACGACGTGATCCGCCACAAATTCTCATTTTTGCCACTCGAAGACATCGTCAAGACACTGGCCGTCCACTTGGACCGCCACCACCTACTCCTTGACTTCCCATCCCTTGTCGACAGCTCCTGATCTAATGCATCCCCAACGGTGAAGAGGTTCCATGTTACCATCTTCAAGTACGACGAGGCTGACTGCCCCAAGCTCAACCTCTGGCTCCGCTTCGCAGCAGGGCACCGCATGGAGGAACTCTGCCTGTGGCTGATTACTGCCAAGCCATCGTTGTTGTATAGACTGCCACCGTTGTTGTATTTCTTGAGTCGGTTGGTGCGCCTGGAAGTTGGTTTCTGCTGTTTTTCGCTGGGTAGGACTATAAGGTGGCCTTATCTTAAGGTCTTGTTGATCGAATATGCGGAGTTGGGTGATACTATCCTCGAGGGAATTTTCAGGGGAACTCCTGTCCTAGAGTCCCTTGAGTTGCGCTACTATTGGGGCAAGAAGAACGTTATAATAGAATCAATATGCGTGCAAAAGAGTTGGTACTCGTCAGCCTCGGGTTCCCTGACACGACGAAAATTTGAGACCTGCATTCGCTGTCATAGCAGGCTCCGGAGAATTAGTATTGTCATGCCATGTTCAAACTTGACGATATATATTTTCTTTGGTGAAAATCAAGTTAGATTTTGTCATTTTAACTCGTGTGTCTAATAATAAGAGGATGTGCAGCGATTTGTTGAAGGAATTTTTTGAGAAGTTACGTGGAATTTCTAAAATCACCAATGGTGGTGATATGGCTATGAGTTTCCTCACAAGCAAGCTGCTTCCTTTTTAATGGTTGGAAGCGAAGGTAAACACCTTTTAGCGACCGCCCAGCACGTCTTGATGTTAGGCATGAAGGGATGTCAATTTGGACAGTAGAAGATGCACTGGATCTTCCATTGCATGGAATATGCCAAAACTTGCGTTGTTCTTTTTAAAAAAAAAAAAAAAATTCCGTACTCCCATCCCATCCATTGATGCATTTAATTACTTTTCCAATTTCCGTAGCCCCATCCGATTAATTACAACGGGGAAATTTTCCCATCTTTTTAAAAATATTATATCATAACTGAATGTTTGTCTTTATATCTTACTAAATAATGTGGCAATAAGACAGTAAAAAGACAGTGTGAAAGGATAAGGAAAAATAAAGGTTTAATTTGACCGAAACAAAATGTATTTAGAAGGTGATGCGACATATTATAAACAAGCATTAAGTAAATGATTCATATCCATTCGTTCACTAAATCTCTGCTATATTTGCATACGTAGCATCTTTTTTGATAACTTCAATGGCAAATACATCATAATTAAAAAAAAAAAAAAAGGATTGATAACTCTATAAAAATAGAGTTATTTTACCTATTTTAGGCAACAGTTAATGCAATATTTATGAGAAAATATTTGGATTTCCTTCTGATTATTCGAATTTTCCTTATTTATGCAGAATAATGAGATATGGAGAGGATAAGGAAAAGAATGGAAAATATCAGGAAATTCTTGATTTTGTTTCCTAATGTTATCTGCAAGCGTTGGGAGATAGATATCTGTGATATATCTTTTGAAGAGGAGAACATGAAGAGAGAGGGAGAGAGAAGCTAGGTTTTTGTTAGATTGTTTTTCATTCTTCTAAAAGTTTTTTTCAAGTATTTTGAAGAGAAGACAAAAGTGGTGACATAATTCTTATTCTTTGATTCAAGATGCTGTGTTTGATTTATATTTTTACATTTTCTTCTACTATGTTCTAATTTTCTTTTGTTAGGGCTACAATGTAGCCTAATCATGATGATGTGAATTTCATGATTTTTATGTTTTGCAATTGATTTCATTCATGTGAGTTATATATTATTGTGCTTAATGCTTCTGAGTGACTGGCCACCACTTAAATGATCTAATGTGCACGTTTGAGACTGAGAAGTGATAATATGCAATTACTCATTATAATATATAACCATGAATTAAACGTGGATAGAGATATTGTGTAGCTTTCGGTAATAAGGTGATCCAAAAGACTCATTGTAAGCCGGGAATATTCATAATTTTTAATGCACTTATGTTTATTTTAATTTACATAGAGATATAGTGGATTAATAAACTGAGTAGGTTTGTTATACCTAGAGATATGATAGTAAATTGATTAGGAAATTCCGCTATCACATGTTTGATATCGTTTTTATACCCACAACAATTTGAAATTCATATCTAGTGGTTATGGTGAAATCAGATGCTCTAACATATTTATCTTATCGATTTACTACATTTAGTCTATAAATTTTGTTTTTAATTTATTCTTAATTATATTTTGATCTGTTAGATAAATTTTATAATTAGTCTATTTTAGTATTTAATTGGTTTATTAATCATCGATCTCCATGGGACGATACTTTTTCTCATCATTATATTACTTGTTCGACACGTGCACTTGCGTTTAGAATTTTACGAACAAGGATATGCAAATAAAATATATATATACACGCACATATATATCTTATTATCGTTCGATTTATTTTATGAGCTTTTTGTACATGCATTGTTAAAATATGACCATGTTTACGATTGATATCTGTCCAAACATAGAAAAAGCAAATATTATTTGCTTGCCCTCATTATGGTATTCTTGAGATTAGAAAGCGGCTTAGTTACGTAATCCTAGCAGATTAGTAGGTCAAACTTCTTACAGTAACGCACTGCCAAGGGAACATCACATCCGCTTATCTTAAACAAAACAAAATACGAGTTACCTAAGGTGGGAATTTCTAAAACGATTGACAATTAATTCATGTGTATCATATGTACATGGACAAAAAAAAAAAAAAATCTTTTTACAGACGAAGAAAAGAGAGAAGAAAGGAGAATCATCGAAACAACCAAATTGAACCGATGACGACTATGACAATAACAACAAAACAACCGTCATCTAACAACAGTTGAAGCAACGGTGTGAGCCCACCATTTGAGACTCTCTCTCATGTCGGTCTCGTTCCCAAGAGCAGGAACCTTCCAGTTCATCAATGGATCCTCCTTCCTCTTCTCCTCCCACCATTCCCACGCCTCCGACAGATAAGGCCTCGCGACAACTGCAGGCTCGCCAACAATCTCTTTCTCATCATCATCTTCTCGATGATGATCGCCATCTTCGTCGTCTTCATCACCATCTTTGATTTTCTTGCCCAGTCTCTGTAGCCCAGGAAGGATGGAGACCAAGCTCGAGTCGACTCTGTCTTCCTCCGAGAAGACGAACCCCAGATCCATGAACCCTTTTAGCTCCTCGAACTCAAGCTCCGACAAGCTCTTGCTCAAGGCCCTCCTCTTCGCTCTTTCTCCCATTTGGCCCTTCTTTCTGCGCGAGAACTTCGAGCTTCTTGGGTTGTTCCAGTTGAAACCTTCCTTTTCTTCTTCTGTGATTACTTCTTCTTCATAGATCATGCTGTGAATGGGCGTCATGTGAAGGACTGAGTCTGGAGAGAGAGGGCTTGATTGGAAGCTTGATGGGATGATGCTCGTTTGATCGCTCATGGACCTCACAAGAATCGACGGAGTCCGAGAAATATGAAGACACGGGCTTACTTTCTCGGGTATTTCTATGCTTTTTTGACCCGGATCGGATCCAAAGGCTGAAGAAGGCGACGCGTCTGGTCGTTTCTTGAAGATCTCGAGCTCGAACCAGCATCGGTCGATGATCTTCATGACTGCTTCGGCTTCTTCCATTAATGGCGGCCAGAGGAGATTGTGTGATTATGGAGATTTAACGAGGGATTGGGTCTCTCAGTGTATTTATATAGACTCCTAATTACCGAGGTTGCCCTTGGGTTTTCCGGTTATTTACGGGAAAGACTCAACCTCTGTGTTCACACGTTTGGGTATTACTTTGATTTGGTCTTGGGTCTTTGTCTAAATGTTTCAATATTATTGGTCCTTTTTAGCCTTGATCACATCATGCGAGAAGGTCGGGTTTATCTAGAAAGTGCGAGGAATGAGGATGTGAGAGAGTGAGCCGACGTGGATCTTCGTCAGAGAAAATGAATTGATTTGCCTGAGCTTGTAGGTCATGCACAGTATAAGTATGTACGGAGAAATGTTGAGGTAATGCCGGAGTACATTGCTCTAAGATATGATGCAAAATTACAAGTGACAAATATTAATCAATTGAGAAGTAGGGTTGATGAGGGATATCAATCTTTTTTTGGAGGTTGGTGAGGGTTGCTAGCCTATGACCGACTCTAGCAAGGGTCAGTTTGAGGTGGTGACGACCCTCGTCGATGGTGGAGAAGTCTCCCTCCCTCCCACCAGCTCCTAGATCAAAGGTATCTACATTTTCAATTGAGATAGGATAATTCTTTAAATGAAGAATGATCAATAATATCAAAAAATATTATTTGCTACTTAGACTGACCTTTCTCAGTGCATTTCTTTAAACAAAGACTCCAATTTTTTTCTCTATTCATATAGTAAATATTTTTTAGTCTAGTTTTGTACCTGACGTGTTAGGTATCCTACTTGAGGAGTACGTTTGAAAGAATGAAATTTAATTAATGTAGCCGATTTTGTCACTTTTAGCATAATCAACGTCATATAAATCTAGTTAAAGGATTTTGATTGCACAACAAAATCAACAAATTAGTTGTACAAACCAGATAGATTATGGAACAGAAAGTATAATTGAACATAATCATATACATGATAGTTGGATTGTGTATGATACTGCATTGGAGTACGATTTTAAAATATCAGCAGCAATTTGAGATTCAAGCTGGCTTTTCCCACTACTAGGGTCTAAGAATCTAGTCTTTGTGCAGGCTAAAGAGCGTCATACCGTTTGTCTTGTTTCACTAAGTGAAAAGTGTGGGAGGGATGGATAATGGATGCAGTCACCACTTTTAGGTGTTATCATAAGAATCTCACTCTTGTTACGAAATGTCCAATTTAAGCCATAACTAAGTCAAGACGTCGGTATCAAGTTCGTTATTGCAACTCTAATGAGTGCTATTTTCTTCACATGAGGTACAAACGTCCAAGGCATGAGTTAACCACAGATTCACTCGTTACGTGCATCGAATTTGTAATCCAATATAAGACAATGTGACCCTTTACCAATAAAGTTACTGGACTTATCGAAAAAAGGAATACTCTGAATATAGTTCCTAATGATAAATTAATTTAATCACTAACCAAGGACAAACAACTATTCAAAATTTTAAAAGCAACATCTTGCTGCTTGTACATCGCAAACACTAGCAGGTTCCTCTACGCATCATTCTCGCTAAGCCATTTACTTTGGATTGCTTCAGGAGTGGAGAGTTTATATCCACCAAGTCTATATCTACACGAATTCTTCTTTTCCTTTCACCTATTCTAATCTTTTTTTTTTCTTTTTCTTTGTTTTTTTTTTTGGGGGGGACCAAAATCAATGCAACTAAACCTCATTGCAAATTTGCTTGAATATCGGTCAACATTTTGTCTTTGGAATTTCCAAAAAAAAGGGAAGGTTTAATTTTTTATAATGTTAATTAAAGTTAAAGAGAGTAATTAGGGCACATTAATTAGACGAGACTAATTCACACGTATAGGAATATCTGAAGAGAGGGACCTAAGCCAATGTGCATTATTTGGGGGACCTAATGTAATAATTACATTTTTTTTCTTAAATCTTTTGTGGGGGGAGACCAAGCCATGGTTGCGTGCTTTAATTTCGGTTGAAGAAGACAATTTTCGATTTTTTTTTTTTTTAGGTCGTTGTCAACGTGATGTTTTGCTAACGCTCGAGGGCAGGACGGTAAATGAGCAAAAAGCTTCTTAGGAGAATATTCCGATCCTATTTTTAGTATTATGCTAATTGGGAAACTCCATCTTTGACTTATGGTCAACTTTTAGAAGTTCCGTGGGCTTCGAGTGCGACTTTTGATTTCCCCGCGTATGATTCGTTTCAGACACGTCTTGAACATTGTCGGCCAAAAAATAATAACAATAATAATAAATAAATGAACACGATGTTTAAAATAGGACAGCAATCCGGTAATTTTCTATTTGCACGTGATTGTTAGGTTTGACATAAATAGATTTGTGTCACCAGAAAAATTATGTCTCACGTGGGTTTGTTCCAACAAAATTAGACATATTTAATGTTCATATTTAAAGTTTTTAACCTTAAGAGTATATAAAAGTAGAACCTATTTTTAAAAAGAATAAATGATTAAATAAAGTCATTAAACATAAAAAAAAAAATAACATACATACATTTTTTGTCACCAATGTGGCCAACAAAGCATATTATAGACTGGCAAGATATATTATAGATCGATCAATTTAACAAAAGCTGGTACAGACACAATAATACCACAAACATAGTCATTGAGTTTTGAAAGATTCATTCACTTATTAATCGTTCATAATATGGTTCGAAAATAGGATCTTCATTAGTTGAAATTTGGTTATCACGTGTCTTCAACATAAGATTCCCCTAAATCTCATGGGTCTTGAAAAAAAAATCATTTGTTTTGGTTGATTTCACTTGATTTAGTTTATGATGAATGTCATTTCTAATGACATGATATGCATGGGAATATTCCATGGCATTTCATAAATGTTTAAGTTAGAGATGAAAAGAAAAAACGTCCATTGAATTAAATTTGCAGTGGGAATGCAATGAGCAATTTTATTTGGCATTGACGAGAACCTCTACTTTCAAATATGACAACAGCATATATCAGATTTTTCCTTTCCTATGTGAACAAAGGTCTCCAAATTGATTAAGGAGAATAGACTTCACACAATTTAGACGTGTGGAAAAAAAAGGTACAATATTTAAAGAAATCAAATGGAAAACGTTTTCTAACTATAACCAAGACATGGAAAATAATGGAGAAAATTTTCCAATCATGGTAATGATGATAGTGTTGATTTTGTTGTGACATCCAGTAGAGGGATAAGAATATTTTTTCAATGGTTATGTTTGAATGTAAGGAATGTTTAAAACTATGGGGTCTGTGGTTAAAAATTCAAATAATAAATTCACTACGGTGATTCCAAATCACAATATTACGATAATAAAAGTATTTTAGGTCAAGTATACCTTTTGATAAAGACATGAATTGTGGAATTTAATTACTTGAATTTCACTTAAAATAACCACTGGTCATTTTCTAGGAATTAAGATCTTCTCCATTGATGGATAAAATAACATTTCGTTTTTACTCTTTTAAAATTAGTGACACATTAACTCATTTGAAAATATCTTTTATTTTTTTTTTCACTTGTTCCTCTTCTTTTATATTGTGCATATTGCCAAATCGCCTTGACGCGATGCCTCTATGCCCATCGGTTGTTTTTGGCCACCATAACCACCGGGCTAGGACCGATCCCTTTATGCTTATATGCCCAAGGACGGCCACCTGCAAGGGTTAGCATACATATTTCATCGCCAAAGTGACATGACAAGCTGACAAAACTAAGGTATTGTCTAGTTGGGCTCAAAGCCCACCTGCACTATTGCCAAATGAACACAAAAAGATTACTGCAAGTGCACTATTATCAAGTGGGTGTTGCATTTCGAGTCAAATACCACAATTGCAGTATGGACCCAAAAATTAAAAAGTAAAAATCATCACAAAAGCATATACACACCTCTTCTCATGAAGAACCCAACATGAATTTATGGATACAATATTATTTATAATCATTATACGCAAGATTAAAAGGAAGGTCATGAATACTTATTAACAAATAATTAAAATAAATAAATATGGTGCCATAAAAGAAAACCTAAATGAAGCATCCCAGAATCGTTCAAGATTGGAATAATAGAGTCATCAAACTGTCAAAAATTGATATGGACTCAATAATACAACAAACATTACAACTTTAACTTTATTAAAGTAATCACATGACCTTTAAAGATTCTTTCACTTATTGATGGATTCATAATCAGGCTAGAACTTTTGGAATCTTCATTAGCTAAAATCTGGTTACCATGTGTTTTCAAGATAAGATTCTTCGAGTTTCGGCTAATTTCACTTATACTTATGTGATGATAGATGGATGTCATATCTAGTAACATGATCTGCATGGGAATCTCATTGTATTTCATACCCAATGATGAAGATAGAAATAAAGAAAGTCCTTTGAACTAAATTTAGGGTGGGAATGCAATGAGCATTTTCATTTGGCATTGACGGGAACCTCTACTGTCAAATATGACAGCAGCATTGTATCAGATTTTCCCTTACCTATTTGAACGAATGTCTCCAAAATGATTACCGAAAATAGACTTCGCCCAATTTACACTTGTGGGAAAAAGGTAGAGTATTTAAAGAAATTAATGGAAAAATGTTTTCTAACTATAACCAA
The DNA here is from genome assembly GCA_014182375.1 of Eucalyptus virginea. Lineage (NCBI taxonomy): Eukaryota > Viridiplantae > Streptophyta > Magnoliopsida > Myrtales > Myrtaceae > Eucalyptus > Eucalyptus virginea. The sequence continues at coordinate 39,455,558 of CM024518.1, read as the reverse complement.
GATATGGAAAATATTAGAGAAATTTTTCTAAACATGATAATGACAATAGTGTTGATTTGGTCATGACATCTATGGAGGGATGAGAAGGTTCTTCGATAAAAATCTTTGAATGGGAGCAGCATTTAGAACTAAGGAGTATGTTGATAAAAATACAAATGATAAATTCATCATGATGATTCGAATCTCAATATTACAATAATAAAAATGTTTTAGTTCAACTATGGTTCTTGATACAGACATGAATCGTGGACTTTAATTACTTGAAATTCACTGAAAATAACTCCACTAAAGGATAAAATAACTTTTTTTTAACTCTATTAAAATTAATGACACATGAACCCATTAGAAATAGTTGTTTTTTTTTTCCACTCTTTTTTCTTCTTCTCTATTGCACCTTAATAATATACTGAAAACCTATGTGTTGTCAAATCGCCTTGTTGCGGTGCCTCTATGCCCATTGGCTGTTTTTAGCCACTACAACCACCGAGCCGAAACTGATCTCTCTATGTTTTGATGCTTGAGGGCTGCAACCTGAAAGGGTTAGCATACATTTTTCATTGCAAAAGTTATATGACGAGCTAGCAAAACTAAGGTATTGCTTAGTTAGTCTCAAAGCCCACCTGCACTATTGCCAACTGAACACAAAAAGATAACTAGAACTACATTATTATTACCAAGTGGGTGTCGCAATTCGAGTCAAATACTACAATTGTAGTGTGGACCTTGAAGCTAAAAAGAAAAAATCATCTTAAAAATACATACACACCGCTTCTTGTGAAGAACCCGATGTGAATTTGTGGATACAATATCATATACAAGATTAAAAGAAAAGTCAAGAACATGTGCAGAAGAAGTCCAAAGTATGATTGCTCCCATTACCAAAGAAATTTATCTAAAATATGTGGAAAAATTAGTAAATGAAAGTATAAGAAAATAAATATAGTGCCATAAAAGAAAACCGAAATGAAGCATCCCAGAATTGTTGAAGATTGCAACGGTGAATTGCCGGGCAAATATCCTTTGGCAGTGAGCTTATATAACATTCACTCCCAGTGAAAATTGTGGTCACAAACCACCTGCCAAAGGAGGAAATGCCCAGTAATTCACCACTTACATGCCATGCACACTATATTACTCATGTGCTATTAATAAAAACTACTATTTCTGTTTTTTTTTTTTCTTTTTGGGGCTTGGATGAACAGTGTTAGAGTGCAATATCAATTTATAACCTCCCAAGAGGTGTAGCACATTTTGCATGAACAAGCATATTCTCAGAACATCCAAAATCCAGTAAAAATTATAGTTGGGCCAAACAAAAAAGCCAGTGGTCCAATGAGTTGGATATGCTAAATTCCATTCTCTGTTCTTACCAGCTTTTGGCAGCGACCGGAGTCAACATATATTCCTCTATCCAATTAATTGAAGTGGAGAAATTTCTAGACAAGTTTTGTTTTAGTACTTTTCAATTATTCCCAGCACATCCCTAGTGCCTTTTCTTAAAGGAAAAATGATACTAAGAGTTCCAAGATTTTGGCTTAATATGCAATGTCATACTTATATTTTTAATTCATTCAAAGTGATTCTTGAATACTCCTAAATATTCAATGTAGTCATTCTATTTAATCAAACAAGTCAAATGTAAATCATGACATGGAATATTTGATGTTTAGTTAGAATTTTAAAATGATGGGTCAATACGAAATAAGAACAGTGACCGCATATTTCATTTTCTTATCAATCTACTTTACATATAACTTTTTTTTTAACCATTTTACAAGTTAAATTGATTAAAGGACAGGTCAATTGAAATTATCAACTCGAACTAACGAAAAAACAACATCGAACTACTTAATATAATCTAGAGACTACATTGAGCATTTAGTAATAATTCAAGGATCATATTAAATAAATAAAAAATCTAGGGATGACATTGAATATTAGACTAAAGTTAATGGATCATTAGTGTTAGTTTTCTCTTTTTAGACATTACAAAAAGAGTGCTTGTGTATAAAATTCAAACAGATGATAATCAGTTACAGTTTGAGGTGGAAACTCTCTTTTTAGGTTTGTTTTAGGACAGCGCTATTTCCACCTATTTTGGTAAACACACGCCTTTCTTTAGTTAATAGATTGAAAAACCTCTCTCTTTCTTCAATATATTGGTTTTTTCTTTTTTTACGAGCCTAACCAATAAAATTAACTTTGTTTTTATCAACTCTTTCATCAGTTTCACAATATAAATGCTTAATTACATCCATCAAGATACTATCTAATTATGCATGACACATTTCGCATCACTCGCCACCACGGGGGTTATTTGAAAAGGGTAAGGGTGGGGGGTTGGGGGGGGGGTGAGGGAGCGATGCAGTCTAGTTTTTTAGGTTATTTTTTTTATATATTTTTGATGTGGCACAAAAAAATGATTATTTTTTATGTTGAGATTGCTACGTCACGATATTGGTAGCCACATAATTTTACAATATATATAAAGTCAAGTGTATTTTCCATTCATGAAGTTGACAAGTTTGAGGACTTGCGCTATAACTATCTCTTCTTATAATCATATACAACATACAATTTTTTTTTGTAAATTATAGCTGTAACCTATATAGTTTTTGGAAAAATTGCACCACAAGTTCTATACATTATGTATAAAATGCAATTGATTAAGTGTTCAAATTTTACTTTAAAGTGTAATTAACTCCTAAAACTTATGTTAAATAGTGCAATTTAAGTATGCCATATTGGCAAATTTTCAAAAGCAATTAGGTACTTTTAGCTACCGTTCATTATAAGGACATAATTAGCCCTTTTCGAAAAAGGCATAAGACTTAATTGAACTATTGAAAATGTTTAGGATTTGATTGCATTCCGTGCACAAGTTTTATGATTTCGGTGCACTTTTTCCTTTAGTCATATCTCTTTTGCCATAGATAACATACATATACTGTTCATTGCACAGTTTTGTTGCTGACTTGAAACTAAGGTTGTTAAAAAGGCCCAACCTGACTTGAGCCAAACTGGAAAAGTCAGATACATTCAGGTTCGATCGCAAATTGTTCAGGTAAAAGGTTATCAAGTGGCTATGTAATGGTTTTTGTTCTGCTTGAGTGACCGAACTGAATCTCTTTACCTACTAACTCTGAGTTTTCAAACCCTAACATTGCTGTGCAAATTCGTTGTTTCCTACTATAACGACTCGGACCCGGGCCCCACTGTGTAATATTGTCTGCTTTGGACACTGAGTTCTCAGTGCTTTAAAACGCATTACACAGATTAGAGGGACCAAGCCTTTATAAACTAGTCTAGGACTCCCCCCTAGCTGATGTGCCCCTTAGGAGAGGACGTTGTGGCCCTACACGCGGTCAGGAGTCGACTCTGATACCATTTGTAACGACCCGGGCCCCACTGTGTAATATTATCTGTTTTGGACATTGAGTTTTCACGGTTTTAAAATGCGTTACCCAGATTAGAGGGACCAAAGCCTTTATAAACTAGCCTAGGACTCCTCCCTAAGCGATGTGGGACAAGAGAGGGACCTCCTTCCCCTTCGCTGCGCACTTGGGCTGTCACACCTACCTTGTCTCTCTCTCTCTCTCTCTCTCTCTCTCTCATCTGCATAAACGCACCTCCCGAGTCCCAACTCAGCTTGTATCTTCCCAAAACTCAGTTGCTCTCGGTGATTTCCTTCAGTCTTCAGTGGCTGAGTCGAGCTTGGTCAGCCATCGCAGTGACGCGGGTGCCTCCTATAGTGAACTCAAAGTTCTCTGGCTCTAAAATTGAATGTCAGATATTTCTTAGTCCAATTGAACTAGCGAGCGTGTCAATTGACGTTTCGCATGGGTCCTGCTTTCCCTTACCTGGATTCATTTGGTTGTATTTTCGGGTGTTGATAATTGGTTGTATGTGCTGTTAATTTGATGTTGTTTTGAGGCTCAAACCATGAGAATTAAAGAAGCGCACGCTCTTGGAAGCAAGAGGCTGAAGTAAAGTAGTGATAGGGACTTCGGTTGAAGAATATAAAGGTCGGGACCATGCGTTCTTTACCAGAAGGAAGAACCCTAGGCAAGAATTGTGCTCTGGCATATACCATCTCTTCCTCTGGCATATACCCAGCATTATGCCGAATTTGGTCAAATAAATATGGGCTTGATCATCAATACGACTCGGGCATAGCCATACAAAGGAGCGGTGTGGAATGTGACGGTGAATAACAGCGCAATTCTCCTTTGGCAGGAGAGAACTGCATTGGCATGCATGCAAATGTTAATGCTGTTCTTGCTTCCGCCAAGGGAGAATTGCCCTGCCATTCACTTGCACTGAATATATATAGTTACTCAAAGCTCAGCAAAGGCATTGACAAGCCATTTATCATTTTCAAATGGCAACTTTCAGACGTAGATGTTGCACCAGGTACGTAGGGTGACTATCTGATGTTACATGCTTTGTAACTTCATTCTATATTAATGTGACAGATATAGATTCCATGTATTCATCTGCGTTGGATGTACTTTATTATACTTTCAATTAGGTTATACTATAATTTCATTTTAAGCACGAGAATTGTAGAAGTGTCAAGAAGAGTAGAGTAACATAGCAAACATTGTCAGTATAAAAAAATATTTCCATGAGCGGTCTTATGCACTCTTATGTTAATGTTTAGTGAGAGATCGAGAAGTTTAAACTCTCAAATCAATGGTGAATAATTTGATGGAGAAGTTTAAACTCTCAAATATTTCCACGAGTAGTCTCATCCACCTTTACATCGATGTTCGTTCCAAGCTTTTCAAAAAGAATTTACGTGTAGGATTAATATATATATATATATATATATATATACATATATATATTTGGGTCTAATGCGGGGTATATAAACCTTTTGACTCAACTAATATATACAAACGCACACAAATTGCTCCTTCCACTTGCATCAATAAGACTTCTCTTACAAGACTGTGAGTATGACTCTCAATGTTACTTTAAATTAGAAATTATATGACTTCCTAAAACTACAATTATGATATTTACTATTATTTCAATTTTTTCCATAAAAAAGAATCAAATTCCCTTTTCTGTGAATGCATTACATCATGGAAAAATAGAAGACTTTAAATGAATGGCGCTTTTCAATATCCAGTTGTCATCATCCAATTATATCTTTATCGAAATATTAGAATCACTTGGCTCTAGTGCAACTTTCAGCAAAAGTCTTCACGGAAGGCCTCTTAAAATTGGATGAAGTAACATGATCGGAATTGAAAGCAACATTATTTTTTAATGCAAACCTGTATATAGCATTTAGAAAATTAGGATAAAATTCAATAGAACAACTTTGGATACACAATGCAGGCTGTGTGACATTTGTGCACACAATCCATCTTCATGTATTATCAGCATTGATATAAGTTGTTATTTTTATCAGAAATTAATCAACCATCTGAAGGTGGCTTCCCAAAAATAATAATAATAATACAGATTTTGCACCATAAAAAAAAAAAAAATCTTAATCCACTTACCCTCGATATAATTACACTTAATGATCTCCTATAGTTCACCACTCGATGAGAGAAAACTAAATCTTTTTGAAGGGTAAGGATATAGCAGGACTATGATCCTTCTTTCAAATAATTTTGCTTCGTCTATTCGTTGGATTTTGTCAACAAATTCTAGGAGTATCTTGATAGTATGTGATGGCGAAATGAACTGTTGCACAAAAAGAACTGTCTGACTGTTGACCACTAGTTTGGTCTTGGAACAAAATTTTGATGAAATTTGAAAAAGAAAAGGACAACGAAAATAAAAACTATACGAATTAAAAGGGCCAAATTACTTCAAAGTTTCCTTTGACTTCATCTTGCTCATGACTCATCAATCTGGTGTGTGTATATAACATTCACCACATAAAAAGAAAATGAAAAAGCAAAATCGTTCAAAGATTCAGGAGAAAATCTGGTGTGTGTATTAGCAGATTCAAGAAGTGTGAAAGAGTTGGTACTCATTAGCCTCGAATTCTCTAACATGGCAAAAATTTGGGCCCCGCATGTGTTGTCGTTTCGGATATCGCGTAACTGGTATCATCATGCCGTGTACAGACCTGACAATATATCTTCTTCGATGAAAACCCACTTAAATTTTGTCATTCTAACTATTGTGTCCGGTGATAAGAGGATATGCAATCACCTGTTGAAGGAACTTTTGAGAATTTAAAGAGAGTTCCTGCAATCACTGTTGGCCGTGCTACGGCTTCGAGTTTCCTCGTATGCAAGTTGCTTCCTTTTTTAGTGGTTGGAAGCGAATCTATACACTTTTTAGCGACCGCCCAGCAGGTTTTGATATACGTATGAAAGGGATGTCAATTTGAACAACAGAACATGCTCCGGATCTGCTGTGTTGTCCGTTTTTCCATTTTCACACTTCTATCTCATCCATTCATGCATTTAATTATTCTTCGAGTTTCCTCATCTTTTTTTTTTTTTTTTTTTATATTTAATATCTTTCATAACTATGCGTTTCTCTTGATATCTTTCTAAATAATGTGGCAATTAGTTAGTAAAAAGAGAGGGTCAAAATATATGGAAAAATAAAGTTTTTACTTTTTTTTTGGTCGAATAAATAAAGTTTTTACTTGGCCAAAACAAAATGTATCAAGAAAGTGATGGGACAACGGTTCATATTTATTCATAATAATTAGGTCAACAGTAAATATATCATATTATTGAAAAAGATAACATACATTATCATATATGAATACGCACACATATATTTATTTATTTATTTCTTATCAACATTCAATTCTTTTATAAGCTTGCTCAACATCTGTAGCAGATACTACTATAACATTCATTTGCCGCAAAACTAAGAACAAAAAGAGAAGGGTCCAAAATGAAAAGATATTTACATTCTCGTCAGATGCATTGTTTAGATTTTACCGAGTGTATAATTGATATTTGTCCATGCATAGAACAAGCAAATATCAATTGCTTGCCCTCCTCATGGTATTCTTGAGATTAGAAAATGGCTGAGTTACATATTCCTAGCAATTCAAAAGCCCTTTCTCTATTCAAATATAAAACAGAACTACAAAAGAGATAATAATAATAATATAAAATATCCTAAGGTCAATGAAATATCCGAGGAAAACACTACTGTCTAGTACTATCATTCTTCCTCAAGGTACATATTAAGAAGGTAATAGATAACAAATTAGTAGGCCAAACTTCTTACAATATCGCATTGCCAAAGGAACATCACATCTGCTTTCCTTAAACAAAGAATAATCCTGAGTAACCCAAGATGAGAATTTCCATTTGATTAACAACTAATTTATGTGTATCATATGTACATGAACAATATAAAATAAAAAATCTTTTTACAAGAAAAAAAAAAAGAGGGAAGAAAAAAGAATTATCAAAACTTCCAAATTGAACCAATGACAACGACAGAAAACAACTGTCATCTAACAACGGTTGAAGCAACGGTGTGAGGCCACCGTTTGAGACTCTCTCTCTCGTCGGTCTCGTTCCAAAAGCAGGAATCTTCCAGTTCATCAATGGATCCTTCTTCCTCTTCTCCTCCCACCATTGCCACGCCTCCGACAGGTAAGGCCTCGCAACAACTGCAGGTTCACCAATGCTCGCTTTCTCGTTACCATCTTCTCGATGATTATCACTATCTTCATCGTGTTCATCACCATCTTTGATTTTCTTGCCCAGTCTCTGTAGCCCAGGAATGATGGACACCAAGCTCGGGTTGACTTTGTCTTCCCCTGAGAAGACAAACCCCAGATCCATGAACCCTTTTAGCTCCTTGAACTCGGGCTCTGACAAGCTCTTGCTCGAGGCCCTCACTTGTCCCCCCTTTTGGCCCTTCTTTCTGTGCGAGAATTCTGAACTTCTCGGGTTGTTCCATTTGAAACCTTCTTCTTCTTCTGTGATTACCTCTTGTTCGTAGATCATGCTGTGAATGGAAGTCGTGTGAAGCACTGAGTCTGGCGAGAGAGAGCTTGATTGGAAGCTCGTTGGGATGCTACTCGTTTGATCGCTCATGGACCTCACAAGAATCGACGGAGTCCGAGAAATATTAATACCCGGGTTGGGGTTATCGTTTTCGGGTATTTCTATGTTTTCTTGACCCAGATTGGATCCGGAAGCTGAAGAGGGCGATGTGTCTGGTCGTTTCTTGAAGATCTCGAGCTTGAATCAGCATCTATGGATGATCTTCATGACTGCTTCGGCTTCTTCCATTTAAGGGGACCAGAGGAAATTGCGTGTTTATGAAGATTTTAACGAGGGCTTTTAGTGTATTTATATAGAGACTCTCAGTTACCGAGATTGCCCTTCGGTTTTCCTGTTATTTACGGAAAGGACTCAAACTCTGTAGCTCACACGTTTTTTAATTACTTGATTCGGTCTCGGGTCTTTGTCTTGAGTATGTCATGAGATCGAGAAAATATTGGGTACCCTAACAGTGCCACGCAATCCGTGCTCTGAACCATTCATTGCGTGACACCTGTCCGGCTGTTAGTCCACGTCGTCCACTTCTCGGTTTCGAACCAGCACGCGGGAGCTTCTCTCTCTCCTCTCTCCCTGGCCCACCTCTCTGCACCTTCTGACGCTCTCTCTCCTCTCTGTCTCTCTCCCCGTCTCCGTTCCGTTGCGATTAAAGAACAAAATTGCGATGGTTCAGAGGAAAACATAAAGTCCGCTCTGCTCTCTCTCTCCCCCCTTCGACGGCCCTCCACCTCCGCCTCCGCCGGATGCCTCCGCCGACTCCGACGCCGACGCCGACGCCGACGCCAGACGCCGACGCCGACGCCCCTCCGCCGGTTGCCTCCGTCGCCCCGACTCCGACGCCGACTTCTCCGCCTCCGCCTCCGCCTCCGCCTACGCGCCCGACGCCAACGCCGACGCCGACGCCGACGCCCCTTCGCCTTCCTCTCGCGACTGCGCTCCGCTCTCTCCCTCTTTTCTCTGGAGGAGCGCCGTTCTTGGCCAACCCCGACGCCGACGAACCCTTGCTCTCGGGTTTTGGCCTCCCTCTCCGCGAGCGAAGGTCGCGCCGCCGCTCCGCTCGCTCTTTCTCTCTTTCCTCCGCGGAGCGCCTCCTCGCTCTGAACGCGGACGCCGCCGCCGCCGACGCCGTCGCCTCCCGCCGTCGCCTTCCCAAGCCCCACCGATAGGCGCCCCATTGGCGACTCCCGTACGTCCGAAGGTTCGTTTTCTTTTTTTCTTTTTTTTTTGGGATTCTACTTAGTAGAATCCGGTGCCATGTTAATGTTGAAGTTTAAAGTTACATCTACGCATTAGGCTTGTTGCTGACTTGCTGTGTTATTCAGATAAGTGAAACAGCGGTATCTTTTGAGATTGTTTGCATATAGTTCTCCTAAGAGATAAGAGACTTCTGAGCCTAACTTGGTCACTCCATGCTTTTATTTTCTCCCAAAATCGCGTGTCTGTTGGAGAAGTTGATCCTTGCGTGCTTCTGAATAGTCATTTGCGTTGCAATTCCAAAGGTGTAACTCAGTTGTGAAGGGTAAGATCAAAATTTCTCTCTAAGAACTACCTTCTTGGTCCACTGATCTATCAGAAACAGGTAGTTTACCTAGTGTGATATCCAGATTTTCGGGTTTCAATTTGACTGGATAAATAGGATCCTGTCTCATCGCTCGTCAATCTATTGACGGGTCCGAAATTTCATAAAGAAATTATCGAAAGAAAATTGCAAACCAAAATAAAATAGAAAGAAAAAGGAAAAGAGAAAAGGAAAATTTGCATAAAGGAATTATGTATTTCCTTTTCTTTTTCCTCTCTCTCCCTCTCCTTTCTTTCTTTCTTTCTTTTTCTTTTTCTCTCTCCTCTCCCCTTTCCCCCTCGTGCGATTTCCCCACCGCCCATTCTTTCTCTCTTTTCCTCTTTGACCGGTCAATGCTTATCTCTCTCTCTCTCTCTCTCTCTCTCTTTTCTTCTTCTTCTTCCCCTGCACGTCCGAGCGACCAAACCAGCTCTTCTTCTCCTTCATCATTTCGCGTGCGAACCAGCAAGCTGGAGCAGAAGCGGCAGCCGCCCGCTCGCCGCTCGTCCCGCCGCCGCACCGCCGTTCGCACGCCGCGCGCCCGCCGTCCGCCCGCGTCCGTCGCCGCTGCCGCTCCTCCCTCCGCGCGATCCAGCCGACCCAGCCCTGTTCCAGCCCCGTTCGGCCACCTCCGGCCGCCACCCAGCACCGTCCGGCCACCGTTCGGACCCGCCGGAGCTCCCCTCACCCTCCGCCGGCCTCCCATCGCCGCCCTAGCCGTCGGACGAGCTTCGTCCAGCCAAGAACAGTGGCTGGAAAAATGGGTTTCCAGCACTGTTCAAGGTCGTTTTGGGCCGTTTCCGGGCCCCGAACCCGAGGCCCGCTTTGGGAAGAATTGTTCCTTGCGTCGCCGCCGTCGGATTGATCCGATTTGCGCGCGATTTGGTGAGTAATCTCACTAATCCTGAATTAGTTGGCTAATTATGCTTAAGGTTGGTTTAGATTTAATTAATTATGTTTAGGTTGTTAGATTAGAATAAATTAGCAATTATTAGTCAATTGTGATGTGATTTAGATAAATTGATTGCGCAATTAGCAGTAGACGTGGTCTACTATTTATTGGAAGTATCTCGAATTTTCCGACCCCTAATCGGGCTTCATTTGGCGATTCGGGCCTAAGTGGGATTTTTGGCATTTAAATATTATTTTTCGGAATTAAATTAATTATTTATTTATTTTCCGAAAATTCAATTGGAATGGTCCGGAATCGGAAAATTATGCTGATGACCGTGGTGAAGTTCGTTTATTTAATCGCGCTTTATTTTAAGCTTAAATTGAATTTCTTGTATTTAAATATTATTTTTCGAAATAAATTAATTATTTATTTATTTTCCGAAAATTCAACTTGGATGGCTAGTGGCCGAATTTTTATACTGATGATCATGGTGCAGCCCGTTTATTTAATTGGGCTTTAATTTGAGCTAAATTGGATTTATTGAAATTAATTATTAATTTTCGAAATTAATTAATTAATTAATTATTTTTCGGAAATTAAGATTGAGATGGCCGACGACCGAAATTTCGTGACGATCGTCGTGGTGAAGTCCGTTTATTTAATGGAGCCTTATTTTGTGTTGAATTGAATTATTTGCGAAGGATGAGAACTATTCTTTAATTGGAAAATCATTGGTTATTAATTGAAAAATAACCGGGTATCGGTTGATAATGTCAAAACTATTTGAGCGGACTATGGAAAATGTGGGAGTTATGGAAAGGAAAATATTATATTTTGGCCAAGGCCCGTGTCTTGCCCACGCACGATATTTTATTAGATATTTCTAATACGAAGAAATGAGGCCAAGACATTACTTTAATTGAGAAAGTTAAGTGCGAGGCACAATGTCATTGGGCCGTGATGGATTAATTGTGTGTTGGCTTATAGTTGAAGCAAGATGATTATTGGAAGTTGATGTGATTTGTGTTGCGTTGAGGGTAACCAATGGATCATGAGCAGGTAAAGGACTAAGTACTACACAAGTAGAAGACTTCGTGTGAGTTACCTCTAGCGCCTTATACCATTGCTTATTGTAGTTAAGGACTAAGTGTTACATGGCGACCTGAGTCGCATGGGAATTACCTCTAGTGCCTTGCTGCATTGTTATGCATAGTGGAGGACTAAGTGCTACACGATGGAAGATCTCGTGTGAGTCACCTCTAGCGCCTTACCCTATTGCATTTTATAGTGAAGGACTAAGTACTACACGATAGCGAGATTTCGTGTGAGCTACTCTCTAGCGCCTTAAACTATTGTCATTTGTAGTTAAGGACTAAGTACTACACGATAGCGAGATTTCGTGTGAGCTACCTCTAGCGCCTTATACTATTGTTATTTGTGGTCAAGGACTAAGTACCGCACGATGACGAGACTTCGTGTTGGGGTCACCTCTAGCGCCTTGAGCCTATATTTGAGTGGGAACGTTGAATTGGAATGTTGAGATTAATTATCGAGTATAGATGGAATCATTAATATGATTTGATCCGTTTGTCATGGATTGATTGATTGAACCGAAATGGGCCAGGGAATGGTCTTCGTTGACATGTAATCGACTAGGTCGATTGATCATTGCTTTGATCGATGTTGTGAAATGATTGATTGAATGGAAATGACCGTGAGTGGTCTTGTCAGCTTGTAATCGACTAGGTCGATTTGATCGATGCTTCGATCTGTGAAATGATTGCTTGAGTGCCTATTGTGAATTGTACTGACTTGCAGGTGGGATCTGATGCTAAGGTACGTCTTCTGACCTATGCGTGTTTAGGCAGCCTTTAGTATAATGGTTTGCTAATTGGGCTTAGTGGGGTAGAACTCGCTGAGACGTAGTCTCATCCCAGTTTGGGGAAAAAACATTTCAGGACCCCGTTGAGGAGCTGATGAGGAATTTGAGAAGGAGAATTCGGAGTTGAAACTTAAAGAGAAGGATTTTTGGAAGAAGAAGACAATCCTGAGAGGGGCATTGAGTGCGGCCCAGTTCGTCTAAGTTTCTGTCTTCTTTTGAGATCTCTATGTTGATGTGAATAGTTATGAAGTGGTTTGTGTGTTGTATAAAAGTTTGGTTATAAATTTCAATATGAAAAATATGGCCCTGCTTTTCTATCCCATCGATATATTGTCTGGGGATTTATAACTGCTTCCGCATGTGCTTAATCAATTGAAAGGGTCGGCGATACTAGTCCTGGGATATCGCATTATAAAATCGACCAAGTGGAGAAGGATGTGTGCGTGCCTGAGGATCGGGGCGTGACACCTAGGCAAATTCATTGCAGCTTGGGCTGTTTAAACCAACAAGTACCTCTTATTTTGTTCATGTGCCAACGAGAGATATGGTGGGACATCCTCACAAGCATGTCAGCGTCGGATTGCTTGGATATCTGGCACGTTCTGTTTCTTGTTATAGGTTCTATGCTCACTGAAAGTCTAAAGTAGGAGCCGTTCTTGCTGGATTCGCACGGATGGACTTTTGTATGATTGTTGGTCGATTATCTATTTTTAAGAGAGCTCATGGTCACATCTATACAGAAACATATTACCGGGTGCTGATATGGGGGAAGGGTTCGTAAATCTCAAAAGAACTAATTTCCTTTCCTTTTATGTGAAGCTCTGGGCAAGCCCAGGTCATGGGAAGTGGAAGTGCACAAAAGCTGACTACAAATGATGCCTTGGCATACCTTAAAGCAGTGAAAGACATTTTTGAGCACAATAGAGAGAAGTACGATGACTTCCTTGAAGTTATGAAAGATTTTAAGGCTCAGAGGTAAGATAGCATGACAAAGTTTTCTGGGTCTGCGGGCATGATCTTGGATAACTTTCTGACCAAATAGTTGATTGTGCTGACAGAATTGACACTGTGGGTGTCATAGCAAGGGTCAAAGAGTTATTTAAGGGATATAGGCAACTGATTTTAGGTTTCAATACTTTCCTGCCAAAGGGATTTGAGATAACTCTTCCTCCTGAAGATGAGCAAGAGCAAGAGCAACCACCTCCACAAAAGAAGCCTGTTGAATTTGAAGAAGCTATTAACTTTGTGAACAAGATTAAGGTAGAGATGGATGTCACTATCGAACGTGGTGCATTGATGCTTTTGAGGTCTAACAACCTGCATTTTGTGTGTAGACAAGGTTTCAAGGCAACGATCGTGTCTACAAGTCGTTTTTAGACATTTTGAATATGTATAGAAAAGAAAACAAGTCCATTACTGAGGTCTATCAGGAGGTAAGGCAGTTGCACTCTCAACCTCCCTTATTACTGTAGTTTTATATATTCTTTGTTCTCAGTTTGCAAATGAATCACATCTGTTAAAATGTTATTAGATTTCCATTTCCTGGTATCACTTTTTCTTTGTCTTTGCAATTAGTGGCATGTTCCTCACTTGCGATGGCTATTTTCCCCCTGCAGGTCGCCACACTTTTTAAAGACCACTCTGACCTCCTTCTGGAATTCACACACTTTCTACCTGATACTTCCTCTGCAGCGTCTAATATGTATCGTCAATCTGGAAGGAACTCTATCCTCCGTGATAGGAGCTCCACCATGCTGTCCATGCGGCAAATGCATGTTGACAAGGTTTTCATGCACTCAATTATGCTGATTTTCTCATTTCTTATCTAACCCTGACTTATGCATGGTGAAATTGATTTTCAGAAGGAGAGGATATCTGCTTTGCATGCTGATAATGATCACAGTGTAGACCGACCTGATTTAGACCATGACAGAGCTTTGCTGAAAGCAGAAAAGGAACTGAGAAGGCGCGGTGAAAGAGAAAAGGAGAGAAGAGACGATAGAGATAGGAGAGAACAGGAGCATGATGAGAGAGAATTTGAACATGATAGCACTAGAGACATCAACCTGCAGCCGTTTTCCAACAAACGGAGAGCATTTCGCTCGGGTGCTGATCAATTGCATCAAGATGGCGAAGTGGAAGAGAACTTCAGTACACTTCCCAGTTCATCCTCATATGATGATAAAAGCACTGTTAAAAGTGAGTTTTTACATGCTGTACTTATTTACAAGCTACTGATTTTCGAAGTAAAAAGATGGATTATGTAAATATCCAAGGTGAAAAGCTTTTGCTTAATGAAATATTTCTTCTTTTTCCGGAAGAAATATTATGTTATAGATCAGCCTATCATATATCAAATTTGTATTTATCAATTGACTGCCACTTACTGCTGACTTTTGTGTCATTGCAGATATCTATAGCAAAGAATTTGCTTTCTTTGATAAAGTAAAGGAAAAGTTACGTAATCCCGATGATCACCAGGAATTTTTGAGGTGCCTTCATATTTTCAGTGAGGGGATAATTTCACGGCAAGAATTGCAAACACTGGTATGGCTGTGAACATACTTGTTACAAGTGATTTTATTTCATCAATTTTCTAGACTCTTTGTAGCAAAAAATTGTTTATGCTTGTTACTTCAGCTGGTATAAATCATGGACTTTGGCACGTGGCCACCACACTATACCACACCAAAGCGGCCAGACCTCTGGATTTTGACCATAAAAAATGTTTGGGCTTGAATGGCATGTTTGGCTGGAGTGGATCCTTATGGTAGATTCTGTACTTGTAGTTCCTTGAGTGTATTGGCAGTCTCAGTATTAAAATTCTAATTAACTCGAGGCTTAGTTGCGCAGACCCTCCCAGTTATAAGGTTTATTCGAAAAACCAATATCCGTTAGATTTAAACTAGTATACACATAGCCTTTCAATTTTTCCATTTATAACCCCAACACCCTGCCACCCCCCTTTTTTTTCCTCATATTGAATGGTTTATCTCCCACTCATCATGGAAAAAGGCCTTTGAAGAGGTTGAAAGAGTCAGGTTGGAACAATTTGAAGTTTCATTGGGACAGGATATTCATGGAACAGATATTATGTAAAAAATTAGAGGACGTGGATGTATTTGCAATGGACTTCTTGGTGTGGGGAGTTATTTGTAATTAACCCTTAATTTAATTGAGCCCGAGTAGATGTAGAAAGTTGAAGAACGTGTTTATTTGGTAGAGAATGCTCATTTTAGGGGTGCTGTTGGTTCCTTTGGGATGGATGATGCAATGTAATCCTTGATACTCCAAGATAGGGGATCTAGATCAAAGACAAATATAATGTTCTCACTTAGCAATTGCAATAGTCTCCTTGCCCTTGTAAAACAACAAACTTTTGATGTGTAGCAAAAGAACATTCTTCTTTTTGTATAATTCTAACTTTATCACCATAAGTGCCTCAAACATTGTGACAAGAATGGTAAGATTTGAAAACATAAGCATCCAGCTGTTTGTTCTTGAACATGTATATATTAAATGGTTTCTCTTTGTTTGTTTGCAGAAGGGTTTCTTGCTGAATTCATGAGCAAGAGTACGTTAACATATCCTTTTATTTATTACTGTTTCTTTGCATGATCCTTCCAGTTCAGTAGGAGAGATTTGTTCCATAAATGCATGATTTTTGATTTTTGATTTTCGTAGCCACATTCTTCAGGCATGATGATGATTGCTGATGCATATTTTCTGTGCATTTTAATTGATTAAGGACACCTGCCCAGATCAGTGAAGTCTGAGGAAAGAGACAGAGACCGTGATCGTGAGAAGGATGGAGGGGTTAAGGATAAGGATCGCGAAACACGTGAAAGGGATAGGCTTGATAGGTCCAGAGATGCTCACAAGACGTCCTTGTTTTTAAGCAAGGATAAGTGTTTGGCTAAACCAATTAACGAACTTGACCTCTCTTAACTGTGAGCGCTGTACTCCCAGTTATCGCCTGCTGCCTAGAAATGTATGTGAACTTACATCTTGTAACCTTTATACCTAAGTGATGAGATATTGATATGGGAACTAAAAAATTTTGATGACTGGCATCCTGCAGTATCCTTTTCCCTCCGTGAGCCAAAGATCAGAGCTTAGTGCTGAAGTGTTGAATGACCATTGGGTGTCTGTAACTTCTGGAAGTGAGGACTACTCATTCAAGCACATGCGCAAAAACCAATATGAAGAAAGCCTGTTTCGTTGTGAAGATGACAGGTCAGAAGTTGCTTGCAACATGGTTTACAAACAATGTGCATTCTAGTCAACTGCATGATTTGCTTGAAATGATATGGGCAAAATTTGAGGACGACTGCCGAGCTATTATTGGAACTCAGTCCTACGTTCTGTTCACATTAGACAAGTTGGACATAGATATTCACATTAGAATATTTTGCTGGGTTACGATGTTTCCTGCCAATGCTCTTTCAACTTTTGCTGGAATGTAAGCTTCTTTTTGGAAATTTCTTGTATCAATATGGAGCAAGTAGTGTGTTGACATACTTATGATTTGATCTGCTGCAGTGTACAGAGGACCGTCCAGTAGATTGTGGCACTGTGGCACAGTGGATCATGAAGAACAGTGCTGAATCTGAAAACATGAACTGGTACAGATAACTTTAAGCATGTAGAATTTGCCATCATTTGGGTTCTATGACAATGGTGTACAACGGATTGTGTGGTCTTTCCTCTTTCAAGAAACAAGACTGTTTTATGTGACTTACTTACTAGGTTGGACATAGATAGTCCTATTTGGGCATGCTTTTATCAGCAGTATGAGATATTTGATGGCCTAAAGGGCTATCATATATGGTGTAACCTTTGGACCTTCTAAAATCGACCGACTGCATACGGGAGTTCCACAATTATGTCCTTTCGTAGTTAAATTTGGAATCCTTGGAATTTCTTAATAGATGGATATGCTTGTTCTTGCTATCATATGGTTAGTGCATTCACATATTTTCTCGGAGGAGATCCAATAATGCTAAATCGGTGGCCCTCTTTACTTCAGCTGCAATGTAGTTTACGTAGACACTTTTCTTAATAGCCTCTGGTGTGACTTCCAGAAGGAGCGCCCATGTGTGCACAGAGACATGCGTTTGACATTCTTACATCTGTTTTTGTTGCTACAGTGTGACCAGAAACTACTTTGAGAACCTCGTGAGAGCATTGGAGAATGGGCTATTACATGTGGATTCCCATGGTGGTTGCAGCAGGGCAGCGAGCTCTAAGAATGGAGGGAGCAGCAAGGCAAGTAGAGGTGGTGGAAGAGGAAAAGGAACTGCCAGCACTCGAGCTGGTTCCAGCCGAACCGATGACCCGTCTCACTGGTCCTGCAATCATTGCACGTATGCTAATGTTAAATCTGCAACCACTTGCCAGATTTCCTAGCATCGCCGATGAGGGCAGTGACAAGAAACTCTACAAAGAAGGATGGTTTTCACCAGAAACAAGACTTTCATGGACAAGGAACTAGTTCAAGCGCACGGGTAGTGTCCTATAAGGGGATTATTGGTATGAATCGTTCAAGTTCCCAGTGACAAATCAATTATTAGGAGGCTCAACTGTTGGTGTGGTGCGCTGACTGATTAAAGCACGAGCAGCAGCAGCTTTTGGCCTGTGTTTATTGTTGTTGTGTGTTGATGGTGGCAGCCTATAATGCCGGCCCATGTATATAGGCTGTAGGGTTTCATCCTCAGTACCGTACTACTTTGGCAAAGAGAAAGAAATAGTGACTGTCACCAATCATTTAATATTTCATCTATTTGCTGCTGGAAGAGGCAAATGTACTCCATTTGTCTTATATTTGGCATATTACTTTGTCTATTGGAGTTCATCTGACCCTTTTTTTGAAAGGAATTACTTCAGAGTTCGTATTCTGTTGGATGCGTGGGGGCGCTCTCACTCAAGACGGTTTATACTCAAGACGGTTCGCAAAACCAAAAGGATGATTCTGCTTGTGTATGATGTGCTTCAAACAGATAATTTTTCTGAAGTAGAATTGCAGTTCTCATATGAACGTGCACAATCAACGAACACATGGGTTCAGTCATTCATTACATGAAAAAGCAATGTACTTTTAATGGGAACATGACACGTTTGTTTGTGGACAACAGCAATAGCTGCTTTGAAGCTTGGATGGGTCTCTTATGAGCTTTATTTGAATGTTGCGAAGCATATAGAGCTATGTATCTTAATTTTAATAGATTCCTGGTATCGATGGATGAGCTCAAGTTGTTTCGTTTATTTGCAATATTCAAGTTACGATTTGAAATTTTGGTCTATATGAGTACATATGTAATGGTTCATTGGGTCAGTATATTTGATATACACGCCTAGATGATATCATCCAACGTATTTTATCTGAATGACAGGTGCTACGATCTATGAAGGGGCTTAAGGGGTGAATTCACTTCATGAAATTGACGGACGTAGCTGAATTTTACAATATATCATGTGTTATGTATTCAAACTTGCGGTGATTTCACTCGATATGAGCTAGACGGTCTAGTATCCTATGATATGAGATTTGCAAGTTAATATGCGACTTTACGAAGACATTTCTTTGCATTTAACACTGATAACCATCTGCTAATGGAGATGGTCAGGTTGCCGCAACATGGGGCTCCAAATTCCTTAAGTTGATTAGGATGGGTATTGCAAACCAACTCTGATTAGTAGTTTCAATTGATTTTCCCTTTCATTAGGGAAAATAAAAACATAAAAATTAAATGCCAAGCGGTGTAGGAACCTGACTATTTATACCCCATTTCTTCAAATTTTCACAGCATTTATGTCCCTGCACTAGCAAACCAATGCAATGATTTTGTATAATGCCTCCTTCCCAATACCCTTAGACTTCGATTTTGTTTCTCCACGGTTCATCTGGATCGGATTAAGAGCCAAAACCCCTTACCTATGCTTCAAAAGCTCTTCCGCTGCTTCAATTTCCTCTTGAGCGACACTTGCTGTTTAGTGATGCAAGAGCAGACATCTTAAGTAAAAAACACTAACCCTTTCCAGTACATCAAAAGCTTTCTTCCTTAGCACAACATCCGATGTGCACATGATGACGTTCTCAATCCCCTAGATTTTGCACTTTAATGATAAGAAGAATATAGAAAATGAAATGGCATAAAATCAACATCTTTCACTATAATAGCTGCAAGGCAGCAAAATGGCTAGGACCAAATGATGACAAATCTAGAGTTTCACTCTCACTCTCCTGTGATGAAACATGATGGCAAAGGCGGCAGCCTGGTTCATTGGATGAAAAGATAGAAACCTTCGCAGAAAAGGGATGCTAAAAAATAGTTCAGAGGTAGAGGCGACAACGGTGGGGTCGTCCCATCCAAGAATTGTAAGTTACTTCGGCCAATCGGTATGTGTTTCTTCAGAATTGTTGAATTCATTCATCACAGGACGCTCAATAGAGTTTGATGACCCCTATACAACAGAATAAACAATTTATTTACATTTTACTAAACAACATGTCAAGATAAATATGTCTCAAAAGAGCCAGGGGCAGCGAACAACGAAATTAAAAATGCTCTATTAAGATATCGTGGTTGCTCTGATATGTAGTACGTCCATCACCAATTAGCTGTGAACATGTAACAATTAAGCATATGATCGTGTCACTACTCATCTTACTCTTCTCATTGTAATAGCATAACATAGTGCTCCCATCACTTTACATGAATAGGCTGGATGCATCTTTCCCATTTTGAATTCAACTCAGATCTCTACCTTCTTCCTTGACCAATACAATTATCCATTTCGAATCAGAAAAAATTCGTTTGCTCTTTGTAAATTGGCCATTGCATTGACATGACAAACGTTAAAAATACAAAAGCCTCACAAGACACTAACATTATAGTTTTAGTGAGATAATATCATATGAGATGCGGCATTACGTGCAAATATTTTATTCTAAAACTTCATACCATGCACCAGCCATCGTATGTTATAAACCATCAAGAATCGCTCCCTACCAAGAAGATTATTTCACATAGGAACTAAAAGCGATAGACATTCCAAGTAGGGCTAAATTATGGTTCCATAAGAGAAAGGGCGAGTTATACCTGACTCAAAATGGTTCCGTGAGATCTATTATGATACGCCAACATCTATTCGAAGAAACCATTAACAATAAATATTAAAATATTAAAAACAATATCATATAACATTAGGATCTAAAATGATTTCATAATAATCACCTGATTAGTGAATGGCAAATATCCATTCATATTCCCTGGCGGCATAATATATGGGTATTGCATCTACATAAAACAAATGATATGTTATCTATAGTCGTAGAAAGGCACGGTCCATTATAGATAAATTAATACATCAAACTACTAAATAAACCTGATTGGGAAATGGGGAAAACCCATTCATAATCCCTGGAGGCATGAAACATGGTGGCTGCTGCACCTATATTTAAAAAAAAAAACAAATTAGTAAGATGTAAATACAAATTGAGAACTAATAGCAATATACCTAACTGTGAAAATTTAGATTTACCGAAGGACCGTCGACATTGCTAGGATAAAAGGCACTTCGAGATGGATTTGAATTACTCGAATAGTCTGGATAATGAGTTTCATTATGTGTCGGTTGGATAGCCAATTCTACATCACAAAGTAATAAATATGTTAATTAGCATTATATAACATAAGCGAAGAAATTAACAATCACATTAAGTAGAATAATACATGACTTACCTCGACTTTCTATTCGCGTGGGGGGTGTTCCTTTCTTAGATTTTTTATTCTTTTTCTCACTTGAACTTTTGAGCCTTCCATAGCTTATTCCCTTTCCTTTTCTTCGAATAGGGTCCGAAACTGAAATCTCACAAGAATCCTCAATATCATCATCGTCATCAGGGACAGCATCATCAGTGACAACCACATTTGCTTTGTATGATGCAATTTCAGCCTTCGTTTTTTTCATGTTTGTCCTCACTATAGTCATAGTATTTACATCCTCGGCTCCCAAACTCATCAATTCAAAAGATTCTTGCATTAACGTGGAAAACCGATTAAATTTAGATGGACCTGAAGACATTTGCTGACATTCATCATTCACAATTCCTTCTTTGGCACCCTTGGTCCATCTTTTCAAAATATAAGAAGATGGAATACTCGTAACCGATATGTTATCATTCAACACTTTCAAGGCATGGCGACACAACCACCCTTTCAATTCAAATGATTTGCAATCACAAAAAACTGAAAAGTCTACGGGATTAAATCGACAACATTTTCACGTTCAATCCCCGGACACTTCAGAGTAAATAAATAAATCGATCCATCGAATGTAGTGCCTGAAACTTGCTCGCCGAGACTTTGCACAAATTCTACATTGAACTTCTTAAAGATGGTACGAGTATACACTGAAGCAGCATGTCCCAAGATCCCATTTTTAGCAACCTGCAACTTGGGCTTCCCACGAGAACTATAATCATCTTGACTTTCAATTTCTCTCATGTGCTTCAGTTGTTCTTCATAGTGATGGACCAATGCTACAACAGACGATGTCTTGGTCGCTGTTTGTTGGAAGACATTATTAGTGCTCTCACTCCTTTGACTCGATGTTATACCACATGTAAAGGTATCACGACCAAAGGCTAAACTCCACTTATGTCTAAGGTTGTACAATCTTTGAAGCCAATTGTTATTCTTAGTACCCCAATCGTCTTCCATTTCCTTCCAAGTAGATTCAAATTCATCCTCCGATCTGCATCTATACATAAGCGTCGAGAAATATTTATCCTTAAAACCCGGATTACGATAAAGATCTGGAATGTTTTGATGGGCATTTTTCCCAATATGCCAAGTGCATAATCGATGTTGTGTATTCGGAAACATAATTCTAATGGCTTTTGCCATAGCTTGGTCTTGATCAGTGAATATAGTCTTTGGAGCCTTGTTTTCCATAGACTTCAAAATACCTCAAATAACCAAATAAATGACTCTGCAGTCTCATCAAGCAATAATGCACAACCGAACAAAATATTCTTCCAATGGTGATTAATTCCAACAAAAGGTGCACAAATCAAATTATATCTATTGGTACGATACGTGGTATCGAACACAAGCACATCACCAAAACAGTCATAATCATATTTGGATAAACTATCTCTCCAAAATATATTTGTCATTTTACCATCTTGATCTACTTGAACAGCATAGAAAAACATCGGGTTTTCCATTTGCATGCGATGAAAATGATTTAGAATATTTTGACAATCTCCCCCACTAATGTCATTGGATCTTTTGGTCTGCAAAAAATTCTGACAATCACGCAAGTTGAAACCCAAGTTTTTACTTCCTCCCGCTTCATTTGCTAAAAACTTATATGTCGAAGTGCCCCCAATACCAGCTTTAATCATATCAACTATAACACCCTTACAAGTATCGGATATCATTCTTCCACATCTAATCATATGCTTCTGACCTTCCGGAATAAATGGATGATTATGCTTGGAAACATACTCAATGACTTCGTAGACACCATTGTCAACCTTAAATTTGATACGAGCAGGACAACCACATCTAACTTCAAACCTTTGAAATTTCTTTTCTTGATCAGATGAGTTGATAGGATGCCCCTCACAATTACACACGAAAGTCCATCGAGTTATTTCTCCTTTACGATTTCTTAACAAATTATCCTTCCTCACTCCAAATCCTTTGCCAATTGCGTAAGCTACATACGTGTGATATGCTTCAAGTTCATTTGGAAAAACCATTCCTATTGCAAACTCATAATCTTTTTCCATATCACGCATTACATGTGCAAGATGGGAAGTTTCATGCTGCAAGTTTTGAAATAAAAAGTAAGTAATATAATGCTTTTACGAGCAAGATATCATACAACACGTTACTTAAGAAAGTATAATAGGTTTCACATAGTATGCATGAAAAATTACCTCTGATTCAGCCATTTGAATGTTCCTTTTTCAAATAGACGGCAAGCTTTCAGCGTCCTCAAAGACCCCCAATCCCATGAGCCAAGAACCAATGTCGTTTATTTTGACTTAAAGATTGTTACGACTTGACATACCACAAAATAAGTCTACCAACAAGAAAAAAAAAACATAAGTTTTCTCATTTTGGTCTACAAACTTCCACAAATCAAAATTAAACTTATAATTTGTAATCGAGCACTACATACAAACATCTCCAATTTGGAAGAAAATATGTCTTACAAAGAGGCAAAGTAGAAATAAAATTGATGAGATTAAAGATCTGCACCTATGCAATGATACAAGTAGGGTATGCAAGATCCTTGGCTTCACTGTTGTGCGTCACTTCATTAATATATATGCTGCCTAAGATTCCAAAGTCAATATAAGCAACGTTTTCACCAAAAATCTATTGATATGTTTTTCCATTGTGATAGCTTTTCGAAAGAACACAGTTACCATGCTTTATTGCTTTCTCAAATGCTTCTGCAAATAAACAACATCTAACCCTAAAAAGAAAGAAGAAGAGACTAGATAATATGATGCCTTTAAAGGGACAACATTAATTTTGATATAGTTACCTATATTCTAATCATGTAAGAAGTAAATATGCAAATCAAGAGAACTGCAATGCTGTAACATGATAATTTTTAATTTGAGCTTCACAAAAGTGCGTCTTACCTTATGGGGGACTTCCAGATTCTGTGTCTAAACTACTGTGCGTCTTATCAGTTACACCTCGTGGGTTGCAGCTCTCGAGAAACCTTGATCCTTTCCTGTTTCCAACCAAATGATAAATAAGCATCGGTCAAATTTAGCATCACTTGACAAGGAAGAAGTCAAAAGAGAAGGAAATGGCAAAGGATTATGATCCATGTTCATAGTATTGTTAGCAGGGTCGATGCCACACCTCAAGGAAGAAGCAACAAGCACTTGAGCCTTACAATACTAGCGGTCACAGAAATAAATGTAAGTGTAGAATTGGATTCCCAAGTTCGCGGTCACTCATTAAGGTCGCATATATGTTTAATCTTAAGACTTACTTGCAAATATAGAATCAAGGTTGGTAAAGGAAGAACACATGACAAGATAAGCAAAACAAATTATTCGATTGACATCGCCACAAACGTGCAGCGGTTGGTAGTTCATGTGAGTGGGTCATCTTTCAGTATGCCTTAGTATACCCAAGGCACATTACCAAGAAGGACCTGTAAATGTGCTTCAGCTTTGAGGTGCTAAGAAAAAAGTTAACTGCACTCAGGGTAGTTTTGGATCACTTAGGCACACAGTAAAACTCAAATTTATTTCTTTAAAACAGCTTAAAGATGAGCCACTCTAAATAACATGAAGAAGCAACCCGTGGCAAGCATAAAGAAAAAGGAAGATACTACATTTGAGGTCAATAATAAGCATACAAACCTTTCCGAGTGTCATATGAAAAATAAACTATTGCACCAGGAATGAAGTCGGCGAGTAAAAGTCCCGAGACAAGTCTTTTATTTGCTTCTTGGGTGGAGCAGTATCTGAAACGTGATCAGATATTTGCGTTATGCTTTAGCTTCCAAAAATACATTCTTGAGACGTGAATATCGAAATCATTGAAATATTGCAAATTAGTTACATCACGTGAGCAAACGTACATATATAAAATGGCAGTTCAGGTTTAGCTACCACTTTCTCGAGGAGAACAATCAAACTCTCTATTTTCTCTGACGGATGAAATGTAGCCTCTAGCGTATGATTATCAGGAAACCGTACCCTTATAACAGTCTGCATCACAAAGCAGAGGAATTTTAGGGGTATGTTACACAAGAAACCAATATAACACAAGCTATATATCGAGATTACAAGCTACAAGTAAAAATTGAGCATCAAAAACAAAATCATAAGGGGCACTGGTAGAGTAGATAATAAATCACCTTTGTTATTCTTGAGCGCCATGCTGCCTCTTCTGCTTCTCGGATTTTTTTAGTCTTTAAATATTTTTCTGCCCAAGTCATCCAACCAAAAAATCAACAATTACAAAATCAATTATTCTTATTAGTATGAACATACTAGAAAATGGAATTACAAAGGAACTCTTTCATCAAACTAAGATTTCAAACCACCAATAGCAATAATGTGAGAAAACAGCACTCTAAGAATGCACACATAATCGAAGAGAACATATTTTACACTCCATCCTAATTTGTATGGCAGGCCAGGGATTCAAGGTCCAAGAAGGAAATATATCTGTTAACTCTATACCCCAGTTGATTAGAAATTAGATGTCTTTTTCAACTAGTTGACATCCAAAAGGCACGCTATCCTACCAGTAAAAATTAAAGCCTCTTCCTCCATTTGCACAATTTGCATTTTCTTGATGGGGAGTACCAAATTTTCCTCCCCGAAAGGATGCACAATGGGTAGAGGTTGCGTGTCCAGCAATACACCAAAAAGAATACCCTCATGTAGCAATCCAACTTCGCCAAACTTGATTATGAACAGAGATGCATCAAAAGACAGGAAGAAACGTGAAATTAGTCATCTTCACAAATTGGTCAATCTCTGTGTGTCAAATTCAGCTAAACACAAGAAACCTGCAATTTTCAGTGGTTCTCTCGCAAAGCAAACAGAGAGATAAGCTTCTGGCTCCATGCTTGTGAGGATGTCCCACCATATCTCTCGTTGGCACATGAACAAAATAAGAGGTACTTGTTGGTTTAAACAGCCCAAGCTGCAATGAATTTGCCTAAGTAAACTACCTATTTCGATAGATCGGTGGACCAAGAAGGTAGATCTTAGAGAGAAAGTTTGATCTTATCCTTCACAACTGAGTTACACCTTTGGAATTGCAACGCAAATGACTATTCAGAAGCACGCAAGGATCAACTTCTCCAACAGACACGCGATTTTGGGAGAAAATAAAAGCATGGAGTGACCAAGTTAGCAACAAGCCGAATGCGCAGATGTAACTTTAAACTTCAACATTAACATGGCACCGATTTCTACTAAGTAGAATCCCGAAAATAAGAAAAAAAAAGAAAACGAACCTTCGGACGTACGGGAGTCGCCAATGGCCTGCCTATCGGTGGGGCTTGGGAAGGCGACGGCGGGAGGCGACGGCGTCGGCGGCGTCCGCGTTCAGGAGCAGGAGGCGCTTCGTGGAGGAAAGAGAGAAAGAGCGAGCAGCGCGACCTTCGCTCGCGGAGAGGGAGGCCAAAACGCGAGAGCAGGGGTTCGGCGTCGGCGTCGGCGTCGGCCGCGTAGGCGGAGGCGGAGGCGGAGAAGTCGGCGTCGGAGTTGGGGGCAACGGAGGCAACCGGCGGAGGGGCGTCGGCGTCGCGGTTTGCTGGCAGAGAGGCATGCCTTCGAGGACGAAAGAGAGATAAAGCCGACCAGAGGTCACGAGAGGGAGGCGTAGGCTGCGTCGGCGTCGGCGTCGGCGTCGGAGTCGGCGTCGGGGGCGACGGAGGCAACCGGCGGAGGTGGAGGGCCGTCGAAGGGGGGAGAGAGAGAGAGCAGAGCGGACTTTATGTTTTCCTCTGACCCGTCGCAATTTTGTTCTCCCTCCCCGCAACGGAACGGAGAACGGGGAGAGAGACAGAGAGGAGAGCAGAGGAGCGCAGAGGAGAGCAGAGCGTCAGAAGGTGCGAGAGGTGGGCCGGGGAGAGAGAGAGAGAGAAGAGAAGCCGCGCGCGCTGGTTCGAAACCGAGAAGTGGACGACGTGGACTGACAGCCGGACAGGTGTCACGCAATGAATGGTTCAGAGCACGGATTGCGTGGCACTGTTAGGGTACCCAATATTTTCTCCATGAGATCAGGTGGGTTTTCCTAGAAAGTGCGAGGGATGAGGATGTGAGAGAGTGATCTGAGGTGGCTCTTAGTCAGAGAAAATGAACCAATAACAGTATAAGTACGGAGATATTTTGAGGTAATCAAGAAGTGCATTGCTCTAATACCTAACGCAGGTGAAAATTATTTATTAATTAATGAGTAGTTTAAATCAAATTTTTCATATCTGAATTTGCTTTGATGCTGGCGAATGCATCTCAAGTTCATTTCATAATGTAATCAAGCCTCTTAATTTATTTAATTTGTCCAATGAAACCCTTAAAGTTACTCAAAATATAAAAATAAGTATTTCCACCTATCATCAATGTCATGTGACAAATATAGTCACCATAGCAATATTGGTGTTGGACAAATCTATTTAAAGGATTTTGATTGCACAAAAAAAATCACTGGCAATTGGTCATAATAACCACACAAATTAGGGAACAAAAAGTACACTTAAGCGAATATAATCATATATATGATAGTAGAATTGTGTATGATACTACCTCAGATTACCAATTAAAGGTTGCTACAATATATTGCGATTCAACTTGACATTTCCTCAAGTATGAGAATCTAGTCTTAGTGCAAGCTGCAATATGTGATACCATTTGTCCTAATTGGCATTTCTCCAATTATATTGTAATTGGGGATTGGATGCCTGGACAATTGAGCTTTGCAGTAGAGGATTGCTTTCTCTATTGTTGTTATCCCCTCAAGGAAAATCTTTAAGGGTCTCACTATCTAAGTAGCACCGACATGTGAAATGATACGATAGCCAACATGTCATTTCTTAAAAAGCCAACACCGACATGTGACACGTTGTATATTAAATATATATTTTTATAAATACATAATAAATTATCATTTTTATTATTATTTCAATCAAATTTATTTGATTCAAATTCACAAATAAATAAATAATAAAAAAGCCTAGAATGAACTTACATTAAAAACATTAATCCACAATTTATTAATATCATTAATTGTTTCAATTTGACAATTTCAATTACATTCCAATAATTCATAAAACTTGATGGAAATAAAGTAGTTCACATTTTGGAATTGTGTGTCGAATTTGTAGGAAGAAAAGAAAAAAAGCTTGGGGATGAATTGTGTTCACGGGAAGTGAGAATTAGAAAAGAAGAAAAGATTATATATATTTCTTATTTACCCATTTATTATTTTATTGTTGTTTTTTTTTTCACATGTATATATTTATTAATTTTTTTTAAAAATGACCTCATGTGTCGGAATTTCGACTTGAATATCAGAGAGTGTCAGGAAAGCTGACCAAGCGTCAGATCTTTTGACATGTGTTGATTAAGTATCCGAGTGTTAGACATGTGTCGAAGTGTCCGACACGACACAAAAGCTTTCAGGGAGTGTCAATGCTTCATATCTCACTACTACTATTTAATATCCAGTTTAAATTATAACTACTCTATCCACAAGTAGATGCATGAACTCTTAACACAATCCCATTGAAAAGACAAAATTCAGGAATTTTTTTTCACAAGAGGTACAAATGCCTAAGGAATAAGTTGACCAGAGGTTTGTTCATAATATATCTTGAATTTGTAACCTTAAGGGTTCGTCAAAGAGTGATTGCCGCCAAGCCATTCATTTTGGATTTTGCTTCCAGAATGAAGAGTTTGGACAACATTGATCAATTGCAATAAGTTTCAGTAGATTGAACCTTAATGCAAATCTGGTTGAATATTGGTCTACTTTTAACATTTTGCCTTTGAAAATTCCGAAAATAATTGAAGTCATGGTTTATTTTTAACTCTTAAATAAAAGAAAATGAAATGTTTTATAACTTTAACCTTAAATCAATTAGATTAAGAAATTTCTAGTACAAATTAATCAAACGAGGACGATTCAAATACATATAGGAAAATTCAAAAAGAGAGCTCAATGCCGATCTGCATAATTAAGTGGACTAAATGCACTAATTGCATATTTTCCGTTTGCTCTTTTAGTAGGTCGTGGTCAATGTGATGTTTTGCTAATGCTCGAGGGCAAGATGGTAAATGAGCAGAACCCTCCTTTGGAAAATATTCGGATCCTAGTTTTTGCAATATGCTAATTGAGAAACTCCATCTTGACTAATGGTCAACTTTTAAGCACATAAACAATGGATTTGCAATTTTGCACGTGCTTCTCGTGCCCCCACGTCACGTGCACCGCGGGCTTCAAGTGCGACTTTCCACTTTCCCGCGGATGATTAGTTCCAGACCCTTCTTATAACTATGTCGGCATAAATAAATAAAAAAAAGAAGAGAGGAAAGAACAAGTTGAATTAATAACATATTAAATTAATTACTATGATATTGCATATTCTCAGGAGTTTGTATTTGAGTTTTTGGCTGCAACACTAATCCCGCCAAATTCATGACTAGATTTCAACCAAGCAACTCTTGACACAATTTGTTTGCGCATTACAGCATGAAATTTAATAAATATAGATTTAGCATTTGTGCCACAAGAAAAAAATTATCTTACTGGGGTTGATTTCTACGCAATTAGACATGTTCAAGTTCATATTTAAAGAATTATTTTTTTAACCTTAAGAGTTTACAAAAATAGAACCCACTTTAGAAAGAATAACGATTAAAAAAACTCATTAAACATGAAAAAACTAGCACACATACATTTTTCATCAGAAGTGTGACTAACAAAACATATTATAGATTGGTAGGGGATATTACAGTAATCAAACTAACAAAAACCAGTACGTACTTGATAATAAAACGAACCTTACAACTTCAACTCTAGTGAAGTAGTCATCTAAGCTCCAAAAGATTCATTCACTTATTAATGGATTCATAATCTGGGTTGACATTAGGATCTTTACCAACTAAAATCTGATAACCACGTGTTTTCACTATAAGATTCTTCGAATGAAAAAAAATCATTTATTCTGGCTGATTTCGCTTCTAATTATTTAATGCCTGATGAATGTCATTTCTGGTGGCATGATATGTGCGAAAATATTTGTATGGCATTTCATACCTAATATTAGAGTTAGAGACAAAGAAAGTTCCTTGAACTAAATTTATAGTGGAAACGCAATGAGCAATTTTATTTGACTTCGACGAGAACCTCCACTGTCAAATATGACGGTAGCATTGTATCAGATTTTGTCATTCCTAAGTGAACAAAGGTCTCCAAAATAATTGAGAATAGACTTCGAACAATTTACATGTGTGGGAAAAAGGTACAATATTTAAAGAAATTAAATGGAAAACCATAACCAAGATATGGAAAATATCAGAGAAATTTTTCCAAACATGGTAATGATGATACGATTGATTTGGTCATCACATCTATAAAGGGATGAGAAGGTTCTTTGATGGTTATCTTTAAATGTGAGGAGCGTTTAGAACTACCGGGCTTGTGGACAAAAATTCAAATAATAAATTCATTACAATGTTTCGAATCACAATATTACGATAATAAAAATGTTTTAGTTCAACTATGGTTTTTGACATAGGCATGAACTGTGGACTTTAATTACTTGAATTTCACTGAAAATAACTCCATTAATGGATAAAATAACAATTTTTTTACTCTTTTAAAATTAACGACACATTAACCCATTTGAAATAGTTGTTTTTTTTTTGGGCTAATACCTTAAAAAACCCTAAACTGGTACCTCTGTGACAAATTTACCCCGAACTATTTTTTTGACCATCAAAAACTCCAAACTGGTACACCTATGACAGATCTACCCTCCGTTAGTTTGGTTAGATTTTGCCGTTAATTTCGATGACGTGGTTGCTCACGTGGCAAGCCATGTGGAAATAAATTAATTTTTTTCAAAATAAAATAATAATAACTTTGTAACAGTGAAGGGATAAACAAAAAGATATCTTAAACTTCACCAAAAAAAAAAATAAACAAAAAGATATCTTAAAAAGCCCTAATTTCTCACGCCTTCTTCAGTACCTCACGTTCTCTCTTCTCTCTTCACGCTTCACGTTCTCTCTTCTCTCTTCACGTTCTCTCTGCACAAAAAACCTAACAACAAATTCAGCTCAGTTCATCTTTCTCGACAAACACTCTTCTTTCCCGAGGTGATTTATAGGGCGTGGCTCCGGTCGAAGTTCGACGAGTTCGTCCGGTCGCTCAACGGGGTCGCGGTGTCGGCGCAGGCCGAGGAGACTCTCAAAGTGAGTGAATTGCTCCCGAGCGTGGAAAGTTTGAGTTTTTAAGTAGGCGTGCCTTTGATTTATCCTGTGATTGGTGAGTGGAATTGTGGTGTTCTGTCATTTGAGGACCAATGTGGCGGATTTGCACTTGAGTGGTTTCATGTTATTAAGGTAGGAAAACAAGAGCTCTCTATTCCACGTCGCGTTCAAGCTCTAGGTTTCTGAGGACCTCATCTCTTTCATTTTTGTTCGATCTTTCAGCCATATTCTTCTAATCGCGCTTGCTTCGCTGGTTTTTGGTTTGTGACAAACGTGGCCATATGTCTCGGGCTCACATGGTTTACTACTTGTCCGCAATCTGTTTGTACGATTACTTGCTGGTCTTTCGTGTTAGTTCATGTCTTTATTAGCGTTACGTAGTCTTTCCTACCTTGAATCGTAAGTGTGTCAAAATTTTAACATGAAACTTGCATGTAAATAGTATGATTGACTCGTACATCACATGCTCGTTGAAATGCCGGAACCAAAATCACTTATGTTTGTCACTGATTTTAGGTGTACTTTGAGTGTGATTCTATATGTCTCATGAGATTTCATAAATATGCTTAGTCCCTAAAGAGCACGTACATTTGAATATTATAATATTACGCCGACTTTAGTACGTGGATAATATACATATCTACGTGGATAATTTTGATTAAGGTTTCAAGGTTCGATTTTGCAGCAAAAACAAGTTATATATTCTGTATCTCAATTATTACTCTGAATAGAATATAAGGTAGCTTTTCTCTAGTCCTCCTAGTCTAGGGCGACTCGCAGGCTGAACTTTGCCCTGTACACGAACCAGGTAATCTCTCAGGATCATCATAATCAATTAATTGATATTAAAGAAGCTGACATGATAGTCACGGTACAATGACAAGCTTTTTTTCCTTTTGTGAACTCTTTGGTCATTGAAATTATACAAGAGCACACACTTATATGTACCTATAAATTATTTGGAATAGTGACTTGAGCTCAGTTAACCCCACTTAACGAGATTGAAATTCTTGTTTGCTTAATAAATAAGGCGGGGTAGATGTCGATTGGCGATTCGTAAAGCTGATATTTGCTTGTGAAACATAAAATGATTATATTCTCAGTATCTTTTGCCACTTATTATACAATTTGTTACATAACCTAGAATATCTAACTGGTACTGCAGATATGTGTCAATTTGAGTGCCTAATGTAAGCAAGTAGTTGGTAGTTGTGATTATCCAGTTTTTTATTCCTTTAATATCAAGATTTCTAGAGTTTTATTAGCATAGTTTGGTTAACCTTGTTGCAGGTTTTTGCTATGACTAAAATAGCTATGGGTCTCTTTCTAGACATAGGTGCCTCATATTTCCTATCAAGGCTTCCAAGCATCTTGTTTGGCGAACTCGATTTTGTCATCCCATCTTTGCTAATTATTTGTGAGAGGTTTTTATAAACTAATTGGTTTGTTTGTTGTTCCCTTGCAGATGTTTAACGAATTTACAATTGCACTTCACCTAGGTGGAGTTATGGAGTTTGGAGACATCACAAAGTACACGGGCTACCATGTAGAATATCTCCATCGTTGTAAGTCGATGGTGGTGAACTATAATGCAATTGTTAAGGCTGTTCTTGATCTAGGATACTCAGTTAAAAAGTTGTGGTACGCGACTCCCGGGGATTCCTTGAGAAGTGGTCTTGTGCAGATTGTTGGTGATGATCAAGTGTTAGAATTGGTGGGTCTAGGATCAAGTTTTGGTGTTATTGAAGTATATATTGAAGGAGCTGATCTTGGTGATGATAGTGGTTCTTCTACTAGTGGTCATAATAGTGAGAGTGATAGCTATAGAGATAGTGAACCAGAGCAAGATGCTGATACATTATCTTTAAGTGATGATGACTACATTCTCGGTGGTGGTAATGAGGATTTCTTTCTTGCTAGGCAAATAAGAAGAGAGGCTGATGCTGCTGCTATTACTAATACAGTTGCCGTTAATATTCCTGAAAATGAGGATGGGGGTGAAAATGATGGAGACACTGATCTAGAAGAAGGAGATGAGAATTTGAGCCCTCCCAACTCGATGGAGATGAAGAAGTTTGTGACCAAAGAAGATCAAAAACCATTAGATATGACCCCAAATCTGATCATAAAGACATACAATTTAAAGTAGGAATGAGATTTGTCTCACGTGCTCAATTCAAGAAAGCTGTGCAACTTTACGCAATCACAAACGGATTTAACATTGGATGGAAGAAGAGTGAAGCGAAAAAAATGGATGGTAGGTGTGAGTGGCTGTGAATGGAGAGTTTATGCTAGTTGGATGCAGAGTGAGAAGACCTTCATCATAAAGACTGTTGGAAAAGAACATACTTGCCCTAGGAGCATGAGAAATAAGAATGCATCGTATATATGGCTTGCGGAGCAGTTTTTGCCTAAAATTAGAGCTAACTTGAAGTATACAACATCACAAATGCAGGCGGATGCAATGGAGATGTGGGCATTGACACTAAATAGGAGGATTTGTTATAGAGCAATTACTAGAGCTGTTGAGATCATTAGAGGTCCCTTTGTCGAGCAATACAAGTTGCTGCATTCTTATAAGGCTGAGTTGATTCGATGTAGTCCTAATAGCACATTTGACTTGGAAGTTGGACGATGTAATACGTTCAAAAGATTCTATGTGTGCTTCAAAGAATTGAAAGAGGGTTTTCTAGCAGGTTGTAGACGAGTAATTGGATTGGATGGATGCTTTACGAAGACTTTAGTTAGGGGGATGTTACTTTGTGCTATTGGTAGAGATGGAAACAACCAAATGTTTCCAATTGCATGGGCTGTTGTTGAAGCTGAGACTGAAGAATCTTGGACTTGGTTCCTCGAGCTACTACTGAAAGACTTGAATGTGGGACAAGGTCTTGGCTGGACCTTCATGAGCGATCAACAGAAGGTAAGATTGCGCACAAGCTTTGCTAATAAAAGTATTTCTTGTTTGTAAACTAACTTATTTGCATGTCAAATAACATGTTACGGGCCTGCTCAATGCAGTTTCTAAACTCTCTCCACGAGCGAGCATAGGAATTGTGCTCGGCACATTTATGCCAACTGGAAAAAATTATACAAGGGAGAAACATTTAGGAATTGCTTTTGGAGAGCTGCATATTCTACATATGAGGCCGATTTCAATATGGCAGTAAAAGAAATGAAGAAAGAGTCTGTTCATGCATATGAAGACTTCATGAGACAGGGTCCGAAACACTTTTGTAGGGCATTCATCAAGTGTGGACAAAATTGCAATGCCATCGAAAACAATTTGAGCGAGACGTTCAACTCATATATATGCAAAGAAAGGGAATTTCCCATTGTTGATATGTTAGAGGGCATAAGAAAATTACTTATGGTAAGAATGTATGAGAAAAGCCAATTGATGGTTGGTTCAAGAGATGAGATTTGTCCAAGAATTAGATTGAAGATTGAGGAGGAAAAGATGAAGTCTAGGTTTTGTATTCCAAAGCCATCTACAGCTTCGAGATTTGAAGTTGAAGTGAATGATGATACTTTTATGGTTGATCTGAATAAGAAGACATGTACTTGCAGACAATGGGATATATCGGGGATACCATGCAACCATGCTATCTCGTGCATCAACTTCATGAAGTGTAACTTAAATGATTATGTAGCTGATTGTTTCAAGAAAGCTGTGTATGAGCGTTGCTATCAATTTGCATTACCCACCTTGAATGGAAAGAAAATGTGGCCAGCGACTAGTGAAGAGCCTTTATTGCCTCTGCCATTCAGAAAGCTTCCAGGGAGGCCCAAGAAAGGTAGGAAGAGATCCAATGGTGAGCAGAAAAAGGATGAGAAAAGCAAAAGAGTGAGAAAGCCAAGGGTCACCAACACTGATCCTACTAAAATATCAAAATCTGGTATTACCATGAAATGCTCCAATTGTCATGGTACCGGACACAACAAGACAACATGCCCCCAACCTCCGGCACCTATCCAAGTTAAACTACCTGTAAGGAAATTTAAACATAAATGTGATACATTTTCCCTTAGAATACCTTATATATGTCTATTATATAGGGCAAAAGAGGTAGGCCAAGGAAGCATCCAAAGCAACTAACCATTGAAGGAGGGGCATCAAACAAAGAAAGTGAAAGTACCTCAGCTAGATCTATAATGGGACAATCAAATATTGTCAATTCTGAGAAGAGAAGGGTGAGGAGTCTACAAGTAGATTTCATATGATTTTTTATAATACCAAAGTAAAATGTTAATATGGTTTGTCTTCTTATAGGTTTTACAAGGATATGGATTTTACGTATCTCGAAGCCACTTTGGAAACTCATATTTGAGAGTGAAGATTTTATTTTGTTAAGCATTTTTTAATCCATCTATGATTAGCATAATAAGATTATGTTTTTCCCTCAATTTTCAGATGCCTGGGAGTAACATAGTTCAAGAAATTTGTCGAGGTGGTGCAAATCATACAGTGGATCTTTCAAGCCAAGTTTCTGGACCTCAAACTGAACAATCTCAAAGTGAAGTAGGGCAATGAACCTGTGGGGAGAGTTGGATTTTTGGTGTAAAGCTTGTCCTGTAAAGCTTGTTTTGTAAAGCTTGCCCTGTAAAGCTTGATTTGTAAAGCTTTGTTTTTTTTTGGATAGTAGTTGATATAGAACATGCTTTTGGATTGCCTTTTTTGGTTAGTTGGTTAGTTGGTGTTTGGGGTAAAGGCTGCTTTGTAAAGCTTGTTCAAGTCTAGTGTGAAGGCTATTTTGTAAAGCTATTTCAAAGATATATTGATATGTGGCTTTAGTTTCGTTCTCTCCATTTTGTGTAGTTGATGTTATTTGCATTTTGATGATGAATTTGGTTGATTGCATATGGCTTGTATGCTGGAAGGGTCTCTCTCTCTCTCTCTCTATATGCATATTCTGATGAAAAGTATATTGCTTCTGGCTCATTATGAATAGCACTTCTTTTGTATATGTGCGCAAGCAATCTGTCCATCTTTTAGTTAATGGGCATCCTCTTGGCAAAAGAATGACGTGCACATTTGGTAGTCTTTGAATGGTTTTATAATAATGATTCCAATAAAAAGAAAAAAAAATCAAGTATTAATGATATTGAGGCAATGTTTGAGTAATTCGGAAAATAAAATTGATTGGAGATCACAACTCGTTCAAATTTGGGAAAATTGAAAGAGGGTAAATGTGCCGCACATGTACCAATTTTGATTTTTTATGATCGAAAAAATTAATTTAGAGTAAATTTGTCGTAAATATACCAGTTTGGGGTAAATTTGTCATAAATATACCAGTTTGGGGTAAATTTGTCATAAATATACCAGTTTGAGGTTTTTAATGGTATTAAACTTATGAATTTCCACATGGCTTGCCACGTCAGCAACCACGTCAGCAAGGTTAACGGCAAAAATCGAACGGAAGCTAACGGAGGGTAGATTTGTCACATGTGTAGCAGTTTGGGGTTTTTTGTGGTCAAAAAAATAGTTTGGGGTAAATTTGTCACAGATGTACCAGTTTGGGGTTTTTTAGGGTATTAGCCCTTTTTTTTTTTTTTTTTTCACTCTTTTTTCTTCGTTTATATTGCACCTTTTCCTCAACCTACTAATCATATACTGAAAACATATATGTTGCCAAATCGCCTTGTCGCGGTGCCTCTATGCCCATTGGCTGCTTTTAGCCACCGCAACCGCCGAGCTGAAGCTGATCTCTCTGTTTACATGCGTGAGTGCTGCAACCTGCAGGTGTCGGCATACATTTTTTTATCGAAAAAGTGATATGACGTGCTAGCAAAACTAAGCTATTCTCGAAGGCCACCTGCACTTACCAAATGAGCACAAAAAGATTACCATGATTGCACTGTTATCCAGTGGGTATAGCATAACAGTGGGTATAGCATTTCGCGTAAATACTGCAACTGCAGTTAGGGATGATCACGGTCATTCCCGTTCTCACCTTAAAATTCCAATGAAACCGGCTGCTTGTGCTTAGAAATCATGTACACACGTGGAATAAAATATTAAGTTTCAGCATCTGTGTGCTTTGACCACTTCACAAGGTTCACACTTAATCTTAGCGAAAAGGCTGGAGAAAGTATGCTTCAAGAAATTGCCAGGTTTGGCATTTATATACAAGCTCTCTTACACTCTCTGCTATTTGTTCGTTGTGGGACTCTTGGAGTGGCTTATTTCTTGTAGGTGAGTGGGAGCAAGATAGAGAGAGAGGGAGTCAGCGTGTGACAACTGGTGAGCGTAGTCCCACATTGGCAGATATTAAAGGCTAACAACTAGGTTGCCTCTTTAAATAGCGAGGAATGAGTAAAGCATGGTCGGTTTGTTGTCTAGGATCAAGTGTAATGTCGGCCGAACGATTCTTAAAGTGAGGCACTGACATTATACGGAAATTTCAGTTTAAAAGATTCTTGCACATTTTTTAGGAATAAAAGTAAAAATTCATAAAAATAAATAATCGGTCTAGTTGTTAACCATCGGGGTCTTTGAGAACGGGATCCTCGGGATCAAACTAATCAGTCCGATCTGGGCAATTCCCAGTTCGATCGGTTCTTTTTGCTTACCCCTAATTGCAATGTGAATTCAAGTTCTTTTTGCTTACCCCTAATTGCAATGTGAATTCAATTGCTTACCCCTAACTTGAATGTGAATTCAAAACCTAAAAAGTAAAAATCATCTCAAAAACATATACATACCTCTCGTGAAGAATCAGACATGAATTTGTTGATACAATATTATGCAAGATTAAAAGAAAAGTCAAGAACATGTGCTAGAGAAGTCCAAAGTATGAGTGCTCCCATTACTAAATAATTTTATCTAAAATATGTGGAAAAATTAGTAAATGAAAGTACACGAAAATAAATATAGTGCCAGAACAGAAAACCTAAATGAAGCATCCTAGAATTGTTGAAGATTGCAATGGTGAATTACCGGGCAAATCTCCTTTGGCAGTGAGCTTATATTACCTTCACTCTCAGTGAAAATTGTGGTCATAAGCCTCCTGCCAACGGAGTAAATGCCCAGTAATTCACCACTTACATGACTTGCACACTATATTACTCGTTTGCTATTAACAAAACAATTATTTTAGTTTTTTTTTGGGGGCTTGAATGAACAGTGTTAGAGTGCGATATATATTTATAACCTCCCAAGAGGGATAGCGTATTTTGCATGAACACAGCATATTCTCAGAACATCCAAAATCCAATATAAATTTTAGTTGGGCCAAAAAAAAAAAAAACCAAAAACAAAACAAAAAGGCTAGTGGTCGAATGAGTTGGATATGCTAAATTCCATTCTCTGTTCCTATCAAGTTTTGGCGACGACCGAAGTCAACCTAGATTCCT
Source organism: Eucalyptus virginea (assembly GCA_014182375.1). Classification (NCBI taxonomy): domain Eukaryota; kingdom Viridiplantae; phylum Streptophyta; class Magnoliopsida; order Myrtales; family Myrtaceae; genus Eucalyptus; species Eucalyptus virginea. The sequence goes on along the minus strand of CM024518.1, from coordinate 39,416,849 downwards.
CTATCCGACCGATTGGAGTGGAGAAATTTCTAGACAAATTTAGTTAGTTCATTTCAATTATTCCGAGCATATTCCTTGTATCTTTCCTTAAAGGAAAAATGATACCAAGAGTTCCAAGACTTTGACTTAATATGCAATGTCATACTCAGTTTATTAATACGTTTAGCGCAATTCTTGAACTATTCCTAAATATTTAGTATAACCATTCTATTTAATCAAACAAGCAAATGTAATTCATGACATGGAATATTTAATGTTTAGTTTGAATTTTCAAATGATGAGTCAATACGACATAAGAACAATGACTGCATATTTAATTATCTTATCGATCTACTTTTCTATATGAATTCTTTTTATTTTTTTACAACTTAAATAGATTGAAGGACATGTCAATTAATTCTATCAACTCGAACTGATGAAAAAAATGACATCGAACTACTTAATATAGTCTAGAGACTAGTCTAGAGACTATATTAAGCATTTAGTGATAATTCAAAGATCATATTAAATAAATTAAAAGTCTAAGGATGATATTGAATATTAGACTAAAATTACTGGATCATTAGTGTTAGTTTCCTCTTTTTAAACATTACAAAAAGAGCGCGTTGTGTATAAAATTTAAACAAATGATAATCAGTTAAAGTTTGAGGTTGAAACTATCTTGTAGGTTTGTTTCAGGATAGTGCTATTTCCACCCATTTGGTAAAGACATGCCTTTCTTCAGTTAACTAATTGAAAAACCTTTCTCTTTTTCCAATATATTGGTTTTTTTTTTTTTTTTACAAGGCTAACCAACAAAACTAACGTTGTCTCTATCATCTCTCTCATCCGTTTTCACAATATAATTGTTCTATTGCATCCAACAAGATACTATCTAATTATGCATAATCCATTTTGCATTACTCGCCACCATGGGGTTTTTCTTTGGGAGGGGGCAAAGAGGAGGGGGGTTAAGGGAGTGATGCGGCTCTAGTTTTTTAGGTAATTTATATATTATGTGGCACCAAAAATGATTTTTCTTATATTGAGATTGTTCCATCACGATATTAACAGCCACATAATGTTGCAAAATAATATATATATATATAAAGGCCAAGTATATTTTTAGTTCACGAAGTTGACAAGTTTGAGGGCTCAGGCTATAACTATCTCTTCTTAGAATCATATGTAAAATACAATTTTTTTTTTTTTTTTTTTTTGTATATTATAGCTGTAACCTATATAGGTTTTGGAAAAATTGAATCACAAGTTCCAAACATTATATATAAAATGCAATCAATTAAGTCTTCAAATTTTACTTAATAGTGTAATCAACTCTTAAAACTTATGTTGCGAAGTGCAATTTAAAGATGCGATATTAACAAATTTCAAAAAACGCGTAGGTAATTTTAGGTGCCATTCATTATAAGGGCATAATTAGCCCTTTTTGAAAAAGGCACGGGAATTAATTGATCAATTGAAAATGTTTAGGATTTGATTGTAGGGTGCACTTTTTCCTTTAGTTGTCTCTCTTTTGTCATATATAAAATATTTATGCACTTTATTGCACAGCTTTGTTGCTGACCTTAAACAAAGGCTATCAAAAACGCTCGACCTAACCTAAGTGAGTCAACCTGGAAAAATCGGATAAATACAAGTTGGATCGCAAAATCGTTTAGATAACCGAACCGAATCACTTTACCTACCAACTTTGAGTTTTCAAACCCTTAGTTTGCTGTGCAAATTCGTTGTCTTCTACCTTTTCTCTCTCTCTCTCTCTCTCTCTCTCCCTCCCTCCCCTCTGTTTAAACGTGCCTCCCGAGTCCCAACTCAGCTTGTATCTTCCCAAAGCATAGTTGCACTCGATGGTTTCCTCCAGTCTTCAATGGCTGAGTCGACCTTAGTTAGCCACCGCAGTGACACTGGTGCCTCTTATGGCTTGCTTGAAGATCTCTATCTCCACAATTGAATGTCAGCCATTTCTTAGTCCAATTGAACTGGCGAGTGTCGATTGACGTTTCGCATGGGTCCCGCTTTTGCTTATCTGGATTGATTTAGTTGTCTTTCGGATTTGAATGTGTGTGAGGCTCATGCATGTTTTCCTTATCTGTTAAATGAGGAAAACACATATTTCTTTAGGGCGTTGATAATTGGTTGTACGTGCTCTTAATTCGACGTAGGTTTGAGGCTCAAACCATAACATTTAAAGAAGGGCACACTCTTGGAAGCAAGAGGCTGAAGTAGTGATAGAGACGTAGGTTGAAGAATATAAAGGTCGGGACCATGCGTTCTTTACCAGAAGGAAGAACTTAGGCAAGAATTGTGCTCTGGCATATACCATCTCTTCCTTTGGCATATACCCGGCATTGTGCCGAATTTGGTGAAATAAATACAGGCTTGATCATCGATGTGACGACTCAGGCATAGCCATGTGAAGGAGCGGTGCGGAATGTGACGGTGAATAACAGCGTAATTCTCCTTTGGCAGGAGAGAACTGCATTGGCATGCATGCAAATGTTAATGGTGTTCTTGCTTCCGCCAAAGGAGAATTGCCCTGCCATTCACTTGCACTGAATATACATATCTACTCAGAGCTCAGCAAAGACATTGACAAGGCATTTGTCATTTCCAAATGGCAACTTTGAGACGTAGATGCTGCACCAGGTACGTAGGGTGATTATCAAATGTTACATGCCTCGTAACTTTGTTCTATGTTTATGTGACAAATACAGATTTCACGTATTCACTTGCGTTGGAAGTACTTTAACATGCTTTCAATTAGGTTATGCCACAATTTCATTTTGAACAGTGAAATTTGTCGAAACATAAAGAAGAGTAGAGTAACAAAGCAAACGTTTTAAGTATAAATATTATTTTCAATAGTCTGACCCACCCTTAATTTAATGTTTATTGAGAGATCGGGAAGCTTAAACTCTCAAATCAATGATGAATGATTTGTAAAATGTGACATCCCGATTTTCCAATTCTATTTTCAATAAATTGAAACGGGCATTTCGTTGGCACGCATATAGTTCTTTTCCTTGAGTCGGCCACTTATGTGAAAACTAGACTATCGGGTGAAGCCGTTAAGAGTTTCTAATGCATCAGACTCGAGAATTTGACCAGGAAGCGATCTTTTGACCGAGTTATTCTGCAAGGGTCATTACGGCACAATTAAAAATCGATTAGAGATCGGAGATAGGTCGACTCGACAGAGGCATGTGATCAGGTGTGGGTGATTCCACCAGATCGCACAATTCTTGTCGATCGGCACTGGACCAACTTTTCTGTCGATTGGGTATCCTATGTTCGTATTTGAAACCTTGATATTACCCCGACAACCGAAAGTCGCCAATGTTTCAAAGATGTACACTGTGATTTGAGATGATCAACCACAGGTCAAATGCATGAAAATTTCTAAAGGCTACCCGGTAGGTTGGGCCTTGCTAGTATCGTGTCAAAATGAAATTAATCGTGGAATTGAGATCGAATTCAGAAATTGGAAGTCTAGGTGTGTCACAAATCATTTTTAGGAATATTGACTCATCTTTGGAAGATTTTTCATGCAAGCCGAGTTTTTCAGCAAAATAATCAGAGAATGGCTAATTTGGCTTGAGAAATTAGTAGGCCAGCCTTTGGTCGTGTTTTTGAGATCTAATATGGTCTTATGGTCAAGTGATTATGTGAATTGAAGTGTGGTGATATTTGATTAATTTTATAGACTTTAATTGGACTCAATTGGAAGAAGATTGATTGGAATTGAAGAATTTAGTATACAAGATTTCATGCCACGGCGGAAAAGTAAATTACAACCATTGGAAAATGTTTTGGAAGGTTTGGAGATAGTGGAGTATGACATCACTTGATGATGTCATGGTGGGCCATTTTGTGGGATTAAAGAAAGAGAAAAAGAGAAAAAAAATGGTCCCCTCCTTCTCTCTCCTCCCTCTCTCCTTCCTCTCTCCCGTCGACTCTCTCTTCTCCATCTCTCTTGGCTGCTTCGAAAGCCCAGCAGACCAGCGAAGCTAGATCTGCCGTCGCTCGTCTCCGTTCGCCATCGCACGCCTCGCCATCGCACCGGACCGCCGTTGGCCGACCCCTTTCCTTTCCCCTTCCTCTCTTCCGTTGACTCTCTCTCCCGCTTCTTTCCGTTCGTTGCCTAGCAACTGAAGACCAGCAACTGTCGCAGCCACCGTCGGAGCTAGGGCCACCGTCGTCGCTCACCGTCTCGTGCTCCACCGCTGCCCGCGCTCGCCCGCGCTTGGCCGACGCTAGGCCGTCTCCGTCGGCCTCTGCTCGTGCGTCCAGGGAGCTGTTCGGCCAGTTTAGGCCACGGCTCAGCTGCCTCCGGCCACCGTGCGCCACCACCTCGACTAACCGGAGCCTCGCTTGCCCTCCGCCGGCCTTGCCTCGCCATCTCAGCCCCGGATCCGCCTCAACCAACCACGAATAGAGGATTGCAGAAAATGGGCATCTCAGCCCGGTTTTGGCCCGTTTTGGCCGTCTTCCCGACTCCGGATGCTTGGCTCGCTTTGAGGAAAGTCGATCCTTGCATCGATCCCGTCGTTTTGGTTCGCTCGGCTCGCTAATCGGGTGAGTTTAGCTCACTAAATCTTGATTAGACGGTTAATAATGCCCTAAGTGTGCTTAGTCTAAGTTAAGTAAGTTTAGGTGGTTAGATTAGTTTATTTGGTTGATGATTAGATTAGGGTGTTCTAATTAAGTTAAAGTGTGTTTAGTTTAAAGTTAAATATGTTTATATTAATATAAGCTTTGATGTGACTTAAAGGAATTTTTATTTATTTATTTAAGTATTCCGAAATTATTAAATAATTTAATAATATATATTTATTCGAAATTATTAAAATATTATTATTTAAATAAATTTCGGAATAAAATTAATTATTTAATAAATTCCGAAAATTATCTTGGGACCTTATTTGCTCAGAATTTTGTGCTGATCGCTGCTGTGTATTCGGATTTTGAAATTGATGGTTGGATATTATAAATTGAGTGTGGATTGCGAAAAATATGGATATTATTATTTAATTAATTTTCGGAATAAATATAATTATTTATTAAATTTCGAAAATTTCGTCGGGACCTTATTCTCTCGAATTTCGTGTTGATTGCCGTTGTGCATTTAGAATTTAAATTTGATGAATGGATGTTGCAAATTGAGTGTTGATTGTGGTAAATAGGGATTTTATTCAGAAAAACCCAAGTGTCGGGTTTTGATACAAAAATTGGATTTTTATGATTATATTAAATAGTGGGGTTTGAAAAAGTGAGATATTGGCTTTTTGATTCGAAATTAGCGTGTCCCCACACACGTGAGTAATTTCTAGAATATTTTTAATATGAAGAAAAATTGCTGGGATCACTATTTTAAGTGGAAGCATTGAGTAAAATGCAAAGTGCCCTGGGCCCGAGTATGATTTGGCTGTGTGATAATTAAGAGGAATCGTCCTGGGCTGTTGAGTCGGACTTGCCCCTATATGTGATGCCCACGCGGTGGTTGCGGGTCGCAGTAGATTCTGGGCCCATGCTCCTTCGGGAATGCCGTTGACGTACTAACGAAGCCGCGCTCCAAGGTAGGGAGGCGATGCTTGGCTATATGCCAATAAATAGTCGAACTGCGAGTAGGCTATGCCATTGTGTGGCAGTGAATATCAATTGGATTGCATGCTAAGTGTTATTGACGGGTCGGATTATGGGACGAAATCTAGTGGCATGGTATGAGATGTGTCATAACGATTTGGTCTTATAATCCGGACTCCTGTGGTCATTTGAAATAATATTGTTCGCGTTCCAGTTGTTTAAGTTCATATTACTACCTATGATTGGGTGATTTGAACTGTGCTAACCTGCAAGAAGGAACTGAGGCGAGGTGAATCTTCTGTGTGATGTGGCTAGGCCACCCGAGGTGTATTTTCTTTCTAATAGGGGTTTAGGGGGTTGAACTTGCTGAGACAATGTCTCATCTCGGTTGTGGGATTAAAATTTCAGGTCCCTGGTGGACGGAGCGGCCATATAACTTTGGTTGGCCTTGAGGAGTTGCAGAGGTGAAGTCATAAGGATTGAAGAACGTGTTCGACTTGTAGGTCATGGGAAGTTCCTTTTTAAGAGCTGGTCTTTTGTAGACTTTTGGTTGTAGACCTCTGTTTGTAATTTTGTTGAATTATGAAAGTGTTATGTTGTGGTTTTGCTTCCTACTTTTCTATCCCGTATTTCATTGTCAGGGGTTTTTATAATGCGTTCCGCTTGCGCAATAAGAAATGAATGGGGTCGGCGACACTACCTGAGAATGTCGCATTTGCATGACAATGGTGCGATGTTGGCGCGCTCGAGGTTCGGGGCGTGACATAAAGACTTACTTACATTGACACCGTATGCTCCAAGCTTTCCAAAAAGTATATATATGTAGAACTTGTATTTTTTTTTCCTAATGCAAGATATATAAACTTCTTGACTCTACTAATCTATGCAGATGCAGGCAAATTGCCCTTCCACTTGCATTAATAAGACTTCACTCCCTGAGCAAGCCCTCTTTTGAATACCCTAAGAATTTCAAACTTAATGAAACTAATGCCGAATCAAAGCTTGGAGTGTGGCTCTTAAGGTAACTTTAAATGAGAAATGAAGTGACTTCCTAAAATTACAATTAGAACATTTTACTATTATTTCATTTTTTTTCCATGAAGAAAAGAATCAAATACCCTTTTTTTTGTGAATGCAATACATCATAGAAAAATAGAAGACTTTAAATGAACGTCGCTTTTTCATATCCATTTGTGATCATCTAATTATATCCTTATCGAAATATTTCGATCTTTTTACTTAGCTCTAGTGCAATTTTCGGCAAAAGTCTTCACGGAAGGCCACTAGAAAGTGTATGAAGTAACATGACTGAAAATGAAAAGCATTGATACAAGTTGCTATTTTTATCATAAATTAATTAACCATCCGAAGGGGGCTTCCCAAAAAAATAAAAATAATTATACAGATTTTGTACCATATAATAATCTTAATCCATTTACCTTTAATATAATTTACTTGCAGTGAGCTCCTTTAGGTAACCGCCTCATGAGAGAGAACTCATTCTTTACAAGGGGTAAAGTATAGTAGGACTCTGATTCTTGTTTCAAATAATATAACTTCACCTATTCGTTGCATACTGTTAGCAATTTGTTGTATCTTAATAGTAAGTTACGGCATAATGTATTAATTGGACAAAAAGGACTATTTGACCGTTGACCACTTGTTTGGCCTTGGAACAAAATTTTAATGAAATTTGAAAAAGAGAAAAGGACAAAAAAAAAAAAAAAAATTCACCATACAAATTAAAATGGCCAAATTACTTCAAAGTTCTCTTCTACTTCATCTTGCTCAAGACCTGTCAATCAATCACAGTCACCATGTAAAAAGAAAATGAAAAGTAAAATCCTTTAAAAACTCAAGAGAAAATCTTGTGTATGTATGTAATAGATTCTATAAATGTGAAAGAGTTGGTACTCATCAGTCTCAAATTCTCTAACACAGCAAAAATTTGGGCCCCACATTCCCTATATTGCAAGTGTCGCATAGTTGATATCATCATGTGGTGTTCAGACTTGATTATATTCTTTGGTGAAAGCCAAGTCAGATTTTGTTATTCTATCTGGTGTGTCTGGTGTGACAGGAGGATGTGTATCGATTTGTTAAAGGAACTTTTGAGAAGCTATGTAGAGTTTCTACAATCGCTATTGCCGGTGATACGGCCATGAGTCTCCACATAAGCAAAGTGGTTTCCTTCCTAGTGGTTGGAAGCGAATGTAAACACTTTTTGGCTACCCCCAGCACGTTTTGAAAGAGATGTCAATTTGGACAATAGAACATGCTCCGGATCTTCCATTACGTGGATCTGCCAAAACTTGTGCTATCCTTTTATTATTATTATTATTATTATTATTATTATTGTTGTTGTTGTTGTTGTTGTTGTTGTTGTTGTTGTTGTTGTTGTTGTTGTTGTTGTTGTTGTTGTTGTTGTTGTTGTTATTTTTTTTTTCCGTACTCTACTCTCATCCCATCCATTCGTGCATTTAATTACTTTTTGAGTTTCCTCGTCTTTAAAAAAAAAAAAATTCTTTCATAGCTATACGATTGTCTTGATATCTTACTAAATATAAGGAGAAATAACGTTTTAATTTGGCCAAAACAAAAGGTATCTATAAAGTAATGCGAAAAATTATAAATGCACATTAAGTACATGATTTATGCTCATCCGTAATGATTAGGTCGATGGTTAATACATCCTAATATTGAAAAAGAAAAAAAAAATATATATATATATACACACACACACACACACATATATATATATACACACACATAAAAATTTCTCGTAAATATTCGATTCATTTTACAAGCTGGTTCTACATATATAGCATATGCTTATAACATGCATTTCACACACAACTAAGGAAAAATGAAAAAAGTCATGAATGAAAAGATATTTATATTATTGTCACATGCATTGTTAAAATTTGATCATGTGTACAATTAACATCTGTCCATACATAGAACAAGCAAATAATAATTGCTTGCCCTCCCTATGGTATGCTTGAGATTATGAAATGGCTGAGTTACATATTCCTAGCAATTCAAAAGCCCTTTCTCTATTCAAATAATATAAAAAATTTTAAAATAAATAATAATTAAAAATATCGTAAGGTCAATAAAATATCCGAGAAAACACTTTAGATAAAAGGTTTGCAACTATCTAAAACATGATAAGAATGTAATTATTTAAACACTAACAAATTAATAGGTCAAATTTCTTACAATATCGCATTGCCAAAGGAACATCACATCTGCTTCCTTAAGCAAAGCAAAATCAAGAGTTACCCAAGATAAGAATTTCCAATTTAATTGACAACTAATAATAAATAAATAAATAAATAATCTTTTTAAACGAAGAAAAGAGGGAAGAAAGAAGAATGATCAAAACTTCCAAATAAAACAATGACGACGACCACGACAAGAACAACAAAACAACCGTCATCTAACAACAGTTGAAGCAACGGTGTGAGCCCACCATTTGAGACTCTCTTTCATGTCGGTCTCGTTCCCAAGAGCAGGATGTAAGAGTTTTTCTAATTGTGGACTACATTAATTGATATTGTAATTTACCGTTTAACGTTTACCGTTTTACGGGGTTTGGTCTAAGGTGAGATAGAAGGTTTCTTAATTAGTCTAATATGGGCTGGCTAGTGTGGGCCGAGTTGAGTCTGGCCCGTAATGAGGAGGACTGGCTGGAAACTCTATAAATAGTGCTCAAGTCTCTCTTCTAACCCTAATTCTCACATGTATCCTCACCTAAGGGGCGTTTATCTAACGCTAAATGTGAGGGGGGCCGCCTCATTGAGCCAGTGATACGGAGGGCAATAGAGGAGAAGGACTTGCGCGTGGAACATTGTGTTTCCGTTTCCGCTTCAAGAACAATGGATCCCAAAATAGGTGCTTTAATCTTTCTACTCAATTATGCATGTTCTTGTTTTAGTTTTGGAGATCTTGGGGTTGCGCAATTTGTGTCCAACATGTGGTATCAGAACCTCCATAACCTTAGAACTTGAACGCAATTGATTTTGCCATAATTTGTACGGATTAGCCCTAATTAGTACGGATCTTGCCCTAATTTGTGATTTTCGAGACTTTTTGTTCAATAAAAATTAAATTAAATCACAAATTTGGATTGGGGGAGACGAGATGAGCAAGAGGGTCGGCGGCGCATCGCTGGGGGATGCCGCACGCGCCCCCACGTGCGGCCACGCGCCGCCTTAGTGTCGAACGCGCGTCGTGCGTGAGCTCCACGCGCCGCGCACTCAGGCGGCACGTGTGGGCGCGTGGAGCCTCCGTTCGGCGCGTGGCTGGCGGTGTTGGACTCGTATGGTAATTTCCTATCTGGTGGTATATTTATTTTATATGTTTGATGGTTTTATGGATGTGAAAATACATACAGAACCCTAAATACGTGTATTTTTAGTATATTTTTGCATATTTTTCTTATATTTTCTGTGATTTTGGAAATATAAGTGTTGAGTTATAGGTATATTATCACATAAATATTATAATGGTGTGATTCATTAATAAAATTAAATTTTATTGTGAACTAAAGCTGGCTTAATGAGATACAACCATTATGGAATAGTAATTGAGCTATGTATTGAGCTGATGAGAAACAGTAAAGGTTATGAAACTTTTGTTGATTAAGCATACTCCTTGACACGCTGGTAATCTTTGAATGATAGACGTTCTTAAGAACTCGTGACCAAACTGATTGTACTGATTAACATATTTGTTGTATGTGGGTAATGCATGTCAATTAAGTTACTGAATATTGTACATGAACTCATCTGGTCACTTGTTAATATCTATCAAGTTGAATATTTTTATGGTTAAGGAGTATGACAACATTTACGCAGAGTAATAGTATCTAATGTTAAATTTTAGATATTTGGTTCTCTGGTTTGACTCAATTAATAGGCCACTGGTTGATTACAATGATAATTTGTTATTTAAAAATTGGCTAATAAATCAGTTGTTGGCATTGGAGTTATTTTTGCCTTATGGACTCATGAGTGATAATGGATCAGCTGTCAAGCTTGTCAATCTGGAGTACCCTGTATTGCTATTGATGTTAACTTGTGAGAGATATTTTAGATCAGCATTCTTTTTATGTTGTTCTGGTAATATATAATCGGGGTGCATAAGAGATGTTTTATTCTCTGTTATGAGAATTTTCTTGTGTTACTGTAATCAGTGATCTCATTGGAATCTGTCTTTTAAGTTCGCTATATATATAAAGATTTTATTAATGAATAAAGTAATGTAATTAGCATGATATGTGATTTTGGTGATATGTTGCCCCTATCACTAAAGTTAAAATCACATGTATATGATGTATGTGAGTAGTATAGTTTATATTCCTGGTATGAGAGAATTTCAATGATTCAATTGAGTAGTGACCGCCAAAGTGGCACACTTGATTGGGTTTGAGAAATTTCGGTCTCGTATGATGATTGAGATGTCTCCTGGTCTAATGCGTAGTCATACTCCCAAAGAAGGTGATTATGTATTAGTTCAAGGAGGGATACATGATAGTATGGTGGAGGAGTGACTGATTCTAATAATTCATATGCCCAAAGGTGATGAATTCACGAAGAATTGAAATATATTCTCATAACCGCTATCATGTGGGGAGTGTATAATTGCATGTCATGTATTTTGCCCAAATGTGATTATATGATCATGCGTGTAACTCTCTGGATGTGTACTTGTACGTCAAGTTACACAGTACTCACATGATGCTAATTATATATATTACTTGGTTTTTAGTCACCTTTTCTGTAATTAATAACTTCATTATTATTGAGATTTTTACTGCTTCAAATTTTAAGTTGTGGACATATGATTTGTTGCTTGAGAAAAGAACAATTGAATTTGCTTACTGTCCATGAAGCGTTCCATTCTAGAACACTTGAAAAGAGGTTTGCCTGTGGACTGCACTGCTATAAGATGATGCTTGAAATTATGTCTTGTCTGATATTGAAATTAGGACACATATGCAAAGATTGTGTTTAAATCTTAATGACATATACATCTCGTATATGATTAAAATGTTGTCAGGTTTAACAGTGGCCATGAGTATTTTGGCAAGTATGACAATGCGAAATAGCTTAAATGGTCATTTGTCAAATACTTGATAGATTCTGGGGTGGTAATTTAATTACTATACCTGAAAATTCTGACAAAAAGATTTGGTCGAAAGGCATAAATGCACCATGTTGAACATGGTGATGAGTATGATTAGTAAGACTAATTTATCTGGTCTTTTGAGGGCTGATATTATGAAAGCAACTTTTTCACATACAAAATGTGTCTCTTATCAAAGTTGTTTCATAAATTTCTTTTGAGTTATAGATTGGACATAAATTACTTGAATCATATGAAATTTAGAGGTGTCATGCAAAAGTGAGGTTATCTAATCCAATATTAAGTGCGTTGGAATTTATATCCACTTGGAATTATTTTGTATCTTATTTAGATTGTTAAAAGGGTATTGATTTTAAGACCCTAAAGAAGGTACAAGAATTATGGAATCACATACTCTAAAGTTTCTAAAGATTGACGTAATTGTAGAGGATAGCTACTTCAGACTATTAAAGATAATAGTATGATGGAGGTTACTGTGTTTTTGTCTTTACCTATATAGATAATTATGGAATCTCTTGTACCATAGACTAAACTTGTTGAGGTTCAATGTACTATTTTTGATATAGTTTATAATAAAATTTCTTAAACCTCTCAAGTGCAGAATGAAGTGGTTGCAGCTTTATTAAGGAGATTTGTTAAGGAAAGACGATCAGTTATACCATCAGACTATATAGTCTATTTGTGAGAGCATGATTACAATATCCACTATATGGTTGATGTAATGGCATATTTATAAATGTCGTTTCTGATTCTCAATCAAGTATGTGATTAGATACCATAAAAGGCGATATACAATCTATGAAACATCATAGTGTTTGGAAACTAACTTACTTGCCTAAAGATCATAAGTTCATTAGTTGCAAATTGGTGTACAAAACTAAAAGAATTTCAAAGAAAGATTGTGGAATTTAAAGCTAAATTGGTAACTAAAGTTTTCACTCTGAAAGAGGGGTGAATTGTTTATAGTGAAGAAATAACTATTTCTTTAAAAGATTCTTTCAGAGTGAATGCGGCATTAATAGTTTATTTATTTATTTATTTAATTTATTTTGATATAAAGTTACGCTATATTACCACCCCATTCGGTGGCTGTGTTGGTATGCGCTCAGACCCTCGATGCGGAGGGCGAGAGTTCAAACCCCCAAGGTTGCATACTGCGCAGTTTATTAGTGGTCTTAAGTGCAACGTCGTGGTGGTGGGTCCTGCGCTAGCGTTGCTCCAGGTTTACGTCGCCGGCTTCCGGCTGTACGACGGTTCCTGGGTATCAAAAAAAAAAAAAGTTACGCTATATTGTGCAACTGGATGATTTTGCAGCAGATTCAAGTAAAACTTGCGTGTAGACTGAAAAGTCTTATCTATAGTCTTAAGCAAGTTTCCAGACAATATTATTAAAGTTTCATAGTGTTGTTATTTTTTTGTTCAATTGAGAACAAAATAATTCAATATACTGCAAGGTTAGTGGGAGGAAATTTATTTTTTCTCATACTCTATGTACATAATATTTTGCTTATAAGTTGTGACATTGAGACATCTTATATCCTATGTACTAAGGTCTGTAAAGATTATTTTTGCCATATTATATTAGATTTTTTCGGAGGACATTTGCTGATTGTATATTAGAAATATTCAATATACATTATTGCAAACCAGGAATTGCTCCTGTTGTTAAGGGTGATGGACTAAATCTATCACATTGTCCTTATTTAGATATTGAAAAAATCTAATTAAAGGGTGTACCTTGTGTCAGTGCATTTAAAAGTATAATGTATGCTCGAATTTGCACTAGACTAAATGTTGTCTTTGTGACGGGACTCTAGGCAGATATTGGTCAAATCCAGGACATGATCACTGGGTTGATGTCAAGAAAATTTTAAGGTACTTAAAGAAGACAAGAAATTATATGCTAATTTACAGACATGTTCAATTCTTGCAGTTAGTAGGGTATTTAAATGAAAATTTTGCTGGCTGTTAGGATGATATAATATCAATAACAAGATACAGATTTATGTTAGTAGGAAGTGCAGTAAATAAAGTTCTATGTTATCTTTTACTATGTATGCAGTGTTAGTAACATTCTTTTAGGTTGTTACTTGGGCTTTTAGGCTCCAGAACATCATGAAGGAGTTGATCGTTTTAACTTTATGGATAGACCCATACGGTTGTATTGAGATAACAAATTTGTAGTATTATTTATTTACTACAGAGGTCTCAAGGGGTCTAAATATATGGTGGTCAAATATTTTTTTACCATAAAGAGACGGTATAGAAATGTGACTTATAATATAACATATTTTCACAGATGATGTGGTTGCAGATCCACGAACTAAAGGCCTACGTCCATGTGTATTTGAGTGACATGTCATTAGCATGGGCCTTGGAGTATCTTCAGATACTGTTGTTTAGTGGGAGTTATTTTGGCTTTACTCTAATAAAGGTTTCATCTGTGTTCGTTACACTTTGTAATGGTTTGATATGTATCAACTTTTGCATTCAATAAAATATTTTGAATGTGTTGTTATTATGTTGAATACATATTGATAAAGTCTCAAGGGATTGTATAAACCTTAAGTGAAGGCTAGGGGCATCCGGGCATTCGGTTATTAGCCTTGTGCATATGTCTTGTGATACATAAAGAAAGGTTAACCATAAGGACAAGACATATGTGGGTTCATTGGAACCATAAAACATTCTCTTGTGACACAAGTTTTTGTGATGCCTAAAGTTAAGAGAATGGTGACTGACAAATGGGATCTCTCTATGAAAGATGTTATCCATTTGCCACACTACCATATTGAATCCATATCAATAAAGTTGAGAACATTCGTGACCATGGAAGGCTCTGTGTGTATACATGCAATTACTGCCATGATTCGGTGTTGGCTTTATGGGATAGGATTGACTATTAAGAATTATCTCTGGACCAAATGTGCGCACATACAGTATGATTTCAATTAATATAGTCCAAGTGGGAGAATGTAAGAGTTTTTCTAATTGTGAACTACATTAATTGATATTGTAATTTACCGTTTAACGTTTACCGTTTTACGGGGTTTGGTCTAAGATGAGATAGAAGGTTTCTTAATTAGTCTAATATGGGCTGGCTAGTGTGGGCCGAGTTGAGCCTAGCCCGTAATGAGGGGGACTGGTTAGAAACTCTATAAATAGTGCTCAAGTCTCTCCTCTAACCCTAATTCTCACATGTATCCTCACCTAAGGGGCGTTTACCTAACGCTAAATGTGAGGGGGGCCGCCTCATTGAGCCAGTGATACGGAGGGCAATAGAGGAGAAGGACTTGCGTGTGGAACATTGTGTTTCCGTTTCCGCTTCAAGAACAATGGATTCCAAAACAGGTGCGTTAATCTTTCTACTTAATTATACATGTTCTTGTTCTCGTTATGGAGATCTTGGGGTTGTGCAATTTGCGTCCAACACAGGAACCTTCCAGTTCATCAATGGATCCTCCTTCCTCTTCTCCTCCCACCATTCCCACGCCTCCGACAAATAAGGCCTTGCAACAACTACAGACTCACCAGCAGTCAGTTTCTCATCACCATCTTCGTCATCTTCTTCACCATCTTTAATTTTGTTGCCCAGTCTCTGTAGCCCAGGAATGATGGAGACCAAGCTTGAGTCGACTCTGTCTTCCTCCAAGAAGACGAACCCCAGATCCACGAACCCTTTTAGCTCTTCGAACTCGAGCTCCGACAAGCTCTTAGTCAAGGTCCTTCCCTTTGCCCTTCCTCCCATTTGGCCCTTTTCTCTGTGCGAGAACTCCGAGCTTCTCAGGTTGTTCCATTTGAAACCTTCCTCTTCTTCATAGATCATGCTGTGAATAGGTTTCATGGGAAGGACTGAGTCTGGAGAGAGAGAACTTGCTTGTAAGCGTGTTGGGATGATGCTTGTTTGATCGCTCACGGACCTCACAAGAATTGATGGCGTCCGAGACATTTGAAGACACGAGCTTTCTTTCTCGGGTATTTCTATGCTTTCTTGACCCGGGTTGGATCTGCAGGTTGAAGAAGGCGATGTGTCTGGTCGTTTCTTGAAGATCTCGAGCTCGAACCAGCATCTATCGATGATCTTCATGACTGCTTCCGCTTCTTCCATTAATGGTGGCCGGAGGAAATTGTGTGATTATGGAGACTTAATGAGGGCTTGGATGGCTTCGTATTTATATACTCTTTTAATTATCATGATTACCCTTGCGTTTTCCCGTTATTTACGGGAAAGACTCCATCTAAGTGTTCACACGGTTGTGTATCACTTTGATTTGGTCTTGGGTCTTCGTCTAAATGTTTCAATTTCATTGGTCCTTTTTAACGTTGATTACACTGTATGCTATGAATTCGTAACCTCATAAAAGACAATGAGACAATTTACCAATAAAGCTATCAGAGAGAAAACATATAATCCGACATATATACTTCCTAATAATGAGTAATGGAAAAAGACGTCGACACGAACTGCAGGTCCCGTTTCCATATCGACGAGTATATCTCTAGGCTTAGATGAAAGCACTACCCTTAAATGCAACAACTTGTTGCTTGTACATCACACCCACAAAAAGGGTTCTGAGCATAATTCATTTTGGATTGCCTCAGGAGCGAAGGATTTGGATAACATTGATCATTGAGAGCGCAAGATTGTGGACTTCATATCCACCAAGTATATATTTATGCTCATAATTATTCTGCTTGAGTATCGGCCTACTTTGAACATTTTGCCTTGGGAATTTCTAGGAAACATATGACACAATAATTTATTTTTTTAATCTTAATTCAATTAGAACAAAGGTAATTAGGACATAGTACTCAAACGAAACCATTTAAACGGAATACAGGAAAATTTAGAAAGAGGAAATTATGCCAGTGCTGCGTAATTTAGTAGACCTAATGCAATAATTTACGTTTTCTTTATATATATATATATATATATATATATATATATATATTGGGTGTTTTGAATTAATGAAAGTTGAAGAAAACACTCTTTGTTTTTTGTAGTAGGTCGTGGTCAGCGTGACATTCTGCTAATTCTCGAGGGCAGGATGATAAATGAGCAAAAATCTCCTTTTTTTGTATTATGCTAATTGAGAAACACCATCTCTGACTAATGGTCAACTTTTAATTAAGCACGTTAGCAAAAAGATTAACAATTTCACATGTGCTTCTCGTGCCCCCATGCCACGTGCGCCGCGGTCTACGATTGCGACTTTCAACTTCCCCGCGGATGATTAGTTTCAGACCTGTCTTGAAACTACGTCGGCAAAAAGAAAAAAAAAAATAGAGAGAAAAGAACAAGATGAATATATGGTATCAATGACTTAATACCATACCATGATATCGTATATTCTCATGACTTTATGTTAGATGGTAAACCAGCAATTCTCAACATGACCTGTTTACAAGGTACGACATGTAATTAACAGAGTTAGATTATACATAAACGGATTTGTGTCAAAATAAAAATCTTGCCTTACTTGAGTTTGTTTTCTACACAATTAGGCATGGTCAATATTCGAATTTAAAGACTTTTCTAACCTTAAGAGTTAAAGAAATAGAACCCACTTAAAAAAATTATTAAATAAAGTCATTAAACATATAAAAAAATACCTAACCCACGTACTTTTTTTTTTTTGGTAAAGTAACCCACGTACTTTTTCATCACCAATATGGCCAACAAAGCGTATTACAGACTGGCAAGGAATATTATAGAATTATTAGACTGGCAAAAATAGGTATAGATTCAATAATACAACAAACGTTACAACTTCAACTTTATTAAAGTAGTCATATGTGCTCTAAACATTTCATTCATTTATTGATGGGTTCATAATTTGGGTCAAAATCAAAATTTTCATTAGCTGAATTCTAGTTACCACGTGTCCTCAAGATAAAATTCTCCGAAATCTCATGAATCTTAAAAAAAAAAATATAGTTGTTCTAGTTGGTTTTGCTTGTATATTTAATGCCTCATATATGTCATTTTTGGAGGCATGATATGCATGGGAACAATCCCATGGCATTTCATACCTAATGTTAAAGTTAGAGATAAAGAAAAATCCCTTGAACTAACTTTACAGTGGGAATGCGATGACCAACTCTCTATGGCATTGACGAGAACCTTTACTTTCAGATATGACGACAACATTATATCATATTTTTCTTTTCCCATGTGAACAATGGTCTCCAAAATGATTAAGGAGAATAGACTTCGCAATTTTACACGTACAGGAAAAAGGTACAATATATAAAGAAAATAAATGGAAAACGTTTTCTAACTATAATCAACTTTTCCAAACATAGTAATGATGATAGTGTTGATTAGATCGTGACATCCAGTAGGGATGACAAGGCTTTTTGATGGTTATGTTTGAATGTGAGGAGCATTAGAGAATTTGTGGTTAGAAATTCAAATAATAAATTCATGATGGTGATACGAATCACAATATTATCATAATAAAAATGTTTTAGTTCAAGTATTGTTTTTGAAATCGACATGAATTGCGGACTTTAATCACATAAAATTTCACTGAATATAACCACTGGCCAAATCGCCTTGTCACAATGCCTCTATCCCTGTCGGTTGTCTTTAGCCTCCACAACCATCAGGCTGTCACTGATCTCTCTCTGCTCATGTGCCTGAGGACTGCCACCTGAAAGGGTTAACATGCATATTTCGTGGCAACTGTGACATGACAAGCTAGCAAAACTAAGGCATTGTCCAGTTGGGCTCAAAGCCCACTAGCCCTATTGCCAAATGAACCAAGAAAAGATTATTTTTATATCTGAAAAAATATGAAATGTAATAATTGCTGAATGTCTTGTAATTTTTTAAGATCCAAGGCAATAATAGTGGTTGTCGCATTTCGTGTTAAAGGCTACAATTGCAGACGTACATCTCTATTCATGAAGAACTTGACGTGACTTTGTCGATATAATATTTTTTCTAATCATTATACGCAAGAATACGAGGAAAAGTCAGGAACATATGCTAGAGAAGTCCAAAGGACCGCTATCATCACTAAATAATCTTATCTAAAGTAGGTAGATAAAATTATATAATGGAAAAATAAGTAAAATATAATAAATAGAGTGCCATGAAAAAACTTAAATGAAACATCCCAGAATTGTAGAAGATTGCAATGGTGAATTGCCGGGCAAATCTCCTTTGGCAGTGAGCTTATAGGACATTCACTCCCAGTGAAAACATTTGAGTATAAACCACCTGCCAAAGGAGTAAATGCCCAGTAATTCACCACTTACATGTCATTCACTCTATTCTTCACATGCTTGTATAATTCTAATTTTTTCTTGGCTTCGATGAACAGAGTTAGATGCAATATCTATTTATAGCCTCCCAAAAGCGGTAGAGACGTTTTCCATGCACACAGCATATTCTCAGAACATCCAAAATCAAATAAAAGTTTAGTTGGGCAAAAAAACAAGAAAATAAAGGCTAGTGGTCCAATGAGTTGGATATGCGAGATTTTATCCTCAGTTCATACCAGGTTTTAGGGATGACCAGAGTCAACATATATTCCTCTATCTCCAACTAATTGGAGTGGAGAAATGTCTAGACAAATTTAGTTTTACTACATTTCAATCTTGTCGTTATTTCGAGCATATTCCTAGTGTCTTTTCTTAAAGGTAAAATGATACTACGAGTTCTTAAATGTTGGCCTAATATGCAATGTCAAATTTAAATTTTTAATTCACTTAGTGTGATTAGTAAACTATTCTTAAATATTTAATATAGTGTCTCTATTTAATCAAACAAGTTAGATGTAATTCGATGACATTGAATATTTAATGTTGAGTTCGAATTTTGATATCATGGGTCAATAAGACATAACAACATGTGAACGCAGATTCTATTTTTTATTGATCTACTTCCATATACAATTTTTCTTGTTTATTGTTGAAACTTAATAGATTGAAGTACATGTTGGTTAATTCTATCTACTCGAACTAATGACAAACCGATGTTGAGTTTCTTAATATAGTCTAGAGACTACATTAAACATTTAGTAAAAATTCAATAATCATATTAAATAAATTAAAAGCCCAATGATGACAAGAAACAATGAGCTAAAGTTAATGAATTATCAATGTTATTTTTCTTTTTTAAAATATTACAAAATAAGCGCATTTCCATGTAAAAAATTTAAATAAATGATAATGGTAAATGACTTTTTATTTATTTTGATGTGGCAGCAAGGAAAATAACTTTTTTCCTATGTTGAGTGTGCTTTGTCACGGTGTCAACGGCCACATAATGTTACAAAATATGAAAAAGCCTAGCAAGGGCATAATTAGCCCTTTTTAAAAAAAAGGCATGGGGCTTAATTGATCCGTTGAAAATATTTAGGATATGATTGTAGGGTGCACTTTTTCCTTTAGTTGTCTCTCTTTTGTCACATATAACATATTTATACACTTAATTGCACAGCTTTATTACTGACCTTAAACAAAGGCTATCAAAAAGGCTCGACCTAACCTAAGTGAGTCAACCTGAAACCCTATAAAATCATATCTAAGGTACTTGCCAATCGCCTGAAACCCTTTCTACCTGATCTGATATCTATGGAACAAAGTGCCTTTGTGAGTGGCCGCCAAATCCAGGACAACATCTTAATCGTACAGGAGGTGCTGCATCAACTAAAGATTAGGAATCGAAAGAGGAATTTTCAAGCAGTCTTAAAGATGGACATGCAAAAGGTGTATGATCGTGTGGAGTTGGATTTCCTAAAAGATTATCTCCTCAGGTTAGGTTTCCATACTATTTGGGTGTAGTGGGTGATGCACTGTCTTACGACAGTCTCTAGCAGCGTTAAATTCAATGGAGAACAATTAAATTATTTCCAACTGACGCAAGGCCTTAGACAGGGAGATCCCCTATCCCCATATCTGTTCATTCCGATGGCAAATGTCTTGTCCACTCTCATACATCAAGCTCTTGATATGGGAAATATCAAGGGCATCCAGTTGAATAGGTGGTGTCATACTCTTTTACATTTATTTTTCGCAGATGATGCAATATTTTTCTTAGATGACAAAATCCGGGAATGTCCAACTCTTGCCAACATTCTGAATCAATACTGTATAGCTACGGGATAGGCTATTAATAGGAATAAATCAGGCATATTCTTCAATAAAGTTTGCCCTAGTAGTTTACAGGAAAACCTGGCAAGGAATTTCAAATCCCTGTGCTAGACAGGATGGCTAAATACCCAGGTATCCCGTCTGATTGGGGATGTTCCAAACGAGACATGTTTGCCTGGATTTTGGAGAGAGTGAATGCAAAACTGGAAGGATGGAAGGAAAATCTTATATTGAAGGGTGGTAAAGAGATTCTGATTAAGATTGTTGTTCAAGCAATCTCTCAATATGCCATATCCATATTCAAAATTCTTGTGTCACTATGTAACTCCATTGAAAAGAAGATTGCGCAATTCTAGTGGCAGAATGATTGTCGCAAGTCAGGTATTCACTGGAAATAATGGGAAGTACTAAAGAGTAGGAAGGAAAAGGGAGGCCTCGGCTTTCAAGTTCTCATTGCTTTTAATAAAGCAATGCTTGGCAAACAAGCCTGGCGATTAATCCAACAACATTTATCTCTATGGAGCAAACTCTTCAAGGGTCTTTATTTTCACTCACAGGATTTTCAGATATGTGGATAAAGGTACTTGACCTTCTTGGGGTTGGTAGAGCCTACTGTTAAGGCGGGATTCAATATTACCAAAACTTCAATGGTCGGTTGGTGATGGGATAGAGATCATAATTCGCGAAGATCGCTAGCTACCTAGAGGGATATTGGGCGGACCTGCTGCTAGAGACGAACCTGTGATGGTGGCTGGCCTGATTGAACTTGAATACAATAACTGTAATGTTACTCTACTACAATGTTCTTTTGATGCTCAGACTACATAAGAAATACTTAAGATCCTGGTAAGACCTCATTATGCAGAAGATAAACTTATTTGGACAGATGCAACACAAGGTCATTATACAGTGAAAAGTGGCTACCATGCTATCAGAAATGCGGCTCCTAGCACTAACGGCAATAGAGCCTCGTCTTCCTTTCAAACACCTCAGATCCTTTGGAGATGAATTTGGAACTTAAAATCGCACCCAGAATTCGGATTTTTCCTTTGGTCTATATGCCATAATGCACTACCCACCAAAGACAATCTTTTTCATAGACGCATCAACTCAGAGCTGGTATGTAATTTATGCTCTAATCATCTACCAGAGACGATGGAACATCTTTTTCTACTCTGTCCATGGACATATAGAATCTGGTCTCACCCTCAGATTGGCATTCGAATTTCACCAACAGAAGTTCAACGTATAAATGCATGGCTTGCAAACAGGATTGCACATAAGAAAATCTCACTTGATATGGAGACTGTAGCCGCAATCTTGTGGCAGATCCGGAAGGTGCACAACAACTTCATCTTATGCTGACAAAGCCCTGATCCAACCTTTGCAGTGGATGCAGCCTTGGCCCAAGTTCGAATCGCTCAGAACTCCACTCTAATTTCGGTGGGAGCAGGGCGAACTCACTCCGATCCTGGCACATTCTAGCGGCTCCCTGATCCAGGCGTCCTCAAGATAAATATAGATGGGGCTTTTTAGATAGCAAGCACTGAGGGTACAATAGCATATATTTGCCGTAACCATACTGGGAAAATGATTGATGGCTTTACTAGAGGTGTTGTAGCTTCCTTGGCTTTGCAGGTTGAGATCCAGGTGCTTAGTATAACCCTGCACCATCTTATGCAGCACGGTAAGGCTTAAGATCCACTCCTGATCGAATCAGACTGCCTTGTGTTGGTTGAAGCCGTGAATAATCCTCAAGTGATGCCATGGGTGGTCCAACCTTTGTTCGCTGAAGTCGTCGTACTTCTCCCCTGCTTCTCTCATCTTCACGTTAGGTTTTGCAGGTGTGAGGTGAATTTTGCTGCGGATTGGGCTTCTAAGGCCCATAGAAATGGCTCTTTATCACTGAATTGGGCTGTTTCTCCCCCCCCCCTTTTGTTGGATCTTCTTTACTCGGACGCTATTGCAGCGGGTTGTATTGTTCCTTTTACCTAAATGAAGTTTCGTATTTCGACCAAAAAAAAAAAAAAAAAAAAAACCTAAGTGAGCCAACCTGGAAAATTCGGATAATTTCAAGTTGGATTGCAAAATTGTTCAGATAACTGAACCGAATCACTTTACCTACTAACTTTGAATTTTCAAACCCTTAGTCTGCCGTGCAAATTCGTTGTCTTCTACCTTCTCTCTCTCTCTCTCTCTCTCTCTCCTCTGTTTAAACGCGCCTCTCGAGTCCCAACTCAGCTTGTATCTTCCCAAAGCCTAGTTGCACTCGGTGGTTTCCTCCAGTCTTCAGTGGCTGAGTCGAGCTTAGTCAGCCACCGCAGTGACACTGGTGCCTCCTATGGCTTGCTTGAAGATCTCTATCTCCACAATTGAATGTCAGTCATTTCTTAGTCCAATTGAACTGGCGAGTGTCGATCGACGTTTCGCATGGGTCCCGCTTTTGCTTATCTGGATTGATTTAGTTGTCTTTCGGATTTGAATGTGTGTGAGGAGGCTCATGCATGTTTTCCTTATCTGTTAAATGAGGAAAACATATATTTCTTTAGGGCGTTGATAATTGGTTGTACGTGCTCTTAATTCGACGTAGGTTTGAGGCCCAAACCATAACATTTAAAGAAGGGCACACTCTTGGAAGCAAGAGGCTGAAGTAGTGATAGAGACGTAGGTTGAAGAATATAAAGGTCGGGACCATGCGTTCTTTACCAGAAGGAAGAACCTTAGGCAAGAATTGTGCTCTGGCATATACCATCTCTTCCTCTGGCATATACCCGGCATTGTGCCGAATTTGGTGAAATAAATACAGGCTTGATCATCAATGTGACGACTCAGGCATAGCCATGTGAAGGAGCGGTGAGGAATGTGACGGTGAATAACAGCGTAATTCTCCTTTGGCAGGAGAGAACTGCATTGGCATGCATGCAAATGTTAATGCTGTTCTTGCTTCCGCCAAAGGAGAATTGCCCTGCCATTCACTTACACTGAATATACATATCTACTCAGAGCTCAGCAAAGGCATTGACAAGGCATTTGTCATTTCCAAATGGCAACTTTGAGACGTAGATGCTGCACCAGGTACGTAGGGTGATTATCAACTGTTACATGCCTCATAACTTCGTTTTATGTTTATGTGACAAATATAAATTTCACGTATTCACTTGCGTTGGAGGTACTTTAACATGCTTTCAATTAGGTTATGCCACAATTTCATTTTGAACAGTGAAATTTGTCGAAACATCAAGAAGAGAGAGTAACAAAGCAAACGTTTTAAGTATAAAAATTATTTTCAGTAGTCTGACCCACCCTTAATTTAATGTTTAGTGAGAGATCGGGAAGCTTAAACTCTCAAATCAATGATGAACAATTTCTAAAGACTTACTTACATTGACGCCGTATGCTCCAAGCTTTCCAAAAAGTATATATATGTAGAACTTGTATTTTTTTTTTCCTAATGCAAGATATATAAATCTCTTGACTCTACTAATCTATACAGATGCATGCAAATTGCCCCTTCCACTTGCATCAATAAGACTTCGCTCCCTGAGCAAGCCCTCTTTTAAATACCCTAAGGAATTTCAAACTTAATGAAACTAATGCCAAATCAAAGCTTGGAGTGTGGCTCTTAAGGTAACTTTAAATGAGAAATGATGTGACTTCCTAAAATTACAATTAGAACATTTTATTATTATTTCATTTTTTTTTCCATGAAGAAAAGAATCAAATACTTCTTTTTGTGAATGCAATACATCATAGAAAAATAGAAGACTTTAAATGAAAGTCGCTTTTTCATATCCATTTGTGATCATCTAATTATATCCTTATCGAAATATTACGATCTTTTTACTTGACTCTAGTGCAACTTTCGGCAAAAGTCTTCACGGAAGGCCACTAGAAAGTGTATGAATTAACATGACTGAAAATGAAAAGCATTGATATAAGTTGTTATTTTTATTATAAATTAATTAACCATCCGAAGGGGGCTTCCCCCAAAAAAGAAAAGAAAGTAATTATACAGATTTTGTACCATATAATAATCTTAATCCATTTACCTTCAATATAATTTACTTGTAGTGAGCTCCTTTAGGTAACCGCCTCATGAGAGAGAACTCATTCTTTGCAAGGGGTAAAGTATAGTAGGACTCTGATTCTTGTTTCAAATAATATAACTTCGCCTATTCGTTGGATACTGTTAGCAATTTGTTGTATCTTAATAGAGTAAGTTACGGCAAAATGAATTGATTGGGATGTTTGATTTCTCATGTTTGGGATGTTTCATCTCTCACAATTAGATAGGTCGTGCTCTTGACATTCGAATAGCTTGTGCTTGGGAGATTAACCACCGGCCGTGGTGGCTCTGCTGGGTAGGCCTCAGTGATCCTTTGTGAGAGAGGGGAGATGTTCGAATCCCTTGCTATGCAAGAGGGCTGGCAGGAGTAGCCAGGTGTATTAAGAGTGATACCGTGGTGGTGGGTCCTGCGCTAGCATCACCAGGAGGTTTACGGCGCGGCTGTTGGTTGTAAGCTGGTTCCTCCTGTCCACAAAAAAATAAAAATAAAAAAATTGATTGGACAAAAAGGACTATTTGACCGTTGACCACTTGTTTGGCCTTGGAACAAAATTTTGATGAAATTTGAAAACGAGAAAAGGACAAAAAAAAAAAAAAAAAAACACCATACAAATTAAAATGGCCAAATTACTTCAAAGTTGTCTTCTACTTCATCTTGCTCAAGACACGTCAATCAATCAGTCACCATGTAAAAAGAAAATGAAAAGTAAAATCCTTTAAAATCTCAAGAGAAAATTTTGTGTATGTATGTAATAGATTCTATAAATGTGAAAGAGCTGGTACTCATTGATCTCAAATTCTCTAACACAGCAAAAATTTGGGCCCCACATTCACTATATTGCAAGTGTCGCATAATTGGTATCATCATGTGGTGTTCAGACTTTATTATATTCTTTGGTGAAAGCCAAGTCAGATTTTGTTATTCTAACTGGTGTGTCTGGTGTGACAGGAGGATGTGTGCCGATCTGTTAAAGGAATTTTTGAGAAGCTATGCAGAGTTTCTACAATCGCTATTGCTGGTGATACGGCCATGAGTCTCCTCATAAGCAAGTGGTTTCCTTCCTAGTGGTTGGAAGCGAATCTAAACACTTTTTGGCGACCGCCAGCACGTTTTGAAAGAGATGTCAATTTGGACATCAGAACATGCTCCGAATCTTCCATTTCATGGATCTGCCAAAACTTGTGTTGTCCTTATTATTATTATTATTTCCGTACTCTACTCTCATCCCATCCATTCGTGCATTTAATTACTTTTTGAGTTTCCTTGACTTTAAAAAAAAAAAAATTCTTTCATAACTATACGATTGTCTTGATATCTTACTAAATATAAGGAGAAATAAAGTTTTAATTTGGCCAAAACAAAAGGTATCTATAAAGTAATGTGACAAATTATAAATGCTCATTAAGTACATGATTTATACTCATTCGTAATGATTAGGTCAATGGTTAATACATCGTAATATTGAAAAAGAAAAATATATCGTCGTATATATATTTACACACATAAAAATTTCTTGTAAATATTCGATTCATTTTACAAGCTGGTTCTACTTCTATAGCAGATGCTTATAACATGCATTTCACACACAACTAAGGAAAAATGAAAAAGTCATGAATGAAAAGATATTTATATTATTGTCACATGCATTGTTAAAATTTGATCATGTGTACAATTAACATCTGTCCATACATAGAAGAAGCAAATATTAATTGCTTGCCCTCCCTAGGGTATGCTTGAGATTATGAAATGGCTGAGTTACATATTCCTAGCAATTCAAAAGCCCTTTCTCTATTCAAATATATACAAAAATTTTAAAATAAATAATAATTAAAAATATCGTAAGGTAATTATCGCATTGCCAAAGGAACATCACATCTGCTTCCTTAAGCAAAGCAAAATCAAGAGTTACTCAAGATAAGAATTTCCAATTTGATTGACAACTAATAATAAATAAATAAATAAATAAATAATCTTTTTACACGAAGAAAAGAGGGAAGAAAGAAGAATGATCAAAACTTCCAAATAAAACAATGACGACGACCACGACAAGAACAACAGAACAACCGTCATCTAACAACAGTTGAAGCAACGGTGTGAGCCCACCATTTGAGACTCTCTTTCATGTCGGTCTCGTTCCCAAGAGCAGGAACCTTCCAGTTCATCAATGGATCCTCCTTCCTCTTCTCCTCCCACCATTCCCACGCCTCCGACAGATAAGGCCTCGCAACAACTACAGACTCACCAGCAGTCAGTTTCTCATCACCATCTTCGTCATCTTCTTCACCATCTTTAATTTTGTTGCCCAGTCTCTGTAGCCCAGGAATGATGGAGACCAAGCTTGAGTCGACTGTGTCTTCCTCCAAGAAGACGAACCCCAGATCCACGAACCCTTTTAGCTCTTCGAACTCGAGCTCCGACAAGCTCTTAGTCAAGGTCCTTCTCTTTGCTCTTCCTCCCATTTGGCCCTTTTCTCTGTGCGAGAACTCCGAGCTTCTCAGGTTGTTCCATTTGAAACCTTCCTCTTCTTCATAGATCGTGCTGTGAATAGGTTTCATGGGAAGGACTGAGTCTGGAGAGAGAGAACTTGCTTGTAAGCTTGTTGGGATGATGCTCGTTTGATCGCTCACGGACCTCACAAGAATTGATGGGGTCCGAGAAATTTGAAGACACGAGCTTTTTTCTCGGGTATTTCTATGCTTTCTTGACCCGGGTTGGATCTGGAGGTTGAAGAAGGCGATGTGTCTGGTCGTTTCTTGAAGATCTCGAGCTCGAACCAGCATCTATCGATGATCTTCATGACTGCTTCCGCTTCTTCCATTAATGGTGGCCGGAGGAAATTGTGTGATTATGGAGACATAATGAGGTTTTGAATGGCTTCGTATTTATGTACTCTTTTAATTATCATGATTACCCTTGCGTTTTCCCGTTATTTACGGGAAAGACTCCATCTAAGTGTTCACACGGTTGTGTATCACTTTGATTTAGTCTTGGGTCTTCGTCTAAATGTTTCAATTTCATTGGTCCTTTTTAACGTTGATTACACTGTATGCTATGAATTCGTAACCTCATAAAAGACAATGCGACAATTTACCAATATAGATATCAGAGAGAAAACATATAATCCGACATATATACTTCCTAATAATGATTAATGGAAAAAGACGTCGACACGAACTGCAGGTCCCGTTTCCATAGTGACGAGTACATCTCTAGGCTTAGATGAAAGCACCACCCAACTTCTCAAAATTGACCCTTAAATGCAGCAACTTGTTGCTTGTACATCACAACCACAAAAGGGTTCCGAGCATAATTCATTTTGGATTGCCTCAAGAGCGAAGGATTTGGACAACATTGATCATTGAGAGCGCAAGATTGTGGACTTCATATCCACCAAGTATATATTTATACGGATTTTTCTTTTTTCCTTTCACCTATTCTATTCTATTCATTCATATTTATTCTGCTTGAGTATCGGCCTACTTTGAACATTTTGCCTTGGGGATTTCTAGGAAACATATGACACTATAATTTATTTATTTTTAATCTTAATTCAATTAGAACAAAGGTAGTTAGGACATAGTAGTCAAACGAGACCATTTAAACGGAATACAGGAAAATTTAGAAAGAGGAAATTATGCCAGTGCTGCGTAATTTAGTAGACCTAATGCAATAATTTACGTTTTCTTAAAAAAAAAAAATTTATATTTTTTGGAGGCCAAGCAATGTTGGGTGTTTTGAATTAATTAAGGTTGAAGAAAACACTCTTTGTTTTTTGTAGTAGGTCGTGGTCAGCGTGACATTTTGCTAATTCTCGAGGGCAGGATGATAAATGAGCAAAAATCTCCTTTTTTTTGTATTATGCTAATTGAGAAACACCATCTCTGACTAATGGTCAACTTTTAAGCACGTTAGCAAAAAGATTAACAATTTCGCATGTGCTTCTCGTGCCCCCATGCCACGTGCGCCGCGGTCTTCGAGTGCGACTTTCAACTTCCCCGCGGATGATTAGTTTCAGACCTGTCTTGAAACTACGTCGGCAAAAAGAAAAAATAGAGAGAAAAGAACAAGATGAATATATGGTATCAATGACTTAATACCATGATATCGTATATTCTCATGACTTTATGTTAGATGGTAAACCAGCAATTCTCAACATGACCTGTTTACAAGGTACGACATGTAATTAACAGAGTTAGATTATACATAAACGGATTTGTGTCAAAATAAAAATCTTGCCTTACTTGAGTTTGTTTTCTACACGATTAGGCATGGTTAATATTCAAATTTAAAGACTTTTCTAACCTTAAGAGTTAAAGAAATAGAACCCACTTTAAAAAATTATTAAATAAAGTTATTAAACATATAAAAAATACCTAACCCACGTACTTTTTTTTTTTGGTAAAGTAACCCACGTACTTTTTTCATCACCAATATGGCCAACAAAGCGTATTATAGACTGGCAAGGAATATTACAGAATTATTAGACTGGCAAAAATAGGTATAGATTCAATAATACAACAAACGTTACAACTTCAACCTTATTAAAGTAGTCATGTGTGCTCTAAACATTTCATTCATTTATTGATGGGTTCATAATTTGGGTCAAGATCAAAACTTTCATTAGCTGAATTCTAGTTACGACGTGTCTTCAAGATAAGATTCTCCAAAATCTCATGAATCTTGAATATATATATATATAGTTGTTCTGGTTGGTTTCGCTTGTATATTTAATGCCTTATATATGTCATTTTTGGAGGCATGATATGCATGGGAACAATCCCATGGCATTTCATACCTAATGTTAAAGTTAGAGATAAAGAAAAATCCCTTGAACTAACTTTACAGTGGGAATGCGATGACCAACTCTATATGGCATTGACGAGAACATTTACTTTCAGATATGATGACAACATTATATCATATCTTTCTTTTTGCATGTGAACAAAGGTCTCCAAAATGATTAAGGAGAATAGACTTCGCAATTTTATACGTACGGGAAAAAGGTACAATATATAAAGAAAATAAATGGAAAACGTTTTCTAACTATAATCAAGAAATGGAAAATAATGGAGAACTTTTCCAAACATAGTAATGATGATAGCGTTGATTTGGCCGTGACATCCGGTAGGGATGACAAGGCTTTTCGATGGTTATGTTTGAATGTGAGGAGCGTTAGAGAATTTGTGGTTATAAATTCAAATAATAAATTCATGATGGTGATACAAATCACAATATTATCATAATAAAAATATTTTAGTTCAAGTATGATTTTTGAAATCGACATGAATTGTGGACTTTAATCACATAAAATTTCACTGAAAATAACCACTAGCCAAATCGCCTTGTCACGATGCCTCTATCCTTGTCGGTTGTCTTTAGCCTCCACAACCATCAGGCCATCACTGATCTCTATCTACTCATGTACTTAAGGACTGCCACCTGAAAGGGTTAACATGCATATTTCGTTGCAACTGTGACATGACAAGCTAGCAAAACTAAGGTATTTTCCGGTTGGGCTCAAAGCCCACTAGCCCTATTGCCAAATGAACCAAGAAAAGAATATTTTTATATCTGAAAAAATATGAAATGTAATAATTGCTGAATGTCATGCAATTTTTTAAGATCCTAGGCAATAATAGTGGTTGTCACATTTCGTGTTAAACGCTACAACTGTAGACGTACATCTCTATTCATGAAGAACTTGACGTGACTTTGTCGATATAATATTTTTATAATCATTATACGCAAGAATACGAGGAAAAGTCAGGAACATATGCTAGAGAAGTCCAAAGGACCACTATCATCACTAAATAATCTTATCTAAAGTAGGTAGATAAAATTATATAATGAAAAAATAAGTAAAATATAATAAATAGAGTGCCATAAAAAAACATAAATGAAACATCCCAGAATTATAGAAGATTGCAACGGTGAATTGCCGGGCAAATCTCCTTTGGCAGTGAGCTTATATGACATTCACTCCCAGTGAAAACATTTGAGTATAAACCACCTGCCAAAGGAGTAAATGCCCAGTAATTCACCACTTACATGTCATCCACTCTATTCTTCACGTGCTTGTATAATTTTAATTTTTTCTTGGCTTCGATGAACAGAGTTAGATGCAATATCTATTTATAGCCTCCCAAAAGCGGTAGAGACGTTTTCCATGCACACAGCATATTCTTAGAACATCCAAAATCAAATAAAAGTTTTGTTGGGCAATAAAAAAAAGAAAGTAAAGGCTAGTGGTCCAATGAGTTGGATATGCTAGATTTTATCCTCAGTTCATACCAGGTTTTAGGGACGACCGGAGCCAACATATATTCCTCTATATCCAACTAATTGGAGTGGAGAAATTTCTAAACAAATTTAGTTTTAATACATTTCGATCTTGTCGTTATTTCAAGCATATTCCTAGTGTCTTTTCTTAAAGGTAAAATGATACTACGAGTTCTTAAATGTTGGCTTAATATGCAATGTCAAATTTAAATTTTTAATTCGCTTAGTGTGATTAGTAAACTATTCTTAAATATTTAATATAGTGTCTCTATTTAATCAAACAAGTTAGATGTAATTTGATGACATTGAATATTTAATGTTGAGTTCGAATTTTGATATCATGGGTCAATAAGACATAACAACATCTGAACGCAGATTCTATTTTTTTATTGATCTACTTCTATATACAATTTTTTCTTGTTTATTGTTGAAACTTAATAGATTGAAGTACATGTTGGTTAATTCTATCTGCTCGAACTGATGACAAACCGATGTTGAGTTTCTTAATATAGTCTAGAGACTACATTAAATAATTAGTAAAAATTCAATAATCATATTAAATAAATTAAAAGCCCAATGATGACAAGAAATAATGAGCTAAAGTTAATGAATTAAAAATTTTAAAATATTACAAAATAAGCGCATTTCCATGTAATAAATTTAAATAAATGATAATGGTAAATGACTTTTTATTTATTTTGATGTGGCAGCAAGGAAAATAACTTTTTTCCTATGTTGAGGGTGCTTTGTCATGGTGTCAACGGCCACATAATGTTACAAAATGTAAAAAGCCTAGTAGTGTTTTCCATTCACGAAGTTGACAAGTTTGAGGACTTGCACTATAATTATCTCTTCTTAGAATCATATACAACATACAAATATTTTTGATAAATTATAGTCATAACCTATATAGTTGTTGGTAAATGAGCAGAACCCTCCTTTGGAAAATATTCGGATCCTAGTTTTTGCAATATGCTAATTGAGAAACTCCATCTTGACTAATGGTAAACTTTTAAGCACATAAACAATGGATTTGCAATTTTGCACGTGCTTCTCGTGCCCCCACGTCACGTGCACCGCGGGCTTCAAGTGCGACTTTCAACTTTCCCGCGGATGATTAGTTCCAGACCCCTCTTATAACTATGTCGGCATAAAGAAGAAAAAAGAAAAAAAGACAAAAAGAAAAAAGGAAAGAACAAGTTGAATTAATAACATATTAAATTAATCCCTATGATATTGCATATTCTCAGGAGTTTGTATTTGAGTTTTTGGCTGCAACCCTAATCCCGCCAAATTCATTTCAACCAAACAACTCTTGACACAATCTGTTTGCATGTTACAGCATGTAATTTAATAAATATGGATTTAGCATTTGTGCCTCAAGCAAAAAAATTATCTTACTAGGGTTGATTTCTACGTAATTAGACATGTTCAAGTTCATATTTAAAGAATTCTTTTTTTAACCTTAAGAGTTTATAAAAATAGAACCCACTTTAGAAAGAATAACGATTAAAAAAACTCATTAAACATGAAAAAACTAGCGCACATACATTTTTCATCAGAAGTGTGACCAACAAAACATATTATAGATTGGTAGGGGATGTTACAGTAATCAAACTAACAAAAACCAGTACGTACTCGATAATAAAACGAACCTTACAACTTCAACTCTAATAAAGTAGTCATCTAAGCTCTGAAAGATTCATTCACTTATTAATGGATTCATAATCTGGGTTGACATTAGGATCTTTACCAACTAAAATCTGATCACCACGTGTTTTCAATATAAGATTCTTCGAATGAAAAAAAAAAATCATTTATTCTGGTTGATTTCGCTTCTAATTATTTAATGCCTGATGAATGTCATTTCTGGTGGCATGATATGTGCGAAAATATTTGTATGGCATTTCATACCTAATATTAGAGTTAGAGACAAAGAAAGTTCCTTGAACTAAATTTATAGTGGAAACGCAATGAGCAATTTTATTTGACTTCGACAAGAACCTCCACTGTCAAATATGACGGTAGCATTGTATCAGATTTTGCCATTTCTAAGTGAACATAGGTCTCCAAAATAATTAAGGAGAATATAGTTTGAACAATTTACATGTGTGGGAAAAAGGTACAATATTTAAAGAAATTAAATGGAAAACCACAACCAAGATATGGAAAATATTAGAGAAATTTTTCCAAACATGGTAATGATGATACAATTGATTCATCACATCTATAGAGGGATGAGAAGGTTCTTCAATGGTTATCTTTGAATGTGAGGAGCGTTTAGAACTACCGGGCTCGTGGATAAAAATTCAAATAATAAATTCATTACAATGATTTGAACCACTGGGATTCGCCTCAGTGGCCACCCTTCCAACATGGAAGGGGGAGGTGAGGGATTCAAATTCCCACCTTCTCAGGGGGGGATGAGGTAGGAATGCGTAAGTTTCAGGAGTGGGTTTCGACTCCCATGCCCTGTAAGAGGCAAGACAAAAGTCTGAGAGTGAGTGTAGAGTAGGAATAGAGTAGGACTGACAAAAAAAAAAAAACTATGATTTTTGATATAGGCATGAACTGTGGACTTTAATTACTTGAATTTCACTGAAAATAACTCCAGTAATGGATAAAATAACAATTTTTTTACTCTATTAAAATTAATGACGCATTAAACCATTTGAAATAGTTGTTTTTCATTTTTTTTTCACTCCTTTTTCTTCGTTTATATTGCACCTTTTCCTCTACCTACTAATCAAATACTGAAAACATATATGTTGCCAAATCGCCTTGTCGCGGTGCCTCTATGCCCGTTGGCTGCTTTTAGCCACCGCAACCGCCGAGCTGAAACTGATCTCTCTGTTTACATGCGTGAGTGCTGCAACCTGCAGGTGTTGGCATACATTTTTTTATTGAAAAAGTGATTTGACGAGCTAGCAAAACAAATGAGCACAAAAAGATTACCATGATTGCACTGTTATCCAGTGGGTGTCGCATTTCACGTAAATACTGCAACCGCAGTGAGGGATGATCACGGGCATTCCCGTTCTCACCTTAAAACTGGGAACCTGACTGGAGGAACTGGTTCCCCATTTCCCGAGGACTGGATTGAAAGAGACTAGAATCGGATAGGATTGGACCGATTTGGGTCCAATTCCTAGGCAGTCTAATAAAACCGATCGCAGTGTGCTTAGAAATCTTGTACACACGTGCAATAAAATATTAAACTTCAGCATCTGTGTGCATCGACCACACTTCACAAGATTCACACTTAATCTTTGCGAAAAGGCTGGAGAAAGTATGCTTGAAGAAATAGCAAGGTTTGGCATTTATACACAAGCTCTCTTACACCCTCCTATTTGTTCGAAGTGGGACTCTTGGAGTGGCTTCTTTCTTGCAGGTTAGCGGGAGCAAGATAGAGAGAGAGGGAATGAGCGTGTGACAGATAGTGAGCGTAGTCCCACATCGGCAGATAGAAAAGGCTAACAAGTGGGTTTTCTCTTTAAATAGCGAGGAATGAGGTAAAGCGTAATTGGTTTGTTGGCTAGGATCAAGTGTAATGTCGGTCGAATGATTCTTAAAGTGAGGCACCGACATTTTACAAAAATTTCAGTTTAAATGATTCTTCCACATATCATTTAGGGATAAAAGTAAAATTTCATAAAAATAAATAATCGTTCCAGTTCGAGTGGTCAGAATCAGGAACCGGACTGAAATTTGCCGATTTCAATTTTATGGAATCGAAAACTAGATTGTGGTCATTGAGAACGGGATCAAACTAGTTAGTTCAGTCCCATCTGGGCAATTCCTAGTGGACCGAAATTTGCCGGTTTTAATTTTATGGAATCGGAAACCAAATTGTGGTCTTTGAGAACGGGATCAAACCGGTTAGTTCAGTCCTATCTGGGCAATTCCCAATTCGATTGGTTCTTTTTGCTTACCCTTAACTGCAGTGTGAATCCAAAAGCTAAAAAGTAAAAATCATCTCAAAAACATATACATACCTCTTCTTGTGAAGAATCCAACA
Organism: Eucalyptus virginea; assembly: GCA_014182375.1. Taxonomy (NCBI): domain Eukaryota; kingdom Viridiplantae; phylum Streptophyta; class Magnoliopsida; order Myrtales; family Myrtaceae; genus Eucalyptus; species Eucalyptus virginea. Next base: position 39,381,647 of record CM024518.1, on the reverse strand, counting down.
TGAATTTGTGAATACAATATTATATGCAAGATTAAAAGAAAAGTCAAGAACATGTGCTAAAGAAGTCCAAAGTATGAGTGCTCCCATTACTAAATAATTTTATCTAAAATATGTGGAAAAATTAATGAAAGTAAAAGAAAATACAACAGAAAACCTAAATGAAGCATCCCAGAATTGTTGAAGATTGCAACGGTGAATTGCCGGGCAAATCTCCTTTGGCAGTGAGCTTATATTACCTTCACTCTCAGTGAAAATTGTGGTCATAAGCCTCCTGTCAATGGAGTAAATGCCCAGTAATTCACCACTTACATGCCTTGCACACTATATTACTCGTGTGCTATTAATAAAACAATTATTTTAGTTTTTTTTTTTTTTTGGATGGGGGGGAGGGCTTGAATGAACAGTGTTAGGTGTTAGAGTGCAATATCTATTTATAAGGGAGAAGTGTTAAAAAAAGTCCTAAATCTTTTGCATTTATGCTAATTTAATCCTAGACTTTTTTTGTGCCAATTTAGTCATAAGCATTTATACATTGTGCCAATTCAATCTTTTCCGGCCAATTTTGGCCGGATTTTGCTAACTGAACGCCAGCCGGATAACGTGGCCTAATCGGCGCTAACGTAGATAACTTTTAATAGTATTTTAATAGTATTTTAATATTTTTTCTTTTTTCTTTTTCTTTTTTCATTCTTCTCCTCCTTCCTCCAGCCAGTCGCCGGACCTCGGCAACCGGCTAGAGGCGATGACCGACAAGGTTGAGGTCTACCTTGTCGGCCACCTTGTGCTGGGCCGGCGAGGCTCGACCTCGTCGGCTTGATGCAAGGCCACCCTCGAGACCTAGGTGACGAGGGTCAAGCCTCGCCCATGGTTGGTGAGGCTCAACATCGCCAAATTTGGGCACGAGGCCGCCCTCGAGAATTGGGCAGCGAGGGTTGAGCCTCGCCATATCAGGCAAGGGCCAACCTCACTAGCCTTGCGCGAGGCCGCCCTCGTGGCTTGCGCGGCCTCGAGCTGGCTTCTTGCCGCCTAACGCAAGGTAGCCCTTGCGGCTACTAGCAAGGTGGCCGGCGAGGTCGACCTCGCCAACAGTCCCCCTCTCGGCTGATCATTGGCAACTAGTTGGAGGAATGAGGAGGAGAAGGAAAAAAGAAAAAGAAAAAAAATTCAAAAAAATTAAAATATTATTAAAAGTTGTCCACGTCAGCATCGATTAGGTCACGTCAGCCGCCCGGCGTCCAGTTAGCAAAATCCAACCAAAATTGGCCGAAAATGACTGAATTCGCACAATGTAAAAAGTTTTCATATTAAATCGGCACAAAAAAAGGTTTAGGACTAAATTAACACAAATACAAAAGGTTTATGATTTTTTTAACACTTTTCCCCTATTTATAACCTCCCAACTCCCAAGAGGGATAACGTATTTTGCATGAACACAACATTTTCTTTGAACATCCAAAATCCAATATAAACTTTAGTTGGGCGAAAAAAACAAAATCAAAAACAAAAAGGCTAGTGGTCCAATGAGTTGGATATGCTAAATTTCATTCTCTGTTCCTATCAGGTTTTGGCGACGACCGGAGTCAACCTAGATTCCTCTATCCAACTGATCAGAGTGGAGAAATTTGTAGACTGGTTTAGTTTTAATTCATTTGAATTGTTGCCAGCATATTCCTTATGTCTTTCCTTAAAGGAAAAATTATACTAAGAGCTCCAAGACTTTGACTTAATATGCAATGTCATACTCATTTTATTAATTCGTTTAGCGTGATTCTCGAACTATTCCTAAATATTCAGTATAACCATTCAATTTAATCAAATGACTCAAATGTAATTCATGACATGGAATATTTAATGTTTAGTTTGAATTTTCAAATGATGGGTCAATACGACATAAGAACAATGACCGCATACTTAATTTTCTTATCGATCTACTTTTCTTTATGAATTCTTTTTACCGTTTTACCACTTAAATAGATTGAAGGACATGTCAATTAATTCTATCAACTCGAGCTGATGAAAAAAATGAGATCGAACTACTTAATATAGTCTAGAGACTAGTCTACAGACTATAGTCTAGAGACTATATTAGGCATTTAGTAATAATTCAAACATCATATTTAATAAATTAAAAGTCTAGGGTTGATATTGAATATTAGACTAAAATTACTGGATCATTAGTGTTAGTTTCCTCTTTTTAAATATTACAAAAAGAGTGCGTTGTGTATAAAATTTAAACAAATGATAATCGGTTAAAGTTTGAGGTTGAAACTCTCTTTTAGGTTTGTTTTAGGATAGTGCTACGTCCACCCATTTTGGTAAAGACATGCCTTTCTTTAGTTAATTGATTGAAAAACCTTTCTCTTCTTTTGAATATGTTAGTTTTTTTTTTTTTTTTTTTTTACTGTTACACTTCGATCCTCCGAGCATGTGGCCATCCCTTGGTGGTCAATTAAATAGCAATGTCCCTGGACGCATCGTCGACCCATTCATCTTAATGCACATACGGAAGCGAATAAATAAATGCCCAGACAATAATAAGATGAGATAGAAAAGTAGAGCCACCATTTTTCAAAACCAAACCACACATTTATACATGTCAAGCAAAGTCATATACATTACTAGCCGATATGTACAAGTCTACAAAAAGGACGATCCTCAAACAAGCTACTCCATGACTAGCTAGTCTGACTCCTTTGTTGATTCGGTTGTCTCCACAGGGTCAGGATGAGATGGCGGGTTCTCCATTGCACCATCAGGGCAGCATCAATCTCCTGATGTGGAACCTCTTCGATCTAGACAATGGTTACAACAAGCTCATAGACCCAAAAAACTCCCGGGGTCGGGGTAACTAGAAACCTGCTCGGTAACCCTCATGGGAAGACTGTGACGCTCAGGGGGATTCGCCATCTAAGAACCTGAAAATGTTATACCACAATTGGGTGAGACGACGTCTTAGCAAGTTCACCTCTAAGACTCGACTAGGAAGGAAATATACCCCAAGGGCTGCCTAAACACAAACACGAGTCAGAGAACTTATCTTGGCCTCAGTTCTTTCCTGCAAGTCAATACAATTCAATCATTTCGATCACTCATTTCCACAACCAGTTCATCCAATTAGATCGAACCATCGATCATTCGACCTAGTCGATTCCATATTATCAAGACTGTCTCTCAGTCAACCATTTCAATACAATCTATCACCCAATACAATCTATCCAATCGTTTCATTGAAACGATCACTGCTCACCTAAGCTGATATGAAAGAATGCTCGCCAAAGCTAGTAAAGATAGATAGTATAGCTCACCGAAGCTCATATAGGTAGATAGTATAACTTGCCGAAGCTGATATATGTAGTATTAGCTTGCATAAGCTGATCTGTACTCACCAAAACTGATTTGTGGATATTACACCCATCCCTTACCCATTTCACCGTTTTCATAATACCCAGTAAAATAATCATGTGTGGGTATACGATAAGCCTTAGCTAAAAATATAATATCTATATTTTAATAAATCCCACCAATTATATAGTCGATAAAAACATATTTGGCGTTATAAACCAACGCCTGGTAATTTTCTAATTAATTACCAAAAATAATAAATTTTGGGATGAATACCCAAAATTACAAATCACACTCGAATTGCACAAAATTACACTCAATTAATTAAACAAATAACACCACTACAATCAGCATAAAATTCCGGTCACTGGCTTTCCTGGTCTAATTTTTGGAAAATAATAATTAAATAATTAATTACAAAAATTAATTATTAAATACTAATAAATACCATAAATGCACACTTAGGCAAGAAAAACCTAATTAAATACCAACACGGGCCCAGAAAATTTCCAAACTTGTCTAAATAAATACTGCGGTCTATTTACTTGTTAATTACACTAATCTAACCATCTAACACACAATAATGGTTAATAAAATTGCTAATCTATTCTAACTATCCACCTAAACCATACTTAACTTAAACTAATCAACCCTTAAGCATCATTAACTTACTAAGCATGGATTAGTGAGTTAAACCCACTTGATTAACAAATCAATTGAACCATGATGACGGCGACAAGGAGATGAGCCAAAAACTCCAAAGTGGCAGCGCCAAGTGGGGCCGAGACGGGCCCGCAATCGGCCACACAAGGCCCACAGTTGCTAGACTGACTTCGAGAGGTTGTTGACCTCAGCTTGACAGGCTGGTTTCTGCTTGTTTCGAAGCTGGATCGCGAGCTGGGCAGGGCTAGAACGAATGACTACTAGGCTTCGGTGGTTCCGCTGGTGGCGGCTAGGCTTGCAACTTGAAGATGAAGCTAGACGTGGGCTAAAAATGGAGCTATTACACGGGGGGATGATGAAGTGGCTTCAGGTGGTGAAGACGGGCCACGATGGAGAGTCAACTGTGAGAGATTTGGTGAGGAGATTGACCAAAGAAGACAACTAATGGTGGAGCCAAAGGTGTGAGGGAGAACGCGTGGCATGAGAGTGGAAGAGAAGGAGGCGGCGTGAGTAGGGCTTAGCTTGGAAAGAAACAGAAAATAAAAAAAAGCAAAGGACAGCTTGTGGCATCCCAAAATTTCATGGCAACCTCTGGATGCATTACGACCTATGAAAAGGTGATGGAAGTGTTATTGATTTATGTTACGGCCTTTAGACCAAAGAATTTTAATAGATTAATGCCGAGTATTTTAATGGAGAATTATTTGGGTAGAAATACATCTTATGTTAATGGATGATCAAGGTTGGTGCTATAGGACAATTTGATAAAGAAGACTTTGTTCTTGACTATGCACTTTATAGATTTGATTTTATGGATTAATGTCACAAAGTCTTTTGGCCGTTTTATTATGCAATTAGGTATTTATTTAAATGAGGATTAAGATGTATTATTAAAAAATAAACTTGGGCCATTTAAGTTTATACCTTAAGCCCAAGTGTGTTGGGCCTAAAGTGGGCCAAGAGGCCCGGCCCATGGATCCCATGGGGTAGTCGACGCATGGAAGGGGGGGAGGAGCCGAATGGCCACCTCCAAGTGTCTTCGGCAAGGGAGACACTTGTCTCCTTCTTGGGAACAAGTGTCCCCCATGCAAAATGAGGAGCATGCAAAGCAAACACTTGTCCTTTCTCTTTTGCCATCTGTCCATTTTAAACTTATTGATTAATCAAAAAACAAAGAAAAGGGGGAGGGGGTTTCGTACGAAGGCAAGAGAGACCGAGAGAGAGTTTGAGAGGAAACCAAACCAGAGAAAGAGAGGAAGAGAGGAAGAGAGGAAGTGGAGACGCCGTTGAGCCCGCCTAGTCCCGCCATCGTTCTTGCAGTGTTTTCCATTGATTTGAGGCAAGTGAAGTCCTAAAACCTACTCTTTGCATTGCTGTGTGTATGTGTAGTAGATGGTAAGTCTTGGTTGTGGTAGATGGGATGAGATGTCGGAGCCTTGAAGGGAGATTTGTTGGTCATGCATGCTGATTTCAGAAAGACCAGTCCGACCGTCCGTGAGTTTGTGTGTTGCATGTGACTTTTTAGTTGAGATCTTGTTTCAACATCTTCATGAAATTTGTAGATAATACCTTGAAGAACAACATACTAAAATTTGAGGCAAAACGAACAAGAAATGGTCAGTGAAATGATTTTTCTTTGGAGAGACTAGATCTGGAATTCGTTGTGCTGACTTTCAGTGGTTTCGTGGTCTGTAAAGTAACCTTCTTGTGAAAATATCACTTTGATCTCTTAACGAAAGTTGTAGTATACTTCTTGAGGTAGAACATATAAAAAATTTATAGGAAATGAACAAAAATAGGTCGGTGAAATCGTTGTCTTTTGAAGAAACTGGATCTGGGAAAAACGCTGTTCCAACCTAGTATGATTTCGGGATTTTTATAAAATCATACAGTTAAAATTTGATCGTATGTCCTTAATTAAAGTTGTAGGTAATATTATGAGGAAAAACATACTGAAATTTCAGAGTAAATGGATCAGTAATGACCAAGGAAACGATTTTTTCTTCAACACGGGTAGATCTGGAAAACGATACCGAGAATAGGAAAAGTAAATCGATTTTATCTTTTAATCCAGAACGAATTGGACTACGATTTCTTCATGAAACTTGTACCTCTAGGACTTAAATACAGAATGTCCAAATTTCAGAATTTCCTGAGTTTATTTAAGGGTTTAATCGAAATTGTTTTCAAAACTATGCATGGATGATGTTAAAATCCTTTTTCGGTGATGCATGGACCTGTACGTATTCTGTGAAGCCTTGTTTGATATGGTGTTCTTCACGAAATGTGTTTTCTTAGATCTTATCTACGATGTGTTAAATTTTCAGAATTAATTTCCATCGTTTACTAATTTTCTAGAATTTTTCATAAACAGCACGCATTCTGTTTAAGCTGAAAAACTGTTCTATTTACAGGTTATTGACTTGCTAGATAAATTGTGATATCTTGGATTATTATTCGTGCAATAATGTGGTGACATTCATGCATATCATATGACATCAAAAGATTTATGGATTTTCATGAATTCAATGAAGTTTCTCCAAACCATAGCATCAAATAATATTTTTCCCAATGCATATTATATGATTTTAAAAAGGCTGATTCCAATTATTGGCATTATTGCATCAAATGTGAAATTGAAAAAAAATGAGATATATGAGAATATGCATTGTAATGATAAGAAGGCCGTCGGAGGAGTGAGCCGATAATGCCCTGGGAGTGTCAGGATGGCCGAAATGTGGGGGTGCTGGATGCCCGGTGGCCTAGTGGCGTAATTCCAGATGGTCCTCGGGAGTTTCAAGATGCTCGGTGGTATACGGTACGTAATTCCAGGGGGAATGCCTAGTGGTATATCAGTACATAATTCTGGAAGCGTTGGAGGTGTGTGCCCGGGGGGATTTCTCGTGATGCTAGTTGGGATGCAAGATGCCCGGAATGTGGGAGGCCGGATGCCCGGTTGTATTTTGAATACATTCCCAGAGGTTCCTTGCGATACCTGGTTGGATTCGAGCGATAAATTGTGGGATGCAAACATTGATCCCTGTAAAGAAAAACTGATGAGATCCTTGTGAAAAATAAGAATTGAAAATGAATAATGTGCATGGATGTATGCATATGGCATGATGCATGATCTGCTTATTGTTGACACTTGATTTTTAGTTGATACATCATTAAGAAAATAAAAATAAAAAATAAAAAAAATAGAGAGAAAATCCCAATTAGTTTACAATTAATCGTCGCCGTTCATCAATAATGCATCATGGCCATTGAAATAGGCATGTGCTCAATTAGGGTAACTCTTAAAAGATCAAATCCTAGCCCTTAGTTCAATCCAAGGGCTGAGATTTGATCTTGCCTGAAAATATATAAACATAAAAAAAAAAAAAGAGGGGGGTTTCATAGTCGCTTTTTTTTTTTCTCGGGGGATTCTCTCTCCCGCTCTTTCTCCATCACGATCTCTCAGGGATGAACTCTCTCTTGAACGCTCGCATTCTTTCGAGATTCTCTCTGATTCTCTCTGATTCTTTCTCTTTCTTTCTCTCTCTCTGTAACTACTCGATGGAGCTTCCATGGTAGAGCTTGAAACCCTAGCCTCGGGCAATTCCAGTAGAAATCTGTCATTTCTCGGGGGAAAATCTCCGCCTCGCTCGCCGTCCACCGGAGGGAGCTTCCGCCTCCGTCTCCAGCGCTTCTCCGTCGAGCTCGAATTGCAGGCTAGGGTTTTCTCTCATTAGCGAGGATCGGAGATTCAAGGCCGGCGGTTGAGGATCGCGAGGGCGATCGGTTCTTTCTCTTGGCTCGGAGTCTCTTGATCGGATTTTCTCTCGCTAGACCTGGCTCTGGAGGCTCTTGATCGGACGTTCTCCGACTCTTTCTCGGAGATCCGCCGTTTGTGTCCGTTCTTCGCTGAGTGTCCCTCACCGGTGTATCTCCTCCGAGGCTACTACTTCGAGCCCGGGCAGAAGAGCCGCCGCGGTACCTGTCATCAACGCTGTGAAAAAGAGGAGGTGATCGAGTCTCCCATCGCCGAGCTCACCGCCGATTCCGAAGCCCTGTCTTCAACATCTTCTAAGCTGGTCCTTGTCGCCAGAGACTCCGGTGGCATCAGTACGTTGCTTCCTCTTTCCGGTGATCTCTGTCCTCTCTTGAAGTTTCGTTAGTGGAAAAGCTTGTCTAAGTTTGATATTTGAACTGGAGGAGCTCTAGATTCTGAAATGACGATGCTCCGACAGGGCGATTTTGTTTGTGGATCTTTCTTTAGCCGCTTTCGTTTACTGGTTGCTGAACTAGGGGTTATTGTGAGTATGATATATCCAATCAAGTACGTGCACTATGTTTTTCTTTAACAAACAGAGGCCAAGAATTTTATATATTGTCTGGATCTTATGTAATTGAGTTGCTATTAGCGACTTGTCCTCAGGTGATGATATGGAGACGAACTGTTGACGTATTCCTGCATCTAGATCATTGGATGAAAGTGTATGCCATATGTTCGATGATTTTTCTAAATGAAACTAGGGTACGAATTTCAATAAAGTTCCTGCATGTTAGCGTCTGGTGGATGATTTGATGTTCAAACTAAGATGTATTCATTCGATCTCCTCATTGTACCTTTGAATTGATCTACTGTCTTGCTCTGCCGAGTCTCTATTTGTGCGCTGCTTGTTTGGTCCCTACTCATTTTTCATTCTCAGTTTTAGTCCATTTCATTGGCCTCATTCCACAACAATTATTTTTTAATTGATCTTAAGTGGTGATCAAGAATCGCATGTATGAAAACTGAAATTGATTGTGACATTTTTTCTCCAAGTTTGAGTAAATTGAATTGATCTGGATGCTCAGCATGTTCTGATTTTGTCCACCAAGAGTGAATATGAATTACATGTTTTGTTATGTGAGGAATAGTGCAAATGATGTATGTGTGTGTACATTGATAAGCATCTTAATTTGATGATCAATGATCATGAGCTTGAGGTTGATTGAACTTGATTTGCTTTAGTTTGCAATTTCGTATACCTGATATGTCACTCTCTGTTTTGGCTGAAACGAGGTGCTAGATGAGGTTTGTTGATCTCAAGCCCTTCTAGACATAAAAAATACACTTCTAGAGTTTCGATATGATATGTCGCACGCCCAGAGTGGATGTCGTTTGGTCGCTGAAAAACACCTACAAAGTCTGTTGATTCTGCAGTAGTTTTCTTTTGGATTGAATAGTTATTCTGCTCTGATATTCTGTTTCTTTCGCTGAGCTGACCTTCTGTGCAAATGACTTGATATGAGCTGGTTGTTGTGGTTTTCTGTGTTCGAAGTCTTCACGAAAGTCGAAGATGGTTCGAATATCTTTCCAATGAGCTATAGAATGCCCTGATTGAATTTCATTTGATATGATTTTCACATGTCCAAAGTTCAGTCCAGAATCTGTCCTGTTTGAGACCTGATGCGTGTGTTCAAATTTGAGCTAGTAAACATGCTTTGCTGGAGTTGAATCTTTCATGAGAGTCATTAGAAATTTCATAAGCTTTCTAACAAGGTATAGATAGAATCAAATGGTCATCATTAGCAAGGTCAATGGCTTCCATAAAGTCACGTTTGAGTTACTGCAATCTATAATGTTGGATTTTTGCTCTGTTTCTTTTCTGTTTTCATATAGATTTTTGTGAACAAAGTAAGACTTCGATGTCTCATGATAGATGATCAGGACATTTCCTTCTATATACTTGGACTTTCATAGATTTTCTTTATGTCTTCATTTCAATAAATATCATCCATGTTTTGTGCAATCCCTGCTGTGATTTTAATTGATTGCGTTTCTATGAAAATGTCTTCAATCAAGTTCCTTAAGAGCATACTTGATGCTTGGTGCTTTCTAGACATACTTAGGGCATATCATATTTGAATCTCGTTTGATGAGAATATCATGCATCCATTTGGCTAATTGCAATTGAAATTTGTCAAGTATG